>CM043708.1:2511614-3111614 GCA_023969325.1 Oryzias curvinotus
CACTTAAAAACTTAAATTGTTTTCACCAAAACAGAAACGTCACAAATAATATTAATATACAGAATAAAAAACAAGCTCCCGGAACCGAACCCTGCAGAACGCCAAACTTAATTGCCATTGATTTTGATGTGACCTGGTTTATTTGATCATACTGTTCTCTGGTATGCAGAGAACCACTAAGGCAGGTTAGGGCCAGTCCTCTCACTCAATACAAGTGCAGTTTGTTAATCAATCACTCATGATCAATAATATAAAACCTTTTTAAAGTCAACAAATATCCCAAAACCTATTGTTTCAGTAAAAGAGCAAGAGAAAAGTACTTGAGAATAAGGAGTGAGGAGAACAACTTACTGATTAGCCTTTTGAAGCTCTCTTTGTTTTGCAAGGTTGCTGTCCACATATTTGAGAACTCTGCTTTCAGGAACCCATTCATCCCAGCTGGAAGGAGAACCAGAGAATCAGGGAACACCATTCAGGAATTTCTTCAGAAACTGCTTCAATCATGAGGAGGATGCTCACTTTTTGTTCCATCCGCTGTAGTGAATGAAGTATTTGATCTGTTTATCCTTGATGCTGATCTTGACACACTGGAAAACAATCAAACAAACAGGCCTGCTCAGTCGTTAGCTGACTTTTTTCCGCATAGCTGCAAAGCAGACACGAGCGCGCGGGACTGAGGCAAACCTTAGCTTCGTACAGCAGTGGCCCATGAAAGCACAGGACTCTTCACACTGGAAACACACAAACACACACACACGTGGTGACGCAGTATTTCAATAAAGAGCTTGGCCACATATTCGAAATTAATTCATTTTTCTTGTGTGTAAATCGGTTAATTCGGCGAAAATCTTTTCAAGCTAATACCGTGCTAGCTTAGCTTTCTCTGTGCATCTTTACACTCATGTTTTATTTTGTTTTACACGTTTTAAGCTGATTTCAGCACATTTACAGCACGTTTAATACATATCAAAACCCTTCCTGTCCCTCACTGGAGACCGCTATTGTTTGGTTCAGGTCGCAGCATCAGAAACAACAACAAACCCGCCCCCTTGCAGGAATGAACAGCCATCATCACCCGACTCCTTTTTTCCCCCCTCTCCCGAAACAAACCTTCCTGAAATTTAGGTTTAGGGTCCTGTTTTGGCGCCATTCACAGACTCAGCTGATCGGATCCCTGACTGATCAAATGCGCGCATTGCCAGAGCCCATTTCTCCCAGCCACGAACTCAGCAGACATCGGAGCCAAAGCACCAGAGAGAAGCCGAGAATGGGCCGCCCGCTCCGGTCACATGACCACCGTCAAGAGGCGGAGCCGTGGTGCGTTCACGTGCTCGCCTCCTTGCTCTGAAAAGCAAAACCTGACTAGAACAGCAAAACATAGCTGAGTGCAAACGTCTATATTTCTATTTGGTACAAACACAGAAAAATACAAATGAGTACAAAGTACTAATACACAAGTATATAATGTATATAATGCATCAAATACATTGTTGGGCATCTTGACAATCATTCTGTTCTTCGTTTTGGGGTATATATCTATGTCAGTGGCAGAACATTTCTACATGGGCATCTCAAAGTGTTTAATTAGTGTTACTGTTATACATTATGATACTAATATTGACTCAAAACGTTGGAAGGGCGGGGGGCAAAGCTTCTTGCTGGTGGGCAGCTGTCCTCACATAACCCCCCAGCTCCACCTCAGATCTGCGTTGTTTCTACATCCAACCATAGATAAAGCTTGTTTAAGGAATCAGTCGTTAGTTTGTCTCTCAACCTTGTGAACAGATTCTTATAAATGTGACAATCTTTCAAACCTCTATTACTGGAATTATTCATTGACTTTACATGAGAAGTGGACTAAGTAACCCTCCTCCTTGGCTTTCCAAATAGGAAGTATCCGCTAGCTATTATTGAGAAATAAACAGCTATCATAGTTTTAAAAACATGTTCTTGTAAAGCCTTACTTTCACCATAATATTTTTTTTCTTCAATGCAAGTTATTCGAATTATAAACTGACCAATCAGATGCCTCAATAAAAGCATATGCCGCCCTCTGGCCCCCACATCAAACTTATTCTCCCGAGCCCGCGTTCAAGTAGCAGGGGTGTGGCTTTCCAACAAACTCACTACTGATGAGCGAGAGTGTTTACCATAAAAACGCTGACTCAGACCGACTCAGACCAATGACTGCTCACTGAAGTCATCTGGCTCCAGCATGGTGCAAAAAAACAACGACTGAACTGACTTCATTTTTTGGTTGGAGCCAGAAGAAAGTCATTTTTCATGTGTGACGTCACACTCGCTCTCCAAGTCTCAGGCAATGCTTGAGACAGAAAGAAATGCCTGCTCCATGGCAGACGCCATGAATAGATGCCCTCTTGCCAAAATTGAAATTATGTCATCCCCTGTTGGCATGATGACATAACATTCCTGTAATCGCTATACGAGGGTTTCTCAGCCTTTTTTTCTGGCCAGCACAGATTTCTCATGAACTGTACACTGTGTCAGCTTTTACATTGTACAGCGAGGGTCATACCATACATCTTTGACTGGAACTCTTTAACAGACCGACGTGTCGTTTCGTGCCAGCAGCATGTCAAGAGGAAAAATCTCAACAACGTGCTTCCAACTAAAGTTGTCTATATCACCAAAAATGAAGGCCAAATTAAGAATCAGATATTCTGTTGGGATTTGCGTCACTCCTTGCATGAATGTCATAAAAAGAGTTAGAAAACTAACTGAGCCCGTGTGACTTGGAGCAGCCCAGTTACATCCCAAAGGAACACACATGCAGAGGGAAACAAATTACCCTTCAAAGATCAATAAACATCTGCTCCTCAAACAGTGCGTATCTGCTGACGCTGAGGACGTGAAGTGAGTTGAAATAGAAAATGGACACTAAATGAAATTCCACCCTTGAAGTTATAAATGAGAGACTGCATGAGAACAAGCTCAGAATCATAATGTGATGTCAAACGAAGTCAGTGGAGGGAAAGAAAAAGAAAAAGGAGAAATCCTGGAGAGTTGTCTGGCTGCCTGCCAGTGTCATTAGAATATAAAAACCTGAGAAAGTGGGAATGTTTAAACTACGGTATGCTCCTTGCAGGACCCGAAGCTGTACAAAAAAGCCCCCCATGCAATTTGATAAGCACCAGTCAAGAGGGAACAGCACAGATACATGCTTTAGCCTTGTCTATAGCATATTCTAAACACTAAAGGTCATAGCTGCAGGACGTGGACAGGTGATGTTTATTGTCCTGTTTAGGTGAACTTATGCAAATAGTAACTCAAATTCTGGGATTTTTGGCGTGGTGGCCCCCGTCGGGCTCCTCTGCGGCTGCAGCCCACCTGCTTCACGGTTTCACACCACATGGTACTCTACAAACTTAAGCTGTGACTATCAATCAACGTTATTGATGGGACAATTTTCAAGTAAACATTTACAACACAAAGCGCTTCACGTCCCCCAAATGCAATCAAATCCAAAATAGGGGAACAGAAAAACATCATAAACGACTGAGAAACAGCAAGAATTTGGTGTAATGAATTGAAACGCTGTCGGCTACTTTTCATTAAAATCAAAACAGGGCAAGAAAGATGAGGAGTTTATATATAAATGAAAACACAGTTAAAAGACAATTGTAAAAACAAAGATACAAATCAATTAATTATACATTATAGTAATAAAAATGCAAAGATGTGCAATGATAATGACTGAAATCAGAACAAATACAAGTTAAAAGTAGGAGTTGGTTACTTTAACTAATTTATTTTAGCCTCTTTTTTTTAGTGCTATCTAAAACCTCCATTCTCCTCTGATCTCTGACTTCCTTCAGGCATTTCTGCTGTTGGCACTCTGAATATTTCCTCCTTCTGACCCCTCTGAGTGAACCCTAGAGACGGTTGTGCAGGAAAATCCCAGCAAATACTCAGAGCAGAGCCAAACAAACAACCGGGGTCCTTTCAAACTCACTTCAATCTTTTTTTTCTCTCTCATTTTGACTCTCAGCTTGAACTGTAGCTCATCATCTTGACCATGTCAACATTCTACAATACATTTAGCTGTCTTCATGTGATTGATCCAATGAGTAATTTGTCTTAATGAGGAATTAAACTGATGCTGATCCTACAAACTCTGTCCGTTTGATGCCAGACCAAAAAGAAAAATGTACAAAACAGGCGGTAAAACAGGCAAATACGGCCCCTAAATCATCAAAAAGAATCACTTTCAGCAGCTTCCTCAGCTATGCCCTCCAGTAACCTTCATGTTTTTGAGAAAGTAAAGCTCAGGAATTGAAAGCTTTCGCAGAGCAGAAGTGATGACACTTCAGTCAGCTAATGGTGAAGGATGCTGACAGAATTGACTCGGTTCAGGAGACCGACCAACGTTTCTACGACCTGTGAGAAGGAATCTTTTGAAATATTAGTCCAACGATTCAAAAAGCTGCGTTTGCACCATTAGATTCCCTGCAGAGCAGCACTTTGAAATATATTAATTATTCCTAATGAACAACTGTATCTGCCTGAGGTTTTGTGGAGACTGGTTTTTCTTCCTACTAAAAACTTTTCACGTCAAAGTAGATCAGCTTTAAACCTTTAATGGCTTACTTTGAACTGGTGGAAATCTTCATTTATTTATTTGTTGGCTCATTTGTTTCCTTTTCTTTTTTTACAGCTTTTCTGCCTGTGTTTTTTTAGTTCCCAAAAGCAAAAACAAGTCTATGTTTACTGATGAAGAAATAATAAATGATGGTTGATTTATAGAGTAAAATGCAGAATTCAATTAAGCAGTTTAATTTCAAAATAAGAGCTTGCCTCACCGCATAATGTGGATTCATGAGGTGTTCACTTGTCTTCAGTTATGAATGCCGCCAAAGCAAAAGGCCTTTTTGTGGTGGGAAAAAGTTCAATTGTGTGAATTGCTTTTTGCCACATGATTCAGTAAAACTGTAATGAAACTTGTTCAGGCGTCTGTGAACCACAAATTAGAGCATTTTAGGCGCAGACTGACATATCTCAAGGAAAAGCAGAAGCTTTTCTGACGGAGGGGTGAAGATGAGATGCAGCTGCCGGAGCCGCTGAGTGGGCAGCAGCATTGATGTAGATCTGATTTTGTAGTCATCCACTTCATTGAATAACAGAGTGGCAGGTCTGCTTTGAGACACTGTTGTGAATGGGCTGTGTGTGTTTAGTGTGTATTCAGAGATGAAGCAGGTTTGCAGACGTCAAAGCGGGTTAAGATACAGCAAACTGCAGCTGGAATAGAAGAGACACACTAAGTCATATCCAGCCTCACCTTGTTTTGAGGAGATGAAAAATCTGACTGACAGATGGTGGCAGTCCTCTGTCATGCAGAGACTCAGACTTTATTAAAAGTCTCATGAGATTTTTTTTTTTTGGGGGGGGGGGCTAAACGCCTTCTTGCTATATTTAGAAAAAGCATGGCGTAAAAGTTCCACGCATCCACCCATTTTCCACACCACTTATTCATGTTCAGAGTCACGGGGATACCAGAAATCACCCAGCTGCTGTCAGGCGGAGGCGGGGGACACCCTGGACGATTTGCCAGTCCATCACAGGGCCACACAACGGCAGACAACCACACACTCACAATCACAACTCAGGGACACTGTAGAGTCACCGGTCAACCTATGAAGCCTGTTTTTGGAGTGTGGGAGGAAGCAGAAGTGCCCAGAGAAAACCCACGCATGCACGAGGAGAACATGGAAACTCCACACAGACAGGACACCGCTGTGCAGTCTTAAGAACCAGAAATCCTAATGTGCTCAAACTTTAGTTTGACCTTTTTAAAAGCTATAACTGTTCAGAAGTCTGATGAAAAATAGGAAAACCCCAGCAAAGCTGCATGTGTGGAATCTTTTATTCCGTTTCTGATGCGTCTCCAGAAGCGGTTTCAAAGATTCTATAACCCTGGAATCTGGCAGACGCCACGAGAGAGTTGATGCTGTGACCATGTTCTGGTATAAAATGGAGTTTGTTTTAAAGTCCCACTCTGATAAAAGCTTTCCCAGTGGACTTTTAATTACGATTACACTATTTTTGGGTAAAGTAAAATAAAAAAAAATAAAAACTTTTGTTTTCTAGGACACAATATCAACAGAGCGGCAGGAAGTCATTAGAAATTCTTCATTTCTGAGTTGTAGGCGGGTTGTGAGCAACCCCGCCCACCTTCCCCTCGCCGTTGCCAAGAGTTCTCTGTTTACACGCTCTCCTGCTAGCTTACAGCCTCTTACAACCCCAAACTAACATTATTGATACCAGATGCCAGCTCAGATGAGGGAAACAAAGATGGATCTATTTGTCTGCAGGTGGAGCAAAGCAGGGAGCGTGTGGCCCGTCCAGGGTATTTTCTACGTCACAAATATAATCTTTTTTAAAAGGCATTTTTACATCCTGATTCATAACGATTTGAATAAAGAACTACTCAGAAAATCAAATCCTTTATAAATGTCATCCATCATCAGAAAAGTGCTACAAGAACACGTTAAGCAGATCAAGTAGCACTGCCACTGCTAAACTGCTTTTATAGATAAGAGAAGTACCACATGTAATCACATGCACTATGTCACCAAAAGTATTGGCTCACCCATCCAAATGATCAGAGTCACTTTTGTTTCTAAATGGGGGTTTTTGTTCCAGAAAACCTCTTGTCCAGAAAACGTGGACGTGATGTCACAAAAACTGCTTAAAAAATAATTTTTAAACACATTTCTGAGCTTTTAAATTAATGTAAAAATGACGTGGAGTTCTACTGTATAGCATACAGGATGGTAATAAATAAGCATGGAAATAAATGTATTTAACATAAACAGATTTGTTGACCTAGATTGAATCCAGGGCGGTGCTCCGTCCGTCATTCACTCAGACATGAACCAAACAGAATCAGAGATTTATGCTGAGGTCCTGCTTCACTTAGAAGAAAGAGAATCTTGGTTTAATGCAGGTGTGCATGCAATTCAAGAAAAGTTAGCTACTTTAAGCAACTTATTCTTTCCTTGAATTAACCAGGAACAAAAACTAAATCACACAAAACAAATTATTTGTAAAAAAAAAGTTGTTGTTTTTTTAATTCATGGTTGTAGGGTTAATCAATTGGGATTTTGTTTGTCATTGATTAAATGTAGTTTGTCTTGAATATTACTATGTTGACGTAGCCTAAGTTTCCCAGAAATTACAACATAAAGGATCAAAAGCAGGAATTCATTGTTAATTTTGTTGTCAAGAACTTCAAAAAGGTTCAAAACTGTGGTTCATATATTCTCCTATAGCTTTTTCTTAAAATGGATTTAAGAAGTGACTTACTTAAGGGATTTAACATAAAAATTGCTAGAGGATTTCAAAGAGACATCAAACTAGACTTAAAACACTTTTCCTGTACTTCATTAAAGAGCTAATGAAAACTGATTTCGTGAATTTCTGCTGCTTGTCTTATTTTGTCTACAAATAATTTCATTTCATGTTCTATTCTTGGTTCAATTCTCTGTTTGTTGACTTGCATTTTCTCCTCTTGTACTGCAAAATTTCTTAGCAATTTTCTATAAATAAGTAATAAATACCTGCCAATGGGGTAAAAAAAATGGTTTTAGTAAAACTTATTATTAAAAAGAAGTTTATTCATTAAATGATTCTTTTTATATTTAAAACCTTTTGATAAGACGGAAAACAAGACAATTTTTCTTAAAAACAAATTTTTGTTAATATTCCGTTTTTGCCATTTTGCATGCGTTTGGTTTCACATAATCCAGATTATTCACATCTTTTCTCTGTTTGATTACTAACAAAGATTCACTGTCATCTGCTTGGATCTACACATTTTCTATGATTCTCCACCTGCAGCACGTGTGGTAAAGAATGGATAGGCTGAATGACTTTTTCACTTTCAACTTGTTACAAGAGAAAGCTCAGTTCAAAGTGACCATAACTGAACTGATCAGGGTTTTAATAGCTGCTTTTTCCCCCCTGCAAATGTCAGAGTCCTCCGAGTGCAAAGAGCTGACCTTTACCAGATCTGCAATCCCTCATTGAGATCAAAGCACCTGAGAAACCTCAGAATATTTATCAAAATGTCAAAATATTCCATTTTCTTTGGAATGGTGGGAAAACGAAGAACGCATAATCTCACTTTTTCCCGCTTTGTAACTGAGCCACTTTGCTTCAGGGTGCTATTACCTGCTAGAGGTTCACTGCTCATGTTGGGGTGAAATCATTTACTCTTGTCAAACCAACACACAAACCCATTACAGGCGACAAGTGCAGCAGACATGCATTACATTAGCATCAGCAGATACATAATGTGTACATATTTTTCTGCGAAAAAACCATCAGTGGCTCCCATATTTGCATTTTTATTAGCTATTAGAGCCGCTTCTGAATGATTTCATATGTAATCGTGTCGTTACGCAGCTCATAGATCCTGACATTACAGTCCCCTAGTGGTCATTTTTCTCTCACACATAGCTAAAGCTTTGATTTTTTTTTGTTTAAACTTACAGTTGTATGCTTTCAGACACCGTTTCATTTCTGTCTTGTTTTGCTCTGCTCCTGCATGCAGCTGAAAGTGTGTGTGCAGCATCAGAAAGAAGAGACTGAGCCGCTGACAGATTACAGTCAGCAACACAAAGACAGGTTTCTCTTTCATTACTGCAGCACTTAGTCACACAAAGGTTTGCAAACAAATAGGACTTGGATTTGAAAGAAAGCCTGGAGTAAATGAAAAGGCTGACGGTTTCATTTTGGGCCAAATCGGTGACTGTGAGACAAAAGCTTTGAAGTATCTGTTTTCTGAAGGGGAAACAAATAGGTAGGCTTTTGATGAGTAAAGGTAATAATGTGTCTTCTTCAGCAGTAATATTTAAGCTTTGGACTTCTCAGCTCATGAATCCAGCACGGTTTGCATCCAAGGGAAGCATCTTAAAGACTCCTGCTCATAGCTGCTTCAACAGAACAGGAAATGTCCTTATAAGGAACACAAGAGGCACGAAATGTTTGTGAAAGTCATTTTCCTTCCATGTCTGTTCAGATAAATGTGGGACCATGGCCCAAACTGAACTGCTTTTGCAGGAATCACAGCTTTTTTCACGTTAGGGGGCTAATTTTGTGGAGCCTTGAAAGTTTAGTTTGTTTTGTTGCAAACTTATTTTGTTTTTGTATTACTTGTAACTTTTATGTCGTACGAGTTTGAACACATAATTGCCGAGGACAAATATTACATCATTTAAGCCCCGTAGCAGTTCTGGACGACAACGGTCGCCGTCACACACTCAAAGAACAAAATTTACACACACCTAGTACCTGACGAAAATGACTTTTTTTGACATCGTTAATGCCCCCCTCCCTTAAAAATGATGACATCACAGCCAGAGAAACCCTAAAAAAAAATGAACAGGGCAAAAATCTCCTATGGGGCTAAAAAAATATTTCTAAAACCCCTAACAAGACCAAAACACACACGTCGGGGAATATTTCTAAATTATTATGGGATGGTCACATGACCTACGACTTGGCAGCCATTTGGCAGCAAAGTGTGATATGTGGCAATTTTCTCACAATATGGAAAAAGAAAACTTTTGTCCGAGGGAACTTCACAAATTATCACACAAACGCCACTAGCTTAAGTCGACAACCTAAACTGAAGTTTGGTTGACCTTTGACCTCAAGAAGAGGCAACCATATTAAATTTAAAAAAAAAATCCCCTTTAGTACCAGCTGCAAATGTAAACTCCTGTGGGTTTTGATCTATTGTCTTCAAACTCCTCGAGTATCACTGGGGAAAACTGTTGGACTTAGAAGTTGTAGATTTTGTACAGCGTTAGTATGGCGAGCTCACAAAAGTGACGTTCCCCTGTTGCTGTTTGACCAAAATACTGTGAGAATTCAATACATGAATCCTTGGCTTAAGCCGAACGAAACAACGTGACAAACGATATGAACTATTAGGAATGTGGGCGTGGTTACCAAAAAAGCTCTGTTGCCAAGAAAATCTTTTTTATTTTATTTTGCAGTTTCTTCTTAAAGTTACCTTTTCATCCGCTCCAGGTAACCACAACATATCTGCTATGGAGATAAAACCAACAGAAAAACTTTTTTTAATGAATTTGTCACAGGCGGTTCTGACCAGGGAGGCTGAGGGGAGGGGGGAGAGTGACGGGTCTGAGCAGCCAGTGAGGGTACGTAAAAAGCTGCTCCTGGCTTTAATTTCCTTTATAAAATACATTTTTTTCATTTCTTTATTTTGAATGGAAGCTCCATCTGGATGTGTTTTCTTAGTCTTCACCTGGATGCTTTTACAAACTATTGGAAACATGAGAAAAAATGTACAATGTGAATAATTCTGAAGGGACTGGGAAGTTGGTTTGCATATTTGCAAAACATGAACTGAAATCACAGCTAAATTCTTTTTGAATAACTCAAACACAAGGTTTAACATCTTAGATTTCATTAGCAAACAACAAAAAAAAGATAATTTGCATGAAAAGGATAAAACATCTTTTTCCTGCTGCAGACGCCTTCTATGCGCCTCAGTGGATCTGCTGCTGAAGCTCCGGCGCCGGCGTCCGTCTTCAGGAGAAAATCAAACTAGCTGTCAGACAGAGGCGATTACGCTCACATGCCCCTGGTTCCCCACAACCATGACACATCTGCACGCAGCTTAACCCTTGTGCTATCCTAGGCACTTTAACATTGGGAGTTGGGTCATCTAGACCCACTAGACAGTGCGCTGAACTTTTTTTCATCAATAATTTGTGATCTTCACTGGTGTCCATGGATTACATGAAATCGTTCCACCTTTATCCACCTTTGTCATGGTAGGGAGAACACGTCAATGTAAGGGTGGGGTCATCTAAGATAGCACAAGGGTTAAGCAAAAATAAAACATCTGATCACAATCAAATTAGGCTATTTTGCAGGGACTCACTCCATCCAGCCCACTGTTGCTCATTATAGAAAAACTTGGCTTTGTGCAAAGCTGTCAGTCAAAGGCACCACACCTTCTCTTTTATTCCAACTTTGACCTTCTCTCATTAAAATTAACACTAGAAAATGCACTTTGTATAGAATTGATGACGTCACAAAACAAGACATTTGAAAGAGGAGGATAATATGTGGATAATTGAAAAGTTGGTAAGACTTTTCATCAAAAGTCTGGCAGATTGTTTTAAATAATAAATGGGGTCACCACTGGTAAAAGGTTCCATTCCCAACTCAAAATCTGAAATAGTTTAACATCTTGTGGTGAGACTATGCAGCATCCATGGATACAGGCTCACATCAGTAGGTGGAAGTCATTTATCCTCCCCCATGTGTGCCTCACAGGCAGCCTGTAAAAAATTAAAAACCAAACAAACAGAAAACCTACTTAGGAACAAATGAAAGGGAGCACAGTTTCCAGCAGGTCAGATTAGCTGCTGATCCCTGCAGCCAGTGACAGCTTGTGTTGGGGAAAATTCAAATCCTTGCCCAGCAAAAGCACATTCGATTTTAATTGAATGTTTTTTCTGTCACATTTTTTTTATTCTGTTTGACTTTCATGATAAATTGCTCCATGTTTTGCCATTTGCATTCTACTCCAGCTTTGCTTCACATATCATTTCAGATGGTTTGTTCTTAGTCCGAGTCTTGTCAGTGAGACTTTCTCCCTGAAAGGACAACATGCTCTCAGACTTTTGGCTCTAGATGTTTTCCTGATTTAACTTCTTCACTTCGTATTTTTTATTAAGAAGATAGAAGACAGATCAATAATTAGTGCATAAATTCAAATTTAGCTCAGACAACCCTAACAGCCATTAGGTTTCCTGTCCGATTTCACCGTGTTCACTTGTGTGTGCGGCTCTCTGCCAGCGCTGCTTATGCTGGCACTATTTTTCCTCTGCTGGGTGGCGCTGGAGGGCTCGCGGTGCGCATTACAGACTCCGTTTCCTCTGCGCCTGCATGGCTGAAAGTTAAGACCTGCAGCATACAGACATCTCTGGATGCGTTTGCATGCCCTTCATTCTTTTTTTGTTTGGACGTGAAATGCTCAAAAACATGGCGTATCAATGTCACCACAGCATGAGACTCGTTTAACATGACAGTGATTGTCCACTAACCAACAGCTTTTGTATATTTACAGCAAACATTTGACGTTTTCAGTTGCCACATTCAGTATTTCCATGAATCCAGGATTTTCTTTGTCGGTTAAGAGTCCTCCTGCAGAACGCAGCTGCTGCTCGCGTCTCATCATTCACAGCAAAAGGTGATTGTGACGCGCAATGGCGCGCGGTCTGTGGAGTCCAGTTATGAGAAGTTGTGTTGTTTTTTAACAGGAACATTTATTTGTTTGATATTGGAACAGAGAAATCGTAAAAGCACGCAGTAATTAAGAATCCACGGAGCATCCCTGCCCACGGCTGCTGTGCGCTTCTGTGCGCATCCGGCGCGTCCTGGCCAAGGTTTGTCGCATTACGCGCTTGCCTGTCACTCGCTCCGTAAAATCATCCTCTGTAAATCATCCCCCGAAGTTTGTCCCTGAACTCCTTCCTCATGAGGCAGTAGATGACGGGGTTCAGGCAGCTGTTAGTGTGCGCCAGGCACACGGTCACCGGGAACACGTAGGTGTGGACGATGTAGTAACTTTTGTCCCAGTTTGCGGCGTTCAGTTTGACCAGCACACTCCAGAAGGTGATGGCGTGGTTGGGCATCCAGCACACGAAGAAGGACAACACGACGATGGTGACAGACTTGGTGACCTGGGACCTGCGTTTGGGGTTGCTGGTTTTCATGCTGCGCTTGTGGATGAAGCGCAGCAGCATGAAGTAGCTGATGGACACGATGACCATGGGCAGCACGAAGCCCACAGTTATTTTCTGGATGTGATAAAGCGCCAGCCAGTACTGTCCACCGGGGAAGCGCAGCAGGCACAGCTTCTCTCCTGTCACGTTGGTCACTGCGGAGAAAATCGAGGTCGGCGCGGTCGCCAGAGTCGCCAGAGTCCAGATGAGAGCGCAGACCCACTTGGCGGAGCAGGACTTGTGCGCTGTTCTGTTCTTCAGAGCCGACGCCACGGACCAGTAGCGCGTCACGCTCATGGCAGTGAGGAAGAAGACGCTGGCGTACATGTTCATCACGGTGACCGACAGGATGATCTTGCACATGGCGTCTCCAAAGGGCCAGCTGAAGTCCATCGCGGTGTCCACGGCCCAGAAGGGTAGCGTGAGCACGAACTGCAGGTCCGTCACGGCCAGGTTGAGCACGAAGAAGTTCACCCCCGACTTCCTCCTGTCCTGTTTCACTCTGATGAAGAAGAGGACCAACAGATTGCCCACCAGCCCAGCGGCGCACACCACGGAGTAAACGATGCAGATGAGGAACCTGAGAGCCGGACTCCCGTCTGCGGTCACGTCGATGTCCTCCAGGTTGCTGAAGAGGTCCAGCTCCGCCTGAGACATGTTGGCGCGGACGCTCTCATTGTCCTGACTCATGTCAGCGGAGGGGCTCGGTTCTTCCAGAGGCCAGTCTGCTGATCATACCGGAGAACCCGGGTTATGTCCAAACGGCTCCTGAAGTGATGCCATCCCAGCTCCTGAGCCTGCGTCCACCCCACCCACTCCCGAGCCGCCTGTTCTGCTCTCCAAAGCGCATCACAGCTGGCATCCACCCTCCACCCCTCTTTCAATCAGCCTGTGGGTGTGGTTACTCTTGAGCGTAAAGAAGCGCACCCTCATAATAAAACGGATCAAAGCTTGAATATAATTGTGCTGCGGTGAGAAGAGATGGCAAGATTAATACTCCAGGGGGCTTAACCTCAGGGCCCCACTTCTCACAACATTCTAGATTTTATATTTACTTAAAAAACGATTTAAGACATGGATCTAAACAAAAATGTTACAAATGTATGAAAAAAAATAATGAAAAACACTCTAAACAACACAATACAAAGCAGGAGTTTAAATGAATGTCATTTATAATGAGAGTTTATAATTCTGTAAATGTTCTAAAAACTTACAACAGTTTCCTAAAACATCTGGTTTATTTAAATCCGGCATGATGTGGGGCCTTTAGAGTCAAGGGGTCCCTGGGGATGATCCCACCTTAGGGTACATCCAGGACAGGTTTAGGGGCCAGAAAACGGTTAGAGTGGGACTTCGAGCCTTTTAGACTTGAAAAGTTTAAAAGACCTAAAGATGATACAAAAACCCAAAATAATGTTTAAAAAAATCCTAATACTGCCAAAAAATTTCCTAATGATATAAAAAAAATCTAAATATGATAATAAATAAATAATAATTAAAAAATAAACGTATAAAAAGAAGAGCTACTGCCCAAAAACCCTAAGGTAAAATGCCAAAAATCAGATTTCACCAAAAAAGTACATACAAATGTCAAAAAAGATCTTATAGTGCCAAAAAAATCAAATAATCCCCCAAAAAGACCTCATAATTAAAAAAAAAAAAACTACTTAATAATGGCAAAAAGACCTAATAATGCCATTAAAAGATCTAATAATCCCAATAAAATGGCGTCATAGCGGAGATCTACCAATAATAATATCAAAGAAATGACCTTATAATCATAATAAAAAATAAAAAAAAAGAGTAAAAACGTTTGGTCAAGTAACTCACTGCTGCCACCTAGTGCTCAGTTTAAAGCACAGCACTATGAAAAACTGTCAAATCAGCTGTTAACATTCAAATAAGGTGGAAACCAGCATTTATGTAGCAGAATGCATTTTATTACATCTACTTTTCTACATAAACAGGGAACATTCAATAAGTAAACAATTTCTTTCAATGCAGGTAATAAATATGTTTTTTTCCACCTGGTTCTTTGTACAAACTGACATGGGTCTCCTGTACATCGTCTGCTCCTGTCCTCCTCGAAAAGCCTTTATTTGTCAATGATTTTCTCAGTTTGAAACGAATCCTGTGAATAAGGCAGTGATCCTTTCAGCTGTTAGAGAGACTAAGTGGCCACAGTCTTTTTTTTTTAATAATACAACTTTCATTTTCTAAAAAAATATATAAATTATTTGATCCTCTCACTCTGAACGGACAGACGACAGCATACAAAAAGACAGCAAACACCCACGTTTGAATGGAACGTTTCTGTTTTTCAGGTTTACAGGACAGAAAACACACAAATTTCCCTTTTGTTTCAGCCAGACTTTTTCAGGTTCCCAATAAAGCTCATGTGTCGTCTTTCCAAATAAAACTGAGGAACCAGGAGAGAGAGAAGACACAGGAGTGGAGGAGGATTTGACTTTTTTTTGGTTTTCCCATTCTTGTTTGTCGAGCGCCTCAACAGCAACACATTCAACACCGTCTGACCTCGCACAGCACGTGCTTCCTGCTCTTCAGCTGCATGACATGTGAGGAGGAGGAGGAGGAGGGATAAATAAATGAAAATCACCATGCAAAGCATTTACAGACACCGCAGCATGAAGGATCGAAGGAAGTCGACAGTGAAGCAGACAGTGACGACACACAGCTGCCCATGAGTGGATTCTGTTGGACGTGACGTTTGGATGCTGATCGCTGATTAAATAAGCATCAAAAAGCTAAAAGCCGTACATGCTAAAACCTTATTTCACTTCACCTTTTATTGCTGATCTACGGTGGCCCTGAAGTGCAAATCACATCAAGAAATCCCTTGAAGCAAAAGCATATCAAAGATCACAACAATTACAGAAAGAAAAACTAAGAATGAACAACATTACATTTTAGAATCCAAAACACACAAAAAAGAAGATGAAATAAAAAACATTTCACAAAACTAAAGTAATTTCCAGAAGAAAAAAATGAAACACATTCACTGATTGAATGATGACGTTTATACATTATTTTAACCAAAATGTCTTTGGTCTGAAGCCAAACTGGATATGCTAATCATAAAACTTTATTAGTATGCGGACAGCTGACAAAAATCAGACGTTATCGTCCAATCAGTGATGTCTCATTGTTACCACCTTTTCTGGTTTTTTTTTAGTGTTTCATTTTGATTTTCAAAAATTACTTTTGTTTTTTCCAAAATGTTAAATTTTTAAAATGTTCCTTTTTTTTAGATTTGTGTTTTGGTTTCTGCAATTCTGCTTTGATTTCTAAATTGTAATAATGTTGCTGTTTTTCTTTATTTGGTTTGCAGTTTTATTTGTTGTGATATTTAATGTGCTTCTGCAAGGAGGGATTTGCCTTCAGGGCCACCGTACTGATCCCTACAGGGGAAGCTTGCTGTGCCACAGTTCTCATCAGCTTGTGTGATGTCCTGACACTTTTCTGTGAGCAGTGTGGCGTTCATTTTGCACTCATCTTCGTCTTTGCAGAAACGATGGGAGGCTGGGACAGCGGACTACAGTCTTCTCCTTCACATCCCAAAGGCTCTGGGCGGGGCTAAGGTCTGAACGGCGAGGACTTTTCATGCTTCCTCAACCACAGCTTCACCCTTTGAGTCCAATCGGACCTGACAGGAACATCTCTGAACGTGTCTGGAGGAAAATGAAGGGATCTGCAGCTGGAAAAAGGAAACTGTTCTTCTAAAATCAGCTAAATGGAAGTTTTGTGGGGCGGCCAAGTTTTAAATCAAACATTTAACATTTTTCCTTCAATCAAATCTGTTAAAAGCTAAATATTTAAACCTGTATAATCACTTTTTACACTTTAATTTATAGTGGTGTTGAACAGCAGAGGCCAACCCGGTCGGTTCTGCTGCTGTTAGCTGTCCAGTCCCGATCAAAACCTGAAGACCACTTCAGGAATTGCATGAATTTGCATTTTGCATGGCTGGATTTGAACAAGGTTCTCAGTAGAGCTTCAAAACGCGCAAGTAAGTGATGGGAGCAGGAGGCCAAACACTAAGCAGACAATAGAATTAAAACAAGTTAACTGAAATGGGCTGTTCATCAGCTGATCAAACATTTAGAAAAAAACCCTGTTAGGTCCTCATAGACGGTGAAGAGGGCTTCATGAAGGCTTCCACTGTCTGGAACTGAAGTCCAATTTTGTAAACGTCGCCAAATGTTCTAAATCTGGAGAATTTTTAGAATGGTCCAACAGAGCGACGTTAGCCCTTTGTAGAAAAACCCAGTCATCACCACACAGACGAGAGGCCTCAGGCACGAGGCAACCGGCAACCCCGGGCAACAGTCAGCACCAGTGATGGCTTCAATTTGGGTCGAGGACTGTCACGCCCATGGGATCCTCCAATCAGTGCCAGTGAATGTTTTTTTGGGTCTGCCACTTGACTTTTTTGTTCAGTAAACCTCCAACCTCAGTAGCGAAGGTTGGTGGTGAGAAGCCGTGTTTATGCAGCTCAACAAACCTGCAAGATTCAAAGAAATAAAGCTTTTTTTGCCTTTGCCATCAAGAGACCTAAACGGGATGATTACTTATTAGAAAATCTTATATGAAATATCAATTTTGGTAAAACTTCTGGCTTTTAAAGTCTGTGGTCTCAAACTTTTGATCAGTTGATGAACAGCCCAGTTCATTTAAATGGCAGCTGATCAATGTCATTGTCCAAGTGGACAGTGACAATAAAGGCTTATATTGTCTTCTTGCTCCCTTTTTATTCTTTTTTTGAGTTTTGAAGCTCTATTTAGAATCTTGTTAAGGTCCAGCTGGTAAAAATGCAAATTCTTGGATTTTCTTAACTGGTTTTAAGATTTTGATCAGGACTGCTTTGGTGCTGAAACTCAGGATTAAAGCTGACGTTCATCGGCAGAGAGCGAGAGCAGAGCAAATACCCTCAACAGGTTGCTTGGAGATGATGTCAGCAGCACAACAGCCTCTGCATCTGCTAGCAGCACAGATCTGCAACGCTCTCTGTGCTCCACAGCTCCTAAGACATCGTCAAACTAACGAAGGAACGTCAACGTTAAGGCGCAGCTTCTATGAGGCTTACAGGGAAGAAGTGGCCGCCCCGGCTCTGAAGTTCAGTTTTTTTTTTGGGGGGGGGGGGGGGGGGGGGGGGGATCAGAAGGCAACAGCTTCCTTGCAAGTCCTGAAGAAATCATTCAAATAACATGAAAGTCAAAAGCTCCCAAATGACAGCGACTCACACTCTGCACAGAAATCAACAAACTCATACAGACACACAAAAATAAATACAATACTGCACAGAACTGGAAATACCTTACTTCTTTGTGGCGGAGGATGGAGTGAGATGGAGGTGGCTCCCAAGAGGGAGTAATAAAGTTACTAACGGAAGAGAGAGTGTTTGGGGGGGGTAGACCGGGACAGTGGAGGGGAGCTGCTGTCAGAAGTGATTAAACCATCGCAGATGTGATAATTGGGCAGTGGAGTGTGCTGCAGGTTTCTGGAAGGGACTGGCACATGGAGGGGCCGGATGATAGCAGCGGGTGGGGCGTTCAAGGACACATTGGGGGGGGCAGATGCAGATGCAGCACAGTTCCCTTTGACTATAAACCCAAGCACGATACATTCATGAATCCCGGGAGTCGGAGGCGCTCCTCGCTTCGAGGCAGGACTTCTGGAAAAACGGGCCTGCATGCTGGCAGCGTCCGCCCTAACAATGGCACCGAGCCGCGTGCTTCTCCTTCAGTGTGTGGGGGAAAAACCTGGGCTATAGAGGTCAGGGGGGGGAGGCAAGCATTTAAGACGATAAAATGACATTTCCCAAACACGCACATGGACAGGCACTAGTTTGAACTTGGTCACATGCCGTCGCGCCGCCCGTTGCCTTTAAAAGGTCTGACGCTGCTACAACAGCTTCACTGGAATTCCTGCTTTAACAGTCAGCTAAGGAGCCGAGACAGAGGGGGACAGAGCGTCCCACCAGGAACACACCGAGACGGACTACAAACACTGGCACGTTGATGCGACTGCACTCCCACCACTGGGATCCTTTTCCTAAGTACCTACTGCCTTTTGTTTTGTTTTTGGCATTGTGCAAAAGAAACAAAAAAAAAACCCCAACCCTCCCAGCTCAAAGATCTAAACTGGCAAGTATAAATAGTCTCTAAATGCTTTATGCTGGCAGAGTCTTTACGAGGAGTTCCAATGAAACACTAGAAAAGGCTAGCTTGCACCCGCACACTCCCGCAGCGTTAACCTGAAGGTCAAAGGGAATGCATATATAACTGTTTAAATATCATACATAATTTAAAAGGAACATAAAATCACACCATAAAACTGTAAAGTCATTGTCTGAAGGAAAAAACAAAAAAAAAAAAAAGTTTGGAAAAGAGAATGGAAGTTCACGTCGAAGAGAAAGACAAAAACATGGCAACAGGCGTTTCTATAAGCTTGAGCCGAGGAAGAGACTCTTCATTCCTCCACTTCCATCCAAACGGAGATCCAAGCAGCTCACTACACCGACAGTGTTCGGGTTGAACATACAAAAGTAAAAGAGGAAAATAGATTTTGTTCTTTGTACATGGTGCCACGCCTCTACTTTTCCTTTTTGTTTAAAAAACTTCCCAACGTTGTGTTTTGTTTTGTCAGGTAGCATCTTTGCGGTTTGTGCCGGGCTGGCAGCAGAACAACACAAGTCAGGAGTTCATGCGTTTCTGATCTGCAGCAGCTGCATCAACACTGCGTCCACAGCTGACCCCTTAAAGTGACAACATCCTGTTTCAGAACTTGTGCTCTCTCTTTAAGCAGCTGAGTCCTGGCATGAGCCCACCCATCCGTCTGCTCTGTTGGGGGTCCGTCTAGTTTCTACAGTCAGCTTGTGAATGGGTTGGTTACTGCATTGAAGCTGGGGCCCAGACTCTTGCTTTTACCCCTCTGGGGTCAGTCCAGCGATATAACGTCAGGTATCCCGCTGTAAATAGCTGCCACTGCATCAGTGCCGCTCCGGCTGGCCACCACCCCGGGGTGTGTGTGTGAGGAGTGTGAGCCTGTGAGGGAGGACGAGTGTGTGGAGTGAGTGTCCCGGAGGCTGCTGGACGAGACCAGGCTACTGCTGCTGCCAGAACTGCTCGCCCCGTTGCTGGGTGCCGTTAGCGAGGCGGCGGGGGACGCTCCTGATTGGTTGAGGTACAGCTGGGTGGCGGAGGAGGAGGAGTTGTAGGGCAGGAAGCGGTTGAAGAGCAGCTCATGGTCATCTGAGGCCGAGGCAGCGGCTGCTGTTGCCATAACCATGTTGTAATGCTGCGGGGAGGAGGACAAGCCACAAGTGGGTGAGGTCGCTCAGCACAGATCAAGACATCAACATGAAACGCATGGTTTGAGTCTGAACTTTATTCACCTAAAGCTACGCACACACCGGGCATATGAGGTGTGTTAAAGAACGCGATGAACACGGGTTCTTGAACACACTTTCAGTGTTCATACTGGACTGTCACTACCCGATGCTAACGCATGTACGGTACTGTATGGAGTAGGAAGAGGCTTGGTGCGAAATGTCAAAGTGGTGCAAATCTGGTTAATCTTTCTCCAGACTTTTCTTTCACAGCTCTATTCTAGTCTATAAAAGACCTGGTGTCCCATAAGTCTGACTGGACACAAACCGCAATTATTCATTTTTCCTCCATGATCAATTTCAAACAGTTGGTCGGCGCTTACAATGTTTGAAAGGACACTATTCATACATCACTACCAAATCCAAGTCTCTAGTTGGTCAAAGTTCAACAAAAACTTCTGTTTACAGTTCACAAACTGTAAAATGTATCAGGGAAATAATAAACCAATGAGCGTTACATGGAGGTTTAACCACTAGGTGGAGCTCATGCCGTAGCATTGCACTTTATTCCAGAAGATTTGAGCAAAAAACTGTGCTTTAGACCACAAACGGTTACTTTAAAAAACAGTTTCCTTCAAAGAGTTTGGAAAATGTATGCCTGTGAGTAAATAAAGCTGTTCATTTAGTCAGCCATGTCCGTTCAAGTTGACCAAGCGTTAGCATTAGCCGTCCTATGGGAAATTCCATTATACGTTAGCATCAAGCTAGCAGAATTTGGCATTGCTGCTGTTATGCGTTAGGTCACAGGAAATGGAAAGGCATATAAGACCAATCTCTATTTTAATGGATCGAACATTGATCCATTAAGCCTGGATCGATTCAGATCGACTGATCGATTTTATCAACCCAGCCGTACTTTGAGGCTTCCACTGGGTTTTGGTCTGTAAGATACGGGACTAGATGGCTGTTTAAGCCTTAAAGTTTGATGCCCCCTGTACTATAACATAAAAAGAGGTTTAAAAATTTTGTGTTATTTCTCAGGAAAATTCTGTCCTTAAAGGAAAAAGAAGAAAAGGACGTCAAAATGAAAGGCAAAAACCGACCAACCTAAAGGAAGAGGACAGGACTTTGGCCAAGAAATTAAAAGCAGTATTACGGCGGATTCAGCCGTAGCATCGACCGTCAGACTCAGCGACTGACCGAATGACTGTCTAACTTAAAACAAGCCAACCAAAAAGAATAACGAATGACCCCAAGCTAAAACTACAAAACCCAACAATCTAACTGCCACAAGCTGTCCTCTAAAGCCCATCTCCCCCTCTGCCTCTGCTGACTGCTTGGATTAAAAGCCCTCAGGTACAGAGGCCTGATGGTACCTATGCTACCTGCACCAGGTGAGGACGGATAACAAGGGGGAGGAGCTCAGCGGAAACAATGTCATTATAGCGTCAGAATCTGTGTTTCTTCAAATGCACAGGGCAGCTGCTGGTCCCATAAGAAAGTTTCAGAAAGCTTTAGCCTCTCTATGCTGTTGTTGGATCACTGCAGGCCTCTGCTCCTCTCTGTTTGGGTTGTTTCAAAAAGTAACTGTGTAATGACGTGGATACTGGGCCTTGAAGTGTGGAGTTGTGGAGCGTGACCAGCATAATTCACATTTCTCTAGGCCTCTGAAGAGGCTCTTAAGCACAGAAGAGAAAAGTTACACGCCCAGCTGGAAGCCTGTTACTTACGGCTTTTTAGATTAGCTCGTTTTGATTCATTTAGACCTGAATTTGTCCCCCCCCCCCGATTCTGGAGCAAGAAATCCTCTCAAGTTCCTTCATTTATCTTGACCTCTTAAGACCCGGCATCCACAAGCGTGGACATCCCATTTTGGGTTCTATTACCACAGTAGTTCAGTCTGCTTAGCTAGGGCCTTGTGACTATGTGTGTAGAGGGTTAGCTCAAATATTAGCAGGGGTGTGAAGAGATTGATGACATTTACTTTTATAGCTCACAGTGTAATCCAGATCCATGACACTGTCAGAAGTTTCCACCTCTCACTGATTTGATTTTAAAAAACATTTCAGCTTGTCAAAAATCACACAAAGATCAGCTGAGTAAATTGGAAAAAAAAAAAAAAACACTTTTTCAATGTTGAATTTGTTTACTTAAAGGCTGTGATTTAAACACTTGACTCTATAAGAAAAAGCAACTGACCTTAGACGTAATAGCTGGTTGTGCCACACTTGGAGACAGAGCTTGTAATCAAGTATTTGTGATTGGTGGCAAAGAGCATCTTAGTGCATGTGGAGGAATATTAACTGAGTCTTTGTAGAAATACTGTAATTTGGTCACAACGGAAGCTTTTCTAACATGAAGGGTCTATTTAAGGTCTTTATCTATCATCTCACACTGGTTCTTAGCTTAGAGATGGACTTGCTGTTATGTCTGGATCTCCTGTAAAACCAAAGTGCTTTTGAGTTTGACTTCACGAACCGATGGACCGTCTCCCCTCAGTGCTCCATTCGTTCTGAGGTTTAAAACTGCTTTATTTTCCTTTATGAGTGAAAAAGGGGTTTGTGGTTTTACTCAGCAAATCATTGCGCGGTAATGCATGTTAAATGATCTTAACTGCATAGGTGTGACAAACTGTAGACTTAGCTGATAGCTTTGTGCGGCTCCTTTTCAGTCATTGTGTTTCCTTTCCAGCTCTTCAAAACTTAAGACGACACAGGATGGACATTGAGTCTGGGTGTCATCCTCAACAGCTCACTTTCTTTCCAATCTCTTATTAATAACATCACCCGTTCTGCTTACTAGGGGCGGCCGTGGTGCAGCGGTAGGGTGGTTGACCCATGATCGTAAGATTGCCGCCTTGCACGGCCATGAGTCGAAGTGTCCTTGGGGACCTGGCCTCTGGTGGGAGGTTGGCGCCAGTGTTCGGCAGCGGAGCCGCCATCAGTGTGTGAATGTGTGTGTGCATGGGTGAATGGGACTGTGACTGTAAAGCGCTTTGGGCCTTCGAAAGAGGGTAGAAAGCGCTATATAACTATACGCCATTTACCATTTACTTTCATCTCCGCCCTTCTCTCACTCCTCATACAACTGCTGTACTTGTTCATAGTCTTGTCACTTCTCGGATCGATTACTGTAATTCCCTCCTGTTCGGTTTGCCCAATAAATCTTTCAAGAAACTGCAGCTTCTCCAAAACTCACCAAAAAATCATCACCGGGACCCCGTTATCCCTCCACATCACACCTATTCTCCTAAATGTACACTGGCTTCCCATAAAACAAAGAATTAGTTTCAAGATTCTCCTCATAACCTTCAAAGCACTCCATAACCTGGCTCCACCCTACATTTCTGATCTTCTTCACATTTCCATTCCCTCCCGGTCTCTCCGCTCCACTTCCTCTCTCCAACTCCATGTCCCACCTGCCTGTCTTGCCACCATGGGGGGCAGAGCTTTCAGTCGCTCCGCCCCCCAGCTATGGAATCCACTTCCTCCAGATCTACGCAATACTGACACACTGCCACTGTTCAAATCCAAACTCAAGACTCATCTCTTCAAACAATCATACAGTTAATCCATTCAGTTAACACAGCTTCATTTGTCAGTTTTTCTATCCTGTTTCTATGCTGTTTATCAGTTTTTTTTCTATCCTGTTTTATTATGTCTTATTGATGTTTATCTTTATGTTTATTCATGTATTACTCTGCTAATTTCTTATCGATGTTTTATACTGTTTTTATTTTAACCTTGTACTGCGACCTTGGGTGACCTGAAAGATAATTGAAATAAAATGTATTATTATTATTGTTATTATTATTATTGATCCATCCATCCATCCATCTTCCTCCGCTTATCCGGGACCGGGTCGCGGGGGCAGTAGTCTAAGCAGAGATGCCCGGACTTCCCTCGCCCCAGCCACTTCCTCCAGCTCCTCTGGGGGGACCCCGAGGCGTTCCCAGGCCAGCCGAGAGACATAGTCTCTCCAGCGTGTCCTGGGTCTTCCCCGGGGTCTCCGCCCAGTGGGACATGCCCGGAACACCTCTCCAGGGAGGCGTCCAGGGGGCATCCGGACTAGATGCCCGTGCTACCTCAACTGGCTCCTTTCAATGTGGAGGATAAACTCCTCCACCTGGGGCAGGGACACTCCACCCACCGAGAGATTATTATTGATAGATATATAAATCTGTGCTTGTCCATGTTTGTCCAGACTCTTGGAGCTTCAGTGAAGACACTGAGGTTAGACTCAGTGTTCAGAGGAACAAAACCCTGCTTGAAGTTCAGTGTGAGCGGCACGTTCATTTGCATTCATCCTCGCAGTATCAGCTCGCAGCAGAAATCTCAATGGCAGACGTGTCACAAATCAGCTTAATATGGCACCACTTAAGCCTGACGAGACAATGCTTGATTCACAACAAAATGAAACCGTTGATAAATGGTGTGTTTTTTATGCGCCCCCTCCCAAAAAGCTGTAGCTCATGAGGGATAGAACCAGCGCTGCTGCTGTGAAATCCTACAAAAACACATTTTAATGGGCTGACTGTAACAAAGCTCTTCCAGCTTTTCTTTGCTTACTTTATAGCTTCTTCTGAAAATGCAATTGTTTACCAGAAATGCACAGGTTTAGCTTTACATGGGAGCCATTGTTTTGTAATTTGATGACCTTTGCAGCTGCTTACTAAGGTTTCAGCATTTTTACGGCCTAATTTCATCAGAATATCCATGCAAAAGGTTAGGAATAGTGAGCATACCTGATGATTGTCTACTTGAAGAAAAGAAAAGAAGTTCAGATCTGAAAATAAGACAAAAATACAGTTAGTGCTAAAGAAAACTGACTTCCTAAAGGAGAATAATTATGAATATGTTTTTAAAGAAACAGTGCTTCACTGCAGTTCCTCTATGTCTGACCTTTCTCACTAACCATTTTGCTTTCCTATCAGCATCTGAAAGGAGGTCAGACCCCAAAAACCTCTTTTCACAAAAACTGAGATGGTTTGAGGAAAGAAAATAACAGGGAAATTGTGTTAAAGACCCACACCGATGAAAACTGTGTTTTGGTTGCTTTTACTATGTTCTTGTGGCATTTTTTTCATGCCAGAGGACATATATTAAAAAATGAAGCTTAAAATTGCATTTCTGAGTATTTCTTTATTCTAAGCTTTGTGAATCTGCAGCAGATATAATGAACGCAGTTTAAAAAAGATCCTAATACGTTGGGCGGGCCACAAGCTCCCTGCTTCGCTCCATTCTGAGAACCCCCTGTAGACAAATAGATCCATGTAGGTCTTTGTTTTCCTCGTCTGAGCTGGCATCTGGCTACAGCTGGATAGCTCCACTATTGCTCGCCATCCTAGTTGCACCGGTAATATAAACAGAGAGCTCTCAGCAACGGCGAGGGAAAGGTGGACAGGATTGCTGCGCGCCAACGGTCCAGCCGACAACTCAGAGGCAAATTTCAAATGAACTCCTGCCGCTCTGCAGAAACTATATCCTAGTACAGAGTTTTTCAACCTTTTTTGAGCCACGGCACACTTGACCATCTCCCACGGCACACTGGTTGCAAAACACTGTCCTAGTAAATGACAGAATTTTTTTATGTTGGCTAAAAACAGCATATTCGTCATTAGAAGGCCACTGGGAACGTCTTAACAATACATCAAAAGATGATCGGAGTGGAACTTTAAGAAATTTCATTAAAAATGCCGCCTTTGGAAAAAAAAAATGTCAAAAAGAACAGACATTTCAAATGTATAAAAACAAAAACTGATGGCTGCTAATAAAAGCTTAGAATAGGATAAAAACAGTGACGTGACTTCATCTGTTTAATCAGTTGGGAATTTTGTAGACTGTGATCTAGTGTCTGCACCTGACAGGTCGTTGGGGGTGTGATAGTAGGGTCTGTAGTCCTGGATGAGGGGGGGGACAGGTGGGATGTAGCTGGTGTCCATGGCTGGAATGCTGGGGGTGCGGCTCACTGGGGAAGCCTGGTGGTGCAGGTTCAGCACACTGACGAAAACACACAAGAGGAAGACAAAAGAGGACATAGAGCTCACTTAATTCATAATGAAGCGTTTGCTTCATGTTATATCAGCCACCGAAGCGCAGAGCATTTTGTCTCCTGGAATTACCTCCTAACACAAACCTCTGAACGGTAACAGGATTCATTAAACTCAAATGAAGCAGCAGATGCTTTTGGCTTTAATGAATTTTCATTTGCCAGAATCGGCAGCTGCTCAGCTTTCAGGGAAAACACATTCAAATCTCCAGAAATGATTGTTTGTTATCTAAAAGTTAACTCATCTTTCATCCTCCCTGGTTATTTAATTCTATTTTTCCTCTTTAAATCCTCCTGGAACTATTACTGGATAAACTTTAATCTTGTGATCAGACTTGTGGGTGGGAAGGCCAGATTAATCTTCGTCGCACATCTCACTCCATCCTGATGATTCTCAGTCAGCTAAACTCATGAATCCTTTACCACCTGCACCGGCCGGAGCACCATAACTGAGCCCCACTTTGACATCTAGTGAAGCCAGACTTCACGTGCTAAAGTGACATCACAGTCCTGGGGAGGGGGGGTCTCACCCTTTGTTGATGACAGGCGGTGAGGACGGGGACAAAGAGGAACACGCTCTCTTGACAGGAGGAGGAAGCGATGGAAGCGATGGAGGAGGTGGAGGTGGTGGAGGTGGAGTGTCCGCTTCTTCCTCGTCTGAAGAGCTGTCCAGTGTCAAGTCGATCACTTCCACTTTCTTGGCGTTGCTGTTGCTGCTGTGGCTGGAAGACGAGGAGCTCAGCTGGTCGGAGCCTTCAGACGTCCGGCAGGAGCCTGTGGATGAACTCACCACTCATTCCATGTGATCAATTTCAGCATGTTCATAAAAATGGGGTTTTTGGTGTTTTAATATGTTCTTGTGACATTTTTTAATGAAAGAGGATATATATATTAAAAAAAAAAGAAAATTAGGACTAAAATTGTGTTTTTGACTATTTCTTCATTTGAATTGAGTTCAGTCGGGAGTAAAGATGCATTAAAAGGCGAGCTCCCTGCTCCACTCCATCCTAATGCATCCGCATGCCAGCTGGCATCCGGCTCAAAACAGTACGGCTGGATAGCTCCAATATTGAATGCCATTTTGGTAATGTTAGCTTTGGGTTGTAAAGGACTGTAAGCTAGTGGGAGAGCATGTAAAGAAAAGGATCATGGGAAACGAGCGCAGCGTTACTCCACGCCAATAGTCCTGCCACAACTAAGGAGAATTTCTGATGAACTCCTGTCGTTCTTCATGCTTTAACAATGATTAAAAGATGATTGGAGTGGGTCTTTAAAGAAAACAAAACACTAGAAAAAGCTAAGATGCTTTGGAGGTCAGACAGGATTCTCTCTGGCAGTACAATAAGACAATTTTTCTTCTCTATACTATAGCTGCAAACAGAAAACACAACAAGTGTTTGTCTCCGCTCTTCGCACATCCACTTACAGCCTCCACACTCACCATCCAGTCCATTGTTACAAGAAGCAGAGGACACCTCCTGCACTTCCTTCTTTGACCTCATGGGGGCCCAGCTGCCATCTTCCTTAAACTGGATCTCGTCACAGTCCATGCAGCTGTTGAGGATTTCCACAAACAGCCTGCGAGCAAACACACACAAAGACAGCTGCAAAAACATCCAGAAAAACAGCGCACAACTGAAACTCATATTTGTAATCTATATGAGGAGAAGAGTCACAGAATTGAGTTATTGTATTGTATGCAATACAACTGTTTTAGAGGATTTCCACACAGGAAGGGGAAAACACTTATAGAATCTGAAAATGCAATAAAAAAAATAAGAATTTGTAATTAGAAATACAAAGCAGAGGGGGTTACCCATCGATGATGAGGTGCTCATAGGGCGCCTTCTTGTCACAGACTGGACACACCCAGGTGGGCTTCTTCTCATTCATCTGGATGTAGAGGGTGGCGTCAAAGCACTGCAGGTGGGAGCAAGTCAGCGCTCTGCACGGGATCATCAGCCTCATCTTCCCCAGCTGCAGCAGGAACACACATTGGGGTCAGGGCATTGACACAAACCACATCCGAGGGAGGGGGATTCAAACATGTGAGAGACATAAACAAAATAAAAGCCACATGAAAAGACTCCTGATGAAGGTGAGTGGATTTAAAGATAGGCAGGAGCCACACAGATGAAGGCATCTTGAGTCAGAAAAACAAACAAAACAAAAAAAACAGGCTTTGACATGACTCAATGTGGAAAGCAGTCGTGAGGAGCGGGGAGGATAATTACCGGGCAGAGCAGCGAGACTCGCAGGCTGGTGGTGGCGATTTCGCTGTCAGGGTCTGCAGTCAGCTTCTCTTTGACTGCAGAGGCCGAACATACATGCGCTTGAGTGACACAGCAGTAAACACACACACCTCTGTCCAGTCGACAAACATCTTAGTTCTTCAAACTTAGCTTTACATGCAGTCTAAATCTATCCATCACATACTCTATGAAACATGGAATTAGAATCTGGCAAATAGAAACTCAAGTCTTTATTAATAATCTTTCAAAATAAAGAAGTGTCAAGAGCAAAAAACGTTTTTTTTTAACTTAGTGTCACACATTTCCTGTTATTCCTTTAAAAATAGACTCTTTTTAAAAAAAGATATTAGAGTAAACAGTTGATTTAAAATTATTTCAAAACTACATTTGTTCTATAAAGTTGACCTAATGATCATGGAGAATCTGATAACAAAATATGCTGGCTAATTAATTGCTAACTAAGGCATCCCATTGTTTAAAAACATGCTTTTACAATGAAATTCCTGTGGTTTACATTTTCTAAATTCATTGAGGACAGAATCTCTGCTCACCAATAATACGATTGAAATGCCACTTATGATTTCACTTATTTTAACATTAAAAAGTCTCTAAATTCAGGTCAAAATTGTAAGCGAATATTTTAAACTCATAAGGTTTTTAAAAACATTTTTTTGTTTAAAAAGACCACTCAAGGTTTCTGACCCAAAGTTTTAGACAGAATTTTGTTAATTTTGCAGACATCTGACATTTTATTTTTGAAGAATTTATAATATTAAATGGAATTCAACTGTCAATTTAACTTAGCATGAAAGCATCAAATACATAAATCCAGTGTCCCCTATTAATCGCAGCGGTTATGTTTTAAAAATAACTTGTGATAGGGGAAATCCTCTAAGTTTTAAGGCTGTTAAACCTCTCAGCCAATCAGGACGCAGAATAAAACAGCGAGACAGAGAAAGATGAGCTGTGATATAGCGAAGGAACACTGTAGTTCATTCAAAATTCATAAACATTTATGTAAATATAAGCTGCAGCCTAACAATGTAGAACAAAACAAAAAGATCCCAAGACACTGAAATATTTCATAAACTAGACGAATATGAAAATGTGTTGTTTTCACATTTTCCATTGACGTCTCAAAGATTCGGAAAAAATATGGTGACACATAAACAATTATTTGACTTAACCCTAAAGTAAAATGGGTACATATAAGAATCAATGACAGTTATCTCCCCAAACTAGGAATTGATTAGACAAAGATTTGAGAAAAATGTTGAAAGTTTGATGCAAGTCTTTCTGCAACTGAGATAGAAACCTCGGCCCTGACATCATCAACAGGTTTTAAAAAATCTTACTGAGAGCTCTGGAGTGGTCTGGGTTTCGGATGCCTTTTGCTCGTAGTCTCTGCAGCAGGACTGTGGACGACTGCTGCTTCACCAGATAAACGGCCATGGAGTAATTCTGTGGACAGACATTTTTAGCACAAAGCAGCAACAATCAAAACAGTCTCCAACCGATCATTGAGCAACTTAAACGATAGCTGGAGGCTTCTTACCCTTCCGATCTCAGAGGTCCAGGACACCACAATGGTGTTGGGGACTGTGGTGGACAATCTGACTAGCGAGGTAATGTTGATGGGCCGGCTAGGCCGCTTGGGCTCGACGCCGTTTTTGGTTGGAGGAAGATAGCCCTAGAATTCAGGTGTAAATGTTAAACCAAACAGATGATTTAGTTTTCCACACTTATATCATGGATCTGGGCTCCTTACAGGCAACGTGCACGGTTTCCCGTTGACTTTCACACACAGATTTGGGGGGAAATGGTCCTCCTGAGGACAGCTGGTCTCTGACAGACAAAACCGCAACTGAACTTGGACTGAGAAATCGCATTTGGTCCCCGAGATGTCCCTTAGAGGCGAGAAACAAATGTGTGTGTGTAAAAACGTCATCTTTAGCAAGACAGCAACAGGCCACTGGCATGGACGCTCTTACATGGAACTGCTAATCTGCTGAACTTGCTGTGGCGTTAACGCAAAGGCAAAACACGTCTCTTGAAACCGCTGACTGTTGTCTGACGCTGTGAAGAGAAAAAAAAGAGAAGTGTTAAACAACGGAGAGCTTTACATATCAAAGCCGGATTATTCCAACTTCATATCCTGCAACTCCAGCTTCTACCTGCACTGACATATCCTGAAAATCAAAGAGAGCAGGAATACAGTAAACAGCAGTAATGAATATATATATATATATATATATATATACATGTGTGTGTGTGTGTGAACACAAGGGAATCTCACCGGCAAACATAAACATTATTAACTAGACGTGTCTTCCTCCAAGAAAGAACTCCGTGGAGTCCAGGGGAGTCAGAAGTAGACCACACAAGATGCGCTCTATTTATAGGCCCACCTCACAGGTGCTTTAAATAAGCGGCCTGCTTTAAAGACAGAGACGGTTCACAAAGTCAAACAGGTGGCCCGTTTACATCAAACAACGTTTGGACCAAAACTCTGCCTTGTTTCTTAGGGTTCTGTCAGTAAAAATGCAACAGGAAAGATTGCAAATGGATTCTTTTGAAAACAATGGATGAGAAAAAAGTAAAAACTGGTAATTAGGTGTGAAACTAAGGGTCGTAGGAAGCTGTGAATAAACTGAAAATATGTAATCCTATGAATAATAAGGAATTATGTTTAGGGATATAAAAAAGTCACTCATAAGGAATGTGAGGTGTAAAAATAATCATTTGTAACTGTGGTGACAGTTACTTTATAGGTGAAAGTGATAACTTCTAGCTATATTAGTATATATCTAGTTATAATTTGTACATCCGTACACTTGTCGGAAGTTTAAATAAATTCCAAACTGCTTAAGGGAATTTTTGGGTTTATTTTATCAAAACATTGTATGCATAAGAATGTCTTTGGTTTCTGTGTCGCTTTGACTTTTGAGATTTTTGGTTTGCTACAGAGTAACAACTTTCAGCTTTAGAGAGTGACAATCTTTGAACCTAATGGTTGAAATGAGGTCCAAACTGTCTTTGTTTTCTGGTGTAACCTGAGAGGTGTTGATAACGGCAGAACCGTTACAGTTGGAGGCCCTAAGGTGACTATCTAGTCAAAACAGGAGGGGACTTGTTTTGATCAGGCCGTCTATTCCATACTGATGTGCAGCAAGATGCATCACAGCTTGTAACCTGACAGGAGAATATTGCTGCTTACACACCTGGAGCAGCTTTTATTTGGAATTACCACAAACTGAGAGGAGAAGAGAGCTTTATGAGCCGCTGTGGACGCAGATTAAATGTCAAAGGTTTGGTTTATGGTGTGAGCGTATAACAGGCTTTTACGATTGTAGGGTAAAAACAAAAAATTACCTTTTTTTAATGGAAGTGCAACCGTGAATGTGTTTTTGTATAAAGTAAAAAAAAAAAATTAAAAAAATAAAAACCCCAAAAAATAAACTGCAATCTTTCTAAAAAAAACCTTTTAGATTATCATAAATAAAAAATAGTTCTAAATTTTGAGAAATATGTTGACATTTTTACTTTTAGAACTAAACCCCCAAAAATGTCACCATTATGATTACTTGTGCTAAATCATCTGTCTAAAGATCCCTTTGATCAGCTAAATGCAAAATTAAAACAACAATTTCCTCTAATTAAAACCAGAGCCACTAAAGAGCAGACTGACGTGAATGGCTCTTAATTAAATTGTTTTTAAGTAGAAATGCAGGAAAAAACTAACCTTTGAACCCACTTCAAAATACCCTTTGATTAGAAGAACAAGCCTGTAAAATTAAAAACGACAAAATTTAACATTATTTACAACTAACAAACAAACTGGAACGTAATTATTTTGACTCAAATGACTTTTTGATATTTTTCTTTCATTCAGTAAAACAAAAAGCTTCTTCCCTCCACCAGACTCTCTTCAGTAACAGCTGTTTTTTTGGGTTATACTATTGACCCTATATGAGAAAAGGACAGAGTGAGTGTGATGTCACTCATAGAAAATGGCTTACTTGCGGCTCCAACCAAATGAAGTCCATTTAGTCATCATTTTTCTGCAATACTTACGCTGCCATGTTGGAGCCAGAAATCGCCAGATAGCAGTGGTTGGTCTGAGTCGCTATTTCTATGGCAACCAGTCTCACCAAACAGGAGTGAGCTTGTTAGGAGTCCACACCCCTAAAAAGGCACCACATGCTTTTACTGAGGCATTTGATTGGTCAGTTTATAATTTGAATAATTTACAATGAAGAAAAAAATAATGAAATATATATGTTACTCTAACAACGATGAATGAGTAATAGCTGTTCTGGAAACTGAGGAGGGTGGGGACACTCAGTCCAGTTCTAATATACAGTCAATGGGCTACATGTTTTCAACAGGTACACTGCTCCAACTTTTGTCTATTTAAATGAACTTTTTTTTTTTTTTGTTGGAAAAGATGAATGTTCCTGTTCCTGGTTACAGAACCTATGAATTTTTGTGTTTAATAATCAACAAATCTGAATTCCCTTCATTGTTCCAGTGACGTCCCTGTGTCCTGTGTTTACAGGTATCAGAGTGATTGCATGTCTCTGTTCCTACATCCTCAAGCTTAAAACTGTTTACTGCAGAACAAAACCAAGAGCGAGTGTGCTTTCAAACAACAGTCCTCCTTCTCTGGGCACACAGGCTATAAATAGACAGTGCTCTTCCGCCCTCCCACTTTCACTCTAAAAATCCCTCTCGCTTTGGTAGTGGAATTGGTAGATTTGTTGCTGGTATTTGATTGGGAAGGACATGAAAGGGACTGATGGGAGCTTTGATTGCACAGAAAATCTCATCCTAAAGTGGCTTCTTTAGGATCCAACTTATAGCTGTGAATTTTGGGGATTTCTTTTTGTTTATCTAAAATAATAGGATGCTGCATTCATGTTCATAAGTGTTTAAGCAGGATTTGTCACATGTGTGTTGCATTAACAAAGCTAGGCTGTTGTCAAGTTTTACACTTCCCTTTAAGGAGTTTGACTCTGTTTCTTTCTGATTCTCTGTTTTTTCTGTTTCTGATTCCTTTTTTTTAATAGATGAGAAAGTCAGATTTAGCTTGTAAACATGATCCACCATCAGAATTTGTTTAACTTTACTCAAAATAAACACCGGAAACAAGGAGAAACTGTTAACACAAGCCGTTCCAAAAGCAACAATCTGCCTGACGGCTGTTTTAAGGATCAGTAATCGAGCAAGCTGGATTCCCCGTTTACATGAAGAACCAGTTGAATAATGAAATAGCCTGATGAAAAGCTGTGAAGCAACAGCTGGCTTCAAAAAGTCTCCGGGGTGGTATCTTTTTTTTCACATGACCAGCAAAGCCATTTTCAACACCAGCGTTTACTTTGCGCTGATGGTTACGCTAAAGTGACACTTTGGTGTGGTCCATTTGTCTTTGAGAAATACAAACTGTAAGGACTTTTAAAGTAGACAAACTTCAGGATCAATCACTGATGGCGTGATCAGTTTTCCATAAGCCCCTAGCCCTGCTGCTGTTGACGGCTAGCCTACATAGCTCAGTGGTGCAGTAGCTCAGTGGCAGATCAATATTTAACCTGACAGTCAAACCAGCGGAGCTCAGATCAGATGGTCCCCTATAGCAGTGGTCCCCAACCTTTTTCATGCCACGGACCGGTATGACGTCACACAAACTTTCATGGACCGGTCTTTCAAATACAGGCGGGGGATTATTGTAGCAATACTAGGATGATGGAGGATCAAATACGTTTTGACACGCTTAACAGTTGACATGGAACAGGTGTCATCATCCTCCCCCTTTCCCACACTCATGGTGCAAAAAAGAAGTACTGTTTATTAAATGCTCCTGGGTTTTATTTTAGCAGTAACTTATCACGTGACTGAGAAGAGCGCCTTGGAATGCGTCAAAAATGACATAGACTGTTAAATGTTTATTAGTTACATGTTTATTTGGACATTGTTGTTTATATACTGATGATTAAAACTACACAGTAAGATTACACAAAGATACTTTTGTATTAACATATGAGGCATTTTATTACAAAAACAGAAAGCAGCGACTATCGTATGTCAGGCTCTGTTGTAAACCGTGCAATGCGGGAGCATGGCTTTTTAAAGGCGCTGCTTGCTCCGTACGAAGCGCGTGCCACATAAAAACAGCTTCTTTAATGAGCTTGTATTTATCGGGCGAGAACTGCAAAGCTGGTATCAGGAGGACACACGCGGGACGGCTTCAATAAACACTCCGGTTGTCCAGAGTGGTCTTCTGCCGGGAACTTGACGCGATGCGGTCAGAAAGCAACTTTCTGATGACAGACAGAATTTGTGCTCAGTGTATTTAAACACGCATGTGCAGTGACGTATGTATTAAAAGATGTCCGATTCTGCATTTCAATCAAGTCCCGTACTTTTCGGTAAGGATTTTGATTGGCTGGTGGATTGTTTAGAAGTATATTTTTTTATTTTTTATTTATCTTTGCTGGCCTGCGATCTACCATCATGTCTTAGAGATCTACCGAATTGGGCAATATTTCAAAATCAAACATTTTTGAGATTCTGAAATAAATAAAACGGAAGTAATGCAAGTTATTTATTCTTTCTGTGCGGCCCGGTACCAAATGACCCACGGACCGGTACTGGTCCGCGGCTCGGGGGTTGGGGACCACTGCCCTATAGCGTATCTGTAATAGAGTTTCTGAGTAAGTACACATTTAATGACAAAAACAGGAAAAAATGTAACATTTTTTATTAATATTGCTTTAATTTTTATTTATAATCCGAGTTTTATTCATGTGTCCTTTTATGTTTCATTATGTTAGGTGAAAGGAGTCGGGAGGGTTGAGTGCAAACTACATTTATAATTGTGTTAAGCCTGAAAAGTCCTTCGCGTTACTGTTGTATGAAAAGTGCTTTATAAATAAGGTTTGGTTTATTTCATCTGGACTTAAACCGACGGGAAGTCAGGTCAAATGTTTTTGATAAATGGAAACATGACAGAATGTTCACGCGTGTGTGGGTTATGTCTGTATTTTGTCTGTTATGTCTGTTATGCTGTATTTTATATTGTTTTTATACTATTTATTTTATATTGTTTTATGCTACTTATTTTATATTGTTTTTATACTATTTTATTGTGATTTTATTTTTACTATTTGACTATTTTTGCACTTTAATCTCGTTGTACAATGTTGCAATGACAATAAAGACTATCTATCTATCTATAAAGGGAAGATGAAATCAAAGTACTTTTTAAATCATCCCTAATATGAGTGTTTTTAAATTTGCATGACCATTTTTGAACTACTGTATTTTTTGGAGTACAAGTCATGGCTAGAGGTGCGACTTATATGTGATTTGATAAAATAAAAAAGCAACAACCACTAGAGGGCACTGTAGGCATGTGTATCAGTACTTGCTACTGAAAGCAAGACAGGAGAAGAAGCACCGCTCACTCTTATGCCGGGCTTTGCAGAATTATTCCATGTGACACACAGGATGAAGTATTCAATGCCTTTAGTCATTTAATGTGACATAAAGCGTTCAGAAACCTTGTCAGCATGTTCTTTATTCTATGGTTTTCATATGTGGTGCCAAAATACTAAATTCCCCCAATGTTTTATGAAGCTAAATAAGCATCAATGTGTCACAGTAGTGAGGCCTGCAGATATTCTGTCTGTTATTGCAGGGCTCCAGACTAACATTTTTCACTAGGAGCACAGTGGCCCCTAACTGAAAATTTTAGGGGCACAACCAGAAAATTTAGGGGCGCATACCGTAAACCAACATGCTAACCAAATCTACTAATTTCCACTGTATTACTAATAAATACCTTAATAATAGATGCAGAAATTACAATGTGCTGTTTCAAATTCAGTGTCACATTTTATTCTGCACCTTTGAAGATGCAAAAACAAGGTAAACTGACAGCAACATTGCTGTCATGACAGTACAAATAGTAAAGAAAATGGATGGAAATTTATCTTTGTGACACCAAATATGTGCAGCCAAGATGCACAATAAGTGTGTTTGAGATCACCCAGGTGAACCCAACGCTGCACAGATCACCTGGTGTGAGACATATTTTTGTTTTTGCTCCAACATCAACTGTCAATCATCACAAAAATATCGCGAGAAAGGGGTGGGAGCAAGGGGCAAACCTACCCGGACACAGCTGGAAACTGCACTGACTGAAAGCTGCCCTACAGACTACAAAACAATGCATTATGGGACATGTGTCCTGATGGTTTTTGTAGTTGAGTGATCAATTAAAATAATATAAAATACCAATTGATTAAAAAAGGCTACATACATTACAAAACATTAAAATAATCATAAAATATATAATAACACAGATCACACTAAGGGGGAGAGGAATATTAAAACTAAATTTAATGTTAAGGACAACTCCAACTTAACCTTCCTCCGGTTCTGTGTGACCCAGAGAAAAGTTCAGCACGGACTGCATGTATTTAGAAAATTACGAGCGAATAGATACCTTCTAAAAAGGAAAGTAAGGAACTCCTGGGAGCTGTCAGCTGTCCTGCTTTCAAGCCCTGACATTGTCCCGCCCCAAAGAGTCATTTACCCCAGTGGTCCCCAACCTTTTTGTCACCATGGACCGGTACAACGCAAGGCACGTTTACCGCGGACCGGGGGTGGTATTTTCTCTTTAGTAATGATAATAACAATAGTGATTATAATATTCCCCTTGTCAAAGCAACTTTCTAAAGAAGTTTGTTTTTTGCTCATTTTGGTTGTTTGGGTTTCATTTTAGTGGGGTTTATCACCTGATGTTTGGTGTCGTGACTTTGACGTGCGTTAAGTGTGACACATGTAACAGAGAGAATCCGGTCACTTTTCAAAATAAAACGTTTTTGTCGGAAAAAAAAACAATAAAATGGAAATTATTTTTTCTTTCTGTGCGTCCCGGTGCAAAAATTTCCCGCGGCCCGGTACCGCTCCGCGGCCCGGTGCCAAGTGTCCCGCGGCCCGGTATCGGTCCGCGGCCCGGTGGTTGGGGACCACTGACAAACCCCACTGTGATTGGTTGGTCAGTTCCGTGCACGACAATGGAAATGTGTCATTCATACAAACTGGCGGGCTGCAGTAACATTAAACTTTCATATTAAGGCGGGGGCCGCAAAATATCATCTTGGAGACCGCAAATAGCCCGCGGGCCGCGAGTTTGAGACCCCTGCTGTAGTTCTGTCACTGGTACACTAGCCGCAGGTTGGAAGAATGAATCAATAGTTCACTTACTCATAGCTCAGACGCACATATCAGGTTGTGATGATATTTGTCTCCGTTTCCTTCCCACAGATGTTAACGCGCGCTCGATTATCTCTAGGCCCCTCCCCCTCCCCGCATTTTAGCCACTCACAGTGGCTTTCCTTATTCTTCTCACATGCAGTGGCCGCCTCACAGACAGACATCACGCGAGTGTGTGCTCGCGTTTCATGAGTATGTGCGCGAGTGTGTGTGTCTGCCTGCGTGCGTGTGCGCTCGCGTCTCATTGATTATTTAATTGATCATTGACGTGCCCCTTCCACGTTTAATATATAAAAAAATACGTAGGGTGGGGGAGGCAAATTTACTGGTCGCGCATGTGCGACTGGATGTAAAATTCAGTCGCACACTCTCAAATTTTGGTCGCAAAATGCGACCAATTGGTCGCAGTCTGGAGCCCTGTATTGTTATCAATTCCATCATTATGGTTTTCCTTTCAAGATAAAATAGATACTCTTCTTCCTATATGTTGTTAAAAATATTTCTCCCGCGCCACATGCAGCTGATGGGTAGGTACCTTTATAGTTCAAGAAATATGGTACATGCCACAACTTTACCAACAAAAAAAATAAAAGTCTGGTTACAAAATATTAGAGTTTAAAATTTAAAGATGTAGTATTTTGATTGACAAACCTGATCTCTACAATAGGATAACTAGGCAAGTTCCAGTATTAGCCTGGCTTTCTGTCTCACTCATTTTTGGAAAGATCAGTGTTTAAGGACATCCCACCCTATGGAGATAGCCAAGATCCATCTTTAAGGGGTCTGAAGTAACTGGATTGTCTGATTAGATATCCGAAAGTGGCTCCATGATAAAAGTTATTAAGATTCCATCTACAATCTGCAAATGAATTTGTGAGAAAAGAGAAAACTTGTCAGGGCAGACTTCAGACAAAAACCTAGATCTGGAGGCATACATTCACTCAGGCCACCCCCCAGTATGAGACAGCATGCATTTGCTCACACTACAACTGTTCTGGACAATTCTCAATATTTTAAATATTTTCTGTTGCTGCTCCAAATTGCAGATCTTTGTCAAATTAAACTACTTTATGAGCAGTGCTATGCTAAGGATTCTGTTACAGAAGCCAAGCACAGAAAAGAGGTAGTTCCACATAAAATTTTTAACATGCAATATTACAATTTTATTCACCCACATGAAGTATGACAAAGACCCATCAAATTGCATGTATAAATGATATGTGCATCTACATTTATTCTATGTAATGCTTCTTTAATTTACCATAAAGACAAGTATTAGGCTGTTGTTTGATATACAGAAAATGTTTTAATATAGAAAAATGTTTTGCAAATATTTCTCTGTGTTTTGTCACATCACCAAATAGAATTCTTTCCAATTAACAGAGAACCAATTTGTTCATTAACATTTTTTTTATGTCTGTTTGTGTTCAATATCTGGGCTCTGTGTTTGTTGATTCAAGGACAATAATATCGCTGCAGCGTCATTCAACAATAATCTCTCATATTGCAAGTTTTCCCAAAACAATGCATCCCAAGACATTTGAATGTTTTTGGAATTCAATGACATACTTCAGGATTCAACACGTTTTGAAAATGACATCATATCGAAAACCCTACAATTGTTAAAAGTCATTAAGAAGCGGTTATTTAACACAAAAACTTGCAGTTTATGACCTTGATGCTATGGAAACTCATGCTGTGTTGGTATGTTGTGCTTTACATTGTCTAAGAGCTGTAAATGAATGTGTGGCAGATGGTGGGGGGAGCGGCAGATGGGGGGAAATGACCTTCATTGGTTAGATGTTACCAGTGAAGAGGAAAAGACCAAAGTTGAACCAAAATGCACCGCCAAATATTTTCTTTTCTTGAATAAACTTCAAAAGAGGACCATTTTTTTCTCTAAAATTCTTTAAAAAGTGTATTTTGATGCATTCTGCAAGGATGCTACTAGATGCATGAAATGGTGATTTAGAAGAAGGTAATGGAACTATAACTCCTATTATCCCAAAAAATCCCAGTACTCTAATTTAATTTGGCTTGGATTTAAAGTCTAATGTAGTTACATTTGTTTTATTGATCAATAAAAATAAATCATGTTTCTACATTTTCTACTACATTTCATACATCCATCCTCAATGAAAATCCACAATACCAAACTCTCTTCAAGCTTGCTTGAGGCAACCAGAGTCCTTCTAGTTTAAAAAGGATGAATATTCTAAAAGTGCAGAAAGCAAAAATGTAGAAGTCTCATGTTTTGGATTTTGTTCTGCTTTGGAGAGAAGGCTTGTGAGCTAAACTTCAGAGAATGCGCTGGGCTCTACAGCTCGTCTGCAGCAGCACTCCAAAGCCCAGCTGGAGTTTATTAACTAGTTAGTGGTGTTGCTACTTTTTTTTCTGCACCACGGGCATAAACACACCAAGGCAGCCACACACGAGCACAAACAAAACACGCAAACAAACAGCATTCATGAGCAGAACAAAGGCAAACAAAATTCTGTCAGAGGCACCAAAAAAGAGGAACTAAAGCGCTAGAGGGATCTGCAACTAAAGGTCAGAGCTAGACGATGCGCTCAGAATTGTGCACAATGGCCACCCAAAACTTTTCAGTGTGGTTACTCTCTGACCACCCGGTCAAAGGCAATGTTATCATCAGAATATGGGTCCAACATATCGAAGACTTTTTGATATGTTCACCATTTCAAATGAAACGTGTGAGCTTGTTTTTATGTGAAAATCACAACGGTACGGAGCAAATCACACAAAGACGACTTCAAATTTACAACAGCACACAGAACAATGCTGTTTATGTCTGACATCAACCACAGGAACAGCGCTGATAATGGTTACTGTTATTAAGATTTGGTTTGTCTCATCAAGTTACGTGTGAAGATAATGATAAATCAATCCAGACAGGAAAATAATGCAGGTTTAATAGGCTCTGAGATGGAAGCCATTTTGCTCAAACTGTTTATAGCTGAGAGCATCCGAAGCTGCTTTTGTTGATGATCACTTGCTGTTAGAATTTGCTTGGTTGTTCACACGGAGACACAGATTTTAATTGGTATCAAATAGGGACAATGCAACGGACAATAAATACGTAGTAAGTACTAGTTTTAAAGTAAGTGATTTGAATTTGAGAAAAATTGAATGTATCTGAAGTATAAAATCCAACATGTATGATGCTAAATAAGATTTAGTTCTAAAACCAAACCGTTTAAAGACTCACACAGATGAAAATAGCATTTTTGGTATTTTTAACATTTTTTGGAGCCATTTTTCTCATGATGGAGGACAAATATAAAAGAAATTAAGCTTAAATTTCCATTCCTGAGTATCTGTTTATTCAAATTGTTAGGAATCAAAAACTAAAAAGACAATGCCGTTTAAAAAAGTTTGTAGTTGGGACATAGAAGCTACAATCAGCAGGCCACAAGCTTCCTGCTCTGCTCCATTCTGATACATCCACTTGTAGACGACTAGATCCATGTACGTCTTTCTTTTCCCCATCTGAGCTAGTATCTGGCTCATAGTTCCACATATAGATAACTCCAAAATTGCTTGTCATTTTTGTTGCACTGGCAATGAACGCGCAGGAGAGTGTGTAAACGGATGGATGATGGGAAGTGGGGATGGGCTTGCTTTGTGCCAACAGTCCCGCCCTTAACTCAGAGCTGAATTTCCAACAAACTACTGCAGTGCTGCTGTAACTATGTCTTAGAAAACTATCTATTTTTTTCTTTTCCTAAAAACAGTATAATCAAAAATAAAAGACCACTGAGAATGCTTTTAAATTAGATCAAAAGATGATCAGAGTACCGGTAGGTCTTTAAAGTATTAACAAAACCTTTTTAGACATTATTTAACTTTAACAGTCTTCGTCTAGTCTGACAGTATTCTTATTGTTGGCTTCATTCCTGTCAAATATAATAGAAGACATTAAAAAAAAAGAAAAAAAAAGAATTTATTGGTATTGTGATACTTTTAAACCCAGGTCGTAAATTTGTATTTGTCATAGCATTTGATGCAGATTGTCCTCACACTATCCTTGATTGGATGACTCTCTATTGTCTATTCTCTCTTCTATATTTTAATACTGTTTAATAAAACAGAGTACATCTGCATAAAAAATCTGATCAAGATCAAAATATTAGGCAGCAAAATGTATTTATTTTTTCCATCAAAAAAACCTTTAATTATCTCACTTAAAAGCATTGGAAGTTTATGAGCACCAACAGATCAAATTACCAATCAAATTTTAAACAATCGTGTCAATGGTGTAAGTGTTGCTGGTTGTTGTGCATGTCATGTGACATTTTTCTTTGCACAATCAGCTCCAGATTTTACTGACTGTCAACCCTGCCACAGAAGAGTCTTTGATGTTTTGAGGCTTCTGCACCAACCTATGACTTCTTATAGAAATGCACCCCCTCCCCCCATGGATTTGTAAGCTCTGCAACATCTTGCAGTAAACATTAAAGAACAGACTGCCCAATACCTTTTGCAAACTTTCAATACTACTTTTCATCTTGCCTGTGCTCAAGGTAAACACCATCATATTTGCATGTCTCCAACATCTTTGCCTCCCTCCCACGATGGTGGCATTTTGCATCTACTTACTGGTTCTTCTTGAATCTACAACCATTTATTTTTGTTTATGTGGAGGAGTAATTGTTCCCACACCAACCTTAATTTTCTGTCCTTCAATACTCCCAACCTTTTGATACTCCTTTGATACTCCCAGCAAGTTTTTTTCAGTAGACAACAAACCTGAGTTTGAGTGAAGTGGAATGAAGAGAGTACAGTTACTTAGGTGCTCGTGAGTTGATGATGTACAACTCATCAGCCTCACCCTTTAACTTTATTCAGGTTCAGGTTCAACCTGAACTTAACTTTATTCCATCTGTCAGGTAGTCAATAATCCAGGTAACAGTAGAGACAATCACATTTTTTGACAACTGTTGTGTAGCTGTTAAAGAGAAAATAAATACAGAATCTCCAAGACTTAGATTTTTATCCAGGCCTAGATTACCTGGATCAGATAAGTTTAGCCAATAAGGAGCTTCAATGGCAGGATGGTTGGAAAACATGTAGGACGCCGGCATCCAAGGCCTGGATTTGGGCACTCCTGATCTAGAGCAACCACCCAGCCTTTTTTCCAGCTCTTTCTGACCTCCTTTCTGCTTAATACTTGGGTCAGGTACGTTTAGTCATTCACAATGTGGAACCAATAAGATAGCTTATTAGCAGTGAGTTTGATTGACAGCTATTTCAAAGGAGAATGTCTCAGAAATGCCAAAATAAAATGATTTCTTATTGTGTTCTCTTTCATAAGAACAATGCCACACGTACATGTCAAAAACTCAAAAAACACGATTTTCATCAGAGTGGAACTTTAAGAGTGTTACTAAAACTGCAACAAAGTACAATTCTTCAACAAGAGGATGGATTGATTTTTAAAATATTAAATTTCCAGTTATTTTTGAAGAGTTTTATCTGTTTTGGTAAAAAGCACCACTTCTTTAAAAAAAAAAAAAAAAAAGGACCTGTTTTATTTTTGTACAATAACACAAATCATTTCTGTACAACAAACAGATAACATAAATAAAAATACAAAAGGTCACATTTGACAGCATCCAGCTGTTGTTGGCGGGAACAGCTGCAACAAGTTAGTTTTTTGCCGCATCAGTTTGGTCTGTGTTGTAGTCCAGCTGTTCCTGTTAGAACCTGAGCCACATCTATGATTTATATGCTGCCAACACACAACTGGAGTTCAGGAATACAGTAGTTTCCCTTCAGTACACACCCAGCAAAAGCATTAAGCCTCAGAACAGTGGCCTTTAGTCAGCTTTACACTTAGAAGAAACAGTTGTTGCTAAAATCATTACTACTTCAGCACAGTCTGGCTGTAGCCTCTGTCAGAACAACAGGAAGAAGTCTAGTGCCCCCAATGTTAAGCAGACACCATCTCTGCAGCTGTCAGACAGAGCGCCTGTGAACCAGCTCTTTCAGCTATATTTGTGAGGAAAGTAATGTCATTGATGCCCAGCAGAGGCTGCCCAGGGTAGCGGCTGAATCGCTCAGTTGGCTGGTGTAGGACTAGCACGTGGGAAACCAGGGGTTCGCTTCCCAGGGGGCTCAATGAGCTTCATTCGGTGTGGGTCCTAGGCAAGACCCTTCACGCTACTGCCCATCGATACATCGAGCTTCAAGGGGGTCTCCCTGCGCCGGTAAAATACAGGGTTGTAGCAGGAAGGGCATCCGGTGTAAAAACCCTCTGCCAAAGGGAGATATTAGACTGTGGGAATCACTGAAAGCTGATTTGCTGTGGCGATCCCTGAAGGGATATGCCAACAGGTGAACACAGGGTGCCACAATTCACACAGACTGCATCTCATGGTTATGTTAACGTTTGCCAAACGCTGTCCTTAAAAAATACTTTTATTTTTTATTGGGACTTGAGCAAAGGCTATTAGGAAAAAATAAGGAAGACACCATAAGGTAGCCAAAACAATATGACAGACAGTCACAGGCTAATCTTTTGTGAGAGCCCTAACATTCTACCACCAGGACAAGTTTACAGGTACAACCAGCTCATTCCTATATAGATCAAAGCAGTCTGGAGAAGTGGAAATGACTAGACATTTTCTATGATCTTCCAAAAATAAAATTTCTTTGTAAATTTTTTTACAAAAATCCCAAATGATGCAAACACATGCCTGATCACCAGTTTAGTTCAATACGTGTAAGTCAACATTTTTTTTAGCTCTGACTATAACACTTGTTTTGAAAATAAAAAATCAGGGCTGGTACCAAGGCTGACATGGAACTATATAGCATAGCACATAATATTTAGACAATGAATTTTATGATAAAAAAATCTACTGACCAAATGATTCCATTATTTTGTAGAGAAAAACTATAGGTGTTATTTTAAAAATTGGTACTAGGATAAATGCAAATAGAGAGGACGTCACAACATAATGAAAATATCAGATAAAAACAAGTTCTAAGGAACTTCTGTATTGATTTCTAAGTAACCTTTGCTCTCTGATTTTGGCGTTTTCATCTGTGAAATGTTTTATTTTCAATCACAAATGATATGTTTTGTTTTCTTGCTGAAAAATGCCCCAATGAGAAGAGGGGTTTCAGTCAGTAATCTGGAGTCTGAACCAACTGTAAAGTCAAATTCAAACCTGCTGAGAAAACAAGGACAGATTTACTAAAGGGGGCCGTATTGATAGAAAAAGCACTTTTTTCCTCTGCCTCCAGTTGATTCCTTTTTACATGAAATCATAACAAAAACAGCTTTAAAACATGATCATATTCTGGATTCTTGACATTTACAGTAAAGATGCAGCACTCCCAGGAGGGGGGGCTTTTTTCAGATCAATAAAAAATTTAATGTTACAAAGGCACATCTAAAAAAGTTCCATACAAAGTAAGTGCCTGTTATATTCATAAAATACAGTTTTTATAAATATTCTATGAATTCATTTTTGTTACATTTATCCGCCACGTCTTCAAGTCTGCTCCGTGGAAATATAGTCTGAATTTAAACCGGTCCGTGATCAAATGTAGGGGATACACAGAACAGCTCATTAGCATAGCATCCCAGCATCACAACCTTTAGCATCGTAGCATCAGCCTCTAACACAGTGTTTTTCAACCTTTTCTGAGCCACGGCACACTTTAACCATAAAAAAAATCCCGCGGCACACCAGGATCCAAAAATTAAAAAAAATTTAAAAAACAAACAAACGGAGAAACTCATAGACTGTATTGATCTACAGCCCCTCTGCAATCTCACATGCATTTTTTAGATAATTGTTGCAGAAAAAGCTGGAAACTGCAGCTGTTTATTTCTAAAAGATGCAATAAAAGTTAAGTTAGAAGATTTAAAAACAGTTTGATGTGTGTTCGTTGGTTTCGAGACGTTTAACAACAGATCTCCTTGTTTGCTTTCACTCTCACAACCCAATGCATCATGGGAAATGTAGTGCATTAAACGGCCGGCGGAGATCGCGTCTCAGAGCTTCATTGTTTTATTTTTTGTTCCACGGTCTGACACCGGATTCTGTGGAAAGCTACACCACTACAGACGAGCTTTAGCTGGTATTTTTGTTGGAACTGAGAGACTTTACGAGCTAAATTGGGACAAGGAAGTGAAGACTTTAACCACTTCTGATTGGTCAGACTGATGACATGTGATTAAGCCTTCAAGAATGATTGGTGGAGACAATTAAAGGGGCGGGACTTTTCCAAATTACAGCCGGAGCTGTAGCTATATCACGGTACGTCATTCTTATCAAAATGTCTTTAATAAAATAAAATAAACGCAAAGAAAAAGTATTTTACGATCTTTTATATTCCTAACTCCTCAGTGTTTTATCAGGGCCTGCTTGGATGAACACAGAGCTGAAATCCTGGAGATGGGAAATGTTGTTAGATCAGTTAATGAGGGCAATTTCCCACGGCACACTTGACCATCTCCCACGGCACACTAGTGTGCCGCGGCACACTGGTTGAAAAACACTGCTCTAACAACACCGCTGTCTCCAGATTAGGGTTGTGCCGATGGACGATATCATCGTCCATCGTGATGGGTGACTGACATCCCGATGGAGAGACCACCATCGTGATGCCACGCCCCCGCCACGTTGCGAGTGGACCCCATAAGCCGCGGTTACGTGAACAAGATATCTTGATAGGATCAATGGTCGGATTAGAATCCAACCGTGTACATGGACCCAGAAAAATGTTTTCAGAATATAAAAACGTTCACTAAGGTCACACTTTCCGTCGGAATAAAAACCGGAAGGATATAAATTCCGCCGAGCGGCTTTTTTTTTTTTTCAAACTTTATTGAATGTAACAATTAAATACAAAACGACAGCGCCGAGCGGCTATATTCATTGACATGTCAGCTCGGTAAAATACGAGATGATCTTCTAAACGTGCTTTTAATAATGTTACGGTTATTATGAAACACCTGTTCGCTCATCATTTGAATCTTAATCCGTGTTGTCAGTGCTTTTTCTGAGCGCTGTTGTTAGCCCATGTTAGCATACTGCTATGCTAACATGGGCTAACAACCTTAGCTTTGGGTGGCGCTGCATCCTGGGAATAACATCAGCCGTTATTTAGTCGGGACACGACTGGAAACACAAATCCACGTCATTGTTTGAATGTTTTCTAAGGACTGAGCGACATTTCTGCTTTGAAGCTCAAACCGCTGTGTCTGCTGACGATCCGAGCTGTGCTTAGACACTCACTTAGACCCGGTTCTGAGTTCGGTAGCTCGTACCCCTAGAGCTGCGGGACGGATCGCAGTCTTAAATCTCCCACACATACCGCTCATGTACCCCCCCCCCCCCCTTCCCATCAAACACAAAGCTGTAAGTCCGCACTCCGCCGGTCCACTTCGTTAGTGAAGTGCAGGAGCGGACTACTTCTTTTCCATTTTGTCTGTTACTTTTTTTGTTGAAGTCACTTCCCTCAGTTTATACTGGATCACGCGGATGAGTCATTAGTTGGGAAATAAAATGAAAAAAGCAAAATAACGAATAGCAGTTATATAACAACGAAAAATGTTTTTAAAAAATCCCCCCCCCCCCACGATGTCATCGTCCATCCCGATGGTTGACAGCAAACATCGTCAACGGCCAATTTAGGGGACATCGCCCAACCCTACTCCAGATCAGCACTTTTTATTAAACTGTCTTTTGTTGTCCAACAGGTTTATCCTCCTGTTTTTTCTGGATCCTGTTAAAAATGCCACTGCTTTCTCATCTTAAACTGAAGCTACACAGAGGCAACTAGCAGAAGTTACGGGGGGTAGGTGCCTTCCTGGCATACATGTGCGCTTGTTTTGTTTTTTCTCAGCCTTGCGGAAATAGCTCCCCTTTGCTTGCTGCTGTTTATCAGGTCTGCGCTTTGCGAGAGACCGGCGGACTGACTTTACTCCGAATAATGGAAAAGCTAGAAAGCAGAGAGCTGGGAAAATAAATCATCTATAACAACAAATTTAAATAAATCGATTAATCGCCCAGCACTACCGAGTACCGCAGCATGGGTCCCTTTGGACAACAAGGTTGAGAATGAGTGTCACCATGAGGTTGTCATGGTAATGAAGGAGGAGATGGAACAGAGCAAAGGGTTAACCAGATAATGGTGATGGAACTGAACTGCTGGCTGTAACCTTTTATCCACAGACTGACAATACTGAGCGGAACGCATCTGTACCAGTGGGAGGGGTAATGATAGGCAGATGACAGGAGGGGAGAGGACAAGAGAGGCAAGGCGAAGGGGGGGCTGTGTCCAAGTAATAATAACTGTATTTACATCTGCACAAGAAACCTGTTTCCTAGAGCTTCTTTCCAGCTACTTATGGCATGATTGCAAAGGTAGGTTCACCTGCTATTTTCCATGAATTTGACATTTTTGTCAGTTGGTTTGTAAAAAACCAAGAATAACAAGTAGTACTCTATAATCCATATTATTCAATCAAAATCAAACCCCATGTATGCATGTATTTACTATTAAGGCAACATATAGTGAAAAAAACACCCCTACCCCCACCACCACCTAGACTTTGGGATGTCATGAGGATCCAAAATGGCCACCAAGATGGGAGCAGTTGGCAGCAAACCCATGTGAATAATGAGAAAACATGCACTGCAAGTTAAACCCTAGATCAAAAACTCAATCCTGCAATAAAATCATGTCAGGTTTATGAAATGAACCCAATAAAAGCAGAATAAGTCGGAGAGCCAGGAGTCAGAAAGGAAGCTAAAAGGATGAGAATGTGCATTGAACTGATGACCGTCAAAATAAATGTCTGGAAGTGATTGAAATTGTCCTTGAACTATTAACAACAATAGTCCTATAAGTAAAACATGTTCACACGTGTTTAATGTGAGCTTTAGAGTCCCTTTTTATAAGCTACTTGTCTACTACAACAACGAAACCTATTATTTACATTTACAAAAGCATTTACTGACATAAATGTGATTTAAACAGCTACAATGTATAGTACATTTATTTTAGAGTCTCAAATAGAAAGAAAGTTTTGAACACTTTCCTGTCAATACGATTTAGAAGTTGATTTTTCTAAATAAATTGAGAGAATCCTAATAAAATTGTGTTTTGTAGGTTTACCTACAAATAAAATATATATATATATAATATATTTTAAGCACTTTATTGATAAAGTTGTAACACGCTTAGGCTGCATTTGTGAGTTTTAAGCCCTGAAATTTGACAAAATGACAATACTGCTTTCAAAAAATAGTATATTTTTGCTTTGATGACATCAGCAACCCTCTAAAGAATCCCATGATCAGGTGACCAGTGCTTTCTTTCTATTTTTCAACTCTACGATCCTATTAAGACCTGCGACAGATTCATGCTGCCAAATGCTTTGAGCCTTTACTGATGGATGGTCATTGCAAATCAAAATGAGGTTGTTTTGAAACCATTATTTACTGAAGTGGTCTGTTCTAAACAGTGCTGCCACAATGAAGGAATTCACCCAGTTTTAAACGATTTAACAGCCACAAATTATAGGTTCAGAATACACGCAAACTATTACATATGTTACAAAATTGCAAAAAACGGCACAACAAATATTTTGTAACAACGGCAACAGTTGTCATAGATGCTTAACTGTTTTTCCTAAGCCCTGGAAAATAAACAATTTTAGCAAAGTTCCCTCGACATTTGTCTTATAGCTCTTAAATATAAAATTTTCTGTGATCGCAGACAATGACCCTTAATCCGTCCATTTAAATGGTGTTTTTTTTTTCTTTACTGTGGAAATGTGTTGTCTTCTGACTTTAGAATCTTCCTTCACATCTCAGAGGTGGTTGATAACACTTACTGTGTTGTTTGTCACTGTTACATCATGGTATCCAGCATGAAAACTTAGACAATCCCACAATAGCCCTGATATATCCACACGCAAAGCCAACATTTACTACCGGGTTTAATAAAACTGTGTATAAATCAATTTTATACTCTATCCATGTACACTTTATCTCTAAAAAAGACAAGGGAACATTGTAGGTTGGATTTTTGTGATTTCCAAAGCTAATTTATCAGTTGCTCAAAACCCAAAAATTGTCATTAATTAAGATAAAGAAGCTTGCATAGCCCATATTTTTATCTTGCAGGATTTAATCGTGCACAAGTTTTCCAGCCTATAATAATCCTATTAACAAATGCTTCGTTAATAAATTGCTTTGTTTTCTGTGACAAGCTTTAGGAGTTGTTTTTAAATGGTAAACGGCGTACACTTATATAGCGCTTTTCTACCTTCTTCGAAGGCATAAAGTGCTTTACAGTTGCAGGTCCATTCACACACACACACACACACTCACACACTGGTGGTGGCTCCGCTGCCGAACACTGGTGCCAACCTTCCCCCAGAGGCAAGGTGGGGTTCAGTGTCTTGCACAAGGACACTTCGACACATCGGCGGACAAGGCAAGAATCGAACCTGCAATCTTCCGACAAGAGGTCGACCGCCCTACCACTGCACCATGGCTGCCCTAGATTATTTAAATCGATACACATGTCAATGTTTCTGAATTTCCCAACCAACTGTTTCCTTCCGTCGCCTTATAAAGCTGTTATGCACATGAACTGCGGTACAATACTCTGTGAAACCTGCTTGAGACCATAGACTGAATCTTTCTGTTTTGAGAGGTCAAACAGCAGGAGACACAACAACAGGTCAGTAATCAATAGAGGTGAAGTGATGGACTGAACGAAAAAAAAGAAGCATGAACAGTCAGAACAGAGGGAATCTCTCTTAAAAGATTAAAAACTACACTGATGGGTGGAATACAGCACAGAATGCCGTTTAAATTTTGAGGAAAATCCAAATAATTATCTTCATGTACCACATATACTTCCTTCTTCTATCATGCAACAGTCTGTATTTGTCTGAAGAGGGCATGCATTATTTATTGCTGTTTTTTTCCAGTTGAAGAGAACGACTACAACTGAAACTTAAACAAAAGGAGGCCGTGTTTTTCTGCAGACACAGGTGCACACCTGGCTGTTTTCATCACTTTGCATGCAAATTTTGAGCAAGGATGGTCATGGAAACCGAAGACGGAGGGAGGGAGAGGACGAGAAGAGCCCAAGCAGGATGGAGCATGCGCAGGCAGGAAATGGATAGAGTGAGAAACGGAAAGGAGAAGGGTGGTGTGATGACAGAGCTGCAGGCGCTGTGTTTGTACATTCATCTGCAGGCAAATTAATCACAAAATGTTCTTTTTCTCCATTAAAATGCTAATATAGAAAAAATCTTGGCATTTCCATATATTTGCAAAATATCCCAGAGCTCAAATAGTGTTATTATGCTAAGTGCAGGCTGTGTGCTGGATGTAGACCTAATGCAAAGACAAATCTAACCAAGATGAAACGGATTAAAAGTCTGTTAAGCAGGGAATTCAACGTTGGCCTAAAATGCTGGGTCTCTATCAGTCTAAAAAGTGACTGTCTCCTTTTGCTTTTCAAATGTTTAACTAAATCTTCCTTCTTATGGGTATTCACTGCAACCTGAAAGTTAGGAAAGAGGAAATTAAAATGTAATGTTTTTAGATTGTAATGTAAAAGAAATGAAGGGATAATGTTTAACTAGAGTTTAGCTTCATGCTAGAAAAACAATCTTTGATGTGTAAATCATTCACATAAAAGAAACGAAAAACCCAAAGTGGAACCCACAGCTGAGTGTCTGATGAAGCTAAAACCTTTTATCAGACAAAAAGCTGATTTGGTTGCTTTGTCTATCCCCAATAAATTCTCAGCTGATACTCCACCCACACCTGGCTGCCGCCCTGAGATAGACCCTCCACCTATTATCATCCTTGGTTGTAAGTGTGGCTATAATTTGCACTGCCCTGTTGATTTAACTCAGGTCTAAGTATACTTGGGCGTTGCCGGGTAGAGACGAAGCAGTCTATTAGTCAGAAGTTAAACATGTATTTGGTGTTAGGACAGCTAGATTTCAAGTAAATGCAGATGGTTAGACTGACGTGACTGATTTACAGCTATCCACTGAACTGGAAAACGGCTCTCACAGCTATGAACATAGTACAAGAGAGATAAATCATTAAACTCATCTGCCATTCTCAAAAGGAGATGGAACGACTTTCCAACTTGCAAATTAATGCTTTGTAGTCAGGTACCAGAAAGGTAAAGTATTACAGTGGTCCCTCATTTTAAAGCAGAAGCTGCGTTCCAAAAATTATCAGCGATAGACAAAATCTGCAAAGTTGTGATCTTTATTTTGTTTCTATATATTTTAAGGCTGTACAACTCCCCAAAACTCCCTTTATGCTTTACTCTCAGACAGTGTCAACATTTTCACACTCTTCTCTCTTGTTTAAACTCTCAAAGTTCAAATCTTCGATGAAAAAAAAGTCCAGTTTCATAGAATGAAAACAAAGATTTTCTAGCAATGGAAGATTTATGTATATCTGGCAAGTTAACTGCATTCTGAACAGGAGAATAATAAAAAAAAAACTGCAAAACAACCAGACAGAGAAAGGTGAACTGCATTATAGCGAGGGACCACTGTCTTTGTATGGTTAATTAATTAATGACCTTAGTCAACTTGGGCTTTTTTTTTTCTTCTCCACAAGCTTTGGAGAAATATGCCACACATTTTTATAGCAACATTTCTGCACCCTGTCTCAACACATTTGTTGGCAGAACACACCAACACAGGCCAGAAGCCTTTTTTAATGGGAGAAGAAATGCAAATGCCACTGCTTTCAGCGAATGGTTCAACTGATTTTACAGAATAAATGTCTATCAGCTTTTATCTTAAATGTTTGTGGCACTTTGGTGTATTAGAAATTTGAGAAACAAAAAAAAAAAATCCTATTCGGGATGAAGTCAGGAAAGACTGCCAGCATGAACTGCAAGAATCATGAGGTAATGTTATATGAACAGCTTCATTTTGGATCTATCTGCAGTGTGAAACTGTACAAACACAACAGCCTTTGCCTTTATGAGCCACATGCTTCAACTCTTCCACCAAAAAGTACACCCACACATGCATTTCTAACCTAGACTGGTTGGCTTGATGAGTTCATCCAGCATGTCGTAGAAGGGAAGCCTCTGGAGCTTCACATCTGGGTGGACAGGATGCAGCGAGGCGGAGGCGGGCAGGTGGTGTGCCAGTCCAGTCAACTCATGTTTCCCAGGACCGAGCAGTGAGAGGGGCAGCAGAGCGGCTGGTGACGGGGCTCCACCGTGTCCGGCGTGACCCTCGTACGCGAACTGTGTCATGCAAGCAGGCAGTGCAGCACCACCTCCCCCAACCACTCCAGCTGAGGCCGGGTGATGTGGCCCCGGAAGAGCCAGCTCTGAATGGGAGACCATTTTGGCCGGGAAGCGCCTTCGGTAGAGCTCTTTGATCTTCATGTGCACTGCAGGGCTGCAGCCAGATTTCAGCAGATGCAGTGCCTTGGTCAGCAGCTCGTGCTTGCGTCCATGCTTGTTGCGGCCAGCGTATCCCAGGAGCACCTGCAGCTCTGACACCCGCAGGCTCATTACCATTTGCTGGAGAGACAGAAGAAAGAAAAAGAAGCTGGGTTAACGGTACTTCTGAAACAAAGTACTTCACAATACAAACAGGTTCTGTAGTTGGCAAAGGAGCAGAGAGTTTTTTTCATGTTTCTGGTACTTTGAAAGAATGACCAACAATTTCTTCAGCTTGACTGTACTGAGGCAAAATAAAGACTGATTAGCCACGTAAAAGTACGTTTTTCAAAGTCAATTTTAAATGTGTAACAACTTGTATCACAAAGTTAGCCAACCCTTTGCACTGGCTTTAAGAAGTTGCATAACTACTCAAGAGAAGCTGGTGTAGAGCCCCAACCAATGCTGCCACGGGGCTGTGACCCTTTAGATGTGGTCCAGCTATTCTGGTGAGGCCCAACATGATGCAATGAGTTCAGATTTAACACAGGATGTTCATGCAAACAGATGTGGAAGTTCAGGGAGAAGTAGGCTTCTGTTTAATTTAAATCTAATGATGCAGGTCCAGGGTGCTGCCCAGCCACAAATGCAAATACCGTTTAGCAACACTACAGGGAGGGTGGAGAAAAACTCAGTGTGAGTAAAATATCAGCGATAAACAGAGAAAATAGGGTTTGGTTATTACTAAAGAACTAGAAAAACTAAAAATGTACAGCGTTATGTGCAGATAGAAGGACTCAGCATAAAATCCTTGAAAGTACAGAGATATAAGAGAATAGAAACAGCTGTGCGACAGGGCTGCACAATATGAGGAAACTCGCGATATATGATATTAGTGATTAATATTGCGATGACGCTATAACTTGCGATACATGAACAAATAGCAAAACAACCAAAACATCATTTCCATTTCACTGCAACATCTAAATAAGAGTTAACATTACACGACAAATGACCCTCGTCTACAAAGGAGGCAGACATCTAACATCAAAGGGCTCCATCTGATTGGTCGACAATGTAAAGGCGTCCATCTGATTGGTCAAATTTATAAATGGATTTATTTGATTTGTTAAATACTTCAACCTACCATAAGATTGTTTTAGCACATTTAAGGTAACCATTTACTGCAACTTCCGCCGTCTTTTGCGATATGCATATTGCACAGCTTAAGATCACGATAACGATAACTTTGTGATTTATTGTGCAGGCCTATTGTGTGAGCATAATGATAAACTCTTTTACTTTAGCATCAATGAAGATGGCACTGAGATTAGTAGTAGAAGAAGACAACTGAATGCTTCACTGGATGACTATTCAGAAAAAAAGAAAAAAAAACATAAATTAAAGTTTTAATGCTAATTGATCTATTATTTCAGTTGTTGTCTATTTTTCTTCATATGTTCCTCCCAACAAAAATCAGCTCAATTACACAGCTTGTTTTAAATGTTATAAAAAATGTAATCACAAAAACGTGCACCGCTTGATTTTTCTGTAAGATTATTCTTCTGGATTGCTGTGCCCTGAGTGAAGAATACAGGTATTAACTAGGTCTTCATTTTTCACTTGTTCTCTAAGTGCTATAAAAAAGCTCTGCTGTCTTTGTGGGTTTTTATGACATTTTTTTTTATCCTTGAGTATGGAAGATGATAGCCGCCACGTCTGCTTTTTTAGCTTGTTTTCTTGAGATAAAGACTTAATAACTTGTTATCACAAGATAACAACTGTTTTCTTGCGATAATGGAATAAAACCATAACTTTTTTCTCTTTAGAAAATGGGTAATTAAGTCGTGATCTGTGAAAACGATTTTTGTTTTCTTGAGATAACAGAGGGCATTTTACCCAATCGGCAGCAGAAAAACGTAAGAGGGTGTCAAAGACATGGCATCATCAGGTATTGATCATTGATTACTAAAGTCGTGGTCTAACTAAGTTTGGTCAGAAACAAATTTGAACTCAGCTATCGTCATTTCAGAGGATAATTACTCCAGCTAATTGAAATTGCAGGAACCAATCCACTCCACATCTCCAGGAGACATTCAGTGATCTCCAATAAAAAAAGATTTTGTTCTGTTTTCTCAAGATAACGCTTTTTTAAGCCATGATCTTGAGATAGTTTTATTCCATTATCATGAGAAAACAGTGGTTGTTCTCTCATGATAATTAAGTTGTACAACTGAAACAAGTGAAAATAAATACATGAGGCATACGTGGTGCAGAGGTAGAGCGGTCTGATCGGAATATTGCAGGTTCCCACCTTGCCCGCCCATGTGTTGAAGTGTCCTTGGTCAAGACACCGAACCCCATGTTGCTCCTGGTGGTTAAAGGTTGGCGCCAGAGTTCGGCAGCGGAGCTACCATCAGTGTGTAAATGTGTGTGTGATTGGGTGGATGGGACTGTGACTGTGAACTGTTTGGACCTTCAGGGAAGGTAGTAAAGCAGTATATAAGTATACTCCTCATTCATACTTGGTGATGGCAAACTACTGAGGTAGCCACAGCTGCCCTGGGGCAGACTGACAAAGGCGTGGCTGCCAGCACACGCCTAGAGCCCCTCTGACCATCATAGATGGAGCAATAGTTATCAGAAAAAATATTGCTTATGTCAAGGCTTTAGACAGCAAAGCATTTTTTTAGTGATATTTGTTTTAAAAAAAAGAGAGAGAGGCTTAGTAGCTGATCATTGTGCTATGAAGGTTAATTTAACTTTTTTCTATAAACAAACATGACACATATGTTATCTACCATGCAGATTAAATCCCAAGAATGACAAAGGGCTTAGTGATTGTTTCCATACTATCACGTTCAGCTCAAGGTTATCGGTTTTTTGTTTGCAGATAAGTTGTGACGTTACTATGAAACTTCAATCCGTAAAGTCTTTGAATGTGGTTCCTGAAAACTTCTAAAAAGAACTAAAGAAAGAAAAGTAATAGTACCACTGTTACCACTGCGTATCACTGCTACAACTAGTTCCATTTTCAAGAGTGCTCTGTTTTCCCTGCATGCAATTCAACTCATCCAACCCAATAACTCATACTGATTTAAAAAAAAAACGTATTACCTAAATAATGTGAAATTATTTGAATTTCTAGCATAAAGGATAAAAGAGAGCCGCTTACTTAAAGACCCACTCCGATGAAAATTGTGTTCTAGTGGCATTTTTCTCATAATGGAGGTAAAGCATATGATGGAAGAAAATTCTTCTGAAAATTGCATTTCTGGGTATTTCTTTATTCAAATTGTTGTGCAGATGAAAAACTGTTGTTAAAAAACGCTTGTTGCAGTGACATAGAATCTACAAAAGCAAGACACGAGCTCCCTGCTTCGCTCCACTCTGATGCATCCGCTTGTATACGACTAGATTCATGTGCGTCTTTGTTTTCCTCGTCTGAACTGGCGTCTGGCTCAAAACTCAACGGCTGGATGGCTCCAATAATGCTCACCCCTTTTGTTGCACTGGTAATGTGGTGAGGGGCTGTAAGCTAGCCCGAGAGAGAGTAAATAGATAGATTATGGGAATGGTTACTCTGCGCCAATGGTCCCACCCATAAATCAGAGGCAAATTTTTTAGTTGACTCCTGCCGCACTGCTCAATGTCCTAGGAAACGACACAGATGTTTTGATTTTGGCTAAAAACGACATAATCATTATTAAAATAACATTGGGAACGGTTTTACAATAGATCAACAGATGATCATACTTTACCTAAAAGCCTATTGTTGAGCTTCCTTTTCCACCCAGTTGGAAGCTGTTTAAACTCTTCCCTCAGTGTACTAGGCTATAGCTGCTGACTAAATATAAATATAACTTTTTGCTTGACCATAGCAGATGTTACAGAAACTTTGACCACAGACTTGCATTGTGCCGATTAAACAGATTTAAATGTGAAATAGGACTGAACCCCAAAACCTGTTTCCTGTAAAACCTGTAGTGCTTTAGAAAAGCTGTGCCTGCTTTGCATACCAGTGACACTGTATCTGCAGTAACACTATGCAAAAAATATTTTAAAAAAGTAATTTATCTGTTTTTAAACTTTTGTCTTTGCAAAAAGTGAAAATCCATCCATCCATTCATGCATCTAAAGGAATATAAATTCCTCAAATCCACCATTCAATTTTAGATAAAGTTATTTCCTGTATATTCTTCTTTTCTAAGAACTGCTTTTTAAGTGTTTTTCATGTACAAAATTCACACAAGAGAAGAACAGCTATGCACTTTGATCAGTAATTGTGCAGTGAGAGAAAACAAAAGCCAACTGCTGGTATGAGGTGCTCTCACCTGAGACTCTAAAACTGAATGTATCCAATGCCTGAAGAAAACCCTCCAGCTAGGAGGGGTGACTAGCAGATTCCAAGAACATTATCTGAGGTCTCTGTCCAGAAGAGCCGCAGTAATGGGAACAGCTAAACATGTTGCATAATCTAGGATTATGGAGAGAAAAAGTGGGCAGGTCTCGAGATCTGAACAGCTCAAAAATTGCAAAGAAAATTATGGAAATAAAGCATCAAATTCTACAATGAGGTGCAAGAAGTTGAAAAAAGCAAAGGGTTCTCAAACTGAAAAACAACTCAGGTTAGGGAGCTATAAAATAAAGTATGTTTGAGGAAACAGGGAGAGAGTGTGGGGCATCAACTGTCAAACATAGAAGGGATTCTAAATGAGACGCATCCAAAACCTAAACTGCTTCCACAGCATCATGCAGTGCCCTAAAGTGTGTGTCTAGCTGCTATGGGGTTCATCTTCAAACACAAGCTATGCCACAACTACCAAGGGAGACCATTTAAAGATCTTTAAAAATGAGGAGTAGACAGCTCGGAACCCCATTGAGCTGGGTTGTGATCGGCTAGAGAGATGAATAAAAGTAAAACCTGCCAGAGTAACATTTATGGGAACCTCTGCAACGCATGTAGGAAGTGCCAGCATATTGGATTTTTGTTGTAAAAAGAATGCTTGGTGTGCGTTCAGCTGGTACATTTGCCAAAGACAATTACTGGGATAAGGCTAAGATTCAAAATATATGTTTAGATTTAAGCATTGTTTCTATAATTTCTGTTTTATTCTGTTATTTTTCTAAAGATTAGAATCAAGGTGGACTTCATCATTTAGAAAGTAGAAAAATTGTGGGTATTCTACAACTTTTACTTAGTAGTGGATATATTGTTTGAAGTACAACAAAATGACTTTTATCTTTTAAAACATGGCTTCTTAAAACATGCTTTCATGTTACAACTGCAGCTGTATTAGCGATAATAACCTTTTAGAAGACCAAAAAAGCAACACAGAGATAATTAAAAAAAACACAAGTAAATGATCCATATGTCTGTAAACTATGATATTAAACAATATGTTGATAAAAAACATATATATCCAGACTTGTGTGTTTTTTTTTTTTTAATTGCTACATTACTATAAAAAACTGGGTAAATAATAATTGGTAACTATGCCAAAAGTTGATGATTTGGCTTCAAGTTTCCTGCTGGCAGGTTTAAAGAAATTTTAAAACCTATTTATCCTGTTAACGCTTTAGCACATTTAGATTAAGATTAATATTAAGATGAATTCTATAATATAAATAAGATATACCAGTCCCCTATTTGGAGGTTTTGGTATGGTTGTCTTTTTAAACTTTTACGTTTTTTAGTCGGCAAAAGTTTTTTTGTCTTTTTTTTACGTTTATGCTCATTTTAGCTAAGTGAGTTTGCCTTTAATTGACCTTGTATTGACCTTGTTTCTAATCTTTAAACCAAAAAGCGCCCACTGCATGTTTTGTTAATTGAATTTTACTTTAGTTAATGAATTTATACATATTTAAGAACTATAAATGTATCCCTGAAATTAGGACTTATAAGGCTTATATATTGGCTGCACGGTGGAGCAGTGGTTAGCGCTCTTGCTTCACAGCAAGAAGGCCTCCAGTTCAAGTCCCGGCTGGGGGATGTGAAAAACTAAATCAATGGGGGACCTTTCTATGTGGAGTTTGCATGTTCTCCCCGTCCATGCGTGGGTTTTCTCAGGGGTCTCCGGCTTCCTCCCACCATCCAAAAACATGCTTCCAAAAATTCTACATTGTCCCTAGGTGTGAGTGTGAGAGTGAATGGCTGTGTGATTGTTGACATTCTACCCTGCGACAGATTGGCGACCTGTCCAGGTTGTCCCCTGCCTTCGCTCACAAGTGGCCGGGATAGGCTCCGGCAGCCCCGTGACCCCGAAAGGGAAAAAACGATTAAGAAAATGATTGAAAGGCTTATATTTTACAATATTATTACAAACAGGAGAAACAAGGATATTTCTTTCTTTAAATATTACCTGCAGCAACTGTCACATATTTATTGTCTTTCCCACATTTGGTAATAATGTTCTGCCGAGTTCACCGGGGGATTTAGCTCTAAAAGGGAAGGACTGTTTCATACAAACTAAGCTCTGATCAAATGTCATGGTGCTTAAAGGGACCAGATGCTGCTGTTTACAGACCAAACCCCACATCTTGTGGACAGCTGCCACATATGCATAGCAAACACTGTTTTTCCATTACTGCATTGGACATCATGCACATTTGACATAATTATTCAAGGCTCTAGAGTGTGACCAATTTGGTGGCAAATGCTACCTCAATAAAAGTCTCAGGTTGCAATGGGGTACAGTTTAAAAAATAAAACCATCTCTTCACATTGAGCCCCGTATCATGGTCTAAGCTAATCAGAGGTAGTGAAAGAAGCGAGCCCCTCTCTGATTAGCCGAATCCAAAAATCCCTATTAGTGCGGGATCAATTAGAATATGTTGCAGTCAGAGGGAGGAGAGTAGCTAGCATCCCTCGTAAACCAAATGGATGTAATCCCAGACAATGAGGGCAGATTAAAAGAAAGATTGACAACTTTTATGTTAAGAATGTTCAAACCTGATCTGCACTAAAATTAAAAAGACTTGGGTCCCCCCGATCACGTTTTTACTCTGGTTGCCCAGTGGCATGAACTCATTAGAAATCATTAATGTCAGTCAGAGCAGGTCCCCTTGAAAGCCCCACAGCACGGTCCAGGGGTGCCGAGCTGCACCGCAACGCAATTAATATCTGTGGTTCTACTTTAACAGCATGCTGATTGATCTAAGACATAGATTGTCCCTTAAAATAGGTGGTGATTGCAAGATCCAAAGTAAGTCGAACAGTGCTAAACACCGACCCAATGAGGCTCTGTCAGTGGTCCTGCACACACTGCAGGGAAAACGTGCCACTTTACGAGTGGGAGACAGCTGCTTGCTTACATTAATGTAAGGAAATATGAGCACTTTTATTATGGAAAGGTGGTTATTTCATTTATGCACAACTAATATGAAGGGACTATCTATTTCACGCTAAGCAGTGAAAACTTGATGACAACCTAACAGAACTCCAAATATGGTCAGTGTTGAAATGTCAGAACAAACACATTTTTTCCTTGAAATGTGTATCTAGTGAGAAAGATATACAGCTTTTAATAACAGAAACAACCAGGGTATTGTCCATGAAAATTACGAGGCCGTTTGAGAGATAATACGTAAATTCTCATACAAACAAACATCTTATATTTATCCACAGACAATAATATAACAAAAACCTGCACAAATACTACTATAGTCTTGCACAAACACTATTATTGTCAATTATTGTAAAACTAATTAATGTAGTTATTGTTTCAGTCTGAAAAAAAATCTTTCCTTGTCTTGATTTATATTAGAAGTTTGAATATGTTTTACAATGACATCTATTTTTTTCTTTTAGAAACCCCAGAGGTCAACATCAACAAGGAAGTGGTTGTGTTCCCAAATTTAAACTGGGACCATTTACCTTTCCAATGAAAAAATGACTGAAATAGCAGAAAAACAACTGCAGCCAAATCATGTCTGTTTCCTGCTCTCAAAACTTTCTAATAAATTGCTCTTAACCAAACTGGATTAAAGAGTTTTTCCTTGGATTATGCTTCAGGTGCTTAAAGTGGGTATAGGACCTTTTTTCAGAGTCAATCAAATGTCAAAGTTAAAATGCAGCTTCCTTTTAGGCTGTAATGTCACACATTATCAATCTTCATAAATTGTATTCACAGTTTTTTTAAGTTTCTAGAGAAATACCAAGGTTAAATGTCTGACTGAGAATGGTAGTGTCTATGCTAGAGCAAAACAGTAATTGTGCTAGAGTATACTAGTGTTTATAAATGACTATAATTGTGGCTTTGCAGAGTATAATAATATAAATATTAGAGTAATAGTACTTGTGCAAGAGCATGGTAAAGTTAGTACATCAAAGTATGAATTATTTCTTTCTTATAGAAATAATTCTAAATCTAATGTTTTGCTGAAAGATTTGTAAACTATACAAGCAAGCAGGGAAGCACTGGGGGGTTGGGGTTTGTAATCCTAACTCCTGTAAACCTGGTGTATACAAGTCAGTTAGAGTGGCTTGACCAACTCTTCTGGTCAAATACAGTAAAGCCCATATTAAAATGCACTGTTTATTGTAAATACTAGAGGAAGATAATGGCTGGTAATAGTGCTTTTGTAATTTTGAGTTGAAATACTGAAAATGCTGCATTCATCTATAAAAACACATTTCATGATGTGATAAATGCACTTCCCAAGAGTCCTGTCCGTCTTTAAGCCGCAGGCAGCAGCAAAAAGACAGCAATTTAAGAACGAAAATTGTAAAAGTGGGGAGTCAATTGCAATGCAGTTCAAAAAGGTGGATGCACCTAACTTTTGTAACTGGAACACCTAAGAATAAAACGTATGCGCACTGGTACAACCGCTGCAAAAAGTTAGTCTAAAACCCTGCTATTATCTTGTTTGCTTGTTTTGCTGTTTCCAATAAAGACTTATTAAAAAGAAATACTTTGCAGTAAAATATTCACACAGTAATACGCGCTGCTCAGACGAACCAAAGACACGGAAACTGGGTTTCACGTTACATGTTAAAGGACATCTTTATAGCAAAACTCATATGTCAGAGCGTCCTTGAACGCATCTCTATGTACTGTGTGCCTCTACCGCCTGCTTGAATGCGTTACTACAGCTTGGGGAGAATATTTTTACATTTAATTATAAACTGGTCCGTTGTACCTAAAAGATGAGAACCTCTGGGGACTAGAATATACATTTCCTTCCATTGCTCAAGTTGTACTGTTAACCAAAAATGTTATTTTGTGACAGAAAATGTTGCTTTATTTCTTCAGGATAAACCACTAAATCAGTGATAGACATAAGAGTAAAAAATTAAAAGATCACAAAAGATTGCAGTTTTTTTTATTAAGAAGCATAGGATAGAAGGAGAAAACAGGGAGGGAGCGAGTTCTCCAAATCAAGGCATGTGTGTGAGAATAGAAGAAGTGTGAAGAAGGGATGGTTCTAATGGACATAATAAGGTTCTATCTGAATACACTGGATTTAGTAAAACAAAGGTTATTACTTCAATGTAAATTTTCTAAACATAGGCCACAGCAACTACACAAGTCAAGTTGAGAAGAGTTTTTGGTAAACAAAAGACCAAAATTAGACAGAAATTCTGTAAAATTTATTAAAATTTTAGGTGCAGAAAAGCTTTTACTTGTTCTTGTTCATGCTTGGTTTTTTATCTTTTGTGGCAATATTTTTTTTTAAATATTGTTCACATTTAAAAAAAAAAAAGTCGTTTTTTTTAGCTAGTGTAACTATAAATAGTCTATGTTTGGGTCATTTACATGTGCCCCCCCCCCCAATGTCGCTGCAGGACGACTGATCCGTATTAAAGAAAGAATTAATCAGACCATGTATGGTGAGATTTTGGGCAAAAACTAAATTCCATCAGTGATAGTATTGAGGATGAAACATGGCTAAATCGTCCAGCAGGAGAATGATCCCAAACTCGTTGCCGGGCAACAAAAGATTGGCTATGTAAAAGGCATTTCAAGGTTCTGGAATGGTCTGTCCAGTTTTTGGACCTCAGTCCAATAGAAAATCTGTGGAGGGAGTTGAAAGTCTGTGTTGCCCAGCAACAACACCAAAACATCATAGCTCTTGAGAAGATCTGCATGGAAGAATGAGCCAAAATAGCAGCTACAGTGTGAGTAAGTGTCAGTAAGCATAATTGGGTAACTGCACGATATGAAGAAAACTTGCGATGTTCAATATTAGTAATCAATATTGTGATGATGACTTGTGATATATAAACCAAAAAAATGAATTTATATTTCACTGCAATAGTTTTATTTTTTTTAAAGTCAACATAAGGGAAATTATACTCCAAATGACCCATGTCTACATAGGAGGTGGGCACTTAAAGGAAAAGGGTTCCATTTGATAGGTCAACAATGTGAAGAGGTCCATCCGATTAGTCAAATGAGTAAAGGGCTCTATTTGATTCGCCAAGCTACCATGAGATTATTTTAGCATATCTGTAAAAATGTATGGTAACCATTTATCACATTTTACACCGTCTTCTGCGATAGGCTGATACCTCGATGACAGTAACATTTTGATTTATTGTGCAGATCTAGTAAAGACCTTCAGGTTCAACGATTGACCTTGTCATTGCCAACCAACGTTACTTAAAAAATATTTGGGGGGGGGGGACTTCTGTTATTGACCAAATATTTATTTTCTGCACAATTATATAAATACATTCAAATAATTTGATTTCCTGGATTTTTTTTTTCGTTTGTTATTCTGTCTCTCACAGTTGATGTATATCTATGCTGAACATTACTGACCTCTAACCTTTTTAAGAGGAACAACTTGCAGAATTGGTACTTTTTGCCCCACTGTATTTGAATGCACTTATGATTTTGGTCTGAACCACACAACAGAGAGAAAATAACCATCCATCAAATACAGAAGGCTCCAGCAACATAAGCCCCAGACACAGGTGCAGTGTAAAAACCCTCTATCTGTACGTTTGCACCATGTATGGGTTCTTCTTTGTATTTCCTATTGAACATTTTTGAATGTGGATAACCGTGGTTTGGTGGCTTAACCTTTTAACTCCCCTGCTACCCACACACATGACAATTTTTATGAAATATGCATGCGAGTGTGGAAAAAGAAAAGATGACACTGGCTGCCGACCATTTTACACACACACAAGCCAATCCCCACCGCCCACCATCCATACATAGGAAATACACACAAAACAAAGGCAAATAAACCAAAGCTCAAACACACACTCACAAAAAGCTGGCACACACCGCGCACAATTGCAGTCAATTCCACCACACACACACACACAAAAATGTGTAACATTCATCTAGCTTCCAAAAAAGAGAGGCAGAACAAACAGAGGGGGGGGGGGGGACAGTGGTGAGGGAGGTGTTGGAAGAGAGATGGATGAATAGTTAACCATTCTGCCTATCTTCTTTTTCACTCCTCTCCTTTGTCAGTCACTCTCCTCCATCACACGCCTCCATCTTCCAGGTCAACAACAACTGAAAGGCACAAAGCATCAGGCTTTGTTCACAGAGTCAATGTTGTGTTGGGGATTTTTTTTTTCATAGACACCAAAATCGTATGCCTATTTTTTTTTTTTTTTACTGGTTCTGAGCTCTGTTTATCTAATAAATCATCACCAGATTAAAAATGTTGAGTTTAGAAAATCTAGTAATTGTTTTTTCATTCACTTTATATAAAGATTTCTGTGAAGATATTTTATGATACTTAAAATAAATGCTGCTAAATAAATAAATGCCAAGGTTCTTCAACTAAAATTTTAAGAGGTCCAGTTAGAAAAAATCACTTGAAGTTAAGGTCCGGAAAAAAAATGATGTCTACATATTAAGTGTCTTTTTAAGTAGCTGAGGATTGGTGGCACATCTGTATGTAATTCATGCCTAATTCACTTTCAATTAATTCATTACAATTTAGAACTTTCTGACAGTATTTAATGTGACATAACATAAAACACATGGAACTTTAAGTTTTTCTGTCTATCAGGGCTGCATTTCAAAAGTGGAAAATTCCTGTAGGAAAAATTCCTAAATGTCCCTTTTCCAAGTTTCCTCAATCCAAAAACATCTTCAGCAGGTCGGCTTTAGTTATTATTTTTTTGATTGAATCTTCATTCTCTGTAAAATATTTGTGGCTGGTTTAAATTTAGACTTTGTAATGAAGATTTTCCCTTAATGTCAAAGTGGAGGCTAACAACAGGATGCTCACTTCAGCCGCGTCCAATTTTTAGGGTGACGGATAAATAAAGCAAAATAAAATGAAACAACCATCATAAAACTGGTATTTTCTAAATACAATATAAACGTGAATCCATCGTGTCAGCAACTTTAATATTGTGAGATTATGTGAAACATTCAAGAGTCAGTCGCCGCATATTATGCACTGCGACTTGGTGCGTGGAAACAGCTGTCTCCATAAAATCCATACGTCGCGGAAGACTCCTGGTTTTGTCTGTACACCGCAGCTTTATGTTTCTTTGAAGCTGAACGCTCTTCTTCAGTTTCCTCACTGGCTCCTTATTTTCCAAACACGTCTTTTGGTTTGGCTTTTGATAAATTTTATTACTTAGCCAGCAATTCGAGCGAGCAGCCGCCTTTTGTCAGACAGGCTGATGTGGTGAACAGAATAAAACAAATAAAATACTAATAAATAAAAAAGCACAAAGAATCAAAGTTAGCGTATTTTTTCCCCCCTCTCTGTGGCCCGGTACCAAGCGGCCCTCTGATTGCATGTGCGTGTAAAAAAGGACTTAACATGTTTAAAATCTGATTGATTGACTCTGCCCTTCACTTTTTATGTAAAAAGGCCGTGGACCTAAATCTTTAACCCTTGTGCTATCCTACAGAGTCAAGATGACAATTGACGTGTTCTCCCTACCATGATGGATAAAGGTGAAGAGGATGTCATGTAATCCATAGAAACCAGTGAAGATCACAAATCACTGAAGAAAAAAGTTCACTGCACTGTCTAGTGGGGTCAAGATGACCCAACTCCCAATTTTAAAGTGCCTAGGATAGCACAAGGGTTAAATGGTGGCTGAATAATAATAACTTTGTCATTAATTATACTTTCTAAAAAGCTGCTATGTAAGTAATGTCTTTACAACATGATGGCATGACTTCCACTATCTGTCGAGCATCAGGATGAAAATAATTTTTCCTTTATTCCTGTTTCTTTCTGCAACATAAAAGTCAGCTGCAGACCACTGCAGAAATGGCTGCAGGGAAAGGCGAGGTTTGAACAAAGCACGCTTGTAAGAGGACACACTGCACGATCTCGTCGTATGGAAACAACCCGACATGCAGGTGCAAACAGATATGCAACAAAGGCAAGAAAGAGAAAGAAGGCCAGAGAGTGTTAACAAAGAAGCATAATAACATAATGACTATCATAAGGATGGCTATTCTATGTTTTTTGTAGTAAAATAAGTCCACTGTTTTAAAGTCTTCATAAAAAAGGATATAGATTTACCACAGTATTTCAAATCGAAAGAATAAAGTTTCTAATTCAAATAGAAGCAGTTCTGAAATATAGCAGCAAGGATCTCCTCACATATATAATTACCAAAATGATTCATGTGTCAATAAAACACAGAAAATGCACAAAAAGAATCAAAATGACAAGTAGGGTTAGAGAAACAGCTGCATTTGGGAAAGTTTTTTTGCAGGATGAGTACATGTTTAGCTGGGAGCGATTGCAAAAAAAAATGTAAGAAACAAGATCAACCAGGCAGCAATGGAGGTTTGTAAAAGCAAAAAGTAGGACTGCAAAAGTCTGAAGCAGCTCTTTCAGTTAAACCGCATTAATGATGGCATGAAACAAAGAGATGTTTGGGATTTCAGTCAACTAAAAAATAAAAATAAAATTGTACAGTTAAATGAAAATCTTTACAACAGCCGAGAGAGAACCAATGCTAACAAAGCCTTTAAAACCTATTTCTCTTTTGATTTGTCATGATCTAAAGACTAGAAAAAACAACGCATCTGTTCATTTACACATTCAAAACTTGAAAGAAAGAGAAAGACTGACAATTTTCATTAAGTACAGGAGGAAAAAGGAAGTTATATCTGTTCTACAGACAAATGAGATTTTTGAAATGTTTCAGAGGTAATAGTATGATGCATTTATGAACTGAAAGAAAATCAGAAACCGTATACCCGTAGTTTAACATTATTACAGGAACTTTTATAGGGGAAACACCCTTAAACACGAGAGCATCAATGGAGTGGATGTGTTTCACTGTGATATCTGAAAAAAACAACCGAGTCTTATACCTTAAATAAAGCCAAAAACAGAAATTTTTTTACTTCCTTTTCTATGTATGACAATTCACATGCTCTAACTGGTTTGTACAATGTACTGCATCTTTCAAGACTTTCATTTTGTAACCACTTGAACTACGGTTCAATTACTTTTTGGATGGCTTGTAGATCCTTTTCAGTGCAAACTTACAGCTGCAAATATTACAGTACATGGTCTGGTTTGTTTTTGAGTGACAAAATGAAATGTTATCGCGTGTTAAATCGTTAGTCTTGTGGAGTTGGTAGTACAGAATATGGTAGATACAGATCCCAAAACCTCTGGAAATTTCAAGTCTATCCACTAAATGTAATTGGTGTTTTTCTTTTTTCTTTTAAGAAAAAAAAGGAAACATTTGAAAAAAATTTAGTTTTGAAATATACAGATTTTTAAAGAGTGCTTTAATCAACACTTGTTGTTTACTAATCAACAATAGTAAAACATAGACATCAGACTAAACCTTTACTATTCCAGTTTGGATGGGAAAAAAATGTTATGCCCTCTATTGTAACAAATAGGTCATTGGGCTAAATATGTATATTTTATGCTTCAAAATAAGGACATCTAAACATTTTGTTTAAAACATGAATCCAAAACATTTGACTTTTAACAAGTTACAGGGAAAGGATAAGATAATAGCAACATTTATTTAAAACTAATTAAGGTCACTTTTACGTTTGACTTTGTTTTTATTCCAGCAATCCTCTGACCTCAGCTGGTGTTTTAAATTTCCAACACTCAAACACTGATGTTTGCATTCAAGCACATGCAGCAGATCTTTACATTTCTTCTGAAACAAAAACAGAATGATCATCACTGATATGCAATTAAATAGTGAAACTTTGATGAGGGAAGAGTCCAGGACACTCATGCAGGAGAGGGTGCATTATTCAACAGCTTTCTACATTTCCACTGAGCTGACTTCAGCTTAGTCAGTCACCTACACTTTCCTTTTATAATTATGTCATTAGCTATTTAGATCCCTCTGAGGTCTAAAGCACTTCCATGTTATAGGGACTACAACATTAAGTTTTCCAATATATGAGTAAGAAGTTTCTACCGAGCTTTGAGCAGTCTCACATGTTTTCAAATATTTTCATTTTTTCCTGTCTGTTCTGCCAAAATGGGAATTTACCGTATTTTCACGACCATAGGGCGCACTGGGTTATAGGGCGCGGTCTCAGTTATGGGTGATTTTGCGGTATTTCACACATAAAAAATGCCGCACCGAGTTTTAGGGCACGTTAACACATACCAGTAAAACGTGCATGCTGGTGTGTGTTAAAAAAACAGACATCTGGAGCAAAACTGAGTCTGTTGTAATTTATTTTTCATTTTTTCAGAAATCAATCGGCATCCAAAAATCCATCAAAGTCCTCGTCTTCTGTATCGGAAATGAACAGCTGGGCTAAATACCTTCTCATCAAGATTATATTCTATAAATAGGAAATGTCTTTAGTTTATACAAATGTTGATCAAACACGCCAGGTTCCCTTTCGTCATTGTCAGAGTCCGTCTCTTGGTCATGAAGGATGCTGGCTTTTCTGCACTTTGAAAGTAGTACAAGCAGATGTTAGCCCAACATTCTACTTTCCATTCACAAACTGTGGCGTAACTCGCCCGGCGCTGCCTCCCACAACAATAAAAGCCGTGCCCCGTTGTGCGCATCGGGTACCGCGCTGCTCCTGAAGTTTCCCGATATTGTGAGTCACCAGGATGTCAAAAGTCAGTGGCGCCTCGTCCATGTTGGTGATGTGGCTGAGCTGCAGGTGTTTATCAGCGATCTTTTTACTTCAGTACGAGCGGAACATGAACAGCTTTTCATTGTAATCCGCTGGAAGTCGCTGCAGCACTGTAATCCTCGACCGCATGGAAAGATGACGGCGTTTCATAAAACTGAAGCAAACGCTTCCTCTGTAAGCGTTACTGCCCTCAGTTGAATGGTGTTAATCCATCACTCGAGTTGCCTTTTTCCGCGGAAACTCAGCAGCGTCTTCTTGATTTGTCGGAGTTTGTTTCCACCTTCCCCCACTTGTGAATCGTGGATTCATTCATCTTGAATTCTCTCGCAGCTGCTCCCATGTTTCCTCCGCGTAGCTGATAGCTTGCAGTCTAAACTGTGCTTCAGCCATGTTGTAAACAATGTTCACGCCCACACTTCCCTCCCCCGTTCTCATGCCGTCTTCTTCCATGCCCCACAACACATTAGGCGCACCGCCTCATAGGGCGCCCCCTACAGTTTGGAGGAAATCTAATACTTTTAAAGTGTGCCTTATGGTCGTGAAAATACAAGTATATCAGAAAAACAGGGTAGAAAAGTAGGCCAAAAATTCTTCTCATTTCATTTGTTTTAATATATACTAATAAAATATTGAATTAACCCATCACCTATCCAAAGACTAATCAGTGTTATCTCTGTCTAAGCAAATAGACTCCAATGATGGGTGGAGCTTAAAAATATAGATAATTAATGGCTATATTTTTTAATGTAAATCCTACAAAGCCCTTTAAATGGTTTAGTTTTCAAAGGTAAATACATTCTCATCAAGATTATATTCCATTATTAGGAAATTAGTTTATTTTTAATATTTATGTACTTTTTGTTGAGATCTTGGAAAACAAATGCACCTTTTTTTAAAGGGTTTTTAGACCAGCAGACATTTTTTTTTAACCAAACTAGAAAGCTGTGTGTAGGGTAATAATTTTCTGTCCAGAGCTGGTGGGAATGACGGATGGAAGGATGATGGGGGATGGGAAAGAAAAAGCCTGCAGCTGAGCCTCCAAACCAAATGAAATTCTCCGCAGCTCCAGTGAAAACACCGGAGGGAGGGGGTGGGTGGATGAGGGAGGATTGGAAAGCAACTAGGCTGGAGGTGGTGGTGCTTAGATGGACACCCCAAACACATCCAGGTTCATTCATTGGTTAAGGTGATACCATCATGCAGCTGAAAGCTATTTCTTATGGCATAAACAACTACTAGGACATTACTTCGATTATAGGCATTAGTTCATAAGAAATATTGATAATGACAAATTGCTCAAATGTGACTTGTTTCGTCCTTTTCCAGATGACACCTTGTGGCAATATGCCAGGCCTTCAGTTGCAGTTTAATCTTTTGATACCATTTTAACGGTTAAACGGTTTCTGTGGACAGCAGCTTACCGTTTCTGTTTTAGAAAACTTGCAACATTTTTTTAAAGTAGATTGAACAAAACATTTTTCATTTTAAGAAAGATGTTATTTTATTAGAAAATTCTCTGCGATTGGGGCGCAGTGGTTAGCCCTCTTGCCTCACAGCAAGAAAGCCCCTGGTTCAAGTCCCGGCTGGGGGGCCTGAAACTGAAAAGAACACCAATGGGGGACCTTTCTGTGTGGAGTTTGTATGTTCTCCCCGTGCATGCGTGGGTTTTTTTCGGGGACTCCGGCTTCTTCCCACTGTCCAAAAACATGTTTCATAGGTCAATTGGTTACTCAAAATTGTCCATAGGTGTGAATGTGAGTGTGAATGGTTGTGTGATTTGTAGCCCTGCAGCAGACTAGTGACCTGTCCAGGGTGTCCCCAGCCTTCGCCCACAAATGGATGGGATAGGCTCCGGCAGCCCTGTGACCCCAAAGGGGAATAAATGGCTTAGAAGACAAATAAATGATGAATACATTTTCTGCAATAGTTATTCTATTTTAATGCTATCTTAAGCTGTGTAGATTGAACTGTGAATCTTAAAATATCTACTCTGACTGTAACCTGTTTTCACATATTACATAAACCATAAAAAATAGTCCATTCAATTATCATATACCTGTTTTTACCCTATTATTATTATTATTATTATTTACTCCAATTAAAGTCTTAGAGTTGCTCCAAATATGTCATGATCCACATAGAAAAGTAGTAAATGAGAGAAGAATGGGACATTTGTTCCGATGGTATGTGCAAAAAGCTTGATAATTGGTTGGACTTCTTGTCTCCATTTTAGAAATGTTGGACAGTTGTGTTTTATATATCACCCCCATCATATTTGCTTTCATTATTTCCCCTTCTGCTACTAAATCCCCATCATCAGTCTGCTGCCATTGTACCATCACACCCGCAAAGCTGGAGTTTGCCGCTGTGACTGTCAACATCTACATTCTGGATGTCTCCTCTCTTCTGTGCCCTGGGGACTTTCACCTCCTTTCACTTCACCTTCCCTAAGATTTTAGACTTGATTTCAGCTTATAGGTGGAGATCAGCTAAAGCCAAATCCGACCCTTGGCTTAATTTCATCTTTTGTGCTGTTTGGCACTGCAGAAAAGGACAATGCAGGTAGAAAAGAAACAGGCTGAAAGCTTTTCTAGGTCCTAGTTTGGCAGAATTCAGTATGTTATAAACGACACCTACAGTGTCCTTAGACATGATTTAGAGTCAACCTGCATGGAATAACTATTATTTTTGACAAGTTGACTTCTTTAAGGTGGAAGATTAGATTTCAGACGGTTTTCATAGATGTTCTTTAACTGTGGTATTATGGTGTTGGTTACATTTTAGCCTGTGTCCTTATCTTCTCTGCCTGAGATGCTCCAGCAGTGACACCAACCAACAGTCCTTTGGATATTATTTTATCTAGGGTTCCTTCTCTTTAACAGCTGTCATAGTTCAGGCTCCGTCCAAGCTTTTTTTAATCATAACGCTGTCAAGGAACTCAACCTGGAATTTTTTCACATTTTAGACTACTGTCCTATTCATCTTTTATCCATCAAAAGTTTAAGAGAAAGTTATTTTTCTCCGGTTGCAATCCTTTTTGAAAAAAATACTCACATGTGATTTCAATCTAGCTTCAGAAGATGCCAAAGGACAGAATCGGCTCTGTTTAGAGCCCAGAGGACCATCCTAATTGTCACTTGATTCCAGGAAATGTGTACTGCTGGTAATGTTGGACTTCACTTGCATGAACCGGATTATGATACATCCTACTCATCAGGTTGGACTCCAGAGTTCTGTAATCCACTGACTACTTGTCCAAAAAGAGAATCTCTGTCATGAGCTGTGTTTTTCCTCCTCTTCTGGTCCTTTTGACCTCTGGTGTTCCACAGGGATCAATCCAGAACCCTGTGCTATTTTCTTTGACCTGATACCCTCTGATCAACCTTTTTCGATTTTATTGTCTATTTTTGCCTTTATGCAAATAAGTTACAAATCTACATGTCTATCATTTCAGATTCTTTGAGTGGATTTTAGGAATGTTTAAATGGGGTTAAGCTATGGTTGTCACTGAATTATCTTTGTCTAAATGTAAATAAAAATATTTCTGTTTGGCTTTTCCATCTTTCTTTAACTTTGCAAATTAAAGACATTTTTTTTTCTTATCTTGAGAGAGATTGTTAATGCTTTTCTCATTTTTAGGATGGCCTTCACCCATTGTTCACTCGTTTGTTTTTATACCAAGAGGTATAAATGTGTCTGGATCTTCCAACATTGCCGGATGGATGGATGTGGTTGTTTTCTGAACCATTATAAATCCTTTAAAATTGCTCAGTGTGATTTCCCGTAATTTTTTCATTTACCGTACCTCATCTCTCTTATAGTTATAGTTCTTATAGAACTTATAGTTCTCTTGTGTTTTAGACAAATCCTTTTTTTGCCCTCACGTTTTTTGTATGTAGCAGTTCAAAATACATGCACAACCAATATCTGTCTCAATTCCGTTTGCACTCCTTAGTGGCTAGTTCATACAAAAGTCCAGTTCCATACAAAAATACTATCCTTATTAACAAATGAATGTATTTGGCAAAACAGAAGAGAACAAATGATATTGTAGCAGAATGGAGTGCCAGCACACCAAGGCATAATGAAAACCCCTCAAAGGTGGAATGAAACTGCTGCAAGAAAGTGGCTATATAAGCAGAAAAAGTAAAAAAAAAATACTAAGGGTGGGGGGTGAGGTTTTGTTTTCCAGAAGTTTTGTTTAACAAGGTTATGTTCTTTTCTTTAAGGAGTTGAAGAAAAACAAGCTTATAAGGTTTTGTTTTGACCACTGAGCTGAGCTGGGCGCTCCAACACTGCGTTTCTCCTGTTCTCTATAACAGCTGTTCACTCTACCCGTTGGCTCTGGGACTTCTCTTCTTTGAAAGCGGTTTGTCAGAAACTGTGAGCAAATGCTGACACTATTGGTGAGCTTTCACTGGTATGTAAAAATAGTGTAAGGGGCAGGTAAACTCAAAGATTACCACAACAGAGCTGACATGTTGATGTTGGTACCAGTCATTCTTATGAGATCATCATTGTGAGGTTATGAAATATAAATACAATTGCTTTAATGACAATTTAAAACAGTTCTATAGTTTATTGCCACACACAGACAAACTAAAACACTTTAGTCATCTTAGACATCCTCTGTCATGTCAGTGAGAAGACATTCAAAGATTGAAATGATCTACCAACCCTGCTGTGAGACATTGCAGAGCAGAAAGAGGCTTCTGCTGCAGCAACACCTGCATGAAAATAACTAACAACTAAACCTTAAATAGTAACACAGTTGGGTTTTCGCCTCTGTCTTTAACACATTATTTGGTAAGCTAAGAGAGAAAGCAAGAGATTTGCTTCTAATTTTTTGTTTCATAAATCTCTCAAAAAACATAGAGAAGCAAATAGAAATGAGGGCTACACTGGTGCAATGATGAAACAGCAAACAAGCAGCACAGAGAAATGTATGATGAGAGGAGAAAGGTTTGAAGTGAACCCTTTCCAACAAACTGTTGTTGTTTTTTTATTGAGGCACACTGGCATCCAACAGTTTTTAATAGTATGCTGCTTCTTAAAGGAAAAACTAGCTGTCTCTCCAAAACTACTTTTAGTATTAACCTTGTCTCTTTAAAAGTATCAGTATGCCAAAGGGCTTCAGCTTCAACACATACAAATATGAAGAATTTTCCAGCAAACTTTAAGTTTCAGAATGACACAGCAGTAAACAAAACTAACACTGTACCTTGAACAGAAAGGAAAAAAACACCAGACTTCACTAAACTTAAATCAAAATAGGCAGGCACTTTATTAATCAAAAGCTTATCTATACAATCTCTGCTATGGGGGGGGGGGGGGGGGGGGGGGGGGGGGCTGGAGAGTTGATAAGCATACCTCAATTCAAATCAGCTGTATTGTCAAATATACTGTATACACAATAATTTAATGTACAAAATATACAAACATCTACAATTCTCCACCAAGAAACAGAATTGGAACATGGTATGATGCATTATGTCATAAAGCAGCATTAATGCAAAAGTGGTTATGAGATAGATTATGTATAAGTTTAAAGTGACAACAGAAACAGTAAGTAGAGGAGTGGGTTATGGCAGTCTTTGGTTGGGAAAATGTTCAGATGCAGGGGGTAAGGGATGGATGGGTGCTTTTTCAGTTTGAGGTGGCAGAAGGGGCCGGGGGCAGAGGGGGTAGGGCTGGGAGGGAGTTGAGTTTCCTGATCACCTGGTGGAGGAAACTGCCCTTGAACCTGCTGGTTCTGGCCCAGAGACTTCACAGTCTCCTCCCTGATGGCCGCAGGCTGAAGTGGCTCTGGGATGGGTGGGATGGGTCACCTGCAATCCTGACGGCTTTGCGGGTGAGGTGGGAGTGGGTTGTGAACTAGTCAATTGATATTGGAATAACTTCAGACAATACTTTCAAGTCCTCATAATGATATTAATTCAAATAATACATATTTTATATTATACATTGAAAATAGTCAGAATAGACTATTACAGAAGTACAACTACAGATTACAAAATTACAACCAAAGATCAAACTACAAACTACTGCATGTGTGTGTTTCAGAGCTAGAGTCAGAATGTGAGGAATAAAATGCTCCCACTTAAAAGCAGCTGGACAGACAGTACAAGAAATCATTAACCTTCCAGTGATTGCAAACGCTATAGGCAATATGCATGCAAAGCCTCAAATGCAACATATCCATCCAGGGCTATGACATTTACCTTCTGTATGTGAAGAAAATACCACAAGGTTGGAAAAAAAAAGTATTTATAGAGCTAAATCCAAAGATTTATAAACAAATTTATAACATCAAACAAGTTGTTATACTAACTAATTAAAATGACCTGCAAAAGATTTATCTATCACAGATTTGTTTTTGTTTTTTAATTGCCTGGGGTGACAAATTACCATAAGTATTTTCACTTTTTTAATATGACGACAGAGAGAAGATATGTGGTAAAACTTGAGTCCACAGACCACACCTTTGAAAAAAAATCTTTAACTTGGCTCTCTTCAGTAAGTGGAAATGTAAAGCCACTTGTCATCTTGTCGTGCTGCAAACATTTATCACAGTAGATGAAACACTGATGAGTTTTTGAGCTCTATTTCCTTCAATGATATAAACCAAACCCTTCTACTATAATTCAGTGAGACAGCTTTTAAGATTGTTAACTACCAGTAAATAGTGTCGTCAGGCTCGCTGCTGGGAGAAGCTCCAATTGCAAGAAACAGTAAGAGCACATTTAATTATTGAAGGATTTTAAAATCTATTTTGACACCACCATTTTTAGAGTCTGCTGAGTTTCTATTAAACATAAATTACAAACATTCTAGAAGCTAAGATTTTTGCTTTGAATATGAATGGCGTTGAGTTAAACGAAGCACATCCAGTTGGATGGAGACTGTTATGGTAGAAGGACTGTGCATGCTTGTTCATCTGGATTGATGTGTGATCCATTGCATGACGGTTTGTCTGTCAAGGTTGAAACCTAGGATTAGACCCAATGACATTTTAGCAGAATAAAACATCAAAAAACATTACAAAATAATCTAATTGCACTTTATATTTGAACAAAAAAGAGGCCACCATGGGGGGGGGGGGGGGGGGGTAAGAAAAAAGCATCTAGTCAGTGTAAAAGAGGATAAAAAACACCTGCTTCTTTACATGAGATCTTATAAGGTGTTAACTGTGTCCAATTTATGAATAAAAATGAGGAACTTTATTACAAAATCTGTTTGTATACATATACTGTATTTAAAATACAAATTTATGCTGGATACTAATTTATCTCATAAATTGGCTTTGTGTTATAAAAATACAAGTAATGATTAATACTACCTTAATCATTCCAAATACAGTTATTAAATGTTTGTGTTTTTCTGACTTTTTACAGCCTAGTTGCATTATGATCTTTTTAATTTTGAACACAAGAGAACAAATGAGGACATTCCACCCGCAAAACTCTACATGACAGCTGCTCTGACATTATTTACCTATTTATTTGTTTGTTGGGTTATGATATTTTTGTCTCCTTTGAGCAGAAGTTAACTCTACCCGCAGGTCAGGATTACTCAAAAAGGTTAATTCACAAACATTAGGCCTGGGCGATAAATCGATCAAATGAATTAATTCGAATTTTTTGTTACGGGCGATTTCCAAAATAACTAAATCGAGTTTTTATGTGGCGCATTTTTGGCTCCCCAGAGCTTCCGTAGCTTTAGTATCACACGGCGACACGCGACAATCGACGCACGAAGCAGCTAGCGACAGCATGGCTACCGGTGACAGTGGGAAGTTTGTTCCCAAGAAATAAATAAACTCATCTGTTGTTTGGAACTGGTGTGGGTTTACTGCTACAGACGTGGAGGAAGAGACACCCCCGCTGCCTAAAGCCTATCGGAGTCAAAGGCTCTCACGCGCTCAGTCCTTTTAAACACGCACGCGCCCTGACACATACTCATTCTACAACGCCTGTATAGTAAGTTCTTTAGTTAGTTGTTAGTGTTATTTGTTAATAAAGAATACAGCGTTGTAATTATTACTTGTACCGGTAGATTCATTTGCGACGCGGCCGCCGTAGTATTTTGTGTTCGGCGGGGGGGGGGGGGGGGGGGGGGTATTTGGGGTTCGGCGCGACTCCTGCTTCTTAATCATCATCTCCGTGGAGAAGACGGGGTTTATTAATCTAATTAAAACCTTAGAGCCCAGATATGAGCTGTATTGTTAATCCTTTAGAAAATGGTGCTACTCTTAAGGTGAATGTTTGTCTCCTTTTAGTCTAGACTACAAAGTGTGACTGAAAACACAGCTGGGACTTGAGTAAGGAAGTAACCTTTTTATTTTGGGCAAGTGAAAACAAGTGTAGAATAACGAAATTAGACAAAAACAAGACAAAAGTTATATAAAACAAGACAAAATTATTTAAACACAAGTCCAAAAAGGGAGTAAGAAGAAAAATCTTATACTTAACTTTGATTCCAAGCGTGTGTTCATTTATTTATAATTCATCCCAGAAATGGGGTTACATTTGTCTTGGGTTTGATTAAATAAAAGCAACATTTGCTTGAACTTGTCTGCCGTTTGTACTTATTGCTTTCCTTAAGTAGGGTGGGGGGAAAAAATAAAAACAAACAAACAAAAAAAGAATCGGGAAAAAATCGGAAATCGAATTAAAAAAAATAAAATCGGAGATTTTATTTTTAGGCCATATCGCCCAGCCCTAACAAACATAAATAAAACTAAGCAGAGGTGTACAAGACTGGTGGAATCAGGGTTGTTTTTCTGTAATCACACTCATTGTTTATAAGTACAACTGTCATATAGCAACTACAAACAAGCTATTTGACGAAGTTGTTTTTTAATCAAAACATACTGGGCTAAATAAAGCTGATTTACAAAGATATTTCTAACTTTGTATTACTGATCAAACTGACAGCAATCCTTAAAGTCACCTATAAAACAACTGTAAATTTCCCTGTTATGGTCAGGTACAAAGCTTTAAAAAGCAAAGATAGAGGGAAAAAAGAACAAAGAATGTCTCGCACACTGTTATACAGCAAAAAAAAAAAAAAAAAAAAAGAAAAAAGCACATGCTTCATGTGTTTGCTACCAAAGTCAAAAACCTACTACATGTTATTTTTGGGGGGTGAAGAGTAGTTTTGAATCTCTAGAGGCTTGGAAACAGTGAGGCTAATAATGTTGTGCTGAACAGTTCCTGCAAAGGTTTTCAAAGATGCATGTGTCTGTATGGGGGTGTGTGGTGGTTCTTTAGGAACAGAGGGGTGGGGGTTGGTTGCACACTACCTGGCCATTATATAAAGCTCCCACTCTCTGCTACAGGGCTCTGTTCTGAGTGCCAGCTCCCCACCACCACCACCACATCCACCCTATCCTCTTTGTCCTCCCATCCCCCCACCTCTTAGCTTTCCAGCTTCTCTGACTCAGGCTTAACTATAAAATACCTCCACCAGTTGTTTTCTCTCCCGCCTGCCTCTGTAATATCCAAACGGCTGAGTGCTCATGGATCAAACAAAAAATCTGAATTTAGGACGAAAATGGGGCCTCGGTCAAACCAGCTGGACTTTGTTCAGAAGACATCCTTTTATCATTACATTCAGCCCCACCACACCTGAGGCTACTACGGTCTAGCCCTGGCTTGCCAAAAGCAGATAGAGATCTAAAACCAGCAGAGTTCAATGCAGACTAGTACAAGTTGTTCACGAGGATGTCTTTGATCTTGGGTCAAAACAGTGCAGGTATTTGCTAAAGGTAGCAACAAAAACAACACAGCTTTGCAACCGCAAGGCTAATGAAAGAAAACAAGTGGGAAAAAGAGGACACTAATGAGCAGATCCAAGAGACGTGTGTCATTATCACCAACCTCAAGACCCCAATGAAAACTAAATATAGCAAGGTATCCCTATGGACGAAACGGAGAATATTTGACAGCCTTAAAGCTGTGTTATACCAGGAAGTTGATAGACGTTGTGAATAACAACAATAAACAGAGGATAACAAGGCTGAAGATTAAAACTTTTAAGAATCTCAAGTTTGCATTTTTTTTTAATAAATGCAACATATTACAAAAAAAAAAAACAACAAGAGACAAATTGCAAGAAAAAAAAAACAAAAAAGGAATCCTGGGAGGAGAGTTTAATCATTTTTGTAACAGTACCATTCAGTACATTAACTTTTTGCATATATATTTAAAACAACCGTGCAATTGCTTTAGCAGCATGTTTTTCCTCCTTCTGCAAAACAAATATGTCCCACCAGAAATATTTGAAAGAAGGCCCATTGTTTACTCAAAAGGTAACCTACAAGGCCAGAACCAGCTCTGTTTTAGTTGTAAAATTGAGCAGATTCTCTCTGAATTTAAATGCTTTCCTTACTGTCAATCCTATGAATGCAAATTTGTGGGAAATTGGCAGCAGTCAAATAGGTTTGCTGTCCATCTTTAGTACAGCAGTTGTGTTTCTTGTAGAGTGCGTCTAAAACTGAATTAACGCTCATTGACAGAAATAAGAAGTTCAAATTCAAATTCACATACACTATGTAAGGGTTAATGGTGGACGAAGTGTGCATTATTACTTTTTAACGCACGCCGTGGAAGCCTGAACCTTGCTTCCACGAAGTGCGTTAATAAGTAATAACACACACATTGAAGGCCATTAACCCGCTTGTACCATGGTCACTTACAAAAGCAATACATATTAACCAGTTTTTAGTCCTTAATTCTTGTTTTTTTCCGAATTGATTCGCTTTTCTCACAAAAAGCGGATTATTTATTACATGATGTGTAACAAATAGTCCGCGTCGCGCTGCACCACCGCTGCAGTCAAGACTCGGTAATATATATATGCTGATCTTTCCGCTGGGTCGAACAAAGCATCAGTTCAGAGAGAAAGTTCACCTCTTACCGCTTGCTTTTGTCCAACCGATGAAGCAAAAGGTTGTTTTAAAGAAGCTGGCGCAGTGATACAAAACATTTAAGCTAGCCGAACGGAACTTCTTTATTTATTTTGAAGAGTTCTACAAAAGCATCGATGAGCAGCGCACATCTGGGTTCGTGAGATCATTGTGAAGAGGAGCAGCAGCGTCTCAATCCGCGGTTACATGGGCAAAATATCTTAATCGGATCATTGGTTGGGTTCAAATTCAACCGTGCACATGGGCCCAGAAAACCTTTTTCCAATTAGAACAAACGTTCCCATGGGTCACACTTTCGGTCGGAATAAATCATTTGGGCATGCGCAGTAGTGCTGAAAATACCGGAAAAAGGAAGAGTCCCACAGTAAACAAACCTCTTCTGTCATATACATTTATGCAGCAGCTCGGTAATATATGAGGCGATCTTCCAAACGTGCTTTTATCAATGTTATGAATATTATGAAGCGCCTGTTCGTTCATCTTTTTATATTTAATCCGTGTGTTTGGTGCTTTTTTTGTGGAAGAACGGAGCTCCCAGGAGAGGCTAACACGCGCTAACAACATTAGCCTTTAGGGTTGTGCCGATGGACGATATCATCGTCCATCGTGATGGGTGACTGACATCCCGATGGAGAGACCACCATCGTGATGCCACGCCCCCGCCACGTTGCGAGTGGACCCCATAAGCCGCGGTTACATGTACAAAATATCTTGATGGGATCAATGGTCGGATTAGAATCCAACCGTGTACACGGGCCCAGAAAAATGTTTTCAGAATATAAAAACGTTCACTAAGGTCACACTTTCCGTCGGAATAAAAACCGGAAGGATATAAATTCCGCCGAGCGGCTTTTTTTTTTTTTCAAACTTTATTGAATGTAACAATTAAATACAAAACGACAGCGCAGAGCGGCTATATATATTGACATGTCAGCTCGGTAAAATACGAGATGATCTTCTAAACGTGCTTTTAATAATGTTGCAGTTATTATGAAACACCTGTTCGCTCATCATTTGAATCTTAATCCGTGTTGTCAGCGCTTTTTCTGAGCGCTGTTGTTAGCCCATGTTAGCATACTGCTATGCTAACATGGGCTAACAACATTAGCTTTGGGTGGCGCTGCATCCTGGGAATAACATCAGCCGTTATTTAGTCGGGACACGACTGGAAACACAAATCCACGTCATTGTTTGAATGTTTTCTAAGGACTGAGTGACATTTCTGCTTTGAAGCTCAAACCGCTGTGTCTGCTGACGATCCGAGCTGTGCTCAGACACACACTTAGACCCGGTTCTGAGTTCGGCAGCTCGTACCCCTAGAGCTGCGGGACGGATCGCAGTCTTAAATCTCCCACAGATACCGCTCATGTACCCCCCCCCCCCCCCCGACGATGTCATCGTCCATCCCGATGGTTGACAGCAAACATCGTCAACGGCCAATTTAGGGGACATCGCCCAACCCTATTAGCCTTGTTTGATAAACTCATGCGGGATGTGCTGCAATCTGTATCTTGGCTGCACGTAAATATGTGGGAATAACATCAGCCTTTCTTTTGTCGGGACACAACTAGAAACACAAATCCACGTGATTGTTTTAACGGTTTCTAAGGACTGAGCGACATTCTGCTTTGAAAAGTTCGCACACCGCCCCACAGCCGCTGTGTGTGAGCTGGAAGTCCAAGCTCTGCTCAAAGACACACAGTTCTCCTGACAGCAGCTAACCGAGAGCGGCGAGAATGGTCGCAGTCACACAAACAACAAAACGCACACGTAACAAAGCATCCTCCCCTCACAAAGATATTAATCCAGCTGCTCTGCTCAGAGACACAGTTCGTTCGGCCCACCGGCACACGAGCCGGGACCGAGCAGGGTCCCGCTCCTCCCCGGCACCCTCCTCGTGAGGGGTTTAAGAGAGGCGGAGAGCCAGAGGGGCAAAGCGGAGCGGCGCTTCGCACCGGGCGTCCACAGAGCAGCCAGTCGGCCCTGTTTGAGCTCCAAAGCTTTCTCTGGAGCAAAACAGCGTCTATGTGTGACGTAAAACCAGAGCAGAAGTGACATACGATCGAAATGAACCATTTACATGACCAACGATCGGATAAACGATCGGTATAACCCACCTATCTCCATCGGAAAGAAAATTTTGATCCAAACGAGTCTGATCGGGGCAGAGTATTCGGAACAGCATGACGTATTTTCCTTCCGATCAGGCGTTCGTTCCGATTACTTTTTCCCATGTAAACGCAGCTAATGATGCCAGCTTTTACCATCCCAACACAGTGGCAGGAGAAAGGCGCTGCTCTGTCTGGTCCTAGTGGGAGGAGTTTTATAGCAGCAGGGGGTCACAGTGAAAGAAATTCAGACATCGCCTGCTTCTCCTTTTTCTTTAAATATTCTCTAGTTTTTTTCCCCAAGATGCAATATACAACAATGCACTTTTGCTAATAGATGGGACTCCCAAATGGCTAACGGAAGGGTGAACAATCTCCTCAAAGGGTACCATCCAACTACCGGCCAATAACCTGTCTCTCACAACATGAAAGCTCATATCAGGTATGATTACAACCAAGATAAATAGGCACATGGATCAATACATGAGCAACGCACAGAAGGGCATTGGTAGAAATTCCAGAGGAGCCAAACACCAACTCCTGGTTGACAGAACAGTTTCTCAAGACAGAAGGTCATGACACACCAACCTGTGCACAGCCTGGATAGATTATAAGAAAGCCTATGACTCAATCCCACACACGTGGATAACTGAATGCTTGGAGCTGTACAACATTAACAGGACTCTAAGAGCTTTCATAGGAAACTCAATGAAGCTGTAGAAAACCACCCTTGAAGCCAATAGCAAGCCAACTGCATAAGTGTTCATCAAATTTGGTATATACCGAGGTGACACTCTGTCCCCACTACTGTCCTGCATAGGTCTGAACCTCCTCAGCCAATAATAAACAAGACTGGCTATGGATACCGACTAAGAAATGGGGCCAACATCAGTCACCTCCTCTACATGGATGACATCAAGCTATATGCTAAGAGCGAGCGCAACATTGACTCCCTGATCCACACCACCAGGATCCACAGTACTGACATTGGGATGTCATTCGGGCTCGAGAAATGCAGTCGGATGGTAACAACGAGAAGCAAGGTAGTCCACACAGGAGGGGTCTCACACCCAGAAGGAACAATAGCAGACATTGAGGATGGTTACAAGTACCTTGGAATCCCACAGGTAAATGGCAACCTGGAGCAAGCAACAAGGAAAGCTTCAACAGCCAAATACCTCCAATACCACCGCCATTTGAATGGGTAACGTCACACTCACTTGGTCTCTTTCTCTTATACAGCAAATGGTTATGACACATGGTTGACTTCCGTATGTCTAGAGCTTGAGTCTCTGCTGAAATAATCAAGGAAAACATAAAACATTTCTCTTGCTTTCGTCTTGTGTTAAATACCCACATTTTTGCTGAATTTGTTGGTAAATCATATGCTATGTAGATTTGCCTGATAAGAATTTGGAATAAAACAACAATGACAAACGCAGATCAATTCAAGACAAGGATGGATGAGGATCAGACGACCAAACGTTTGGTTCCGGAAGAGAACAAAGACCTATAAATGTTTAAAAAGGGTGGCTAAACTTCAAATTTTGATTTTTGTTGCTATTAAGTCTACAACCAGCAGCTTACCAACATCATCCTGTTTTATGTAAAACTAGAAGACTAGTGAACAAATATGAAGTTAGTAGAGATGAGAGCATAAGTAGAATAAAAAAGGTCGCTCCTATAATAGACTCAACCTGATGTCTTTTCCATGGTTTGTGCTCTTGAAGAAGATAGCAAGTATGTAACCATCATTATTAATGTCTACCGTTTTAAACATAAACCCCACAAGCAAAAACTTTACTTTATCAGGTGTAGGAATGTTATCAGTTACTGAAATTACAGGCCTGCATTTATAATCACCTAAAACAGCTATGATATGGAGATATGGAGGCTAAACAGAGCCAAAGCTGGAGTGAGCAGACAACAAGAAACTGATTCTGTGTTTTAGCCTAACCCCTTCATGCCTGAATTTAATTACAATTATGTCAGCGTTCGAAATAAGCAGTTATCCGGTTGTCCGAGACGACCGGATTTCACGGAGGACAACCAAAATTAACCTGATGGTTGTCTGTGTGACAACCTGGTCTTTTATTCAACATTTCTGTATTTTTTGACTATTTTTTAAGCTTCAAGGGTTAGTTTTTGGCAACCTCTGAATTGAGACGTATGCAGCAAATTCTTTCCACTGACAAACGAAGTGCGTGCATGCTAGCGAATCCTTTATGTTTCTACATGTGCACTTTTCAATAAAGATTATTCAAATAAAGGTGTTGAACAACGGTACCTGGCGTGACTGCTAGAGGTCCAAAACACCTAAAAAGATTTAAAACACATTCATAAAACACTATAACTTTCACTCATAACAGAACAGCCTGACATGAGCTGAAAAAAACCTTTTTCCATGGGATTGATATGATATTCTAAATTTTTACAAGTCTTTGTATTTTATATTCTTTAAGCAAAAATTATCAAAACCAAAGAAAAGAAAGAAGAAATATATTGAAATCTGTGTAAATATACTGGTTATAAAGATATTAGTTTCAAGTTTTTGGCAATACTTTGTGTAACCAGATGCATCAATATTTAGTAAAATGTTTGTTTTTAATATTTAAAGTTTTTTAAATGTCCATCATAAGACGCAGTTGATATTAGATGTATAGAAGAAATAAAGAAGTAAGTACTGACATTTAAGTAGGTTTCGTTGCTGTTGAATATTAGTATCGGAGGACAACCAAAAATTGGGGAGGACAACCAAGTTTACTGCCATTTTCCCCCCCTTATTTCTAACGCTGTATATATAAAAAATGTTCTTTTTTTCTCTTTCCCGGCGATGAGAACATTTCTGCAGCAGTCCCAGAATAAATTGTACGTTGCAAATTAGCAACCTAAAGTGTTAAGAGGCTAAGTCTACGTCACAACTGCCCGATATGGGCTGTTTGCAGGCAAAAAATGGGCAAACCTGTGTGGGGCATGCAGGTGGCCTGGAATAAAACATAAGGTCGTAGCCCGCTCAGTGAGTTCTTTGAGCAAAAATGTCCGAGCACATTTTATTTATACAGACATGCTGTGGGCGACAGGTCATAGTGAACACTTATACAAAACGCTAGGGTAAAGTAAGGGTCAGATGCAAGCGTGTCGTATGGATTTCTTGTAACTAAGGCTTAAATAAGACATATTTTAAAATAATTATGTTAAACTACTGCGGTGAAATAAGTGGAAAATTAAACTCTCATATCTTATCTTTATTGTTAGTATTATGTTACACAAATAGTGCAGTCAGTCTTTTCAGACTCCTCAGTGTCTCCTGTTTACAAAGAGATAGATAAGCAGCTAATTTAGTGACAGTTCTGGTCTTCATTTAGTGACTGATATGAAGTTTGTGTTACTCATACCCTTCAGCTGCTAAATTTTAAAAGACAGCTCAGTCTTTTAAAGACTTCAGTCACCGTCCTCATGCGAGGGAACCTCTGGGCTGCATTCAGAGATGTTGATCTCTATTCAAGTCAGATGCAAATGTAAAAAAGCCCCTTTTTAAAGTTAACTGTCAAATATGCAACAGAAAACTTGCATGCAAATCCAAAACCAGTAGGTAGATGATCTACCTGGTTTTAAGTTATTACAGAAAAAACGAAATGTTCTGGATGAAGGAGAGACTCTGCAGAAGGCTCAAATTGAATAAAGTCTGCTGTGGTTGGCAAATGCTAAAAGATTTCTAAGCACAAAGACTTTATCCATCATTTAAACATTGTTGCAGCTGTTTTGACAATCACAGACGACTGGAAATTTAGACGGCTCACAAGCTAAACTCAGGCTTTGCTTGTCAAACCCTGTGCCACTTTACATGAGGTCCATGTTTATGGTTCAAAATGTTTTATTTTCTATTCTTATGTCCGATGTCTCCAAAAAAGGCAGATTTTTAGTACTAAAATAAGTCAAAAAGGTATAAATAAATTTAAAAAAAAGTTGCTGTGGGTTTATTTAAACCATGATTTAGTTAGATTTCTTTAACCAAAACGTGAATGTGTGGGAAATATTTCTCACAATTTGCTGATTTTTTTTCCTGGACTGATTACATAGACAGTGAGGTATACACGAGCACTGCTGCTCTGCAGGTTTTTTCTTCAAAAAACAATAAATGAGTGAAAATATATCTATTTTTATCCAATATATTTCATGTTACCATAAACCAAATAATATGATTTTAAAAGGAATGTCTGTATACATGGTGAAGTGAGGAGACCAGTCCACGTTTCTGGCTGTGATCCCTTAATGTCCCCATGATCACCTCAGCAGATGTGACAGTGAGTCAAGACACAATAACACATTACACAATAAGGACTTACAGGGAAAGAGAGAAAAAGAATTTCCACAAAATATGAGCACCTGGAATGTGACATTTACGTTAGTCACTGACATCTCATATTAGTTTCTTACTTTAATGGACATAGGTTCACATGACACATTGCGAACCTTTGATATATTTTGCTTCTTTTTATGTGCAACGAAATGTTTGAAGTGCGGACTAAAATCCAGATGCATATAAAAAAACATTAAATCTTTGCAGTTTTTATATTTGTCACATCTGTTGAAAAGCAAATGGATAATATAACTATTGTTTATTTATAAATATGTACATAGGCAGCCAATAATTAGCGAATTTAAAAATGGATGTTTTCTCAGAATTTGTTTTTAGGAGAAAAATCCTCTATACTTTCATATCTTAAATTCAATACGTGGGACTGAATGTAATACATTAACATGAGCACATTTAACTAGAAGCTATTAGCTACCCTGATTAAGATTATTATTAATTTATAATTAATAATTACAATTATATTATTATTTACAAAGAATTTTGCTAAGCAGGGCTCCAGACTAACATTTTTCACTAGGAGCACAGTGGCCCCTAACTGAAAATTTTAGGGGCACAACCAGAAAATTTAGGGGCGCATACCGTAAACCAACATGCTAACCAAATCTACTAATTTCCACTGTATTACTAATAAATACCTTAATAATAGATGCAGAAATTACAATGTGCTGTTTCAAATTCAGTGTCACATTTTATTCTGCACCTTTGAAGATGCAAAAACAAGGTAAACTGACAGCAACATTGCTGTCATGACAGTACAAATAGTAAAGAAAATGGATGGAAATTTATCTTTGTGACACCAAATATGTGCAGCCAAGATGCACAATAAGTGTGTTTGAGATCACCCAGGTGAACCCAACGCTGCACAGATCACCTGGTGTGAGACATATTTTTGTTTTTGCTCCAACATCAACTGTCAATCATCACAAAAATATCGCGAGAAAGGGGTGGGAGCAAGGGGCAAACCTACCCGGACACAGCTGGAAACTGCACTGACTGAAAGCTGCCCTACAGACTACAAAACAATGCATTATGGGACATGTGTCCTGATGGTTTTTGTAGTTGAGTGATCAATTAAAATAATATAAAATACCAATTGATTAAAAAAGGCTACATACATTACAAAACATTAAAATAATCATAAAATATATAATAACACAGATCACACTAAGGGGGAGAGGAATATTAAAACTAAATTTAATGTTAAGGACAACTCCAACTTAACCTTCCTCCGGTTCTGTGTGACCCAGAGAAAAGTTCAGCACGGACTGCATGTATTTAGAAAATTACGAGCGAATAGATACCTTCTAAAAAGGAAAGTAAGGAACTCCTGGGAGCTGTCAGCTGTCCTGCTTTCAAGCCCTGACATTGTCCCGCCCCAAAGAGTCATTTACCCCAGTGGTCCCCAACCTTTTTGTCACCATGGACCGGTACAACGCAAGGCACGTTTACCGCGGACCGGGGGTGGTATTTTCTCTTTAGTAATGATAATAACAATAGTGATTATAATATTCCCCTTGTCAAAGCAACTTTCTAAAGAAGTTTGTTTTTTGCTCATTTTGGTTGTTTGGGTTTAATTTTAGTGGGGTTTATCACCTGATGTTTGGTGTCGTGACTTTGACGTGCGTTAAGTGTGACAGATGTAACAGAGAGAATCCGGTCACTTTTCAAAATAAAACGTTTTTGTCGGAAAAAAAACAATAAAATGGAAATTATTTTTTCTTTCTGTGCGTCCCGGTGCAAAAATTTCCCGCGGCCCGGTACCGCTCCGCGGCCCGGTGCCAAGTGTCCCGCGGCCCGGTATCGGTCCGCGGCCCGGTGGTTGGGGACCACTGACAAACCCCACTGTGATTGGTTGGTCAGTTCCGTGCACGACAATGGAAATGTGTCATTCATACAAACTGGCGGGCTGCAGTAACATTAAACTTTCATATTAAGGCGGGGGCCGCAAAATATCATCTTGGAGACCGCAAATAGCCCGCGGGCCGCGAGTTTGAGACCCCTGCTGTAGTTCTGTCACTGGTACACTAGCCGCAGGTTGGAAGAATGAATCAATAGTTCACTTACTCATAGCTCAGACGCACATATCAGGTTGTGATGATATTTGTCTCCGTTTCCTTCCCACAGATGTTAACGCGCGCTCGATTATCTCTAGGCCCCTCCCCCTCCCCGCATTTTAGCCACTCACAGTGGCTTTCCTTATTCTTCTCACATGCAGTGGCCGCCTCACAGACAGACATCACGCGAGTGTGTGCTCGCGTTTCATGAGTATGTGCGCGAGTGTGTGTGTCTGCCTGCGTGCGTGTGCGCTCGCGTCTCATTGATTATTTAATTGATCATTGACGTGCCCCTTCCACGTTTAATATATAAAAAAATACGTAGGGTGGGGGAGGCAAATTTACTGGTCGCGCATGTGCGACTGGATGTAAAATTCAGTCGCACACTCTCAAATTTTGGTCGCAAAATGCGACCAATTGGTCGCAGTCTGGAGCCCTGCTAAGCTACAGCACATTATAAGTAATTTATAGCCAGAAAATTACAAAAATGGCATCATAACTCTTTGCATTGTGGGTAAATATATCTACCAGGAAGAGATTATTAACTTTAAGGCAATTAGCTGAAAACCACATCAAACTACAGCAACACAGGGCATGGAAAAGGAATTTTCTATGATGAAAACCTTTTTCAGATATTTATATCTATATATTCACTTATTTAAATTTTCAAAAACATGTAAATGTGTAGGAAGGGAGATCAACGAAATGCCTTTTTCCCCCAGTATTAAACACACAATTGTGCTACAATCTGCTGCCTGCCCATGTCCATCTGAAATGTGACATGTTTCCACGGCAACTAGACTGTGTAACAAAATCACCACAGGACTCGCAAAAAAGCTCCATCTCCGTGAAGCCACACAAAAGTTGGATGGCTGCAGACAACATGGCTCACAGGGCAGAAAAATGGAGCTTACACACTTGTTAGACTGAGCAGGACATGTAGAACATACATCGCGCTGCCTGAAGTGACACTGCACGTTTGTTATCTTTATCTTGTGGTCACAGCGGTGACTTACACAAAGTATTGGCAACACAAAAAAAGACACAGACCTCTAAACGCTTTGTCCCATCTGGGCCCCGATGCTACCACAGACTAGTCAGCTATCGAAGAAACAGCTTAGACCTTCACTCATTTTTTTATTTTTTTAGATTATTGACCAGTTCTTTAGATGATGCTACAATAACTACTACAGGTGCACTGCAACCTTAAATACCACAACAAAAACTACCAGTTACCAGTCATTTAAGCAGGTTCCGTCTGATTGTCTGCTCACGTTCAAACCGAATATTACCACAGATAACAACAGTAAAAAAAACAAGAAATAGGCAGGTGTTGACAGCATAAAAAAAGAGCACAGAAAAGGCCCTGTATCATTAGGGATTAACCCAGCCAGAGGCTCTACAAATAGGCTGTCTCCAACTATAAGCCGCCAGCACACTGACAGTCATTTGTATTGCCAGGCTGCTGCTGCTGCAGCTCCACAGAAGAAAGTAGACAGTTCAAAGAAGCTGAGGCGGATCGCGACTCCTCTCAAACAAAATGCAATGCAACAGGACTTATTTGGGGGCCTGGCAGCATCAGAGGATTTTACAAGCACATATTTTGTCTCAGATGTCAGCTTTGTGCACAGATTCTCTGTGTAAAGTATAATAACAATTCTGAACAGAAAATGCAGATTTCATGCGATTAAAAAAAAGATCGCGCCTGATCATGAATGGAACTTCTTTAGCATTGAAAATAGTAAAATCAGATTTTAAGAGGACATCAGTGAATCCACATAATCACAAAGAATAATTTTTGTATAAAAATTAAGTGTAACAGCTGAATTATTTTCTTTTGCTGTCTTGCTTGACATCACTTCATTTCAGTATTGTAAATTTTGCTTCCATAAACATTATTATTCTAGATTAGTTTAGACTATAGATGAGTTGACGGTTAAAGTAGTGACTGCAGAATAAACCTCAGCTTCAGTCTGAAGAGCAAAGCTGAAACTGAACTAACCTTTAAGAAAGAAATACTTAAACATTTCAACAATTACTTTTTAATAGAAATATTTGTTTTGCTTTTCTTTCTGACAGAAGGAACATTTCCCCCATCTGTCACTGAATGTACAATCAGTGCAGCACTACCAGTGGATTTTTACAAATAAAACTTCAAAATGTGATGACACGAGCAATGAGAGATGAATGCTGTCAAAGTAGCATTTATATTTATATATGCACACTTACAAGACAGATATGCTAAGAAACAGAACACAAAGAAGAAGGCAGCCGCTCAAAATCACCTCCTTGCTATTCTAATAATAAAAACAACCAGAGGAACTGGTTCACAATGAGAACGTGGGTCTCCTTTAATTATTGTTCTTTTATCATTTGAATCCATTCAAACATCCGTCAGGACTCATTAACACTCTATTATGTATTGAAAGTCTGAATAAGTGGCAAGAACAACAAGAAAAGGATTCACGGAAGGAAATCTCACGACACCAAACTAATAATGTTCCAAGAATTGGCCATGACCTTTTGTCCAAACTTAACAAAGAGGGATACTTTTCAAAGTAAGCTAATTAAGATACTATGCAGTGGCAGATTTCCCCTGTCTGTTGGTCGACTGTGTTGTTTGGTTCTGCTGCTTCTGCACCTGCCGAACACTAGACTAACAAACCCAATGAGATGGAAGATGAACAAGCCCACTTTTTAGCACTTTTAGCACAGGTGCACTGCAGTTAATGTGCAACAAAAAATGTTCACAATTTTTCTGCCACATATGACTTTTCCAGACGGTAGGATTGCTCCCTAAGTCAGCTCAGAGATAGTTTCCACACAGTGATGCTAGGAGTCGACCTATGAATTCCTCAGAGAAGAGAAGTCCGGGGAAGCATTTTAAACAGGTTTGCTGCACTGCTTTGTAGATCTAAGACTAAAGCCATCTGTGTTTACTCTCAAGTGGGACATAAAGCAAGTAGAGTCTAAAAAAAAAAAAAAAAGAATCCTTATACCTTATAATCTAGCTAAATGAGTTTCATCTTTTTCACTCTTTGTGAAGTTTATTCCAGGAAATCCCACTCCAACAATAAACAAATGAACTTGGAGATCCTGCTTCTCCACGGTCTATAGCGGCTTGTAGGCACTGTAAACCCTAACTAAAACACAGAGCTTAGTGCTACCTCCAACATTCACCTTTTTTTTTTCATTTCCATAACAACACGATTGGAATTCAAATCAATTTGTTTACCACATTTTAATTCAAAATTTACACTTATTTGGCTATGAAAAGCTGTTTTCTCATAACTAATATTAAGTGAAAAAAGAGGAATTTTAAATATTGAAAATAATAATAATGTTTAAATAATTAATTTATATGTGTAATAAACAGTAAAACACTGTGTGCTTAAAAAAAAAACAAGAAATTGCATTATTAGAAAGATAAGTGGATTTAAAGAAAAAGTATTGCATTTTTAATTAAAAAAATGTGCATTAATTTTCGCAATATTTATTTTTAAACTTCTCATGACTTTATTAGAATAACCCACCTTCATTAAAAATAATGGTGTAACGATTCATTTTAACAATTCATTTCATGTCATAATTTGTGGTTCTTAATACAATTTATAGTCGATTTTGGTTCATTTTAAACGATTGGATTTGATCTGATTCACTGATCTAAAATGGATTCAGGACATCTTCAACCAAAACTTTAACCAGTGTGACTCAGAGAGAAATTCCTGGTACTGAACAGAGCAGCTGAAGTTTTCCAGTCATTGTATTTCTTACAAGATAATCCAGTGTAAATTAAATATGTGTACGAACAAACAAGTAAACAAGAATGAATGTCAAATCCATTTGACACTTTAGCTTCATTAGGTTCAGCCCACTGTTGTTTCTCCACATTAAAATAATCCAAATTGATTATTAGAACATTCTAGCACACTGTATGGTCACGTGTCTTTGCTAAATTCAAAGTGTTTCCACACATTGGACTGGAATGATTTGAGTCGTGTGAGTGTGTTGTCTGCTGTGATGTTTTTACGTCATGGTAAAATAAATCTTCCGTGCCTCAATCCAAATGGTATTTTCCAATTTCAATATAAACAATTTATTTCATTTTAAAAGGATGTTTTTAATGGCAAAAGTCTATTCGATTAACAACTTGCCTCAGACGGATCTATCAGGTTGAATCGTAAAAATCAATTCAGTCAATTAATCATTACATCCCAAAAATACCAAAATAATACAAAAGTATGCAGAGCAGGGACAAGTATGCCAATTTATTTGGAGGATAAAGCCTAAACTAACAATACGAGAACTTCATTGAAATGATAAAACAGATAATATAGTTTGAATGCATTACTGTCTGACCAAATATCACTTGGCAACCATTTCAAAATGGTCTATTGATGGTTTATGCAACAGGAACACAAAATAAAGAAAAAGGGTTCCTGACTTCAGCCTTTTCTATTTTCAGGACTTTGAGTTTTCTGTGTGATTGCAAACGGAATCTGTGTGGTTTAGACAACTGTGATGTTCTGACGGACTTCTCCTTTTCTTTTGCCATACTGTGATTAAAAAAAAAAAGAATTGCTGGTTGAATTGGAGTTACAGTAAATATCAACTGTAATCCCATTTTCTGGAAGGAGATTTAACATTGACAGGATGGCAAAACCCTGCAGAATTCCAAGCTGGGAAGCTTTGTTCCACAGTCACACCGGGCTTGTCAACTGAAGCACACAAACCCAGCAGCAGTTGTGTTGTTTTCTTCTCGCAGTGTGCGGCGGAACAGCAGCACCTGGCTCAGAGCAGCATGTATGGATCGGCAGATTCTGTGCAGCCAGTGGAAACACACAGGGGAACCGTCTATAAATAGCGCAGGTTTGGGATCGATACCTGCTGGATGTGCTCTGCAAAACTACTCGAAATCAAGAGAGTCTCCAGCTGCGCGGCTCGTGACGGCTGCTCCCCGTATAACAGGACGGCGGAGCTGATAGCGGCTAACGGAGGCACCGTTACACGGAGAGACGGGGTTTATTAGGCGAGCATCAACAGGTAGTCTCAGGTCAGATCGACCCGGCGGGAGACTTTACCTGCAAACAAGCACGCGCTCACCTCGGATTCAAAAAAAAAAAAAAAAGAAAGTAGGGTTTGTGTGACAAACTTAGCCCTCCTGCCCAAAGAATATAACATTTTTTTTTTCGTATGTGCATTCGCGGGCATGGCGCCGCTGTCATGTGTAAACCGCCGCGCAGACGACTGGTTGTTGCCGCAATATTTTGACTGAAATGTTGCTTTTTTTAACGAGCACTCGTTTCCTTCATGGCGTGTGAGTTTTGTTTTGTTGTGTTTTGTTTTTTTTTTACACAACAAAAACGAACTGTGGTAATAAATACAAAAGCGGCAGCCGCCCCCAAACGAGCTGCGGGGCTCTAGAAGACTAGCGCTCCTCACATTTAAACATAAACATGCTCGGGCGAGAGCTCGCGCTCGCCAATTCAAAAAAGTTAATGCTGCTTTTGGCTCGTAAATGCCACATCTGGCCAGATTTCACAACACCGTGGATAAATGTACCTAAAAAGTGGGCGACACAGCCGGCGCCTGCATCATAAGCGGGTTAATTTGTGATGATTTAAGGCTGCGCCTTACCTTCAGTTCCGCACTCTCCGCCATCTTCTATGTATTTGCGCAGGCGTTGTGAGGTGTTGTCACGTGACTGGGACGCACAGATCGGGGTCGTGAATGCGCATGCGTATAATCACAAAACGAGAGGAAAACATACGTTCATATGGATAAATTTTGTAATTACCTTGATCCATAAGAAAATCGTAACGATGATTGTTTTGTTTTGTTTTTCTTGTATTTTTGTTTCATTGGTTTTATTTTCCATTTACTTTAGTTTGAAGGAAAGTATACTAAGATTAAGGTCTACCTGACATAACCCTAAAAATAAACTCTGCATTCCTAAATTCTGAATTTTTTGCTTTGTTGTTTTTGTTGCTTTTTTGTTAATTCACTGAATTTAATTCATGTTATGTCGTTTTCAACTGTTAGATGAAAAATGAACTAAGTTAGCAAAATAGATTAGAATGTATTATAAAATGATCAGCAGTAAAAGTGTTTCAGTTGAAAACCTTTTCAGCTTGAGAAAAACAAAAAGCAGTTTATTTAATCGTGTAAGCAGAAGTTAAACTCCAGACAGAGCCAAAGATTACGATAAAATAATAGTAAGTTAAGTGAGGTAGACACACAGCAAGTAATACACTTAAAGTTTATTTTATTAAGTAGAAGTATAGTAATTATACTATTGACCATGTACTAGATGAATACTTCCTCAGACCAAATCGGCACATAGGAAGTTTACAATATATAAACTTAGCACAAAAAGAAAGTACATTTGTGTTTATTCAAATTGTGTTTGTGTTTATTGTTGTAACAATTCTCCTTAGAAATAGAATATGTCAGTTTAATAAGTATATTTTTTCCTTATAAATAGTTCCACATTTGACAGGACTTTGCATTTGGGAAGAGCAGCAGAGCCGTGTTTGCAGGTTGCACCCATGAAAAATGAGCCAAAGCCTCTCTGCCAATGACAAACAGCTTATATTACGGTTGCTATCTTCTCTTGTTCTGAGCTCTGGCAGCCCCAGGTGCTGCCAGTCAAGGACTTGGCATCACCTGTGAGCTTGCCGCTCTGCTACAGTGGTCAATATGTGTCTTCTCCAAGAATGAGCATGCGTCATTTGACTATTCTGGATAGTACAACAAAACCAAAGTGGATGGACCAAACAAGTAAAAAGGTAGAATAAGCTGTAAGGCAAAGAAGGCAATTACAATAATATTGAGCTCTGCTGATCGTCTTCCTGATGCATGTTTCTCATAGATGTGACATAACCTAAAAAGGATATGAACATGCATTTCAGTGATATTAGATTTACAGCAACAAAATGGAATTTTTTAAATTGAAAAAATTCACTAGTAAACACAAAATCCTTAACAAGTGGGCAAAGTTTAGAAATGTAAAACAACTATCCCCCCACTTTTGTACTCTGCACAATGAATCTGCTAGCTTTGTACTAGGGGTTACAAGGGTTATTACAAGGGCACAAAAAAAAACTCATACAGTGGCACCAGGCAAATGCTCAACTTTCAATATTTAAATATAATTTTCCTATCAGAGATTTGTATGAGATAAGAAAACATGTGGTCTGTATCAGTCTGATGAAATGGGACTTTCGCCCTGCTCTTAATGTTGTCTGACAATCGCAAAATATTCAAACTCACAGAATTTTCAAAATGTTTCGCTGTTTAAAATTGTGTGAAGTTACACAACTTCCTATGAAAGCATCATAATTAAATGCTTCAACATTTTCTTCCCTCTGATGATAGAGTGAAAGCAGATGTGTCCACACGACTGACCGTAACTTCTTTTATGACAAAGAACAGAAAGATGGCTCCTCTTTTAAGATTTTTTCTTTTCTTTTTGGAGTTATGGCAGAAAACAATTCATCCTCAAGGACTTCATGAATCAGATTTACATGTCTTACATATGTTTTTTCAGCGGAGCCAGAATGTTTAAACATTCCAAGCTGAGCTGTTTTCTATAAATACAGGTTACAGGTTATGAATCTGAAAACGTGGACTAAAAAACTAGTGTCCGATGTAAACAATGATTATCTTGTTTTTCATCGCATAATCTCTTCCACTCCTCTCTCGCTCACTGAGCCAAGCGTGACAAAAGGTCAGCGGGGCAGCCTGCATACGCTCTTCAGCGATCCTGTTTGCTGTGTAGATCTTTACTGACTGTTATTTCAAATGCTTTGTCATCCTGTGGTTGGCCTTAATTTATCCTATCTGGAAAATCACAAGAGGTCATTTGGAAGACTGTTTGCTGGTTGTTTGGTAAAAATATGGATAGTGCACATTAATAAAGAATTTCTGACTCTGTAAAAACGATAGCTTTCTTGTCTTAGCATCTGTTAAATGAGTAAATACATCATTCTTGGGGGGTTAAATAATAAGTTACCTTTAAATTGTTCTGAAAACCAGCAGTTTTATAAAATAAAATGTAGGTCAGCTCCCTCTGCTGGCTCATGCAAAACATTCTGTCATCTTGAAAATCTTCAAAAAGAAAAACTACGTTATCATACATTGCAAGTAGGATTGTTAACAGACACTTGTGTGTAATGGGCGGGGACTTCACCTGCTTCACTTAGAAGAGGGTTTAAGGTTCACAGAGATTCACAGATTGAACAAGATGCTGGACACACACATTTTTTTAAGATTCAAAGTAAAAGCTTTTTTGCTTTTATTGTGATAAATTTAACAGCACATTGCATAATGGAAGAAACGAGTGAGGAGCATACTGCAAGCAACACATGAAAGGGCGCATTAATAAACCCTCATTTCATCATTCATTGGAGTCTTTATGGGCATTATTTTTATCTCATTAAAAAAATGTTTAAACTTCTCGCCTCGTGCGACATTTCCAAAATACACTGTCAAAAGTCAGAATTAAAAAATGCTCTTTTCCTAAATGTCAATAACTGTGTTTATGTGACTATAACTACAATCTCATAGATGCAAAAAAAGTTTTTGAAGCAGTTATTTTAACCTAAATATAACAATGAAAATCAGCAGCAACAAATTCAAAGTCTCCCACGTGATATTTATTTAGTTTTGTATTACAATTGTTAACTGTGTCTTTCTGTGATGTTTGCGGAATAAACTGGAACAGATCAATGTTAATATTTTTACATAAACTGAAAATGATTGTAGCTCATACTGCTTTTTTTCTATTGTCTGGCCAATCATGATCATAAATGTGTTGACTTGCTGGATTAACATTTCCCTTTCGTTGATGATAATTCTCAGATTCAAAACAGTTTATCTTATCTTTGTTTTTCAATGCTGCATATATGGATAAACGCATAGGCAATATGAAGTAAATAGTCAACTAATTTTGGTTTTTTTATTCGACATAAAGAAAATGTTGGATTTTTTTTTGTTTTATATAATTTTATTGCCCTTCTTTTCATTACTTCTTACCAAGTTTACTTTTACAGCTTTATGTTGTCTTACAGGTATTTTAATCATAAATATCTGTTTATTTACCCAATTGACTAAAGAGCCGATTGTACCTGAATGTTGGAAGAAAAGAAGCACAATGATCTTATAAAAGAAAAAAAAAGAAATTAACAGAAAAGTTGCTGAACTATCTGCATTATTGTATAATAATAATAATAATAATAATGATAATAATAATAATAAATAGATCATACATAAATTGCCCAATGTTTTTCAATATTTCTATTTTTGTTAAAAGTACACAACCTGATATGTACCTATTACTACTAAGTGGTGCTTTAAATAAATGAGATTCCTTTTTTTTATAACCCAAAGTGCTGATTAGCAATTTTAACACAATTTATTTATAGAGGCTATTTACAAACACAAATACATGAAGTTAATAGCAAAAACAAAGCATCACCATTTCTTTAAAAACAATACCACCTAAGTAATACCTGGAACGGTCATAAAACATTACATTTCAGAAGTATTTGTCATTGCAGGGCTTCTGCAGGATGTCAGTGAAGCCAGTAGATGGCGCCCAAGTCCTTTGAAATGTAGACAAGTTACTTTTCTGTTTTTTTACACAATGTTTAAAAAAAAAGACCTACATAATAATAATATTGTTCAATAAAAGGAAGCACATTTCAATTCAATAAATACAAAACGCAGATACTCTTCAGTCAAACAGAAAGCTTTGAGTCCAAATTCATTACCAGAAAGCAAACAAAGAATTTATTGACAAACTGGCTCTGCTGCTTTATGTGGTGGGAGGTTCGTGGCTGAGGTTTCATTATATCATCTTGCATCTCTGCCATCTGTTTTATTGTTGATAGCCTGTGAAGAGACAGGTGTCGTCTCTCCACATATGTTTATCCAAGAAAACAATCAGTCAGTAGTACAACACCGTGAGACGACGATCCAGCAGCAGAATCAGGAGTTTCTCTTGATTTACAGCTAACATATTTAGTGAAATATTTTGATGTTAGAATCGTCTAAAGAATCTTTGACTGATGAAGACTAATGTTTTATCTGTGTTTTCAAATGTCAAAAATACACAATTACAAATTACATCTTATTTGCTGCGCTGCCACACCGGGAGGCTTTAACTCTTTTCAAAATCATTGTGTTTATAAATTGTCATTGCCTAAAATCTGTCCATAGACTAGTTCAGATCAGTTTGAACAAAAAAACAGAGGGACTTTAGTTCCAATGCTAGAGGGATGGTTGTAAATGCAACTTCACATAAAAACAGCTGTCCCTGTGAACCCCTTGATGCTTTGCGTTCATGTAGATGCTAAATTAAGGGAATGTTGGAGCTGAATTCCATTGATCTATTTTCTTAACCCACTGAATCCCTTTTGGGGTCACAGGGTCTCCAGAGCCTGGCCTGGGTTCTGTTGAGTGAAGGCAGAGTCCACCCTGGACAGGTCACCAGTCTATTGCAGGGCTACAGATGCACACCTAGAGTAACCAGTTAACCTATGAAACATGTTATTGAACTGGGGGAGGAACCCGGAGAGCCTGGAGAAAAGTGAAGCATACAAGGGGAGAACATGCAAACTCCACATAGAAAGGTCCCAGCTGGGATTCGAACCCTAACACTGTGCCACCGTGCAGCCATGAATTGACTTGATGCATATTGGCATCAATAGGTGTCAAGGTGTAAATAATATTAGGCACTCTCATTGTTAAAAATAGTCTTTTGATAGTTGTTTACTTATATGAAATTGAAACATTTCCATTATTATCTGTTCACCTTATATTCCTGTTTTCTGCATGTTGATTGTATATTTTTATACACTTTCAATTCATTTTCTTTTCAGTCAGTTTAAAGAAAAATAAATGTAATTTTTTTTCAGACTTGCTCTGGTTTGTGTTCAGACTTGATAAAGAAGTTTGAAACTTAGGCTTCTCCACACTGAAGGTCACAGGTCCCACAGAGACACACAACTCTCACAGAGGGATAACTCACACACACAAGCACCACACATGTACACACCCACACATGTACAACCTGCAGGTGAGTTGAAAAGAAATGCAACTCACCAAAAAATACAATAACGGAAAAAATACAAAAGGAAGAAAAAAATTGTTATCAGGTTTTGTGACATACAAAACCACTAAATTAGGGCATCGTTTCCACTGTTGAGTTCAGTGTATGGATCTTGTTAGTATTCAGAGGGACAGACTATTGCCACAGAGGGCAATTACCTTCACTGAAAATTAACATTCACTGTGCCTCAGCGACATTATGGAAGTATCTGTCTCAGGATGGGGCATCCAGGGAGCGCCAGCCGTGTAATCAATATCTATTAGACGTCCCATCAGAAGAATTAGATTTCACTATTGGATCAGGCCGCTCCCCTGACTCCACGTCAAACATTATAAGCTGACATGCCACGTACCAGAGTGGTTGCATATGAAAGAGATCATGTTGAAGTCAAGCACAACAGGAGGGAATCTGATCTGCTGGAGATGATGCACACGGAGGCCGGAGGGTGTCGGGCTCACGCAGAGACAGGCCAGGATTCAAAAGCAGAAATTGGTGCTCATTTTTATTCATTTTGACATGAGTACTTACAGGGATGGAGAAAAAAAAAAAAGAAAAAAAAAACCAGGGGGATTTGCTTCCAGAAAACAAGAGTTGCTCTTCAGGCGTGAGTTTTTGAAACTACAAACCATGACAGAATGAGTGTGGCAGTGCACAAAAATTTCATACAAGTTTTTTTGTTCTCGCAAAAGCCACCATCGGATGACAGAAAAGGTTTTGGATCAGTGATAGAAAAAAGCTGCATAACACAGAATATGATGGGTTTCAACTTATCCAGCACTTCTCCTGACATCTGCTGATAACTGTGGAAAGAAACTGTCAGCCAAAGTTTTTGCTGCTGCGGGAAGTGCTCAACCAAAGGCAATGTGCTTTATTTGAAAACACAAAGTGTTTTTATTCCATAAAACAATTTGGATTCAGTGATCCAGCTCAGAAACGCCGCCAATTTAAAGTGCTTAACAACATACACGGTGTTACAAACAATCTAAAGAATAAATTAAAAGAAACACAAAGAAATAGCATGTAAAAAGTAAAACACATATTCAAACAAGCAACACAATCTAAATAATGGTATATTCTTAGTTCATATATCACAATTATACAAGCAATTGCACATTGTCACATAATATATCTGTATATAACAATTTATGCTTATAGTGTTGCTATTTTTTTTTCCACTGATGAGAATTGCGTAGGAGCTGACAGCTTTGATTCACTGAGACTTTGGAGAGTTTGGGCTTTGCAGCTGCACATGTTGAGCTGCAGCGTGAGGCCCAGGTGAGTCCAGACTTCTGGAACCAAACCAGTGGCTTCTTTTACGGAGACGCCGCGGCAAAAGCCTCCTCCTGCAGGTGTCGAAATGAGTGCCAGAACCAGCAGTGTATCTACAGCAGGGCAGGTAGTCCTCGTGTTACAGGCAGAGGGTGGACACTGGAGAGAGCTGGGAGCTTTCTTTTTCTTTTTCTTTTTCTTTTTTTGTGTGGCTGTGCTGGGGTCGGGTTATGGAGGCAGCAGCGGGGATTTGAAGCTGCAGGCTCCGGTGCACTGACGAGGGGTGAGCATCTTGCAGGAAAAATGGTGAAGGGCGTCGTGAGCTTCTGGGGAGGAGCAAGTCCAACAGTTACAACATGCAGACGAGGCATACTCTAATTACAGATGAACTCATCAAATGTTTAACCTCAAAACAGAGCGCATCATTTGTGAAAGTTGAGGTAAAAAGACATTCCTGCAACTGTGGTCCTAGGCAGTGGTCAACCTCTGATTGAAAGGTTCCAGGTTTGTTTCCTGCCTCGCCTGGCAATAAGTTGAAGTGTCCTTGGGCAAGACACTGAACCCCACATTGCTCCTGGCAGTTTCAAGTTGCAGCAGAGCCACCGTCAATGTGTGTGTAAATGCATTTGTGTGTGGGTGAATATTGCTACAAAGTGCTACGGCCTTCACCAGGTTTAAAAGAAGTATTAGATATGAGTCTTAGAAATGACTGAACATAATGTTTTTGTGTTGAATTTCTGCAAGTTATTTGAATATAATGCGTCTAAAACCTTACAATAATATAAGCTGTTGCTCTGTAACTTATTCTTGCTGTTCTTTCATGTCTAACTTGTCATGACTCATTTGAGGTCATCATCCCTCTAAGCAGAAAATTTGTTTATTTGCGTCTTAAAGGCAGCTTATAGGAAATTGTTTGTTTAATTTGTGCACTTTTAAATAGATCTAGAAAACTGATATCATTAACTTGAATCCATTTAGCAGAAAATGTAGATCTCTTGACATTATACTTCACAATTTGTGGACAATGTGTGTAAAAAAATGTCCCTGTCGTCCATTTTTTTACAGATTTCACACCTTTGGCTGACATGCACCTTATTTTTTTATTGAAGGAGTCGCTGTTTTATCATGTTTTTTCTGAGGCTGTTGATCGACTAACTAAACAAACCAAAGCAGACTAATTGTTTGAAAGCACAACAAAAATGTTCCTTTAACTCTTTTATTTTACTGCCCACTTGAAAATAGAAAGAAATCATACCGTATTCCCTCCTGATGGGTTAGTTAAGTCTGAAATGAATAAATCATCTATTTACTTTGTTTGTACCAAACAGGTGTAAAGATTTACCTTATCTTAGGTTTAAATAAAGTGCCCATTTATGACTCGTTGACCTGAAACAGACATTTAAGTTTGTGTTGAAGACTGATTTAAACAATTCCACCACTTAGATTTTTTACATTTGATTTTGTAGAAACCTGCAACCAGACTGACGTCTACTTTCTAGTGATATTTGCACAACTAAGACTTATTTCCTATTTAAAAATCTTTATGCAAAAGCTGATATGCACCTAAAATCAGTGCTATGAGAGCTCCGTCTGTAATCAGTGTCATTACTACAAAGACAATACAACCCGTGGCATAGCGTTTTAAAAAAAAAAAAAAAAGAACAGTCCAATAGGAAATCCTGAGGCATGTAAAAAGGAGAGAAGTGGGACATTTATGTTCTGAAAACATTTATTTGACATTTCCAATGATGCTTAAGTCTTTAAACTATAAAGTTGATGCAGTTGAATCTTTAAATAAAATACTGTATTTGTTGTCTTTATATTTCAAGAAAACACTTTGTTTACTTTGGTTTTTTTTTTTCATTTATCCTATTGTAGAAACACAAATCATTAAAAAAATAATAACCTGGTTTGACCCTCAGACAGCAGCACATCTTTGGGGTTAGAAACCACTAATCTACCAGACTGAGTAACCAGTTTAGTGTTTTCCACTGACAAGGGCTCTGTCTTTTCCTATCATTTGCACTGAAAATGCCCCACAGAAGCAAATACTGTTGCTTTGAATGTTCATGTGTGAGAAACACCTCAATTTGTGGTTTCTTCACCTAAAAAATGTACCGACCACCGGACACGATTAAACAGTAGCACTTGGATTTTGTTTTTCTTTAACCTCTTGGAAAGCTGAATTTATTTATAGCTATGAAAAAAAAATCACTTGTGTTTTTTGCTTTTGAGTAGAAGCTAAATTAAGGTAATTTTGGAGCCAAGGTGGTTTGATGCATCAAGGGGTTAAAAAAATGATCTCACCGCATGCATTCATGTTCTCTAATGGATCGGACGAAATTATCTTTTAGTTTCTGCTGTGTTGCAAAATCATCTTTATGGGCAAACCAGCAAAAACAGTTTGCATTAAAAAAGAAAATATATCAAAAGACATGTTCATTGATGAAAGAAAAAAGCAAAACCCAACAGATGAAAAGTGTAATGCGTGTTGGCTGCCCCCATGGTATTTAGAGTGACCCCTCTGTGTACTTGAACCCTGTATTTAAACAACTGTAACAGTAAACCAATCCTTTAGCGGGTCGCATTAGTTGATGTCTACTACATGTAACTGATCCAACACTACATAATGGTCTGTCCATTCAATTTTCCAGAGCATGATTTAGGAGCAAAGAACCTTTGCAAACAAAACAATGTAGTTTCACTTACATCTTTTGATATTTGCTGATCTAATTAAAACTGCAAAAGCAGAAATGTGGCTTCTTGCTGTGAAAAGACTGAAATGACCACCATCGATATGCGAGTGTCACTTTCCCTTTCTCTTGTTTTTTATTTTTAGGCTGATTGTTGTTTCTTCCTATTTTTTCCCTCTCTAACAAACCAAACAGCATTGATCTGCATACAGAGACAGAGCGAGACCAACCTCGAACAATCTGCAGCTGCTGGACCATCTCCTCTCTGTAGGACAGCTCACGCTTCATTTGATCCTGAAAATTATCTGAACAGCACAAAGGCCCGAGTCAGACGCAGTCTTAAAGCCCTTTCTATTATGAATTAAAAAGACAAAATAAACCTTCACTCACTTTTTCCCATACCTTTTAAATGCTGAAATTCCCTCTCCAACTTCTTTCTGAGCTCCACCTGCTCCACCAGCTGCTTCTGCAGCTCCTCTGCAGACACAAAGGGCTATGTTTATTAGAAAGAAAAACACACTTTGCCAGCATTTTAATAATTTTCATTTTTCAAAAAAAAAAAAAAAAAAAGAAAATATGTGTGTGCTGAGAAAAGCCACTTCAGGTGCTTTTACATGCATGAAAACAGCCATTTCACTGCTTTCCTTTCCCTGGCTGCCACAGTAATTGCCATGCATCGCCTGGAGGTGGAGACGACAATAATGGAGTCCCAGGGTTTTTCCAAGCGTTGTAAAATAATTAGCTGCCGTGCCTCGGGGTTATGGCTCTGTTCGTTAAAATATTAATAGCCTCTAAACGATTTCCCTTTACAATAATAAGTCAAAACTCCCACATCTCGTGATTAAGTGGTTAACAACTATGGGAAGACTGTAGGCCTATAAAATGTAAATTGGAGAGTTTTGGCACGTCATGTTTAGGAGGCCGTTCAAGCTCCATTTCAGACATGTGCGTGAAATTTTACGCATTTAAAATGAGCAACCCCTTCAAGGGATTTAAAACTAATTTGGGGATAATTTGGGATAAAAACTACGGATTTGAGATGTTAAGTGTACGTTTTTGTCAAAATGATGAAATACCAAATATTTGATCATTTTTGGATAAATCCAAATACACATTTTCTCTTCTTTTAGACGGAAAATAAAAGGTTACCTTTCGCCATGCTCTCCAAATCTCTTTCACGCACGCTGATGTCGATGCGCAAAGCTCCTCCTGCACAAAAATCACATAAAACTACAAGTTTTAAGGTGTTCCAATATGTAAAAACACATTGAAAATTAAACTGAACAAAATAGAAAATAAAAAGTGACCTTGTCTGTCCTTTGGCTCCTGAATGGAGGCTGCGTTGCGCTGATTTTGGAATTCAGATATGTGAAGATGAACAGCTAAACACAGAGAGGAGGCAAAGAAACCCAAATAAAATGTTGCGCTTTAGAGACGCACTTGTTTTATAAACTGCTCCATATATCGGATCAGTAATTACCGCTGGGTCTGCGGGGGCTGTTTGATTGTTTGGACCCGTAAGAAGAGATCACGTGACTGTCCTTTTCATACACCTGTGAAGGGAAGCAGACGCGCGGCTTCAATGAGAGAGGCCAATTAAATGCCATTTGCAGGGAGTTCTTCACATAATTGAGCCAATTTTACCTTAGAAATGAACAAAATAAGGGTCCCTGAAGTTTATTGTAGAAAATTCGGCATAAAATGTTGAAAAAAGAAAAGGTTTGGGGTGAAATACAAGCAGCTAGAATATGTTTATTTCAATAAGCGCAGGTCCAGTTTTAAATGCAAAAAGGAAAACAGTCCTGTTTAGGGGATGTAAAAACATAAAAAACATTATTTTGATAATCTCAGAAACCTTTGTCATATTTACCAAAAACAGCCACAAAGTCCTCCTCCCCCCGCGGGGGTCATTAAAGTGCATTTATTTAGCTTACTTCATGAGGTGGGGAGCCGCTGCGCGCCTGTCTGTCCCCGTCTGGTGACCTGGTGGGAACAGGGTCCTCCGGTGATGCTGCGGCTGCCCCCGGGCTCGGAGCATCTGGCGGCTCATAACTCTCCTCCGCGCTGCAGGAGATCCGGTCTGCCGCGGGGGAGTCACGGGGCTCCGCGCCGGGCGAGATCTGGATCGGATCTTCATCGTCCGGACCGCGGTTGGACTCCACGTCCACGTCCGCCTCGTCGTCGTCGTCCACCACGCTGTCCCTGTCCGGAGATATCGATCTGTAGCTGGAGCTCTCGCTGATGCAGTCCGAGGACAAGTAGCCGGGACGCGCGCCGTAGCCGTCCCGGCTGCCGTAGAGTTTGGCGATAGTCTCCACGTCCTTGACGACGGGCCTGAACGCAGAGATGTAGCTGATTTTCCGCTGGGAGGCCTCGTCCCCGGACCTGCCCTCTTCATTCCTGGCGGAGGAGGAACCGGGGCTGCGCTCCTCCCCGTCCCGCTGATGGAGAGGGTGCTGGTTCAGGTCTTTGGGTGTGTTTGCGCTACTTTGGTCTGACGGGTCCAGCTCGCCCTGCCGGACGCCTGGCAGCTCCAGGTGAGGTTTGGGAGGAGAGCCCGGGTAGGGCGGCATGGGGAGGCCGCCTGCAGCGGGCCAGAACATGGGGAAAGCTGGGTAAAGGGTGTCCTTCGCGCCCGGCCAGAAGACGCTGGGTACGCTGGTTTTGGCCGCATCCGGCACCCCGTCGCTCTTTTTCTGACAGAACCCATAGCTGGGGAATCCATATGGATGGTGGGGGAACAGGGGAGGGGGGATTTTCTGGAGCATGCCAAAGCTTTTGCTCGGGACTGGGATAACTGGATAGCTCCGCGCGCCGCTCCCCAAACTTATGTTGCTGCTCCCCTGCTCCTGGTCGCCCCGTAAAGTTTTGTGGGGGATCTCAGGAGAGCTGCTTTGCGCCAGGCTGGAAGAGGCCTGGGACTTCAGAGGGGAGGACATCCCAGACCCCCCGTTCATGGGCAGAGTCCTCTTTCTGCTGCCCCCATTGAACATGGCCTTTACATCCTCCCACGCGTGATTAATATCCTCGGATGGGACTTTCTCCGTCAGTTTCAGGTGACGCCTCCATGAGTTGAAGTTGGCCGCGTCCGGTTGCAGATACTTGGACTCTGGAGTGCGATGAGAATGAAAGATGAATTTATTTGGAGAGAAATACATGCTGCAAAAGGTGCACTTGATGCACTTCGCTCTGGAGCTGTTGTATCTAGCCGGAATGAAACTTCCTCTGCAGCCCCACGCGCACTCGTGAGAGACATCAAACGCAAAATTTTCCGGCAGTTTCGGGGGGCTGTGCGCTCCCAGGAAGGACTTGCAGAGTCTCTCGGCCTCTCGTTTGGTGATCATGCCGCAGCGCCGGGATGAGATGGGCATGGCCCCCGCGCGCCGCAGGAGCTCCAGCTGGACGGGGGTGCACTGCACGCAGGTGATGCCCAGGGCAACGCGGCGGTTGTGGATCTCGTTGTAGCTGTAGTTTTTCAGCAGCGTGTTAGAAATCTGGGCCAGACACAGCCTCTCCTTACCGTCGATGACCAGGGAAACGATGGGCACGCCGTACAGGGAGGTCTCACTCACTTGGTTTGGTTTAAGGGAGCTGGGGCTGGAAAAACTCTGTGCGTCCTGCTTTAAACTCGGGGAGGAGCTGGCGTCTCGTCCCGCGTCTCGAAGATGTCCGGGCATCGACTCCATCCCTGGAAGCCTGGATAAAAGAGCGCAGCAGTTTACGCGCGGGGCCTACTTTCTTCCAAGAAATACAAACATTTTTACATTTTATAGAGTAAATAACTCATAAATGTAAAAAATGTAATACATGTGAGACACATGTATATATATATATATATATATATATATATATATATATATATATATATATATATTATCATATATTTATGATGATATACATATATATTACAAAACAAGAAATATATAAATTATGAATATATAAGCCCATAATTGTTTAAGTGTAAAATAGAAACACATATTGCCTACACAATTATTGTTAGACAATTATTAGGGATGAATCATAATTATTTATGTTGGTAATAATACAGAGATCAATTGAAAATAATCTCACTTCAGCAGCTTTAGACAAGCATATCATAGAAAAATGAAACCAGCAGCTCTCTCCTCTCCTGCTGGGTTTTCCTGGGCTGCCTGCATGGAGGTGGATGTCCGCTGCTCCTCTTATCTTTAAATCGGCTCAGCACTTTGGAGCCAACTACTTAGGACTCGCATAAGAACCTTACACGCGGACAAGGACAGCAGGAAAATGCCGCCTGAGCTGCGCCAATGCGCTTAGCGGGAAGGAAAAGAACAAGTCTAAGCTGCTTTCCTGGTAATTACACAGATCCAAGCGTGCGTCCTTACATTGTTAATAAAAGACTAGCCCTATATATAATTAAAGCTGCTGCGCAGATTAGCTTTAGCCAGTTGCTCGAAATTAGGTTGAGGCTGGCCTATCTCACGTTCACCTGCGCATACTTACTTTTCGAGTCGCCTCACTGGAGGCCGCTGATCTACCTGAAAACCGCCGCACCATCATTCTTTCCTCTGACTGAAGCTTTGCGTTTTTGGAGATGCGTTTAAGCATCATAGATATAGATCAAATTTGTGCACAATTTACGCACAAATGAAAAACAATCTCAGATGTAAATTGAGGAGGAATTATAGTTCAAATAAACGTACCTCTATCTTCTGATGAGGAGACACACTCGAGCCAGGTGTGTGGAGTAAAAAAACGAAATAAATGGGTCAAAATATAAGATATTTGATCCAAAAAAAAGTGGAGTTTAGTGGGTGTTGAGGCAGGAAGCAGCAGGACACAGGACCTCCATCCTGTCGGAGCTCGGGGAGCTGAATGGCTTGTAGACAGGAAGCACATGGCACCTCTCTCCCTCCTCCTCCTCCTCCTCCTTCTTCTCCTCCTCTTCCTCTTTCTGTCATTCTGGTGTGTAATAGCTCTCTCTCTCTCTCTGTCCCCTTCTCTCACACATTTAGAAATGCCTGCGCGCCAAGAAACACATCGCTTTTCAGAAATGATGTTGATCCCAGTCCTGATCATAAACCAGAATAATTCCCATTTATGACTGATGGAGAAACGTTCATTCAAACATGCATAAACTAATTTTTGCAATCAAGAAAGAAAAAAATGCATTGTGACATGCAGTCTGAGACATTTCTTTTAAAATATATGGTGAAGGCTCGGTGGATTCCTGGTGGGGGATTTTGTGTCTTTTTCCCTGCACGCGCAGGGCAGCAGGTACGACAACAAGGCCCCGGCTCATTTATCAAGTTACAAGACCATCTGTTAGTCTTCCACAGCGGCCATGCAGATCAATCTGCAGGCGCGGAGTCACGAGAAAAGCACTGAACTAAAATAAATAACAAAAAAAATCTAATGATTGAGACCCTTTGACTAAAACATTAAGTTCCAAACAAACTTCTGTTTTTTTGCAAATAAAGTTGGCTGCAATAAATGAAATAAACAGAAATAACAGGTAATTTCACGTTATTTATATAATGTTTGCAGAAAAAACACGGACCCCTATGCCAAAACTAGAATGACCTTAGATTGTGAGAATGTGTGATCACGTCACGTCACGTGGCCTTCCTGGAAAGTCCGTTTATTGGAAAGCAAACATGGCGGTGCAAAAGAACCTCTCTAGACCAACAACACTTCACACGTGTTAGAAAAACACTTATTTATTGATGAAGAAAATTGCCCAAAACACAAAGTAAAGTTTAACAGTAAATGGAAAGTCATTTTAAAACAAAAGTAATGAGGTCCATGATGAATTACAGCGTTGTTGATTGTTAAACTTCTTAGGAGAATTTCTGGTCACATAAGCTGATTAGAAATCTGTCCAATTGAGTCTATATATCTATTGCTTCACTTCAGACAAATGGAGCTTACTTGCCCAACAGTTTCAGGCTCCGGTGACCCTGTGACCTTGAAAGGACTATAGTGGTTTAAGAAAATAGAAGGATGAATGGGATTCCAACAAGTACTGTTGTTGTTGATCATCACTAGCTTCTTTTCTAAATGATCTCCTTTAATGATGCTACCGCTCCAAATGATTTTTGGCTTAGTTACATCCACGCCTCTGTCGTTTCTGTTGCCTCTGTTACATCCCCACTTCTGTCACAGCCTTAACTTTGAGTTGTCTCTGTCACATTGTTGCCTCCATCACAATGTTCTTCTGTTACGTCTCTGCTTATGTCACACTGTTGCCTCTGTTACATCCTTACTTCTGTCACATCCTTGACTTTGAGTCGTCTCTTTCTCATGGCCGCTTCAGGACGTTGTTTACTCTGTCACACTCTCATTTTCATCATGCTCTCAAATTTTCTCCCTGGAAAAGCTGCCATGCAAAATTTCTCCTGTCTGTCTTTCATTTGTTTCTACTCTTGTTTTGGATGTAGGTAAAAGGCATGAACTGCTTTTATGACATGGCACCATTGGTATCAATAAACAACAATTCTTCAGATATGGAGTTGTTTACTTATGTGTTGATTTTGAGTTAGTACCGTAACAAATAAATAAATAAAAAATAAATACTAAACATCAAAAATCATTGTTTTAGACCATTCCTAGACTTGTCTTGGGTTTGTGAATAAACACAGAATGCATGCAGACTGCAGAATGCATGAGGTCAGACTTCTAGCTATAACTCAGACTTGTAGTCAAGAGGCCACACAAGTGCTCAGCAGAAACAACGAATGGGATCATTTGATTATTACTCAAGTGCCTATTCCATAAACATAAAAATATAAGAGATTTGCAAAGACAGTCGTGTGACTCTCATTGAAGTCCACCATTCCCATATGAATTTGCTTCATTTTGATATATTTGATCCTTTTAGATCCCAAAGGACAAATGCATGATTGAAGAATAAAAACTCGACTCGATGCAGACAACATGAAAAATCACTTCAATTTTTATTTTTCAAAGTTCCTTGAAACATCTGCATATTTAATGTTGCATAAAAAACATAGATTACATGTAAACGAATTCAAAGTTGATTTTTCTTGCTATGTTGTTTTTTTTTTTTTTAAGTCATTTGATTTTTGGAGGTAATGCGTGACTAGAATAACAGAGGATACAACTTTTCTATTCATGGTCAGGGGTTTCCCACCATCACCTGCGTGCTTCTCCATTTATAACAGATTATAGAGATGCGCGCGCGCCTTCCATGTTTTCTGGTGGGACATTTGGGACATTGTCAGTCTGAAAGGACACTTTTACTGCTGTGAGGATAAACAGTCCCAGAAAAAGTGACAGAGTCGTCACGCGCGTGTATGCTGCAGACATGCGCTCGCGCCTGTCTCTCCTCCCTGCAATATTGATGCTTGATCCGGAGCGCATCCTCTCTCCTTTCACCATCAAGAGGCTTCCCCTGCAGCCCCCGCCAATAATTACAATTTTATACTGTAATTATTCCCCCCCTTTTAATTATTTAGGCCGCCGAGCTGAATGCAGCCTTTTGTAACTGCTTTTTCCTTTTTTCTTTTTTTTTCAGGAGGGGAAACGTGAGCCGACACAACTGCAGATCAGCAGCGAGGGGTTTTTAATTAGACATTTCAGTGGTAATTTTAGGCGAGCTCTTTATTATTACTGTTGGATACAAATGACCCGGCCTCATTGATATGCGACCGATTGTTCCAACAAACCTTTAACCTGAAATATTCATGCGCTTCAGGTTTAAGTCATTAGGAGTCGCAACTCTCCAGGTGAACCTGGTGGATTATTTACCACGACTTAGAGATGCCCACTTTGTTTTTGTTTCTTTAAATAAACCTTTCATTTCCCTGGCTGCGCTCCCTCTGTTTCCATCACCTTTTTAAGTAAAACTCTAGTTAGACGAAAAAATAATAATAACTTGGGAATATTGCTGCAGGAAAAAAATCCTTTTTATTTTCAGTTTTCTGTCATAATTTACTGCTTGCTATAGGTGACACCATTTTAAATAGTAAACTTTTTGTCATTTTTGATTAAAAAAGTCAGTTTTAATGTTTATGAGATGCCTGTCACCATGCATATCACATTTGATAAACGCATAAATATGATCCAAAGTTTCCTTAAAAACCCATTGTGGATAATGTCGTGTTTTCTGCCCTGTAGTTCACCATCATTCCACTAGGGGCAGTAGAAGGACTTTTCATGCAACTTTTTAAAGTGGCTGCTTCCCTTAAATCTCAAAAACACTGTAGGCGGGAATAAGTTTAGCTAATTATCAAAACGTTATGGTAAGAATAACTCATTCATGTTTGTTTTTTTAAATGACTACTTGCTGTATTAAATAATGCGAAATTTGTGAAATGTGAAACAATAAGGTGTTTTTCCCCCTTTCTTAAACACTTATGTCTATATTTTTGCATCTTAACCGGGGTCTGGAACCTTAAACTCTAACAGAGGCATTCGGTCCATGACATCCTGTTTAGACAAATACACTACACACTGTTTTTGTGGCTATAAGACATCCATTATCACATGTAGCTTTTAAACATAATTTAAACTGGATTGTTTTTCTACAAATGACATTTTTGACTTTTGCCAAGTTCCTTTTGAAAAAAAAAATCCACCTTGTCAAATAAAATCCTTACTGCTGCAGCAGATTTACTCAAATTAAAAACAGCCAAGTCAAAAACCTTTCACGGTCATTTTCTGTTATCTGACATGTTAAAAATGTGAACATGAACTTAATTAACTAAGGAAATTAACCAAAATCCATTGTTTATTCAGAGCCTCATGGAGGAATAAAAGACACAGACCCCTGTCCTAAACTAACATTATTGTGAGTAAAAACGTACCAAAATCACACAACGTATCATAATTGTGACTATCTGTATCTTTTACTGAAAAAATAACATATACATTTTGTTTTCATGGATTTCATCAAAAGGTTTAAAACATCTTAATTTAAAAAAAAAAAAATGAAATGGTCTTTGGTTAAGTGTGCGGGAATAAAAACCATTGTTTCATGTTCTGCAGACCACTCACGGCATGCAAAGATAAATCAGGCCCGGTTCAATCAGGACAGCTTTAATAACTGCAGCAATTGAGGCCAAATGTTTTATAATTAACAGTTGTATCAGCACCTTATAAAACAGTGACCCCCATAAATCCACTTTTAGAGCCCAATCAATCCTCCTCCCGCAGTGAAGGGCCCATCGATCCCCCGCTGCTCGCCTCACTTAAACGCCCTCTCTGGATGCTTTTTTTTTGTTTCCAGTGAAAAGCGCGTTTCGATTGCACTTTTTATTGGAGGGGAGCCTCCGCCGAGAGGAAAGCGATGGCTTGAAAATTAAACGGTGACATTTTAATTACAGGACATTGATAAAGGGATCGGGGACGGGAAGGGGGGCGGCTGTGTACCGGGCGGACAGTCATTGTGCCGCGTGACGCGCTAATCAAGTCGGACTGCTCGGTAAAAAGGTCAGCGGCCGACACAAAGCGGAGCCGCAGCTCGGTGGGAATTTGGGAATATGAGGGTCCAGGATGGCGATAAATGAAGACGCATCTCCAAACAAAGCGCGGTCAATATCCAGGACGGGGGCCCCGCCAGACGCATTATCACTATAGGTCACAGGAAGCGCGTCCATACATCATCTGAGGCCATCATTTACATGTCACAGGGAGCGTTTGTGACAGCAACCAACCCCTCCCTCCCCCTCCCCACGCAGGCTGCAGCTTAGAGCTCAATGACATCCATCATCACCCAACTTTACGATTTCCTTTACTGTATTATTCATTCATTCATGAGGGAACTTTTTCCACCTAAAACATAAATTCTCAAAAGTGCAAAATGGAAATTCTTAATTTGATCACTGCCGAATTAACTAAATGTTGTTCAGTTTTATTCAGAACTGATTTATCATATTCAGACCCACTCCCATGAAAACTTATGTTGGTGGTTTTTTTTTTTACGATGATGGAGGACATAAAAAATAAGATTCAATTTGCTTTTCTGAGTATTATCATTTTTAAAATGTTGTGAATGTTTGTGAATCAGGAGCAGATGAAAAAAAAATGCAGCTGGAAACAGATTGTAGGTGTGACATAGAAGCTACAAAGGAGCTCCCTGCTCCTCTCCATTCTGATGCATCCGCTTGCAGACAAATAGATTCATGAAAGGCTTTGTTCTCTTCATTTGAGCTGGTATCTGGCTCACAACTGTACAGCTGGATAGCTCCAACATTACTCACCATTTTTGTTGTACCGGTAATGTCAGGGTGGGTGCGAGAGGCTGTAAGGTAGCGGGGGAGAGTGTAAACATATGAATGCTGGGAAGTAGGGGTGGGCTTAGTCCATGCCAACAATCCCACCCAAAACTTAGTGATGAATTTCTAATGAACTTCTGCCGCTCTGCAGAAACTCTGTCCCTGAAAACGACAGATTTTTTTTACATTTTGGCTTAAAATGTAATAATCATAATTATAAGACCACTGGTAAAGCTTTGAAAATAGATCAAAAGATGATCGGAGAAGGACTTTTTTACTCTCTTCAATAAAGTAATAACTTTTCGGTGCAGAAGTAGAGTGGTCAATCTGTGATCAGATGATTGGAGGTTTGGTTCCCACTTTGCCTGCCCACATGTCAAAGTGTCCTTGAGCGAGACACTGAACCCCGCATTTCTCCTGGTGGTGACAGGTCGGCACCTTTGTAAGGCAGTGGAGTGTGTGAATGTGTGTGAATGTGTGTAAATGTGTGTCAATGGGACTGTGACTTAAAAGCTCTTTGGATCCTGTGAGAATATGTCATTTACCATTTCTATAAAATTTAGTGACGTTAGAACAGCAGAAATAAACCGTTTTCTACAAGGAGGCTAACAAGATAATGCAGCCATGTTTTCTATTCGATAATATTTCCACTGGATAAGCACCTATCTAGCGTTTTCAAACGAAAATGTACCTGCATTTCTGAGAGTCTATATTCAAGTCAATACGTTGAAGCTGTAGCTGAAAATGCAAATAAGAACAACATGCAATCTGACTTCACTCTTCTTGTACCAAAGATGTTTTAGTCATCATCAAAATTCTTATAAGTTCATAAGCTCATTTGTTATGAGTCATAATGGTAGTAAAATGTAGAAACTGAGTGAAGGCTGAGCATCTTTTTCAAATCAAGTAACTTGTATGCAGTTTATTGTTACTACAATTTGTTACCTATTTCAAGTGTTTGTTAGTGAAATCTTCTGACTCTTGAGCTGGAAAAAACATTGCGAACATTCATTTTCACTTACCTTTCATTAGCTTTTTTTTTTGTGCATCACCCACACTAAATTTTTTTAAAATAATAAAATACATTGTTGTAGGTTGTAATCATTAGACCTACAGACACTTGAGGTGTTTTGAGTTGATCCTAATGAACAGCTGGTATATCAATAATATATTTCTGCAGGAAGCATCCAAGGTTTTTGTAGTTTTCAGAGATTTTTTGAAGCAGGGCGTCTCATCGTTTTAATTGCCTGGTTTGGTTTTCTATTCCCATTGCTTTAATCATTTTAAGAAGGTGCTCTGCTAGTCTTTTTTTATTACAGGGATTATAGGAAAAAGCAGAGAATGAAACGTTTGAGTGCACATAGACATACACACACGCAAGCACGCATGCATACACACACACACACACACACACACACACAAGTAATAATCAATCAGGCTAGCTGCTAATAGACATTCAGGTGCATTCCTGCACAAAAACTGTTGGGAATGTGTCTCTTTCCGTTGGCTTGAAGGGCACTTTCACACTGGGCTGTTTGGTCCACACTGAAGGTATTTCAAAGATTGACTTCTCCATTTGAAAAAGTGGGAAAACTCACCTGAACGTTAGTGAGAATGGGTCGACATGCCAAATTTAACCTCAAAGAGGAAAATTAAGCTAAACTTTGAACAAACTTAAAATCTAGGGACACGTCAACCAGTTTGCTGCTCAGTCTAATAGAATTTGAATGCTTTTTATAGTTGCAAAAATAAACATTTGCATTGCCTCATGCTAAAGAGAGGCTAGAAAACAGCAACAGCTTTTATAATGTCAATGTCCAGCTGAAGAGAAGAATCGATTTGACTCTAAAACAAAGCATCCACCTTCAGTCAGCTGTAGAAAGGAATCAGTGATCAACCTGACAGGACTTTAGGTGAAACTTCCATCTTCTTTCTCCTTTAGGTGTTAAAGTCAAATAACAAGCTTAAAAAAATGTAGATCTTGCTCTTTTACCCTTCTTCACACAGATTGGTCATATAATCATCTAACCAGGAATCCTTCATGGTGCTCAAGCCAAATTTGTAAAAAAAAAAATCTTCACCAGTCTTCCTCCAAGACTTGATTCCCAAATGAAAGACACACTTTCCTTCAGCAGAAAGTAGGACCTTGAACAACAGTCCAATCTCCATCTCCTTGGTCCAGTTGAGATGTTTCCTCCATTGGCCCAGGCTCTGTTTTGGGCTTTGAAGCTGTTCCTCCCCCGCATTCCACTCTTTCTGGATGTCGTCAGGTTCTTAAGTCTTGTCCTGTTGATGATCCTCTGAAGCCCATCGTCGTCTCTTCTGCTTGTGCATCTTCTCCTGACCTGTTTTGTCCTTCCATTAGACTTACAGTTGATCTGCTTGGACACAGTGCTCCGTGAACAGCCAGCTTCCTTAGCTAGGAACTTTTGGGGCCTACCAAAACTTTGGAGGAGATCAATGATGGTTTACAACCAGTGTTCCGCAGCACACTAGTGTGCCGTGGGAAATTGCCCTCATTAACTGATCTAAAAACATTTTCCATCTCCAGGAAATCAGCTATTTGTTCATCCAAACAGGCCCTGATAAAACACTGAGTAGTTAGGAATATAAAAGATCATAAAATTATTTTTTCTTTGTGTTTATTTGACTCTATTAAAGACATTTTGATAAGACCGCGATTTAGATGCAACTAAAGCTGTTTTTGGAAAAGTCCCGCCCCTTTAACTGTCTCCACCAATCATTCTTGGAGGCTTAATCACATGTCATCAGTCTGACCAATCAGAAGTGGTTAAAGTCTTCACTTCCTTGTTCCAATTTAGCTCATAAAGACGCTCAGTTCCAACAAAAATACCAGCTAAAGCTCGTCTTTAGCGGTGTAGTTTTCCACAGAATCCGGTATCAGACCGTGGAACCAGTGAACAAAACAATGATGCTCAGACTTTTATTTCATCTTTTAGAAGAAAACAGCTGCAACTTCCTGCTTTTTCTGCCACAATTATCACAAAAATGCATGTGAGATTGCGGGGGGGGGGGGGGGGGGCTGTCGATCAATACAGACCATGAGATTCTGCTTTTTTTTTTTTTTTTGGATGCTGGTGTGCCGCGGGATTTTTGTCAAGGTTAAAGTGTGCCGTGGCTCAGAAAAGGTTGAAAAACACTGATCTAGCTAATTATCAAGACGGAAGTCTTCCCAATATTGAACCAAAAAGACAATGCTTCTTCTTCTTCTTCTTCTTTTTTTGTGGTTTATTAGCAGTTGGCAAACAGCTTATTGGTGCATTACCGCCACCACACAGTCTGGAGTGTCCCAGAATTTGGGCAGATTTCTCCAGAGTTTTTTACTTTTTTAAAGTTCTATTTTTGTGTTTTTTATGAGCTGGAACCCCAAGTTACAGTATGTAAAACAAATGAACAAATAAATACTTTAAATCAATCAAACAGTGAGCCCTGAATCTATATTCTATAAAAGTTTAATTCTTTTGAATGGAATTATAGGACTGAATTCACTTTTCCCTGACATTCTATGGGGGGGGGGGGGGGGGGGGGTTTCTATCTATGTTCATCTGGAGTCTACTCAAGGCTGATTTCCGTATCGGTTTCAAATCTCTGATCTCTGTTTGAGCTGAAGTCTTCTTTATGTGAATGAAGTTGCATCTTTAAAAATGCATGGAGATAGATGCATGTTGAGTGCTGCTTCAGAGGCGCATCTTTGTGCTCTGTTCAGACACAGAAGCATCTGCCAGGTCTTTTCACAGAGATGGAGCGTCTCAGGTCGCTTCCCTTCAAAGAGCAGGTTCATATTTTATATTTGCTGCTTTAATAAACTCACGTGCACTTTTAATTTAGGAGTGGCTGAGGTTCAACATCATGAGGTGAGAGTCAGGTTGTGGCCTATAAGCAGAGTTTTAATGAAGCTTCTCTGTTCAAGGCTCCCTAGAGTTGAGAATGCAGAATTGTCCTTGACGCTCACAGAGTGTCTGGGCTCCTCTTCAGTGAACGAGGGTGACGATGGCTCAGTGTCTTCATCAAGGACAGTGTTGAGGTGTCCTTGATGAAGACTCTGGACCCTCACATGGCTCCCGGTATGTGATTGTGACCATGAGAGTGCTGCATATGTATAATGTGTTTAATAAGATAATAAGAGGTGCTGCAGAAGTGTGTGTGGGTGTGTGTGTGTGTGTAAAGAAGTGACACACTGTGTACCAAGAGTAGACAAATTAATTTACCATTTATTTTTCAAGAGCTTTTCACAGGTTAAAGCACAAATTAATAACAAAGCTTGAAGCAGATGTTAATTAAAAGTTGACTGGAAATAATTATGAAATGCAAATATGAGTGAACTCAGGACAGGAAGGTGCTAACAGGTTTGGGTCATTCGACAACACCGCGTGTAAATGTCAAAGGGTTAATGAAGAAAGCATCAATTTTCTCTGCTTTTAAGGCCGCGTGAGGAGTTGAGGCTGTGCCCTGAGGGCTGGATCCCATTTGTTAGGAAGCATCATCTGCATGGTTACCTGAAAGCTCCTGGAGTGGAGCTTTCACACTAAGACTGGTTTCAGTTTCACACAGCACGTCCAGCGTTTGGTTTCGTTCATGGATCTGGAGACTGAAGTGTTGTTGCTCAGGCTGTCAGGAGTGACAGTCCATTCTGCCCCAAATGTTTTTTCTTTTTTTAATCATTCTGGAGTGGTGTCCTTTCATGAAATGATTATCAAAATCTCAAATAAACTCACTTTTTGCTACATAACTTGAAATTATTGAATAGAATAAAATAGAACTTAACTGATCCCGCAAAGGGGAAATTATATCGTTACCATAGCTCTGTTAAAAAACAGCAGATAGTTAATAAACAACATATATTAATAATGGATTTGATGTAGCTGCGCTTTTTCTTTGTGCTTAAAGCTCTTACATTGTGTCCATTATTCATTCACTCCTCATTCATACTTGGTGATGGTAGCTACTGATGTAGCCACAGCTGCCCTGGGGCAGACTGACAGAGGCGTGGCTGCCGGTTTGCACCTACAGCCCCTCTGACCATCACCAGGACATTCATGCACATTCACACCCCAGTGGAGCCACTGGAGCCAGGGAGGGTGAAGTGTCTTGCACAACGATGGCTGGCTAGGGGGAGCGGGGATCGACCCTTCGGCCATTGGACGACCTGTTCTTCCGCCACCAGTGTATGAGGTGTTGTAGAGTCTAGGACCCTCATGAAGCCATGGTCTCATGCCAAGGATGATGATGAAGACGACTGTCCGTCCTTCACAAAAGTACTTCAAAATGTTCTGTGCCAGTGGGTTTACATACCATGTCAGCTGGTTTGAAATTCTCACGTTTGGGTTTTCAAACTCTGTGCCTGGTCCAGAGTTCATCAGAGCGATGGCTCAGGGGAAGAAGCAAGTGTGTGTGTGTGTGTGTGTGTGTGTGTGGGGGGGGGTTACCATACAAAGCTCTGTGGCTGGGGTACAAGGGGTCCATGGAGATTTTACCAGCCTGCTTCCCAACCCTGGAGCACAGATCCTGGATGGAGGGTAGGTTAGAACCTATAATCCTCTCTGCAGACCTGATGGTTCCCTGCGCTCTTTCCCTGTTGCGTCTGGTTGCAGATCAGGATTGATGAGGTCAGGAAAGACTGGATTATCACAGAGTAGAAGATGATCAGAAAATGCTGGACGTACAATCTTTGCTGGGTCTTCTTCTGGATGGAGTCTATGTGGGAGGTTCACTTCAGGTCCCATGAGATGGTGGGGGACCATAGGAACCTCTGTTGAGGGTTGTAAGTGGGGGTGGGGGGGTCCTCCCTGAAGTCCACCGTCATCTCCAGAAGATTTTGGGTAAAGAATCGGATGAGCGGCCACATTTTCCAGCTGACAGACTGATATTCTTGCACTTTTCTCACTATCGTTGCTCCCTCCATCATCAGTCTGTGGTCTTTTATTAACATCAAATATGTTAGAGATAATAACGACAGTTTCATTTGAGCAAAAAGTCTAGACGGAAACAGTTTTTTCCTAAATAATCGACACACCTTTAAACCTCGACTGATAACGTTTGTTCAAATAACCTTTATTTAACATGTTTGTGCCACCAGACATAAAAAAAAACTTTAAAAAAGGGGCGGCCTGTTCAGTCAGTCATTTCACAGCACTGAGGCTCCTGCTGCGCATCATTACTAAACACAGACTCTGTGGTTTAAACAAGAACAAAATCCAAGCAGGACAACAAAGTCCCTTGCTCATAGCGAAATCATAACATAAACAATAATTAATAATATTTTTTGAGCTAAATATATTGTAAATCTGTAACATTTAAGGCTAACGTGTTCAGGTCCACAAATCACATTTCAAGTACACTTAAAAATCTTGTATTTGAAGTTCTGAGCACAACCAGCAGAAGCAGCGTTCCCTGATGAGCTTCTGAAAAAGCACAGGACTGAAGTGCTCTGCTCTGCAGTCTACAGCACACACATACTGTGTACTGTTGCTGGATGGATCTCTGAAAAACATCATGGTTACAACTTCTATGAAAACAAATGATTAAAAGTGCAGAAAAAAGGAGTAGCAGATGTGAAATTTGAAAGCTTTGCTTATTTTTCATTAAGCAAAGTCCTTCAAAAAGAACAAAAAAGTGTCAGGGTAAATGATCACCTTCACACATCTAGCCTGTGTTTGGTTCTGAGACATATTTGGCACATCCACAGAGTGGTTCTGTTTCAGTTCTTGAGAGCTGGAAATATTAAGATAGCATTCCAGCTGGTCAAAAGATGCAGTTCTGGATTTTCCTGAATTAAAATCTATTTCCCAGATTAGATAATTCTTTATGTGCCAGCAGTTTACAACAAAATGTGTGATTCTTAAACTACATATCATACCCCTACGTTTTCTTTGTGAACCACATAAGTAATGGGATTACATTTGAATTAATCAGATTTCATTGGATGCAAATAAAGACCATTGAGATCTGTCAGGGATTTGAATTTTTTGTATCTATTTCAGCGTTTAGCTCCTCTTTGGTGTATCAAGCACTTGAACTTTTGTTTTTGTTCTATTATCTGAAGGTATTTCAATGATTATCTATTTGCTTTACTTTCTTTGATAGTTTGGGTACACTGTGAATGTGAAATATAAAAACATAAATATATTATTTTGGTTTTTCTAAACTGTCCTGTTTTTTTTCTCTTTTATATTTAAAGTGTTTTCATTTTCAAGGAAGAAATGAAGAGAAAAAAAAAACAGTTAATCTGCAAAAAAAAAAAAAGAAATAAAAAGACAAAACAAAGTGCAACCCAACTGTAAACTGATTCAACGCACATGAAAACCTATTTTCATGACAACAATATACCAAGTGGAAGTTTTTTCATTGTGGAGTTTAGGAATGACTCTGCAGGTTTACTAGGCAACACATTGATGGTAAAAAAAAATTAGAATTCGTTACACTTTATCCCTGGTGAGGAAATCTAATAACTTTGATCCTAAATATTTGTTCTGGTCCAGATGTGCATTATAATATCCCAACAGATAACAGGAAAGCATAGGAGGATCATGTTGGATCATCAGGTTTTGAAGTTCTGCACACTTTTGGACCATAAATATTTATCTTCCTTCATCAAAATGTTCAGAGCATTTCCAGTTTTGCAGGGGTGGTACTGAAAATAATACTTTATGCTAAAAAAAAAAAAAAAAAAGAATAGTTGATATATAGCAAGTAATAACCCAATTTTTTGTCCAAAAAATACAGTTCTGTGAGGGTTTCATACATTCTTGACTCTACAGGCCTCTGCAGACGTTTAGAGTCAAACGTTTGTGTCCATCAGAGGAGGGTTGGAGGCATTAATGAGCCTGCTGAGTGCGCCTCTCCTCCAGAGAGCGGCAAACCCACATGGACACCACCTCTGCATTTCCATCATTAAACTGGATGATGAAGGGATGATCCTGTAAAAAAAAAAGAAGAAAGGTTTGACTTAAAAAAGAAAGACAAAATTCCAAACTATTGTATTAGAATTCTACAAGTACCAACAATATTTAAAAAATATTTGCTTTAAACAGATATTTTGTTTCAAGCCCAACTTTCTTTTGAATAGATTTGGAGAATTAAAGGTTTTGTTAGAAATGAACATGAAATTCCCCATTTCAATAAATGTCATCTCCTCTTTATCTCTTTATATAATTGTATAAGCAGCCGTTATGTTGTAATGAACTTAATTGGTCATAAAAAAAAGCAAGAAAAAATTGGTTTTCTTAATGAAACAGAAAGTCCAAACAGCTATCAGTACTATTTCTATTCTACGTTCATATTTTTGGTTTATTACCAAACAGATTGGAGCCACAAAAAAAGATGATACCTTTATGTTAAGAGCATAATCAACTCTACTTTTGAAAATAAATTTTAACAATGAGTCACAAAATGGCAATAAAATATTAATGAACCAAACAAGAATAATGTTAAAACTGGTTAAATATCCATTATAAACATATTTTGAAGTATGATTTGTCGGAATTCTAAAGAAAAACAAAGAGCTTAATCATCTGCATGTATTAAGTACTAAAGTTAAAGTAACTCAGATGATCTATTTTCCTCATAAATGAATGATTGTGACTGATTTTCATTAGTTAGGTCCATAAATGAAACATGTCTCCATTTTGATGCTCGTCAGCATTGACTCGATGCAGAGATGGCTGTGCCAATCAAAGCAGCTATCTGACTGATTCCCAGGCCTGAGCAGGAGGTCAGGGGGCACACAGAGGTCAAGGGTGAGACAAGAGGAGGTTGTAAATGAGATGAAGCCATTCAGGCCAACAAGGATTTTTATTTAAGGTGTCTAGATGTCCAATTGGGGAACAAATCAAGTTTAAATGAACTTGTCAACACTAATTTCTGCAACAGCAAGACAACGCCCCAGAGTTTGGATCTGCGCGAGATCACAGAAGGAGAGAAAGCACGTGTTTTTTTGAGGTCACTTAACTACAGATGAAACAGTTTTTTGGCTAATTCTGGTTATTTCATCATGTGTGGGTTCTTTTTATAAAATTGCATGGTCCCCTATTAATATAGAAATTTAATCTCAAAGACCTACACCCATGAAAACTGCTTCTTGTGGCATTTTTATAATGAGGAAGGACATATATAAAGAAAATGTCTGAATATTTCTTTATCTAAATCATTGTGAATCAGGAGCAGACAAAAAGAAATGCTGTTGAGAAAAACTTGTGACACAGAAGCAACAATCTACAAAGTGGGGGCGGGCTTACTCCGTGCCAAAGGTCGCATCCACAACTCAGAGGTTACTGCATAGTTACTGCAGAGCTGCAGTAACTATAGAAAACTATAGACTATAGACTATAGACTATAGAAACTATAGAAAATGACACTGTTTTTTTTTTGGTTTTGGCTAAAAACATCATAATCATAATTAAAAGACCACTGGGAAAGCTTTTGCAATAGATCACAAGATGAATGGAGTGGGACTTTAACTCTTGGTTTTAGAGAATCGGGACAAAAAAACCTGGCAGACAGAACACTTCTTATTTTGAGTTTTGCATGGTCATATGTTATGCCACACCCCCATCTGTGAGCAATTCAAATCTCCAGTAGAGAGTAAAAACAGGCACATGATGCAAATTGCCCGCCTGGATAGACGCCATGGACGTTCTATCCTTAACCACATAGATGACAGAACCTTTTAGAACCAGACCATGCATACTAGTTCTGTCGTACAGTTGCTTGTGTAAAACTGCCCGTAAATGGCTAACTACTGCCTTCCTGGCGACCGAACCTGGCGTCAGTTCTGCTTTCAAACCAGATCAGGTGCTTCCTGGTAAACTAATAACAGCGATGTAAACCTGCACTGTCTTTAGTCCCTGTTGTGCACCTTGCTCTCTACCACCTTCATTTCACAAAGAAATGGCCATTACAACTTTTTGTAAGTGTTGCCATATAATTACCGTAAAAAAGACAAAGCACGTATTTTCCTGCTTTGGTGAAATCCGCTACATCTTAGAACTAAGAATATAAACTTAAAAACATTTCTTATGGCTTATTTATTGACGGTTTTAAGTTAATCAGGCAAAATGTGGTTTATAGCTGGAAAAAAAAGGCTAAGAGGAAAGACACCAAGTAAAAGAAAACTTTCAGAAATCTAGGAATATTCTGGCTTCAAAATATTTCAAAAGATAACAAAAATAATTATTACCAAAGACCTCTGGTCAGTGCTTCACATCATTTCAAAATGTGAATAAATATTTCACACAAATAGCAAAGTAGAATCTAAATAGACTAAAGACCAGTTTTGGAAATGTTAGTCTTTCGAAGGATTTGGCAACCATGACATTGACATAACCAACCCTACAAAGAGCTAATCCCTTTTCACTCTTTAATGCCTTCCTTTTCATACATTTTTTTTAATGTGCTCAGATGCTGCAGACAGAAATAATCTCTTTATGTTTTCCTGTCAAATAAAGTAGCAGAACAATAAGAACAATTCAACAAAATTGAGTTTTTTTTCCCATTTAAAGTCTTTAAAGCATTTTAAACATTTGCTTTTGGTTTATTTTTTACCAAATGGTGCTGTTATTTGACGGTGAACACGTAACCCCCGCTGTAGCTTTCTTCTCTTAAACAAAATGCATTTCAGCTTGCTCTAATTATGCACCAACTTTACAGAAGGACTGGGGGAGACACATCAATCCTGTTGTCCTTCCATTGGGCAGCTACGGTTAACAAAGTCTGAGGTTAATTACTCTCAAATAGGTGCAGGCATGTGTGTGTCAGTATGAGACTGGTGGAGTGGATGCTCCTGGGTGCCCCTAAGAGCCGGACACCCATCTCATCAATCATTGTTCTGTGTCTCAGTACAAGCCGTACAGAAATAAAGAGTGAAGTCCTCAGTGATGGTGTTAAAATCAAACTCTATAACCTCTGCTCCATAAATTAACCCTGACAGGCTGAGGCATCTCTGGTTGTTTGACCTGGATGAAGGTGCTTTTCATAATACAGACAACTGACAAAACAGGACTGCTTTCAGTGATGGTTGTCGCCATAGACTGCCGTTGGCTTCATCTTTAGGATTTTTCCTTCCCATTGAGCTGATTAGAGAAAAAAGCTCTGCAGAGATGTCCTTCATAGGTGTGCAAAAATAACCGTGGTTACCGAGAGTACAATAGTCATTCCTTTCTGTGTGAATAGTACAACCAAAGGTTGATTGCTGGTTGTCTGTAGATCCGCTGAAAAATACTTTTTACAAACTGTACCTGCACACAGCTTTTACAGACACACATACAGTAGATGGTGCTGCAGTGGTCAAATATTCTGTATATTTGGTAGATCTCAAGGACCAGGGTTGGGCAGCCCTGGTTTAGTTGCTATAACGACAGTGAATTTCTGTTTCCTTTTAAGACCGGAGCCTTAGCTCCGGTTAGGGTTACATTCTTCCGTTGACTGTAACTCTTCAACTATTTGTGCCATTAACATAAATCCAGCGGATTCTGAAAGTACAGAAAAGCAGCTTTGCGCTGATATGCAACACTGTACAACAGGAAAGTGCTTACGCAATCAACGTATATTAGCTGATTCTGTTGCAGAGTAAAGCAGCTGTGGGTCTTTTTGCAACACTTTACGTTAGTTATCTGTTGCATAACGGTACAAAGCTGATGTAAAAAGGCGCTTTTCAGCGTCAGAACCAGCAGATTCACATTTATTGTGTAAACCAAAAATTTTACAAAGAGGGCTACATTTGGTGAGGCAAAAATGTAGGAGGGCCGACCAATCAGCCTGAATACTTTGAACCCTTATAATATTGATAAATACAAATTAACTATTCAATGAAACTTTTATTGCAGTGGGATACGTTTTATTTCTTCAAGAGAGAAGAAATATATCAAATACTTACTACTGTGTATTTCCCGTTCCCAGCTAACTGTAAACTTTGAAATGTAAATCATGTCAACAGGAAAGTAACACCAGTAGTTACCTAATTCAGAAATACGAACCACTGTGACTTTCATCACAGAAAAAAAAATCTGTTTTTTGGTTTGGCCCTTTGCAGCTGTGAAGTTCAAGTAGCCACAGGTTGTTGCCACAGGTTTACAACAGCATATAACCTAATTTAGCCGATCACAATTAATTAATCTTAGTTGTAAAAAAGTGCTGGGGGCCGCATATTATTAATTTTATGACAGGAGCCTGTGGGCCAGTAGAAGTTTGAACGTGGGCTGCATTTGGCCCACAGGCCAGACTTTGGACATGCATGGTGTAAATGGTTTAAGAGTTACAATAGATCAAAGAGCTTGTACTATTTAGGTGTTGCCGGCAACACCTCTGGTGTCAAAAGTTAAATACTGTTGGTGACATACCATAGAATCACATATGTAGATGAGTTACTAGTCCTTTTTCTTAATTTTTAAACTCCTGAATCAAAGGAGATAACTTACGCAACAAAATAGGGCCTCTTAAACAAGTAAGAACTTGTAATGTAGGAATTAATCATGCAGAGTGGTTTAGTGTATTTAAGGGGTGTGAATTTCTGTCATGGTCATGGCCAAGCATAGGTAATGCTGGGCATGGCCTCATTTGAAAGTTGCATTAATCACCTTCTAGTCCTATCAAAGTGAGATCATCACCTTCAATTATTTTGCTAAAAAAGACACAGCCTAAACCCTTGGGAAATCCTTTTTAACTCCTTAATTGGCTGAGGCCTTTAAAGGGTCTGTTTAATCCAAGATTAATTTATGCAATTTTAAATAACACAATGTATGATTAATGTTCAGAAAAAAATGAAAAGGAGTTGGAGGCAATTATAACATAGCACTGGTCATCACCTCATTAGAATAGAGTGGGAGGAAACATGAAGAATATGCACATGTGTGTGACAAGTGCAGAGAGGTAGACAGAATAACTAGGTCTTTGCAGATTTGCATGCTAATCATTAGCTCCCACTGGAAACTGGCTGGCACAGGTGCGCATGTGTGAATACAAACTGTATTTAAAATATAAAAGTCAACAAGTTAAAAATATTTTTTTTTCACTGACATTCTCCTTCCAAGAAGAAGTTCATGGAGATCGTCTTTTATCTACTCGTTAGCTAGAAAGATCACAGTAATTGTGTTTTCAACTGAGTTTGTTTGAGCAAAGGTCGCAGCTGACAGGTTGTGAAATAGCCAATTCGCTTTTCTGTTTTCCCTGCATAAATGATGGCATGTGGACAAAGTCAGAGCTAACTAACTTAAAGCATCTCTCTGGGTGCATTTAAGGGCCAATATCGTGCAAAATATACCTTTTTTTAGCTTTTAAGTGTGGAAAAGCCCCTAAAGTCATATTTTGATCCATTCACGCATTTCTGGGTATTCCTCTAAAAACCTGCTCTCTGAGCACCAGGCCCTCTCTTTCCCCAAGGATGATCAGGTCCCCAGGTTCATATGTATAATCGTGGGGGAACAGCCCCTTCCAGGAAGAGTCTGCACTGCCAGCACCGCCCCAGGATAACACACACACCAACTTTCTCCGCTGAGCTAGCGGTATTTGGCAAAAATACTTTCCTTTTATATGCACAATATGCACGTCAACTTTGCCAAAGTTTGGATGTTGTTTGTTTTTGTGGGCAAAACGCAGACACGCTGCCACGGCCGGCTCTAGGATGACGTCATAAAATGTGTGGCACCCACAAGGAGAGAAAGGCGGTGCCTCAGAGATTGAGTCTTACTTACGGATAGGAAAATGAACAGCAAAAATAACTCATTTTTCATTGAAAAAACGTTCTTTAGTATGCCAATGGTAATATATGATCATATATATGCATATAGTTTACTCTGAAAGGCTTAAGAAAAACATGATATAGACCCTTTTTGAAGAGCTCAATATGAATTGTCATTGTCTTATCTGAACTCATTAACTTTATTTGGTTTTTGCTGTTTTCAAACTGGAATTTTGAGGACACGGTGTAAGAAAAAATTCTAAAAGACGTTTAGAGGAGTCACGTTCATTTCCTGAACCCCCCTTTCCCTGTTGAAAATCGCCCCCATGAGAAGAGGGGTTTCAGTCAGTTGCCAGTGGTCTGAACCAACTGTAAAGGGGAGCAGATTGACAGAAAAAACATTTTTTTCCCTCTAATTCTGCCTCAAGTTAATTCATTTTTCATGAAGTCATAACAAAAAAATCTTAAAAAAATGATCATGTTTCAGATTCTTGCCATTGACAGTAAAGATGTAGCACTCTGACGAGGGGGGGCTTTCACAGTTCAATGTCAGCTCTGTAATCCTACAAAGGCACTTCTCATAAAGTTCCATACAAAGTGAAGTTATGACCGTTTTAATAAATTTTATATGAACCAATTTTGTTGCATTAATCCGCCACGTCTTAAAGTCTGCTCCCTGAAAATATAGTCTGACTTTAAACCGGTCGGTGATCACATGTAGGCCACACACAGAACAGCTCATTAGCATAGCATCATAGCATGATGGCATCGTAACATTTGGCATCGTAGCATTAACCATTGTAGCAGACTGTGTAACAGACTTTTAGCCATCCAAGCTTATGGGGAAAAAATAAACCTTTACATGATATCAGTTAATTCTGGTACTATGACTCAATAACATAATCCTAAATGTACAACAGCATTTATACAAGTTTATTATGCTTCTTAGCGCAGACTTGATTACCTTCATAGAAAAATTGCCCACTATCTTTCCGGAGACAAAAAAAGAAGCTGATTGCTCAGGCTTATGATGGGGCATTAGTCATAAGGAGCCACAGGCGGGGTTCAGGGTGAGGCCCAGGACGTCTGTGGAGGTGCTTATTACAGTCACTGTTATGTCCACTTGTTAAAGTTAGCAATGCAACAAGAAACATGTCAAGGATCCGTACCTTTCTTGTTGAATTTGGGGGATTTTCAAGTCAAGCAGGTGGGGACCCTTCCAAGTGCATCAGGAACACACTGGAACCTCAGCAGTTGTATCGTTAACACAAGGCTGATCTGGTGAAGTAGTTTAAGACCATCCAGAACGGAGCTGAGTTTGATGGTCGTATCAAGACAGAGGCTGGGAGCCACCTGAGAGTCTGGAAGATGAATCTTTTATTTTGATTTAAGATAAACTTAAGGTTGCATGCATGTTCTGCAACAGAGCTAAGGCGAGCTTTTAAACATGGGGAAGTTTCTGAAGTAAACTTCAGTGCGGACCTTTCAGCACAGCGTGAAGTTCCTCTAAATACAAATAAACAGATACTGCTGAAACAGGGTGATTTCAGCCAAATAGCACTCTCTACTTACCCTTTTTATGGTATTATGCACTCCTTAGAAAGCCTTCATGAACAAATAATGAAAAGAGGTGCATAATACTGTATATTGTTATACAAAAGCAATTTAAATTGTACAGTGTTAAGCTTTATTGGGTTGGTATTTATGAAAAAAGCAAATTACTTATTCTCTTAATCAGATCTACATCGCAAAAAAATTATGAACCATTGTTATGAAAGGAGTTTGAAATAATGATTTTTTTCAAACATGTTTTTGATGATACATCATTGATTTGTGCTATTTTTTTTTTTTCAATTCAACTATTTTCAAAATGGCTGTAGCCCTGCCAACTGCAGTCTGGTGTGTGTAAATGGAGTTGACATCAATGAGGACCCAAGGGTTAAATGTGAAAACATTTGGCGGCAAAAGTGCTGACAGAAGAGATTAGGGAACATAAGACACAGACGATTTGGCTTCAAAGAAGTGCGATGATACGAAAGTGAGCATGTGAAAACCCTCTTTGCACATAATTCTGTGTGAGAAGACCTGTATTTCTTGTACGGTGAAACATCTACCAAAATTGAACAACCCAATTTAATATGAAATATTTTGTTGACATTAAAAAAAAACATTACAGTAAAAACATAATATTGTATGAGTTTCTAAAAAAGATTTAGGGACGTCATAATAACTCATCATTACAACAGTTAACTATACTGCAAAACCAAAACAAACAATTGTTTATCATGAAGACAACTTCCTCATTATGTCACCCATTACAAAAATGTTTCTAGTAAGTGAATTCAAACGAGTGAGGTCAAAGTGTGGTTAGATGTCTCAAGCCTTGAATTTCATTCCCCAACCAACATTAACTGAGCTACAGGCACCTAAAAACAAGCAACAGTGGGCGATTCATAAAATTAATATTTCCTCATTTTTGGTCTTTAGGAGTGGAAGACTTTTTGTTGTAAAGGGTCCATTAAAAAATCAAAATCAACAGGACTTGTATAAAGGGAAAAAACAGTTAAGCAAAAATACTTACCGGTAAATGTATTGAATAATGTAGTATGTATCTGGCAAGACAACAAACCTCTGACGCTCTGTTTAGAGATTTTTCATTTATTTTTTACCAAAAGTGTAACCAGAAATACTGGTAAGTTGTTTGCAACTTTGGAAATAATATAGTCTTTGTATAAAGATTAAAATGCATTACTTTTAAACACCACAAATATTGACCTATGCTTTCAGGTTGTTGATGCTAAAGTGTCTTACCCTGCCATCCAAATGTTGCACTAGAAATGGAGACTTATCAGGCTAGGCTGATTAAAAATGTACGTTAACGAGCAGTTGGAAGGTTAACCTCATAAAGTGGCCAGTAAATGTATATAAATTACATACATTTGAAAAATTTTGGATTTTCTTGTGGCAAAAGTAGTTTTCTGAAATAGGGGATACTAAGGTACATTCATGACAAATGTAGTGCTTGTCCCCAGCATACCAACGAGGAGAAGAAATGTATAGAATTGATAGTCTTTAGGCTAAGCATAATGAAAAAAGGAAGTTGCTTGGATTTACCTTTGGAAAAGTATACCAAACCATATGAGCTTAAAGGACAGAAACTTTATCTCTTAAGAATTCAAAAGATTGGATATCAGGGAATTTAAAAAAATAAAAATCAGTACTAAACTATGAGTACTAGTGTGTACAGCATTACTTGATAGATCTACATTACTGAGATATTCTAGATCTGAATCCACAGATAACAAGTTAGTGGAAATGCGGTTGTTCTGCATGGCAGCAAGTGCAGGGAGGAGAGTGATGGCGGCTGCATTAACATACAGATAGAATAGGGAAAGAGTTTTAATGTACTCAGGAGGCTGGGGGAAATGGAGAGGTAGTGTGTGGAGTAGGAAGAAAAGGAGCAGTGAGAAAGAAAGAACGGGAAGACAATCAGAGGGCTGGTGCCACAAAGGCAGGCATCCATGACCTTATATCTCAGTTCATCATGCAAGGAAAAAATTAAAAAGCCCGGAGAAGGACAAAAAAAAAATTGTGTGTACAGGAAAGACGAGAAGGATGAAGAGAAAGCACGAGTCAAAAATAGAAAAGAACTGTCAAAATTTGAAGGGAGCTTCAGGATCACAATGAAAAAAGTGGGACACTGATAAAAGGAGAAAAGAAAACAAGAACAAAGATAAACGTGCCACTAAAGGATCTGCAATGACATGACCTAAACCTGAACAGAGAAACATACTGAATGCCAGAATCTATCAATAAGTAGTTGAGCTAAGGCTGATGACGATTACAAAAAAAGACAACATAATGCAACAGACCTTATGTCAAAATACTTAAGTAATACATGATATTTCTAATGTTTCTGATGTGAATGAAAGAAAAAATTTAATTTCAAGATTCTAACTCTTCTATTCTGAGGTGCAAAATACATTAACCCTAAAATCCTTTGTTGGTAGGGAGACTGGGTTGCTAGTGTTATCCTTCAGGGATAGTCCATACTTCTTTCCATTTTAATGAGTGTACAAACAGTACGCTAAGAGAATCCTACAAAAGCTTTTGCCAGATGTAAAAATGATGATGGTCAGCAATGAATTTGAATTGAGCGCAGTTGGGAGTTTGTCTGATGAGACTCGTCAGGACCTTTATTGTTCAGCTTTGGTCAAAAAGCAGAAAGGGCAAAGAAACAAGCAAACTAACTTTTTCAGCTCACAGGGTATGCACATGTTTAAGACCCACTTCAATGAAAACTGGGTTTTTGGTGTTTAACATGTTCTTGTAGCATTTTCTCCTGATCAGTGACACATATAAAGACCATTAAGGTTAAAATTGTAATTATAAGTATTACTTTGTTCACATTTTTGTGAATAGGGAGCAGATGAAAAAAATGCAATTTCAATTTCAAAAAGCTTGTAGTTGTTACGTACAAACTATAACCAGCTGGCCACAAACTCCCTACAATGCTTCACTTTGATGAATACACTTGCAACAAATAGATCCATCGTTTTCCTTGTCTGAGCTGGCATCTGGCTCAAAGCTGTATGGCTGGAATCTCAGATATTTATTGCCATTTTGTTAGGTTGGGGTTGTGTAGTGGCTGTAGAGAGAGAGTGTAAATAAAGAGACAATGGAAAATGACTACTGACTAATTTTCTAATTTTTATCAGATGCAAATGAGATACTAAAGGTGGGAAATCCTGTGGCAGACTGGCGACCTGTCCAGTCTGTCCCCTGCCTTCGGCCACAAGTGTCCGGGATAGTCTCTGGCAGCCCCATGGCCCCGAAAGAGATAAAACGAATTAGAAGAGGAATGAAAAAAAAAAGGTGGGAAATGTTTGTGTTTTTAGGTCGATTATTGGTACAGGGGGAGGGGCTAATCTGTATTCAAATATTGCTCAGTTTGAGCGAAGCGAGTCCTGTGTTTTGGGTGGCTATGTCAGCTAGTATTTAGGACAATTTTCTTTAATACTTGGCATGTAGTTTGATTATCAAGCAACAGTCAAATCCTCAGCTCAGTTGAAGTTATTTCAAGAGTATTTTTGGGTCAAGATGGTGAAATACCCTGAAAAGAAAACTGGCTGAAAATTGGCCCAACATTAACCAGTAGGTCTCTTGACTACAGATTTCGTCCACCCTCTATCTAGTCACTGATCAGGCATGACGTTCAATTGAATAAAAAAAATCCAGCTGGTGTTTGAAAAAAAAAAAGGATTTTACAAGGGGCTTAAAAGCCCATCTGAGCCCCTCCTTCCAGGTGTGAGACTGAGAACAGAATATCTGTTAGCAGCTATGCATTTACACTCTCCAGCCCCATGTTCCCATGGTGCAAACTCTCCCCCCTTTTCTCTCTGTGGACACATAAGCTGCTGTCCTTGGTGCTAAAACAGTATCCAGAGTGTGTTGCATCTCTTAAAAGCCAGTTGGTGTAAACGGGTGGTCTTGTGTGCTAATGCTAGAAGTGAGAAAATTGTTAAGTGCACAGTGGGACACGTCGTCAATGCCAGGACAAATCTGTGCCCAGCTCTAAGTATTGCGCTGGTTTGTAGACTAAAACTGTAAAATGTTAATACTATTTTAGACATTTCTTTTCTTGACTGACATTTCCAAACTCTTTAAAAGTCTTGTATATTTTGTCCTTTCTTTTTTAGAAGTAACCTTTATAGCACACAAATATACTTTCTTGATGGGTTATATAACAGGTGCCAAAATATTTATTTAAAATCAACGTTATATTGTTTTATACGGTGTGCACTCCTAGGCTCTTGGTGCCTCCATTTCAAACAAGATGTAAAATAAATGTATGGTATTACATTTTTCCAACTACGTTGGAAGTAAATTCTCGTTTCTTTTTAATACGGACGTCTACATTTATCATTAACATTTTCATCTAAAGTTGGTTCTACTGATTTGCAAAACCCTTGCCACACCAACTTCCAAATAAACAGATTCATTCATTGGTTGAATGATTATGTGTACTAAAGATAGGAAATTACATTTAAATTATTATAGAAAAAGACAAAACTATCTTAAACAAGCCACATTTTCAGTGATAGATAGACAGAAAAGTTGATTTACATATATATCACTGTTATCTTAAACATTTGTATTAGACATAAGTAATATTTGCAAATTCAAGAGATAGGTAAAGTGAAAAGGGATTTGTTGAATAATTACACACAAATAGAAGGATGCTGACCTGGGTTTCTTTCCATTACACGGACAACAGCCATGTACGTAACTCATTGAGATTCATTATAATAATTTCCTTTTGTCAGTTGGAGAAATTAAACAAGGTTATGAAACATAGTTTTGTAAACCAGAAAGACCTGACTGCACAGCTATGCATGGTTAATTCTCTTCAGCTAGAAAGAGAGAATAAATGGCTTTCTCATGAAGAGGGTCTCAATTCTAGCTCAAGGTTTCTAAATGACATTTCTGACATTTTTCATTGGTGGCATAAAGTTCATTACTGTTGTTTCCACACAGAAATATCAACTCTTAGGGTCCTTGACCCAATAAAGCTCAATCACTGAAAGATGTAAAACTGAATATTACAAATGTTAAAAAGTTAACAACAATTTTTTTAATTGAATTTTTAATGGAATGCGTGAATATGAACACCATCTGTACAAATTCATTCAGAACATATTCTGAGGTCCTTGGAAAACCATTAAATGGTAGATTCTGTTCAAAACTTACCATTAGGTTGTTGGGTGCAGGTCTCTCCTTTGGGTTTCGTTGCATACTACAAGAATGAAAAAAAAAAGAAAATTATAATGAAAATAATCGCAATAATAACATTCTTTTAGGTGCACAAGGTGTTTCTGTCCATGTATGCATACTTTTTATTCGTAAAGAAGTATATGTAAAGAAACTGCATACAAATCCATTATGCCACAGGAACTAAAAGAGGCTAAATACACATGCACACTCAATTTACTCAAGATAATGGGGGATATTTGAATGTGTGTGCGTGTCCTCCATCATGTGCACATCCACAATCTGCTCAAAGGTACTGCACAAAGGATTATATGCAGTTAAATGCAAAATATATATATATTTTTTGCCAATTTGTGGGCCATAACCTACTTTGTCAAGTCAGAGAAGAGAGCTAACTGCATAGAAGCAGAGCACCTTGGCCTCAGCCACTACAGAGGTGCCGTGCTTAAGTAAATACAGCAGTCACCACGGATAAACACCAGATGGGATCGTCCACTTGACACTGCTAAACACACACTATATTTACCTATGATTTATGTTTGCCTAACTGTAAAAGTTACAAGTGGCTAATGAATCAGATGCAAGCACAGGTAAACACTGCACCTGTCCTAATGCATTAGAAAAGCCAAAAGTCTTTGTAGGAAAGAAAAGCTTCCTGTTCAATACCGGCATCACAGACCATGAAAACCAATAGCTAGAACAACCGCAATGCATTTGCACACAGGAGTAAATGCACTTTAAACCCATTATATAGACAGATACCTTTGATTCTTCCACAATAATTTGGTTTATCCATATCAACTGCAGCATGTGGTCTCTGCAAGTGCTCTGTCTGGCAGAGACAAGTTTCTGGTTGCACATACATGTAGATAGAACAAACTATGGTCTGAACATGACCTTACAAACATGAGGTCTGAATAGACTGGTTTTTCCATTAATAAATAATCTTTTACAGCTTTCTACTTACCAGAGAGTGATGAAGTGAACAAACATTTCACTGAACTCTCCAACAGGAAGCACTGGAGGGTCCTGAAAAAAAAAAAAATTAGCCCCCTAGTATTATTGTACTAAAATTTATTTTTCAGTGGAAAAATAAAAAAACAACATTTTAAAAAGTTCATTACACTAACAGGCACATTTTCCCTGGCCTAGAGGTTTTAAGCAGTTTTCCACTGAGCCTGGTGGATGGCCTGTAAATTCAGAGGTATTGGTGGGTAATAACATAACCCAGAATTTTTATGTTAGTAGTTATCCTCCAGTAATAACTGATTAGTTTAACACCAGTGTGACGATATACAGTAGAGTGAAAAAGTGTTTACACCTGTTCTGATTTGTTATTTCTGTCCAAAGTAAATATTTCAAATGTTAAAATTACAAGTAAGTACAAAGCTGATGAGTCATCCAAACACCAATAACCTTGTGTGAACACAACAATACTATGGTTACAGAAGAAAAGCAATGCAAAAATGTAATAAAACCAAAGTACACAGGCACGCTGGTGTGATGCCATCCCTTATTGAGTGTCATCCATTAGCATAGAGGCTACAGCTTCTGAATGGCTGTTATGCATAAGAGTTCTTCATCAAATACAAAATGAAAGAAAATGATAAACTACTCCTAATAAATTTGCAGCAGATAAGAGTCTAACTCTGCTTAGCGTCCCTGATCAGTCGGGATATAATTAAGCTGAAAATGACCTTAAAATGTAAATACAGAAAGAGCAAAGGGAGGTGGCTTTTGTTGAACAACTTCCCAACATTCTTAGAACCTATATAGGCTTCTTTCAAACACTTCAAATAATATGACTGTGTGTTTTTTTGTTCATGGCCGAAAAAGGATGTACTATCTATCAAATATTTGTGCCAGTTAATCATAAAGTAACTGGGTATAACCTTGTTATTTTATACATAGCCCCTATTTTCTACTATTTGCAAAACAAACTAATATTTCTAAGGCCGACTTCCTTCGTCATAATATTGTTTTTATAGAAAAGTTCAACAGCTATTCACAAAAGCAGCACCTGGATTTTACTCTAGATTACAATCTTGAAACCAAAACATCAAATGTAAAGACCCATGCCAATCATTTATTGATCCATTGGAAATGCGTTCCCAGTGGTCTTTTAGTTACAACTATGCCGTTTTTAGCCAAAATAAAAAAACCTGTGTTGTTTTCTAGGACATAATTTCTACAGAGCGGCACTAGCTCATTGGAAAGTTACCTCTGAGTTGTGGGCGGGGCTGTTAGCAGAGAAACCCCGCCCCACCTTCCTCTCCAAGTTCCTGAGAGCTCAGAGCAGGGTGCTTGTAGCCCGCCCTGTGTATTTTCTAGGTCACTTTAAGCTATTTTTCAAACTGCTTCTTTTTGTCTGCTCTTGATTAAAAATGATAAAAAAGAAATACTCATTAAATAATTTTTTAGCTTAATTTTCATGTGTATTTTTATGTATATATATATATATATATATATATATATATATATATATATATATACATATATATGTCTTCAATCAGAACAATGTCACAAGAACATGTTGAAAATACCCCAAACACAATTTTCAGTGAATCTAAACATGTATTTGTCAGATAACAATGAGTAGGTGTAAAAAAAACATGTTCAGGAAATAATATGGTCTTCTCTATCATCCATTTCTACAAATGCAAAGAATTGATGTAGAAGTGAGGCTTAGCTGTGGAAACACCTCTGGGCAGCGTTCTCCATTTCTTGCTGCTTGGTACGGCAAAGCATGATGCATGAACCTATTTAAATTAACAAAGGAATGGCTTCCTTTTAATCTCATTGCACTTTCCAGTGCTGCCACCGCTTGGATGAGCAATATATCATCGCGCGTAGACAAACCTGCATCCAACAACTGCCCTTGAGTACTGCACATTAAAAGCCTCAACAGGCACAATGTTTAAACAGAGAAAACCAACGCACTTCAAACTAGTTTATAGAGATAAGCGCAGACACACACCTGAACAACATCTGAAACCACAATATTTACCGTGTTGGGTACACAATTTTTGTTCTGGAGAAATCTGCCAAGCCTGTCTGTACTTTGCTCGAATTTCAACATTTATCTTTCTCCAGAAACACGCATTGTTCATGTATTCATGATTCCAGCTGAGAGAAACACTGCTGCTTTGATGTCGCAGCAGGGGACGAGACAAAAGACAAGCGAGCTGATGAAAGTGACGAGTCTGTTTAAATTATTCCTGGGGTTGTCAATGCGCTCCACCATGAGACAGCATACACATTACAAGGCTACGAGGGTACAAGTAAATATACATGTCATTGGCATGAAGCAATTATTTGGCGGAATTAGATCAGTAATTACAGGCTTGAAAATAAAGTAGTTCTTTCTTTGAGGCGCCACATGCTTTTCATCAAATGAAAGATGAGGAACAATGATGACAGAAGGCATCCAACAATATATTGTGAATATATTGGAGACCTTGACTAAACAGGTTGAATTTGGTTCTCCATTTATATCTACCAACAAATCTGTGGACCCAAATTAATAATAGTGGAAACATAAATCAAAGATGCCAACAGTGGAACTTTATTAATGTAAAAGCAATCTGGGATGAGTTCTTGGTTCAAGTTATTTTGTTTTCTAAAAAATAAAATTGCATTTCCTGGTTTAAAACTAGCTAAAACTAAAGCTTTGTAATTATTTTTCTTGATTAAAAAACTCTGAAGAAGCTGTTTCTTTTCGATTTTCCAAATAATTTTGCATTTTTTTTTTGTTAGTATTTCCTTAGATCAACTCTAGCTTCTGCAGCAGAGTTTGTCTCTTCACTGAAACCATCAGGTGAGTTAAAAAAAAGTGCAGCATTATTTCACCATCAGCGATAAAAGAGTTTTCTCTTGCCTCTAGGGAACGTAGTAAAGGGCATTGGAAAAATAATTTAAATGATTGATAAAACTAGCTGACTAATGGGTCGCTCAGCCCGGGTCAATCTATTATGGCTAAAAGAATTTAATTATTAATTGTAGCCAATCTATAGGAGTTAGGGAAACGTGACACTGTATGTTTAAAGTGCAATACGGCTGACGGCAGGGCACTGCTCTGGTTGTGACAGTGGCATCTTGGTTATTTTAAAGAGTTTGACAGAAACTCTTAGGAAAAACAAGAAACGACAAAGGCTGTGATTGCTGTTTGTAATTAAAATCTACAAAGTATGTGTGTATTTGTGTGTCTACATCAATATATCTGGACTTAAAAATGGCATATTGGGTATGATCTAAATGCTTGGAGTGGTTATTAAATAAGTCGCCACATTAGAAGCAAAATGTTAATAAAATCTTATAATAATGAGGGAAATGCAGACAGATATTCTTTTACCATTGTTTATGTTACTACAGATTATAGCTGAAGGACAAATGTCCTGATGTGTTTATTAGTATGTGTGTATTTCAATAAAAACAAAACAACAAACTCAGAGATTGTTAATCTCATTAGACATCGATTTACCCTAATCCTAATAGTTAAGAATTAAACAAAAAACATAAAATTAAGTGGAGGATAAAGCACAATTTGGCTGTTAAGACTTCCTCTTCCTCGTGTATTACCACTGACGACAAGACAAACCTCAACGGTAATGTACATATGTGTATTGCCTGAGGCGGTTGTGTAGGGCAAAGGGTTGAGTGAATGGGGAGTAAAGCCGCCTCAGTGGTTTGCTTCATTAGGAAACAAAATATAAGCTTTCCGGGCTATTAAGACTGACTTTAGATGCAAAAGCACATAAGACGTCGACTCACCTCATCAACGATGCATTGCAGTAACTGGAGAGGCTGAGGAAGAGTTGGCAGCATGAAAAAAAAAAGAAGAAAAAAAAAATCATTATTTTCAATTGAACATGGTAGTTTTTCTCTGCTCCCCCATACATAAATGATTGAAAACATTTGATGGGATTTTATTTTACCTAATAAAATACAGAAAGATTTAGCTAGATTACAAGTATAAAAGTGGATGACAGAATCATCAAACACAATCAACAACAACAAGAAAAAACCTCCTGAAGTTATGTTGCCTTAACAAAATCCTCAGAAAGCTCACTGCTGCTGCATGGCGGCACAATTCGATTCAGACCTTGATATTTGGGTCACGGTTTTGTTTCAGTTCGATATATGATTTGTGTTTTACAAAACAACAACCAAAATTCCAAACGCCCCAAATATCCTTGTTTTAATTTGCCAATAAACAATTATATATGAAGAAAAACCTTTCAGTTGCTTTGTTTGTTGTCATGTAATACAAATTTAGATTACGTATTTGTTTGACACTTTCAACGTTAACACAAGCAAATGTATGCAGCAGGGATGCAATGATTCACTTTCCCTATGATTCAGTTCAATAGTGTAACAGGCGGTTTTAAACAGAGAATTGCGGCATCCTTAATATTTGCTTGCAACACTAGTTTCTAAAGTACAAATAAAGCAATGAAACAGTATATTTGTAATGTAGCTCACTATAAAGAAATAACACATTTTTATGTTTTAATGCCTAAATTGTTATCACTAAAAAAAAAAGATTATTTAATTTTTTTTTTAAAGATTATTTGCAAATCTAGCAAGTTTAGGCAAAGCTGGCATTCTCTGTCTTTATAACTTGATAATGGTAGTTAACATAATATCAGCAATGTGGGCATGCTTTATTTTGTCAATTTCACATTAATTTAAATGCAGGCTGACAACAAAAGCAACAGACCATTGACAGAGCAGGAAAATCTTTTCTTCTGTTCCACTGTAACAAAACTTACTATTAAGGATCCTTGATTTTTCTGAATCTGTAGGGCAAGAAAGAAAAAAAGAGACAAAAGGCAGTATGTAATTAGCGTGTCAGATCAAGACAATGGACTTGGACACGTTATGATCACTACGAGAAAATTATTACTTTCCTGTTGGCAGTTTCTCAGTATATACTAACCCAATTTACATAATGAAAACACACAAATGTTAATGGCCTTCCTCTCGTTTGTGGCGAATGGCGTAAAAGATCCACTGATGATAATTTTCTGAGCAGTACTTTATTCCTGCGCCTCAGGTTGTTTAGCTGTGCGAGGATGCAGAATAACTTAACAACAATGGGGAAGCAACTTTGCAATCAACAAATGCTCAATGTATGGCTTTTACTGGTTTAAGTGTCTTAAACAGCCACAGAAGCAACCACTTGTTTTGCTGATAAAGACACAAGCAAGGCAGTTTATGTCAATGTTTTTTCCTTTAAAGATTTGGACATCAGCTTTGCCTTTCAAAGCCTAAGCATGACATCATTTAAAGCATTTTGTTTACCCCTTTGTGCTACAATCACCAGCATAATACACTTTCATTTTTTAAACAACGCTAAATGATTGAAGGTTAAAAACTAGTTCAACAGATTGCAAATTTCTCCAGGTCTTTTGCATGTGCATTAGAGCACATATTGATTCACTCAATTAAATACAGATTTTCACAGTCTTTAAATACCAAGAGACTCCTAAATGGTCTCTATATCCAGCGTTGCCTGATTCAGACACATTAAAACCAACTATGGAAAACTAATTTGTTCAGAAATAATTACTAGAAAAAAATGGTACGCCGTTCATGGGTTGAAATTGGATCGAGGGAGACTAACCTTTTTAAAATTAAGTCAAGATGAAAACATCTTGATAGCCTCTAACACATATTTAAAGGAAGTGTCAATCTTTGCTGATTTTAGCAGCATTTAATCCCCGTCCACTGCTGGTCTTTAAGGATAATCTGGATAGAAACAAGTTAGCTCTGCGAACATTAAACTTTAGAACAACTTTAAGATCAGGAATATGGGAATGTTTTTTGTCGGTTACTTTAAAAAGTATGCATACATTTGTGTTTGCAAGTGATTGTGTATGTGAAATAATGGATGCATTTTTTCCCCAAAAGAGCCACTAAATTGTGGACTTCGTCTTGTGTCGTGACAATATCACACAGAGCTCAGCATGAAAACATATCGTAAGTTACAAAACCTGTTTTAAAATGTAAAATGATTTGAAGTTTTTTTTTTTAACCAACTTAACATATTCCATCTAAGGTTGCTTCATTTTTGAAACATTTTAAAGATGCTCCCATAAAAGGTAAAAAAAAAATAGTTCCCTTTATTTTTCAAAAATAATTTATGGGACATTAATTGTATTTGTATCAAATGGGTGGGGCTGAAGTTATCTTAAAGTCTCACTCTGGTCATTCTAGGGAGTTATTTTAAAAGCGTTACCAGTGGTCTTTTCATTATAATTGTGCCCTTTTAGACCAAATCAATAAAGCGGAGACATTTTCTAGGGCATAGTTTCTGCAGAGAGGCAGTAGTTCCTAAGAAACTCACCTCTGAGTCGTGGCCGGGGCTTTTGGAACAAAGCACCCCCATCCCCCTTTCCCACCCCGTTACTGAGCTTATTGCCTGTCCAGCGTATTTTCTACATCACAAATAAGTTCTTTTTAAAACTGCATTTTTTCGTCTGCTTCTAATTTCACAATGATTTGAATAAAGAAATATTCAGAAATGCAATTCTAAGCTTAATTTACTTGATATATGTATTTCATCATTAAAAAAAAAGCCACAAAAACATGTTAAAAACACCAACAACACAATTTTCAGCAGAGGGGATCTTTAAAGCCCACTACCATACAAAATCGACTTTTTTGAGCTTTTAAGTGCTTTACAATGTTCATTCCTCACAAAAACAATCCCAAAGTGGGTCGCCTCGTCCAAGAAGAGTCTTCACTGCCAGCACTGCCCCTGGCTAAGACACACTTTCTCCGCGGTGCTATCAGTGATTGGCAAAAATGCTTTTGTTTTATGTGCACAATACGCACATCCATCTTTGCAAAAGCACGATGTTGCTTGTTTTTGTGGGCAAAACGCAGTCAAGTAGCTGATGCCGACTCTAGGATGATGTCATGAAATGGGCGGCACCCACAAGGAGCCTCAGAGATCGAGTCGTCTTACTTCCAGGTAGGAAATAGAACTGCCAAAATAACTAGTATTTCATTAAAATAATAATAGGTAATATAGGGCCAAAGGTTATAAATATATCATCATATCTATAAATGTAGTTTACTCTGAAACACATTATCAGCCCAATTTCTCTAATAGTAAATTTAAACAAAACTTTTCTTTTAAAATCTTAAGCACCAAATAGTAGAGTAGAGCTGCATAACATTCCATCACTTAAGGAGAAAAACAGAAGTAAACAGTAAAATGGAAAAAGCATCTCTCCCTCTTGTCAGATGCAGTGATGTGTAATAAAGTTCCAGAAAGAAAGGCAAACGAAAAGAGTGACATTGGGTTTCCCCCTGAAATTCAATCATATAAGAGAAAAATATCGCTAAAATAAAAAATCTAAATAAACAATAGAGAGGAAAACCATCAGAAACAAAAGTACTGACGGCTGTATACTCATTACATCAGGTCTTTGTCTTCAAAGACTTTCAGATTAAGCTACGTATAACTCCATTAACACTTCACAGAATTCTCCACATGTGCTGAAGTAGAATTAAAGAGACCATCTCTAATTACGACAAACACAAGGTGAAAATAAAACTAACACACAAGAATGATATCACAGCACAAATGTCTTAAAGATGTAACAATAATAATGTTCTTAAAATACTGACAACGTTGAAGTCTTTCAAATTTGTGTGTCATAAAAACAAAGGATCCTCCAGTTATCCAACAGATGACACAAAATAAAATGATTTTTTTTTTTCCATTTTGCTTTTTCAAACTTCCAAAGCCTGTTCTAAAATATTTTTTATATTTGTAAAGAGGTGCAGGGGGGTTTGCATGCACAGCTGTGAAAGCAACTGGAAAAAAAAACCCCACAGCTTGGGCCTGAGGATTTTGGCAGGCCGCGCTTGACGAGCTGGATCCGAACACTTTCGCCAAACAGCTCGGAAACAGCCTGCAGGTGAACTGTTGACAGAGCCAGATGGAGTTTTGGCAAAATTAACACAGGAGATCAGGAAACACTATATGACGGAGGAAAAACACAAACCTCCGGTAGATTGAAAAAGTATCCGTTTTATTTGAAAGAAAGACAAGTGGGAAAATGTAACAATTACATTTCAAATGCTTTACTACAGTTTATTAGTAATCGAAACATGGAAGCACTATTCTTAATTTTAAAATTGACACAATCGTCCTTAATTTATCCTGGGTTTGACATAAAAGAATGAACATTAAAACTAAAATAAAGAGGAGTACGCAGCACTTAAAGACCCATTATAATGAAAATCGTGTGTTGGGTCTTTTTAATATAATCTTGTAGCATTTTTTTCATGATGGAGGGCATATATAAAGAAAATTAAGATTAAAATAGCATTTTTGAGTATTTCTTTACTCAAATCATTGTGAAAAAGAAGCAGCCAAAAAAATGCAGCAGGAAAAAGCTAGTATATGGGATGTACAGTCATGTGAAAAAATGAGGGCACCCCATGAAAGCCTGTATATTTTTTCACATTTTTTATGTAATTTCTCACATTACATGCACATTTAATATCAATTTAATATCAAAAGATGATCGGGGTGGGAGTTTAAATCTAGTAGTCAAGTTAAAGCCACAGCTAGCGAAAGCAAAGGGTCAGTCTGTGCCCCGCTGTTAGCTCTTATGAGAACTAAAAAGAGCAAAGCTACTATGAGTAGGCCTGCACAAAAAAACGCAAATTAATCGTTATCGCGATATCAAGCTGTGTAGTATCCATATCACAAAATACAGTGAAAATTGCAATAAACGGTAACCTTAAATATGCTAAAATGATCTTATGGCAGCTTGAAGTATTTAACGAGTCAAATAAATCCTTTTATGCATTTGACCAATCGGATGGAGACCTTTAATGTTAGATGTTCGCCTCTTATGCAGATGAAGGGCACTAGAAGTATGATTTAAGTTATGTTGACTCTTAATTTAACTGTTGCAGTAAAATGGAAATTATATATTTAGTTGTTTTGCTATTTGTTCAGGTAAGTTATATCACAATAAGTTATATCGTCATCACAATATTGATCATTAATATCGCATATCGCGAGTTTTCCTCATATTGTGCAGCCTTAACTATGAGGAAATCTATGGAGTTCATGACCTTTAAGTAACAATAAAAAAACTGATATCAGATCAGAAATTGGAATAGGCATGTCAGACCTTTAAAACATTTGTGATCTAATAATAATAATTTATATCTTATTTATCCCACAATGTGGAAATTGTTCTCTGCATTATGACCCATCCCCTGGGGGGAGCGGAGAGCTGCAGACTAGCCGCCCTCGGGGGTCGACAGCTGGCTGGGGAGAGCGGAGATCGATCCGCCAACCCTTCGGTTGTTGTACGACCTGCTCTACCGCCTGAGCTAAACTGCCAGAACACCAAAATCGGAGCACCTTTATTACAGACGGGTTCTGTTCTCATGCTGCTCCCTCAGACTCTTATGCAGAAGTGGTTTGACCGAAAGCAGAAAATCAATTCAACTCCGGTAAAACAAATAATATCCTGAAATATTAAAATGTTTCTGATAGTTTTGAGAAAAAAGGAATTTGTGGCTGATGTGCAAACTATAAAAAACACAGATGCAAAGATTTGGAGCTATCCTTGAACATATAGAAGAGCAAACCTGAAGCTGCCTCTAAACATTCGGATGCGGCGTGCAGCCAGCAGGTAACCTGAGGTGATCAGAATCAGACTGCTCAACAAGGGATTAGCCAGATAAACCCATCTTAAAGTACTAATTAAGACTTGATGGGATTGAGAAGCCACTTCTGTAGAAAGCAATTACATTTGAGCAGGATTTTGATTTAAATAAATGACGAGGAAAAAGTCTGACACACAAGTTATGCATTTATAGTTTATAATCAGTATAAAACAGAACATCAAAGAAGTAAAAGCAGCATTTTACAGATTTAAAATGACTACTTACTTGTGGATAGGGGAACATTCCCAGTGCCAGCTGTGTAGAGAGTAAAACATAAATTACCATCATAAAATATTTTGCAATGTCTACAAACAAAATGTTTCTCCTCTACTCAGATAAAGGAGTGTTTGCGGTTTGGAAAAAAATACATTTTTTAAGTCACATTCAAACACAGAGAATTTAAATCTCCCCAGAGCCTCATCAAATATCAGCCCTTATTATGTGCTATGTGTAATTGTGTGTGCATGCCTAAACAGCAGCATCTTTACAGTATGAAATGTAACAAACAAAGAAGCGACTGAAGCGTGCAGCACTTTAGACTTCCTGTCTTAGAGGTATGCTTAGTGCCCACCTGCTGGTAACACGTCTTTATCAAACAACATCCCCTTTCAGTTAATAACCCCTCTACACACACACATTTACCACCCGCTGACAACAAGATAGACAGACGAAGACCAAGTGGATAAGACCCCAAAGTTGTATACAAAGTGTGTTTGCGTCCTATTTTCACTTCAGGGTTGTGTTAAAGTCCCTTCCCTACTATTGGCAATTCCTTTCAGATGAACGATTTTCATTCTGCTGAAGTGTTTACCTATTAAAAGCTATTTAAAGGCCCAAATCCTCACCTTACTGAAAACACAGACTTACTGGTGGAATACATAACAATGATCCCTAACTAAATTAGTTATTTTATCTCATGTGGAAGCAAGAGACAAAGACACAATGAACTTCCATCAATTTCCATCTTTATCAAACTAAACAGCTCAATAATCTTGACATGTCTGTGTTGCTGGAAACTCATTTATTGTTATTGTAACTATGATGAACATAACATTATTGATAAGTGAGATAGTTGTGTGTTAGATTGCAGGGGGAAAACTGGTGAGCAAAGTAAATCGATAATAATTAACGAATAAAAGGCCACCAGACAACAAAGTCACTGCACAGTGAGTGATGAGAGCAGGAAAAAAAATAATGTAGATTAGAGTTAAAGGTTATTGATAAATAGCTTTACCTCCATGAAAGAGATGCCAACACTCCAGACATCTGCATGGATCCCATACTGTTCTCCTGATATTCTCTCTGGCTGTGGGACAAAACAAGGACTATGAATACAAAGCAAATAATTCAAATAACACTTTCAGAAACAACAACATAAAGTAACTGGACTTCAGAATAAAAGCATAGGATAACTCACTGCCATATATGCGTTGGTTCCCACATAGGTTTTTGCGATGGAGTTTACTAACTGTAAACAAAATACAAGTTTAAGTAAAGGGAGATTCTGAAAGGGCCATAAATATTTGAACTATAGTGAAGGATTTTAAAATCATTTTAATCAGTCATGGGATTAATAGCAACACTGCCCTATAATAAAGACACAAAATATTGGACAACAGCAAATTTATGTGACCTATATTTACAACAATTGCTATACTATACTATTAATACTGCTTTGATTACTCACCCAACCAAACTAAGACTAAATCCTGAACAACACAGTTCCATACGAACTGCTTTTTTGATAACCTTAACTAGGACAGGATCATATCCTTAATAATAACCTTCTTTCGAGTAAGATTATGAGCGGGGATAACTTGGAAATATAGAACATAACAAAAAGTACAAATTTTGTAGACTTTATTATAAGCATTATAGTCAAAATATTTTTGCAATGTCACGCGTGAATTATACTACGTTCACACTGGCCGTGTGACGCGTGTTCTTGAACATGCTTTCAGCATACAGTGTTCACAATGGACCAGTGGGGAGGGGCTCTTCTGTTTCTTTTTCTATTGTTTACTAGCGCATGTCTGCCACCTACAGTTGGAAGAGGCTTGGTGCGAAATGTAGAGGAGCTGTAAATCTCGCGAATCTTGCTCCAGGCTTTTTGCTTTCGCAGCTATACAGGAAAGACATGGTGTCATGTAATCCTGGCCGGGCACAAACCACAATTATTCATTCCTCCATTCATGATCAATTTTCAAACGGTTAGCACGTCCGTACATGAAAAAGTACATTATCCATCCGTCACTACCAAATCTGATTCCCAGATTAGTCAAAGTTTGACCTGGTTTAACTTTCAACATGCATTCAATGGCCATGTGTTTTGTACGTAGAGCCCGAAAACGGTTGTAATACTAGCGTAGCAAAGCACGAATGCAAGAGTTCTGAACACAGAAGCCTAAAATGTAAATATATGCGCGTTTATGTAGACTTTCTATTTTCAAAGTGGTCGCTTGAACGCGCATTACCGAGGGGAGTTTGAACGTAGCTCAAGTCAATTGTGGTTTCCTGGCTGGATAAGAGCTGTTGTCCAGAAAGAAGCATAAGTGATGAACTCATCAACCACTAATGCATATTTTAGAATATGAACAGAAATACAAAACAGAATGTTCCTGCTGCTGCTCAACTCAACCCGAGTTAGCACTCCATAAAAAGTAAAAAAAACCTTTAAATTCAGAATCTAGAGTGCATGTTTCTGTTAATTTTGACTGTTTCCTTATTTTTGCGCTTTTAACCTCTGTATTTTTCACAAGAGCAGATACATTTAAGAAGGACAGGCATTAGCACAATGGACAAACCAAAATTAACTGAAGAAAGTCAGAAACGTCAATGAAAGGGAAAATTACCTTGAAGTTTTCAGGCAAGGGAAAGTTGCAAGTTTACACAGAGGAGATGCGGTGTGGGCATAAATGTGTGCGTGCCTTGATGAGTGTGTGTATGTAACCATGCTTTAGGGAATGGTAAAATTCTGTTCCTCCATCACAAAACACACACACACACACACACAGGTACACACACACACACACACACACAGACACTGAAAAAGGGTATTGTGTCTGCCACCCACGCTGCCCTCCAATCTCCTGAATACATATCAATGAGGCTTGGCGCTCTGTGTGCAGGTCATAATTATAGTGAGTAATTTTTTGCAGGCTGCAGAACAATGGAGGAGCGGGGGTTAATGTAAGATGAAGACCCTTGGGATAGCACTGATGCCTTGAGATGGAAATGAATATTGTGATTGACAAGCTGATCATATACACACACACACACACACAGATAATCCAAGTGTGCACACACAATGCCACTGCACAGGACTGTAATCAAGCAGATGTAGCCCACTGTTCTTATTCCTGCCTTTCGTCTGACATTCTTTCCCAGTGTCTCATACAAACACATCGACATACCTGTGTGCTGACACCAAAGTCACACAGCTTGACTTGTCCTCGGGTGTTCACCAGCATATTGGAAGGCTTGACATCTGTGGAGACAAACTGCTTGAGAGAACTGCAAAATCAGCACTCTGTTGCTTGTCTTTATCAACTCTGCTCTTTTTTTTTTTTTTTTAAATAACTCAACAACCTTACTCACCTCTGTGAAGTATCTTCAGGCTCCACAGATATGTCAGACCTTTGACTACCTGCAGACACCGACAGAAGAATAACAGATCAAATAGTTCATCGAGGACGTTATTTCTGTGTGTCAGTGAGATGTTTGAAACAGCCACAAAGAATGTCTTCAAACGCTACTGAATGACCCTCAAATCTTCTGCTATAAAATATTTCTACAAATGCAACCATTTCTATAAATTAAAGTGCCCCATGACAATTTTTTTAATGTAAAAACGTTCCCAGTGGTGTTTTAATTATGATTATGATGTTTTTAACCAAAATTCCCAAAACTTTAATGTCTATAAAAGCCATATTTCCTGTCTCTGACACCTGGTTCTAAAATCTCCTCTACATGGGCGTGGCCATTGGTGCTGAGCTGAGTAGTCCCGCCCTTGATCCTCCCTTTCTGGAAGTTGTGTCTTGCATGAGTGAAGAGCATGAGACAATTGGGGGGGGGCGTAAACGACACCTACTGACAGTCTCTGTTCTCAAACGTTTACCTTTAATGATAAAGACACTTTGAAAAGTTACATCTTTCTGGTTAAAAATTGACACATTTTCAACAATGTGCAGAATGAAAAAACAAATGTGTGTACCAGACCCTGCTGTTTATTAACATTACACACGAAAAAGAACTTTGATAAGTCCATGAAAAATGCTTTGACTTACATGATAATTTAGGCTACATTGCACCAGCAAGCAGCACTGGTTGAGGCTCACAAAAGATTACATATGCGGATTGTGGAATTAACTTGCACAGAAAATAAAATGAAATGTAATAAAGAAAATCACTATACTCACGTAATTTTACACATAATTTTTACAATATGTGCAGCCAGTGCTGAACTCTTTTCTTGGCAAAGGTTACATTTAGAATTACGGGTTACAGTTAAGCTGAGTTCACACCAAACACGATTTGTGTGGCAGAGGCGGCGAGTTTCAATGTTAAGTCAATGGTACAGACATGATCTGAGGTCCAGGGGTGTTTTTTGATTGGTGGGCACGGCGCCACGGTCTGGCAAAAGCATGATTTCAGCGGCGCTGCGCAAATGGTACCCATCTGAACCAAATCGGCCAAAAGTACCAGTCCCAGCTACTTTTGGGCGAAGGCGGGTTCACTCTGGACAGTCTGTCCCAGGGCCGATGGAGCTGGAGCATTCACAATGCCGGGTCCCGGGAGGCGAGCTTGCGGCCAGAACTTTAGGATATTTTTCGTATTTCCATCAAGGCAATAACACTAAAGGTCCCCTGATTTTATTCTTGTTTTTCTTTTTACCCTCTCTGGTTAATGCGGGACAGCAAGCCTTCAGAGCGAGAAAACAAATGCAGGGACCATATTTCACGCACCTAGGCATGTGAAAGCTAATGGGATTTTAACTTTAAGTTTAATTTTAAATACGTGCGGCCAACAACAAAATCCAGCCCTGGACGCACTTAAAATGCGTGCGGGGAATGCAGCAATGTGCCATCTTCTCTTCCCCTGCACCTGGGCTGATGTGTATGCTGGATGGGGCAGATCATGGACCATGTGCAAAGCACATGTGCCGTTGTGACGTCACAAGCGTATTAATTCAAACCGAGCGTCTTTGAGACAGTTTGACTGACAGCGATTTGAAAGAATACTCAGAAATGCAAAAATGAAATTATTTTTTCTTACATTTGTTCTCTTTCCTAAGAAAAATGCCATATGTACATGTCAAAAACTCAAAAAACACGATTTTCATCTGAGGGGAACTTTAAAAATATATAAGTAAATTCAGTGCTGAAATGAGAAAAATGTTTTGGAGACGAAGCCTAAGAGTTTAGATTGATTATAGTACATTTAAAATTAAATGTAAAATATCCAGGTGAGCAGGTAAATAAGCACAATATTTAAAAAGACGTTAAGACTTCATGACATCCACTTTTTAAAGTTTATCTGAATGGTGTGAACAAGTTCAAGAGCTCTAGTTTCAGATAAAGTAAAACAAACACATTAAAGACAGCTTTGGCCTAGGAATACTGTGTTTTCTACACTTATGATTTCAGTATTCCCTGCAGAAAACAGTTTTGTATTCATACAATTCATGTTTATGCATTCTTGCCTAGGGACATATCTCCACAGGGGGCAACTGGAAATCGAACTACCAACTATCTGGTTGAAGGACAACCATTCTACCCTGCTGAGCCAGCGGGTTAAGGTATCACTTCATTTTCTAGAGTGATAACGTTTTACACTATCCTTGGGGTGTGCAGTAGACTACATCATTGTTTTTACATTAGGTGAGTACAAAATGTTTACTATATTATTAATATTATTATTTGACTATGAATTAATTATTTTTAGTCAATTCTGTAAACACTTTAACTTCATAAGGTGCATTTTAAATACATTAACTGATAAAAAAAAAGTCAACTTGATCTACCTACCCAAAAAACGAATGTTTTTCACTGGAAAAGCGGTTACTTCAGTAATTGATGCGCTTTAGCTGTTATTTTGGTTTACATGAATTGATTTATAAACTTACTTATAAGTTTCTTGGGACACATAGTTTGATTATGGAAAATATTTTATTTTAACTAAATAAAGTGGATCTTCAATTAGAATTTTTTTCTGTGACAGCAGTAGCAGTTTCAAAACAACAGTGACAGAATATGTTGAACTGACATAGCTGGAATGAAAAAACTTTGTCAGTGCAAAAAACTAAAAAAACATTTATTTCCACTGAATTACAGATTAATACTGATCTAAAAAAATTAAGGGTGTAACTATTCATTTTAGCAATAAGATTCATATTATAATTTGTGGTTGCCGAGACAATTTATAGTCGATATTGGTTCATTTTGAACAATCTGATTCGATCTGATTGACTGACCTCAAGATCAATCCAGAACATCTTTAGTCAAAACTTCAACCAGTGGGACTCAGATAAATACCTGGTACTGAACAGTGCAGGTGAAGTTTTCCAGATTCCTTGTATTTCTTACAAGACAATCAAGTGTAAATTAAATATGTGTACAAACAAACAAGTAAACAAGAATTAATGGCAAATCTGTTTACATTTTAGTTTCATAAAGTTCATTGATCATTTTCTGCTGCCATCATGAATGTTGAATTATGTTATAGTTAAATAAGCCCTATGGTGTCTCCAAATGGCATTTTCCGAGATCCCTCATTGATTGATTTATTTTATTTTGATGATGGTAGAGTTCGATTCGAATAACAACTTGCCTCAGACAGATCAATCTGGTTGGATCGTACGAATATAAATCAATTAAGTCGATTAATCATTACGCCCATTTAAAAAATGTTTCTATTTAGATTATGAGCACAAGATTGCACATTTTAGAACTCTGGTGGGTTTCAATGATATGTTTCAAAACTCATGTTTGCAAAGAATTTCAACCAAAAAATTCACATTTGTTTATTTAATTTCTGGGACTTTATATTATACGGAGCCCGTGATCAGACATGGGTTAAAAAATAAGTAAATTGTTCCCACAAAATAATATTTCATTCCCACGAAATAATTCATTTTTTCCCACAAAATAATAATTTGTTTCTACGAAATAATAATTCAGGTGACATGTCATTCATAAACACGGATGTGAGCAATACTTGGATTTACAGCAGAAACCTTCACAGTTCTGTCTGTGTGTGTCTCCTGACAATGCATAGAGGACACGGAGGATGTTTAAAGATCGGATTTATTCATGTTAAAAAGCTCTACAAAAGCATCGGTAATCCCGTCTCCCTGTCTGGGTTCATTCACATCCCTGTACACACTCCGTCCTGCCGCAAAAACCGCTTTCCGGCGCTACTTCCGTGTCTCACAAAAATTCAAGAGGGGAAAAGTAAAAACAAGAATCAAACTAGGAGATCTATTTATTCTTGTCCCAAAGAAAATTAAAAAAACATTCAATACAAGATTCAGGAGGCCCGAGCTGCTCCGCTGCCTGAGATCGCTATGCAGCTCCGGCAGCAGACAGGAGCTCTCTGTCTGTCTGTCTGTCTGTCTGTCTGTCTGTCTGTCTGTCTGTCTGTCTGTCTGTCTGTCTGTCTGTCAGCCGCCCGGAGTAGCGATCACAACGCTGTAGTCAATGGGAACATCAATGATGCAATGGTAAAGTAAATGTTATTATTGCTTTAAACCAATTATCTTATTTACAATAAATATGTAACCAGAAGCATTTAAGTTTATTCCCAGTTGAAAATACGGGGTGTATAAAAAGCTGATATGAAGACATTCCAGTTTCATAAGAAAGAAAATGAATACATAAAGGATGTATTTATTTATTTATTCATGTTAACCAATCTAAATACCTTCCACTGCTCTCTGGTTGTTTCCTAATTAATCCAAAGTCAGAAATGACTCCAGCCTCAAGGTTCTCGCCAAACAGCAATAAAATACAACATCCAAGACAAGCTAAGAGAACAAAAGCTCTGTGAAGTTCTTCCTTGGCCTGCCTTGAAAGGTTGTGGTGTGAGTAACACAACTGGCACGTGTAGCTTAACTTGTGCCCTCTGTGGTGCTTTTTCTTGAGTGATAATTAACAAGTGTGACAGTGGCTCAGAGAAATAGCTGTGAATTTGAATTAGCACTAACTAAATGGCTGTCATTGTTTGATTACGGACAAAGTTAAAGGATAGCAACAGAAAATGAGGGCTGCAGACAGAGGGAGGGTAATGAGTGTGGAGAAGAAACACAATAATCCACATCAAGGCCACTTCAATTAAAGCACTAGTTTTAGATTAGGGGAAAACCAGAAAACACATCTGCTTTTTCCATCCTGTATCTGTCCATCACTTCACCAAAAAAAGCTAATAGAAAAATTCACACCTATGTTTTGAGGAACGGAAATGGCTTTTTGCATGAAGCCAGGACAGTACAAAACAAACGGTAGCCAAACTATTAAAGATGCGAGCAGCGTTGTATGGTCTGCAGGCGCTACCTGCCAAAATTCATTTTCACCAGATACTAGTTGTAAGCAAATGTTAGTGTTTTGGCTCAAAGTCGCGTTAAAAGAAGAATTGCGAAAACAAAGTGGTCCTAGCTGTGGTTGATGAGAATGTGTACATAGCCAATTAAAGGAAAACATGGTTTCCTGTGGTAAAGGCAATCTAAAAAAAGCAAATAGAAAACTTAAAGACCCGCTTAAAACTCAGTTGTGGGCAGGACTGTTGGCACCCGCCCACCCCTACTTCCCGTCATCCATCTGTTTAAACTCTTTTCCTCTAGCTTACAGCTCCTCACTTTTCCAAATTACTGGTGCAACAAAAACAGCCTTACAGCTTTGAGTCAGACGTAGACTCAGAAAAGGAAAACAAAAACATACATGGATCTAACTGACTGAAAGTGGATGCTTTAGAAGGGAGCGGAGCGGGGAGCTTGTGGCTTGCTGTTGGAGGTTCTACGTTAAGACTACAAGCTTTCTCCTGCAGGAATTTTTTTTATCTGCTCTTGATTCACAGCAATTTGAATAAAGAAATACTCAGAAATGCAATTTTAAGCTCAATTGTTTTTCTTTACAAGTCCTCCATCAGAAAAATGGCACAAAAACATGTTAAAAAAAAAAAAAAACATGATTTTCTTCAAAGTGGGTCTTTAAAAAAAAGTTAATTTGTGTTTTGTTTAATGTGAGAACATAATCCAGAAGTTTTTAAAAGGAAGCAAAAAAGTATGTCACAAAAACAATCAGGAAAATGGTGGAATACCTCTTAAAAGGCTGAAGATGCTTTTACCTGGTTAACAAACTCAATAAAATCCCCTTAACGGGAGGCAAAACTTGGATCGTAGTGTTTGTCCACTCAAGCACAAACTATTGTCCATTAAAAAGGTCAATAGTTGATTAACAAATGGCCATTTGCATTTTTTAATTCTTTCTATCTTTAATGACATTAGAGCTCATAAAATAGAACATAAAACAAACAAAAAAGGAAACTCAAACTCAATATTTACATCTTTCTCTTCCACCATAAAGAAAGGTCAACAGGTTCATATCAAACCAAATCAGAATCAAAACTATGCCATTTATACATTTTTTAATGCACATAAGAGTATTTCTTGACTTTACTTTTAAACGCAACATTCAGCCTTTAGGTATAATTTTAATGCAACATTTCCTGTCCATGTTATAGAGTGTGTGTACGTACCGCCACTGCGATCCTCCCCAGCACATGCTCTGGAATTTTTTTGTAGACATCCAAAGATCCACCTGTATGAAACAAACTGAGCTGTCACCCAGGGGTCGGTGTAAAATTGATGTAGCTTATTATGAAGTCTTTGAAAGTATTGATGTTTTGAGAGCACTCACTGCATGATGAAGAGGAACTCTGTTTTTTTCTACGCATTTGCGGCTCAATTGTCACCATTTGAAGAACTTCCCAAAAGACAGGGCGTTGTCACTTGAAATTTAACCTCAATTAAATCTCTATGTACTTAATCTTTGAGGAGGAAACAAAACCTGGACACGTGGGTCATACTAGTTATATTTTCTGCCTAACACTTGTGTGGTGTACTTGTAAATTTTTGATTGACATTACGTTTTCTGTTTTTAAGGGATTTCAATAACAGAGTACAAGTCAAGGAAAGTAGCACAAAGGGAACGAGTTTAGAAGTTTAACAGACTTTGCTGAGATGCTGGAGAAGGTGTGAAACAAGGGAATTGCTGTGTGAACACACATTTGGACAAACGCATACCTGCAAACACACCCACTTCCACCATTCAAAGCACCCACGTGCAAATACATCTACCAATGCACTTCAGTTAAAACTCATCACACCCTTGTAGCTTTTAACACACAGCCATGGTAAGCAGCTCACAGCAATCAGAGCTTCCCTTGATCTGCTGAAGTGTAAATGGACGCTCAGTGGAGTCTTTTCCTCACATCTAAAGGAAAAGATTAAAAGCTTACCATCCATAAATTCTGTGCATATGGATATCCTGTTCTCTACAAAGAAGGCACTGAAGAATGTGATGATGTACGGGGAATCGCACTGCAATGAGAGCAAAGTCTGTAATTACTGATGTGCAAAATTAAAACTTGCTCGTGTTAAAATCTGATTTAAATACCAACTTTTTTACAATATAGCTACTACATCATTCCCTAGTTTATCGCAGAGATAAACACGATAGGTGAATACTGTGTTTTAAGTCTGTAAAACATCTCAATATGCACCATGTCATCTCTACTTAGATGTGAACATTTCACACTTTTCTCTTTTGCTTTAACTCTCAAAATAAGTCCAGTATTATAGAATGAAAACAAAGAACTGCTCACAACACAAGATTTTTGTAAATGTGGCAAACAGATCACAGTCTTTACAGCAGAAATGGCACAGAGGGGATTGATTGACAAGGTCAACAGTAAAAAAGGATGCAGAATAGATTATGCCATTAAAAAAAAAACAAAAAGCATGCAAGATTACACTACAAACATTTGTGAAACTCCAAGACCACAAAAGGTGAACGACGGTATAACGATATAGCAAGGGAACACTGTATTTAGATTTAAAAACTTGTATATAGTATTTAATCAAAGAAAAAACACAATAATGAAAGTGAACTAATAATGTTACGTTCAGCTGACTGATACTCTCTTTCAAGGTATAATAACATGCTTTATGACATGTAGTACATTCTGTACATATTGTTCATTATTTTGGTCATTTTTTGTTAAAAGTTGTAAATACAGTATTTCTATTCTATTTTATTTTTAATATTTATTTTATTTAACTTCTTCATTGCAAGGCTGCTGCAATTTCATTGTATCCTCATGTGCAATGACAATAAATGATTCTGATTCTGATGTAGTAATATAATCTTTAGGGTCTGTGAAAAACCTAAGGGAAATAACTTTAAAAAAGTATGTTTGCTGTGTGCGTTGAGGAAAAGAACAAGGGTTTGGACAGAAAGCGACATACTTTACTAAATGACACTAACCTTGTACAGAATTTCTAATTCTGACATAATTTGCTTTTGTAATTCCACAGTAATATCCAGAGGAATGACCTGCAAAAACAAAGGAGAAAATAAATATACCCTTCTAATTACCCATTAATAAATATTTAAATAAGCAAATGGAGACATTTTATGCAAAAGTAAAGGATATGAATATAATAAAATCATTTATTTTAAATAACAAAATAGAAAAATGCTCACCTTGACTGCTAAAACCCGATTGCCAAGAACATGGTACGCTCTATAGGAACAAATAAAATAAAAAGAATAAAACTCAGGACAAAAAAGAAACAAAAACAGACTGACGCAGACAGACATTGAGCCTGTGTAGAACCAGGTGCTTGTTTGCATTCCAGGTACTGCAATCACGAGAAGAAAGTAATAAAAAAAAATGATGTGTATGTGAATGTGTAATAGAAGAAAAATGTACACACATAATAGCTTACAGGGACATTTGCAGGCATGTTCACACAACAATGTGACATTCTGAAAAACTTCCCCTGCTTGGATACATCATTCACCAAATACCTTGTGATAATCTTTTATCATGTTTTAATTGACAGTCAACAAAACAGCTGCAGCAGCCGAGCTCTAATTAACCTTTGAGTACCGAGAGTCACACTTAACGACATTTTGTAAATATTAACTAATGAGTTATTTTCCTGCTCTTCAACAATGGGATTCCTGGCTCTATTTTAGCCGGACAAAAATGTGTAACCTATGACAAAAACCTTAGGAAACACTTTTTGTAAAAAGCGTTTTTATTTTAATTAACCCCTTTACTGAAGAAATTTCATAAATATTTAAAGTGTATGAATAAATAATTTTCTTTGAATGCCAAACATCAAGAATAATATTGAAGGAGGTTTATTTAAAACATTTCTAACAAATCACTATGAAAAATGAATGAAAAATTATTGACTTGTTTGCAGATTGATTCCCAAATAACTGGTGTTGGTTAAATACAATCGTTTGTTTTTTTTATTTGAAAAAATAAAACAGTAAAAGCCCGGTTATTTGTGAGGGATGTTAATTTATCCTACTACCATTAGAAGTTTTTGGTGGGTTTTCACAATACGTTTACTGTGAGAAAATGAGCAATTATACATAATTGCTCATTTGGATGTGGTTAATTTTAATTTAAAACACAGGACTACAAAAAGAAGTAAACAGAAGAATCCTCAAGGTGGTGAACCTTCTTGTTCTTCTTTTCCTTTCACCTTTTCCTTCAGGAGCTGTCACAGCAAATCATCTAACCCTATCTTCTGCATCCTTCACTCCAACACCAGCTTCCTTCATGTCCTGGTTCTCTGCATCCATAAACCTCCTCTTTGGTCTCCCTCTAGACCTCTTGTCTGGCCTAACATGGTGAAGCAATTTCAATAAAAGTCTTCTATTTGCTAACATTATTTTGATAGTTAACATCAACACTAAAAACCTGATACAGCTGCCTCCAGCTCTAGTTGTTCCAGACAGAGTTTAGAGTTGCAACCAGAGGTCACCGACAGGGCCCATAATGATTTAATTAGCCTTAATGCCAGGAGCCGGCTTTAGTTACCCCCCTTGAAGGTTAGTTCACAGTAGCAGTGGCAATACCTCAAGACCTCTGAACATACAATCCTCAAGGACAAACACTGTCCAGCAGCTGTCAGGTGAAGGGAATAATGCTGGCTCACTGAACGTCACACAGACTTGTTAGCTGTTATGTCAATATGTGACACCAGAGTCCTTGCCTGTCAACAAATCATCCAGAGTGTGTTTATGATGCAAAGTGTGTTTAAAATTGCCACCTTAAAAAGGTTACGTTTTTCCTCAATGAGACTCATTCAAACTAGCTCAATCTTCAACGTTGACAACGTTGCTGCTTCTTGGTACAAGCTCACAATTCTAACCAATGTCTCTGGAGTTGGGTCCTTCTTTAGATATCTAACTGAAAAGCAATCTGAAGTAAATATCTAGCCCCACGAGTAAGAAGCGAAGTACAAGCCAATAGGTAAAGCATTTTAACTCGAACAAAACCCATTTTTCCTAAAGTAGTTTTTGTTTCTATTTGTCTACTGCTTAAAAGGTTTTACACAGGGTGATAAGCATTTTATCTTAACTCAAATGTTCCTGTTATACAGCCAATATGCTCAAAAGATGATGGATGTCTCTTGATTAAAATGAGGAAATGACACACATGACTATGTACTCCAACTGTTTTAACACATTAATAGTCTTTGGAAAAACAACGATCCCTAGATATGTTGCGAACGACCATAAAAGCGTCTAAAAGAACAAAACAAAAGCATCTTAAGACATTTTTTATGGCTGTAGGTGAGGAGTGACTTGTTGGTTACAGTTTCATTCTCACACTGTCCTTGACCACTCCAAGGCCAACTATCCCTGTATGAGTTACAATGACAGTCTTGCGACAGCAGGAAACTTGGAGACAAGGTTACATAGGCTCCCCCTGCCACTTCCCCCTGATCTGACCTCAGTAAATGTGCCCCATTGCCTGGATCTTATTTACACTCCAGCTTGCTCAGTAATAAAAGCTCCATCATGCAGTATTCATGGGACCTCTCTTGAAGTTAAGGCTATGGGTTACTGAAACTGGCCTCTTAGATAAATATACATAATATAAAAGGCACAGTAATAATAAGTTGCCTTTTCATCTCCCTAACCTTTTCAGCTAGGCCATCCTAACCATTCTTCTACTAAATGGAAAGCAAGTAAATATCAATTAATATTACATCTTAACAATTTTCTGTACACCAGGGTATAATGAAGTCTGACAGTTAACCAAATGGGCAAAAACCATCATCTTTTCTAGGGGGATGACATCTTATGCAGTCTCTAGAAAAGTGTCAACAAGAATACACTTTAAGATTAAAACAGAAAGTAAGAGATCCAACTCTTTGTACCAGCAGATGTATAGAGTTGTTGCTACACGAAGACAAAGAAAAACGACACCTACTAGTTAATGTTACTCAAACTGAGGTATTCTTTCTTTTCTTGTTCCGTGTGGTTAATAAAAAAAGCTACACGCTGCACGTCAACTACAGTAACACGTCACACGGTCATTTAAAGTTCCACTTCGATCATCTTTTGATTTATCGTATTTTAAAGGCCTTCCAAGTGATATTTAATTATGATTATGCTGTTTTTTAGGCAAAATTTTAAGAAACTGTGTCGTGACTTTTTTTCTGTAGAGCGGCAGTAGTTCATTACAAATCCACCTGAGTTGTGGGTGTTACTACTAGCACAGCATTTACACTCTCTCTCTCCCACTAGCTTACAGCCCCTCACAACCCCATCCTAACATTACCGGTGCAACATAAATGGCGAGCAACATTGGAGCTATCCAGCCGTACAGTTCTAAACCAGATGGCAGCTAAGAAGAGGATGCATTAGAATCGAGCAAAGCAGGTTGCCTGCAGATTGTATCTTCTACATTACAACTACAATATTTGTTGCTCCTTATTCACAATGATTTGAGTAGAGAAATACTTAGAAGAAATTGAATTGAATTTTGAGCTTAGTTTTCTTCACATACGTCATCCATCATGAGAAAAGTGGTTCTTTTAGAGGTTGCAGACCCCTGGTTTAGCTGTTAATAAAGTAAGTAATAATATAATTTAAAGTACAGATACAAACTCTTTATACATTTACACACTGTATATGCTGGCAGTGGAATATTTACAATTAATCCATATCAGACTTTAATATTTTGTCCACACGTCAAATGAACCTAAAATTAACATTGCCAAAGTATTTGACCCATACATTCACCCATACATTCACACACTGATGGCGGCTCCGCTGCCGAACACTGGCGCCAACCTCCCACCAGAGGCAAGGTGGGGTTCAGTGTCTTGCCCAAGCACACTTCGACACATGGGCGTGCAAGGCGGGAATCAAACCTGAAATCTTACGATTATGGGCCGCCCTACCGCTGCACCACGGCCGCTAAAACTGTTTCAGACTTTATCTAGGAATTAAAGATTGTAAGTAATAACTAGGCCTGGGCGATAAATCGATCAAATGAATTAATTCGAATTTTTTGTTACGGGCGATTTCAAAAATAACTAAATCGAGTTTTTATGTGGCGCATTTTTGGCTCCTCAGAGCCTCCGTAGCGTTAGTTTCACATGGCACGCGGCAAACAACACACGAAACAGCACGCGACAGCAAGGCTACCGGTGAGAGTGGGCAGTTTGTTCCCAAGAAAGAAATGAACTCATCTGTTGTGTGGAACTGGTGTGGCTTTACTGTCACAGACGTGGAGGAAGAGTCTCCACGCTGCAACATTTACCTAAAGGAGCTCATCGGAGTCAAAGGCTCTCACGCGCTCAGTCTACTTACACATGCACGCGCCCTAACACACACGCGACCTGACACACATACTCATTCTACAACGCCTGTAGTTAGTTCATTAGTTAGATAGTTATTTTTTTTACTGTTATTTGTTAATAAAGAATACTGCGCTGTAATTATTACTTGTATATTCATTTGCGACGCGGCCACCGTAGGATTTTGTTTCGGGAGAGGGCGGGGGGGGGGGGGGGGTAACCGCGACTCCTTCTGCTTCATCATCAAGACGGGGTTTATTAATTTATTTAAAACTTTAGACCCAGATATGAGCTGTATTGATAACTTTTTAGAAAATGCTGCTACTCTCAAGGTGAAAGTTTGTCTCATTTTAGTCTAGACTACAGAGTCTGACGTAAAACACAGCTGGGACTTTAAGGAAGTAACCTTTTCATTTTGGACAAGTGAAAACAAGAGTAGAATAACAAAATAAGAAAAAAGCAAGACAAAAATTATATAAAACCAAGAAAAAATTATATAAAACACAACAAAATTATATAAACACAAGTCCAAAAGGGAGTGAGAAGAAGAAAAATTTTATACTTAACTTTGATTCCAAGAGTGTGTTTATTTATTTATTATTCATACCAGAAATGGGGGTTACATTTGTCTTGCATTTGATTAAATAAAAGCAATATTTGCTTTAAGTTGGCTGCAGTTTGTACTTATTGCTTTCCTTAAGTAGGGGGGGAAAAAAATCGGGAAAAAATCGGAAATCGAATTAAAAAAAATAAAATCGGAGATTTTATTTTTAGGCCATATCGCCCAGCCCTAGTAATAACACACTTTTTTGAGAAAACTATGGTCTTTTAGCTTTTTATATTTAAAATTGATTAAACGCAGCAGCTTAACAGCAGCTCAGGACGGAAGGTTTTCTGGAGTTAAAGTGAAGAAGAGGGTGGATTCTGGGAAACTTCTGGGAAGGTGTGTCTAGTAGTTATGTGGACCTCTCTAACTCTGACTAATCTGACTGAAGAATGGTTTCTTCAAAACCAATGTAATTTTATTAGCAGTGTTGCTAAATTTTAGCATTCCATCCAACCAGAGCTTAGCTGTAATTGTTGAAGAAGGATGTTACATAAAGACAAAAAAATCAAAGCTATGTTTTTGACCATATTCTCAGTCTTTTCCAGAGTTTTAAACTGTATTTCAAGTGTGTGATGCATTTGTCAATAGTTCAATAAGGCTCTCCCAAAACTTGATGCAGTTAACATAACATTAAAAAGTAACAGGTTTAAAGCTGCATTTACATCGAACGCGATTTGTGTGGCAGAGTTTCAATGTAAATCAATGTACAGACCAGGGACGTGCAGTCAGGTGAGGCAGGTGAGTCATAATCGTGATAAAATAGAAAAAGTTAAATGAAGTGATTATTATTTTCCACTGATCTGTGTTAAATATACTTTTTCAGTCAACTCAACACGTTTTCCACAATTTCTGAGGTTAAATCGCCGAATTTGAGTGTTGCGCGATCACAGACGGAGCTGAATCTCCCGGTGAGGCTCGAAAGCGCTGTGCCTCACTTCTGACGGTAGGACTCAATGTTAACACAGACATGCGGTGAAAAAAACACATATGTATACTTTCATTTCTTTACAGTATATATGAATAATTTATACAAGAAGAGTGTTTTTTCCATCTATAAAAGAAATATTCTCTGTAGGACAAATATGTTCCTGTGTGTATTTTATAAGCTGTTAGCTGCCGTTGGATGAATGGTGAAATACTTAGTTCTTTCATTGTAAATCTGACTCCAGAGGATTCAGTGCCTCACCAGTCACTGACCTCACCGCACGTCACTGGTACAGACGCGATCTGAAGTCTTGTTAAACAATTTGAGAGCCAGGCGCGTCGGTCGGTCCAGCAGCAGTCCGTTTTGTGCATCGCAGCATGTCCAGAGTTCATATATCTGAACTTTGGCGAGACGCCTCAACCAATCATGGACTCAGCTTTGGGCATGTGATGTTTCATTTACTTGATCAGGGAGTAGAATACAAATTCAACATGGCTGATCAAAGCGAAGATTCTCATCCTGAACTTCCATCCATTTTCTTAACCAGCCGTTTCCCTTTTGGGGCACCAGGGTTGCGGGAGCCTGTACCTGCCATTGTTGGGCAAAGGTGAAGTTGGGGTACACCCTAGACTGATCGCCAGTCTGTCCAAGGGTCTATGGGGTTGGAGCGATCACGCTTGTTACGGAGCTCGCTCGGACACATCACTCGCAGCAGAAGTGAAGCTCACCCTACCAAGAGAGTCTCTGAATGATCTTATGAACCCAGACATAGAGATGTGACTATCAATATCTTTTTAGAGCTTCTAAAAATAAATATATCTGAACTTTAAAAATGTTTTGTGTCGTCCATGCATTTTAAATTAGATATACAGACACCGCTCCATGTAGCAATTAGGCTTAAAACAATTGGCAGTAGCTCCCCCCACATGTGTCTTGGACATCAAGCTTACAAACACATTTTTGGACTTGCCTCGAGCAGCGACAGAGAGGCGTCTGATGCAAATTTGACGCACGAATCGCGTTCGCTGTGTCACAGTAAGTAGATGGGCAATACTATTGCTGTGCATCTTCAATCTCCACCAAGGGAAACTCTCAGTTTTTTGGCACACGCAGAATTTAAAAGTTGTAAAATAACTACGGAAGAGCCATTAGACTGCAGACTGGCGTCTTTTTTGATTGAGTGAAAAGAAACATCTAAGGATAAAAAGGTAAAAGATTCAGACATAACTTGCGTGGCTAAGTAGCTGCCACCACTGTCGTAGCTAAGCTGAAAGTCATGTTTGTCTCGTGGTCCTCTTTTATTTGCTCTGCCAGATCCACAAAAGCACTTTTCGTGTCCTTGTTTCTGTATTTATAAACCATTGAGTGTATTAGATTGGTGGACACTTGGTAGAGACAGTGCAATAAAAAACAACAGTTGACTTTGATGGATGGTTTAGAGAACATGAAGAGCTGCACTGCTGGTAGCAACCAATTGAGTCTAAATGGCTCTAGGTCATACATGGGCCAAGAGGTTAAAATGAGGCAGGATTCCATGCAGAGAAACCGTTTTTGCAGTGGCGAACATTCTTTGACTGAAATTACACAAAACAAGTTCACATTTTTACGATACAAAGCACAAGTATTTATTACATGTGGTTTCGTCTCTAAAATGTTAGGTGTTTCTGACTGACTCTTTAGCTCTCAAAGAACAGTTCTCAGCTATTTTCAGGACAGTGTTTTTTTTCTCAATGTTAGTATCCTTTTCATGGTTCTATGTGTATCTTTATTAATGGTTTTTAATGCTGGCCTGAGTGAGAGATGTCTATGGTCCTTTGTACATTCAAGAAGTACTAGTGTTTGTCAACTTTTTGTGAGCACAAATGGCTGCTGACTTCTAGTTGTTCATAATTTGTTTAAGGATTACCAAAAGAAAAACAAATCAGATTGCTTTTTAATGTCTAAATGCATCAATAACAATCCTTTATTGGTGCCAAAAACTTAGTAAAAGATTTTGCTCCAGGACAAAAGGTGGTGATCTTTTGTAAGAGAAAATCAAAAATTATATATTAATGTAATTAGGCTTATAAAAAAGTACTATGTTGATAACAGAAAGTCTATATCATGCAGTCAAAAGGCAATGACAGTATCAGTGTTTTTTGTTCAGCATGTTATAATTTGCTTACTTTATCTTTTCAGCCAAGAAACTTCCTTTGTCAATACACATGGATTTTGTTTTTGCTGGGCTAAATTGACTGAAAAGTTGTTGACTTTGCGATATTGGCTTTCTTCAGTGCAGTGTAACCACTTTTGGTGCCAAAGTGATGACCAATCTTTTTCTGTCAAAACTATGAAAGGCCAGTGCCTTTATAGTACAATTTTTAAATCATAAAACAGCCAGAAAAGTACAAACATAAAAATATGAGACTATGCTTTCGATCGGCCATAACAAATTTACTAGTTTTACTGGGGACTGTCTGATCAAACCCACTCTGTCAGGTCAAGGCTAGTCTGAGCAGTGATCAATACCTCGATCTCAATAAAAGACCTAAACAGCAAAGAATTGATGGAAGGAGAAAACATGAGATAAGAAAAGAAAGATAGAGGGATCAACTCAAATGCCAGCCTTGTCATAATGCTATAGCAGGTCAACAATACATTCGTCTTTAGGAAGGAGCTCTTCATGGTGGCAGGTAAAGTGGTGAGCTATAGAACGATTAAGTCATTGGCTGTCACTTCTTACGGTGCCAAATCAATATTTAATATGTTTGCAACCTTCAAAGCAGAATAAATAAATGAAGGCACAGGCACAAACCAGCCTGATAGATGTCACACCAAACAGAAAGAGACAAATGGACCACAGAGGGAGAGGTGGAGAACAGAGAAGCCTTTAGAGGAAGCTTTCTGTGGAGTAATATGTGACATTTAGTCATGAATTCTGACCAGAAAAACTCAAAAGATCCCACTTGACCTAGAAGTAACCACTGCCATAGTAAAATTATATTATAACTTTAACTTCTTCTCTGTTATCATTGGTATAAACATCCTTTGGTGTTTGGTTGGTGCAAAAGTGTCAGAGCCAACAAATGCTTACTTGTAAACTGTGCCTCCATTTCCATGGCCAAGCAGCTCTTGATAGTGGATATCTTGGGCATTTATCTGCTGATCAACAAATAAGTGTAACACAAGAGTAGTTAAGTAATAGAATGACATAACCTACTCAACTTCTGACCTGCATTTGTAATTTAAGAACAATGAGATACAGGGGGGTTGGAACATGGCTATCTGAAGCTATAAATAAGTCAGGCATTGGGTCATCACAAGTTCAGTGTCACAAAAGAGAAAAAAAACAATAAAACAAAACAAGGAAATCTATACAACTCTTGCTCTCTAATTCATACATTTTTTCTTGTGTTTTGGTGAGTAGAGCAGGGACTGATGTGGAGCTTAAAAGTGATTCATCCACCATTCTACTCTACATTACCTTGGATCAAAAAGCCCATTTCAATTAAAGTAATTATTTCTTTTTAAATGCTTATAAGTTATCTCTTTTTGGAAGCTCTGATCAATATGTACGTTTAAAAGACTTTTAATTTATTCATTCAAGATTTAGGAATTTTACAGTTAAACTAGAAGTTTACAGTTCTCCAGGTCAAATTGCAAAACATTTGTTCATATTTTTTGGAATTAAAAATACATTTGTTTTAACTAAATATATATTTTAAAGACCAATCTTTACCAAAAACTAGCTAAAATATTTGTGATTTCCAAGTCATCTTCATGAAATGTAGTATCAATAAATATGATGGAATATCAAAATAGATTTCAGTGCGTAGTGGAGATGAATGGGTGGAAAGAATTGTGTAGATGATTAATGGATTTGGAAGCAGTTTTCTGGATTATCAAACTGGATTGTGTAATTTGGTGCACCAGTAGCAGAAACAAAGCAACCCCTAAACATGTAGCTTCCTAAAAAAGGTAACAATGGTCATTCTGGCGTAGTAACTTGATCTTATTTCCACTGCATGTCTTCAAAAATAGAGGGCTTTGCCCATGAGTGCTTTTCCAAAATTGTAACTTGGTAGTCATTATACTACTGCTGTATCAATGGCTTCTTCCTTGTTGAATGGCCTTTCAGACCATTTTGCAACTACACTAGTTTGACAGCGATTAAATACATCCTCACCAGCTTATGCCAGCATAAAAAAGGCAAATGTTGCAATTATGAGAAGCCTATAAGAGCCATGACTGTCAACATATTGTCAGTGTTTTAAGGCAGAGGAATCTCAATGTGAAAACTTCTCACATTGAATTATGAAACAATGAATAAATATTGAGCTCCTTACTTCTGACAATAAGCAAACAAAATACATTTTGGTCGACCTGACTGAATAAAAGATTACCTTTTCATTTAGTGTATATAAGTTCAATCATTTAAAAAATTTGCTTTAAAATTAAACAGAATTTGAATAGAAAGTAAGTAAATGTTGATGTATTTAAAGATGAGCAGATGTTTAAGAAGATGCTTAATTCTTTCAGTTATAACAAAGAATGTAGTGTAAATAATTCTGTTCTTTAAGTATGTCCAGTATCTTGAACCAAAAGGGTTCAAGGACAGGGTATACGGAACTACTTTTTAAATGGGTAAAAACAAAGTGCTAATGAATAAAAAGCTCGAGTAAATTTCACAAAAAGCTTGCATAGCATCCAATATAGAATTTAAGAGACAATTACAACAAAAATACAAGGTTAGCTTTTATAACATAAATGTGAGCATGTTCAAGAATAAGAATAGCTACATAACTCACTCCAATACAATGAATGTGATTACATTTTTAACTGAAGACTATCAAGGTAAAGAGAATGAGACTCACTAACCTGCCCGTTTGTCAAGATCTTCTTGAGTTCCGCTGATGACTTTTTTAAGCTGAAGAACAAAAAAACCACTTAATAATTGTTCCAAGAATAAAATGCAAAGCAGACAAAAATAATTTCCCCATCGTGGGATTAATAAAGTCTATCTATTTGTCTATGCAAGTTGCAACGTTTCATTGAAAAAGCAAGTGAAAAATTCACCTGTTGTTGGCTATGGAGTCAGATACAGCATGAGTGCAGTCACTGGCAGGGTTGGGTCTAGTATTGACCTGAAAATAACAGTCATTCATTGGAAATTATATCAAAGGCAAGACACAGGCAGAGAGAAAACATTCGATTTCTGATGGTAAACAAAACCCGTGCTTTTCCCCATTGAATTGAATCGAACTTTATTATTCTCACAAAGTAGAAATTCACCTGTCACAGCCGCTCAAGAGGAAAACAACTAACAATACAAACCACATACCAACCAAACAAGTAAATTAATAAATAGATACATAAATAAATCATTTTGATGAGATAGTTACACAGGTAAGTTGTGCAGCCAAAGGAAGAGTAGGAAGAGTAGAATGTAAGCCTTGTGCTATCTTAGGCACTTTAACGTTGGGAGTGGGGTCATCTAGACCCACTAGACAGTGGGCTAAACCTTTTTTCTTCAATGATTTGTGATCTTCACTGGTGTCCATGGATTACATGAAATCCTCCTCACCTTTATCCACCTTTGTCATGGTAGGAATAACACGTCAATGTAAGGTTCGGGTTATCTGGACCCCATTGGATAGCACAAGGCTTAAGGCAGCTGTATCTACACATAGTTAGAGCAAATTACAGCTTTAACAGAAAAGAAATAATAGATATTGTCCAGCAAGAGCTCAATGGAAAATGAAAACATTCAAAATTTGATCAATTACTAAAGACTCCTATCCTCCATCTATTTCTTCTGCATCTATGTTTACTTCAATGACCTGAATACTTATCCCAGTTATCGAACACAAATGAAGAGATGAGACACTATAAAAGAAGGTACTAAAATAACTCTAATTGAGGTCAAATGTCCAATCTGTTGGGTCCATAAAGGCAAAGAGATTTTCTCTTTAATTAGTGCCCAGGAAAACCTAATTTCAATGGAACACTGGGCTCCCCTAAGCCAATTATGTTGGTATTAAACCAGGAGAAAATAAGAGGAAAATCACCAAAGAACCAAAGGTTTTTCAAAGAACACCAACTTTTATAAGTTGACCTTTGACCTTAAAAAGCTGAAAAAATAGAGAGAAAAAAGAAAGCCCAGAATGAAAAGCTGTAACCAAGTCTCCTATGAGAATAAATTAAATAAAGTCGTTTTGGTATTTCAGTGGGGGTTGATTTTATCATTGAAATGCAGATGGTTATAATGTGGATCAGTAGGAGAGACTGAGAACGTGTCAAGTCATTTAACCCATGATAATTAGCAACGGCTTTCAATAGCAACATATGCCAAACACAACATGGAAAAGAATCAGTGAAAGGCTATTTGGAGGCTTGTAATGACAATTTCACAGTCGAACAATGACGTGCTCTTTACAGCGCAATTTTTCTCCAGTCAATGCTGAAAATCCCCCAGTGGTACGGAATGAGAGAATCCCAACACTGAAGGGGAATCAGATTTTCACACAAACACCCCAAACCTAACTGAGAATCCCAGAATAAGAACCAAGAACACATAGAGACAGAGTAGGAGGAGGGAGAGCGAAAGAGACAAGCCCCAAGACATGAACAGATAGATATCCCTATGCATAAACATAGATGCAGAGAACAAGAGAATGAGTGAAAGAAAAGGAGAGCCTTGACTTCAATTGACATTTCAATAAGTGGAACACAGCGTTACCAATCCATTTGACTCAACTTCCCATATCCCCTCCCCTCCTTCCCCATGTAAGGCAGCTGAAACAATTATTGTGATACTTACCTTCAGGCCATGTATGTTCCGGATCCCTGGAGTCTTGCCGGCTGAAACAGTAATTGACTAGATTGTAGAGCACATCACTGGACCTTTTACAAATGTGTTGAAAAGAAATCAGATCTTTATAAATAATAAGAAAAAAAATAATGAAATAAGGGCTATACTGAAATTAGTTGTAGACGTGAAGTGATTGAGATGGTGGGCTCTTGAGACAGTTGATGGAAGGAGATAAAAACAACCAGATTTAAAAAAAAAAAAAAAAGAAAAGAAAAGAAAGAAAAGAGGAAAAATAACAACAAACTATAAGGAGTTTAAGAGTGGAAAAGAAACGTTTTACGTCTTTCCCATTGGGGGCCGGTTCATGCGGAGCAGGCCACAAGCTCAACATTTAAATCATGCATTAAAAATTAGATTTATATTAATCCACTTTAAGAATAAAAAAAACAAACAAAAAAACAGTGCAGAAGTTAAGGTGATGGATTAGCCAAAGAACAAATCTGGACCTCTGACGTCCTTGATGCAAAAGGTTTAAGCAAACACCCTAGCAAAGTAATCATGCTGTATTTGTCTCTTGTGTAATGATGCTGCCGCATATCAGGAAGGGTCACCGTACCTCTTGGAAAAATTTGTAGAGGATCTGGCGGCAGTCCATTCATGCGTTGTTCATTCACTGTGTTTAAGTACTAAAGGGCAAAAGGAAAGAACATTTCAATGCTGTGTTCTGCATCTATTTATAAAACAGTTTTAAGGCTACTCACTACAGCCATTCAAGCTGCTACACATAAACACACAACATAAAAGCAGGTACTTCATCGCCTTCAGACTGTGGAGGAAGATCTGAAGCTTTGATTGAATATCAACACATGCAAAATGATTATTTCACGCGAGTCAACATGGAGCCACAGCTTGAAAGAAAAAAAAGGGAATTTTGAAAATCTGTTACTGGTTGAAAACCCCATGGGCTTGTTCTCCAAGACCCTGCATTAACCCTTTTCTCTTCAGGTCAACAGCTCACCTAACACTCATATTCTACAGGACTAACGCAGACACACACACTCTCAGGCGGCCCAGCAGCCTGCCAAAGCAAACCGGTAACTGATGTTTCAGTTTCCCGAACCATCTGTTCAAACTGCGAATGTGTGTGAGCACGCGGTAAAAACAGGCCCCATACGAGACAAAGACACTAAAGATGTAGCGTACACATACATGAGTTAATTGTGTTTAATTTACTGTCCAGTGTGTACTACATGTGCATGACAGCATTATGCAAATGTGCGATCTCATTTTGGGGGGATGGAAGAAGTGGGGGGGGGACAACGGGACCAGGTATTGATCAGAATGGCTACCCAAGTGGCACAGCTGTTATTAAAAGGTCTATTTATCACTGTCAGATCCCCTTCTTCGCTCTTAGCTCTCTGCCTTCACCCTGCGGCACTTTCACTTGGCTACATTTGTACAATGGGACTAATACTTAAAAAAAAAAAAGGGAAAAAGAAAACCTAAATGACACGCCATGTGTGTTTGCGGTTGCAGGAGTGGATCAGGCTTCACATACATTTAATTTTCCGCTCAGCTAGCTTATTGATTACAGCGGCAATTACCACCTAATCTGTAGTAGGTGTGTTATTAAAAGAAAATTTCCATTCTTGGCCAATAACTAAACAGCGTCAGATCCCAAATACCATCACTCAGCCTTAAGGGACGTGTGAGAGAACCGCGAACGCATGAGTCTCCCCATCATTTGCACACTAAGGGGAAACGAGAGTAAAAGAATGGTGGATTCAGAACAACCATCTCCAGGGAAGCCGGGAGAGAAAAGAGATGAGGTCATGTTTTTTTTAGCACCTGACATGGAGCGGTCTTTAACTTTGAACAGGGGCGTCTGTCTTTCAAGGCATCGAACAATGATTATAGATGCCTGGAAGTCTACCTGGTCTCTCAGGATCACAAGGCAATCAATGTTTTTTTTTTTCTTTTCGCACTGATGGGGAGGCCTTTCACAATAAATGCCCTCTGTACGCTGATGTCAATTAGATGCTGAGCTGGTACATTAATATTGTTCAAACATCACAGGCAAAACTTTTTTAATAGGAAGTGTTAAATCAAAGTGTTAAAAGAAAAAAACATGTTTTATTATTTGACAGCATGACAGTACATTTATAATCAGAAACGTACACAGACAAAACCAGCAGCACACACAAATTGAAAGGCTAAATAAATCATCCCATCTTTCACCTAACATGCAGGTTCCCTTAATTCCTATTAATTTCACATAATGGCTGTCTGCTCACCTGGAATTAATATCACTGATGTCAAAATCCACTGAGGTCTCTATGGAGGCCAAATGACAACTACAGCAAACAACCACAAATAGAAAGAAATGCATACAAAGTAACTGACTAGTTTAAATTATATTCCAGCCAGTTTCAGTATTTTCCAAGTGATCAGCAGCTTTTTATTTACTTGGCTGTCCCAGGAGAAGAAACCCATTACAGAGCTCCTGGATTTATTTGACAAAAATTCACAAATGGATGTTTTGAGGGTGTAAAGAAATGCAGAGCTGATACAAAATATTTGTTCATGGTACAATGAATGTGTGTCAGGGTCGTACATTAATATTCACTTCAGACATGTCACATGATCTCATGTAGAAAAAACTAAGTTCTGGGAGGTGGAACGGTTCTCTAAATAACTGCCATCAGCAATTATTAATAAATAGAAAAATAAGAAAGAAATGAAAACCCCCAAAAGGATTAAATGATTTGTATATTTGTGATGTTTGGATGTTTTCAATTATTGTTCATTTCACCTGACATCCATCAGAAGGAAAAAAAAAACAACAAAAAACATGGAAAAGTGTGAAAAAAAAGAGCTGAGGTCAAAGGTTTTTGTGTTTTCATTTTGGATTTTCAACACTCAACACAACATCTGCCTCAGTTTGCGTAATAACCCCGCTACCCAGTGCTACTTAATGATTAAAAAGCAACCACAAGTGATAAAACGGACAAGAAAAAAAACAAAAAAAAAAACAGAAGAGAGTGTAAATTGTGCCTGTGGCAGTAGCAACATCATTGTGAGCTGATGGGGGGTAAAAGACATCCATAGATGAAAGTAGATTTTGAACAATTCTGGAGCCTGGAGGGGGGGGGTTGCTCTTTAATGAGGCAAAACTTTAAGTACTGAATAATAAATAATAAAAATTGACAGTTCATTTAGTTTTCAGTGTACCTCATAAAAAACCTCATTACATGCCATTACTCTTACTGTCCATGACATGATCAGTAAATATGGTGGAATATTAAAATAGATTGCAGTACCCAGTGGAGATTGAATGGGTGGAGAGAACTGTGTACCGTAGATGCTTTAGCGAATTTCAAAGTAGTTTTCCTCATCATCAGACGGAATTTTGAAATACGGTTAATACCACTTACCTAGTAATTTTCAAATTCTACAGAAACTGAGCCGACGCAGATGAACACAGATGTTCCTTTCCAACATTACAGAATTACAGCCACAACTGTAGTTTTACAACAAACTGTCAGCATTATAGGTGCAACGATACGCTAAAATCTCAATTCGGTTTGAATTGGGGGGGGGTCCTCATCTCTGGCCTGGTGTCTGCATTAGCCATGTGTTAACATGCTTACTGTCCGTCACCTAATAGCTTCTCGGAGGAAACTCTCGAGTGACAAAGCGGCTGGGTCCATACAATGCATATGCGGGAAAAAAAAGAAAAAACACACCGAAACAGTACAGAAGTGAACCGAACCGAAACTGCCGTACCGAAACGGTTCAGTTCAACTATGTGTATCGTTACAGCCCTAATGAGCATCTATAAATCATTTTTCCAAATTAGAATGAAGGCAATTAATTGTCATTGTAACCCTTCTGGATTTGAGAAACAAATGCCAGATTTTAAAACTTAAAACAAAAAAAGGTTAGAGAACATTAAAGGCATTTTCTTCCTCAAAGAAGACATTTAGGACATGGATGTCCATGTCAATTAAACAACACAGTGCAGAACGCTGGGAAAGTATGTTTTTCCATCAAAAGTAAAGGCGAGAGTGAGATGTGACCTAAATGTGAAGGTCTTTTACCTGACCTTCATCGATGTTAAACAAAGTCGAACTGCTTCAATGCTAAAGTTTTACTGTCTGGAACTCCTAAATTTAACATAGTAATTGAGGCATGTCGACTCTAGTTCTTGTGTTTTCTTGTAGTTTCTTTGACCTTGATATGAAGTTGCTGAGACATGTACTCCTGAAACGACCATGTTGAATACTTTCGCTTTATAACATCTTTGCAAAGCAGAACAATGATCCTAAAATTATTTGGGAATGCCCTTGTGCCCCTACCAACATGGAATGGAAGGTAATAGTGCTTCACCCCTCCTTCACATATCTCAATTCTTAAAAGGTAAGAAAAAGAAGAGCTTTTATGGGTCACTATACTTGCTGATGGCAAGTACGAACATATTGAATCCAGGTACTTATCTGTCTCAAGTGGTGGAGAGCAGAAACAGCTTTCTGGCCCTTTATAATTTCCATAAAGGCTATATATTTTATAACCTCAAGATTTGTAAAACTCTTCAAATAAAAAAGAATGTCTTTGTTCACGTGCCTCTACTTACTTTCTTATTCAAAAAGCAGATGGTCACCACACAACCTCTGAAAGTTTAATGCATAAAAACACAATGATAGAAAAAAGTACTTACGTATGACAACATGGCTTTGAGTTCTTCATCACTTCTGACCGTGATTCTGTCTCCCACCTCATCTTCGTCTTAAAAATTAAATGAGAAAAGGAAAGAAGAAGTATTACAAACAGTAAAGCAAATATCCAAAAGCTCAGGCAACCTTGTGAGATTCAATGAAGCCCATTTTTTCATCCTATCAAAAATGGAAAAACTCCAAGTATGCCAGCCAAATATATAAAAATACATTTATTGTTTATATTTTTAAATATCAGTAGCTATAAGAGATTTATCATCATTAACCTTGATCTTTAGACAAACTAAAATATATTAGATGTCTGCTAGATTAAGCTGGAAAAAAAGAGATGCATCACCATGTGTACATTGATGAAATGCTGCAGCGCTCCTTCTTCTTATTCTATGCTGTTAAATGAGGATTTGAACTTCAATTATAATACAGAAAACAAACGGGGGGTGTTTTAAGATAAAACAAAAAATACACAAACAATTTAGCTTATAAATCAAGGTTATAAATACACACATTCAATACATTTTTGTCAACCACATTATTTTTGTGTCTATCTTTTGGGAAAAGATACATTTGTTTTAAGGCCAAAAAAATGAGAAAGAAGAAATGACAAAGACTATAGTAAAAGGTTAATAAATATTGTGACAGACTACTTTTTTAGATTTGTATGGACACAAATTTGACGAATCGCACACACACACATACACACACACACACATACACACACACATAGGAGAAACCGTCAAGACAGAGTTCAAAAACATACATTTAGAACAGCATTAAAGAACACTGCATCTTAGTGAAAGGATTCCACGCTAAGACATTAGAGGACCCACACCATGTGTTTGGAGGGTATGAGAAAATATGATAATAATTCTAAAATAAGAATAAACCTGTATACGTGTGTGGTTATTTGTGTATGCATAAATTGTAAAATATTTTGCAATTATTTTGTGCTTCATGGAATAACAGTGGCTAACACGTCCATAAAATACAACAGGTTTATTTTTTTTTTTTGCGTTACTTTACAAATACTTTCTTAGTTTCTTTTTCTGTCACTAATTAAGTGAATCTGTTTTGTTATTCTAAGTAACTTCTGCTATCTGTTGTTCAGAACTCCTCTTACAAGTATCAGTGTTTTTGTTTTGCTAAAGGCAATGTAATGTTTCAGTTCAAGCTTAACGTGGAAAAAATGAAATAAACAAACAATAACATTACAAACAGATAATTTGTGTATTTGTGTAAATTGTTAAATAAACAAGAATGATGGGGGAGTTCCACAGAAACTGTTCTTGTTTCTGTACAGTAACTGAGGAAGAAGAACTTACATTCAAATGCCGTGACAGTCGCTTCTGGCATCACATCCCTGATTGCGACCTGAAGAGTTTGGTACAAAAATTACTTAATTTATCACAAACTCAAAAGCAAACATTCATTGAATCATTGCAGCGGAAATACGTGAATATCTAGGGAGAATGACTTAGTTTTATAGAGATACAATATGATGTTCCTTCTTCTTGAATAAGACATAGTGTCTACAGTACAGACAGATAGTTTAAGTTAACAACTAATTCCAATTGTTCTCCAGCTCTTTACAGACTCACCATCAAGTCATTGAAGTTCGGAAGAGATGCACAGTCCACGGACGAATCCATGTCTCCCAGCGGCGTTTTTATGCGGATTACTATAGCCTCGTTGTCCATTTCAAACATGCTATTTGAAATTAACATGTATAAAGACCCGCAAGCCTCATAATACTAGGTTGACTCTCAAGGCTAAGCTAACTTCCTGTAGTATTTTGCTAGCATGCTAATTAACTTTGGTGATACGAAGACACGAAAACTTTTCCTCCTGAGCTGAGTCACTTCAAACTGAGATGTCACGCTATAACCGCCTAAGCTGTTTACCGTAGAACCTGAATATATTTCTGCATACACTGTTATGATCAGTTTTACCCGCTGTCATTTATCAATGTTTAGCTGTGCAGCTAGCTCACAGGAAACTGCTGTCGCGGTGTTCACAAATCAACATCCGCTTAGGGAATTTCAAAACAAAAGACATTTAACGCTATTCGCTCATTTCAAAATATAAAAATGAAAAACGGACTTGTTTTAATGAACACGGCATTTTCTGCAAACATACATTTGATTCTGTTTTATGCCGTTTTAAAACATAAAGTCGAAGGTTTAAATTTATTTAAAAAGTTTGCATGTAAATTTAAAAAAATGGGTTTTGTACTAAATTTCTTTGTTTAAAAAAAAGAAGAACATCTTTAACTTGTCCAATTCAACATTGGACAAGTGTATTGCAGTTGACAAAGACTATTTTACTTGTTTGATCGTTGACATTTCTCATTTCTGCTAAAGAAAAAAAAAAAGGGGGGGGGGGTAATTTTCTTCAATTGCAAAGTTTCAGGTTAGAAAACGTTACAAAGAACATTTCACAAAAGCAACATTGGGAGACAGTTTCAGATATTCTCACAATAACTACTTCTGTGCTGGAATACATGTATTTCCACTCAATTTACCATCACAAGGCATTGCTCCTGCTCTCTGCTGGTCAAACCTATAATGTAATATAATCTTTTATGTATACTCTATCCCACCTCACAGATACAGCTTTTTTGTAAGAAAACAAATTCTTCTAGGTTAACATAAAGTATAGAAAAATGTATGGTGGAGATTTTAAAAGGATTTCAAATGTTCAAGTGACACATGCTGTGTACTTGCAAGTTGTTACCATGGGTTATGGTTGTTTAATAGAGTTTCTACATTCTAGTAGCGATTTTAACAGTCTAAGGATTTTTATGTTACCACAAATACGTTTTTATTTTAACATTTTATATCTAGACAAATAATATCTCCTGCTCATATCAACATATTTGACACCTGAGTGTGTTTGCGTAAAGTATGTGTGGTGATGCGATTCAATTCTACTTTTCTACAATATGTTTATCCATACAACTCATAGAATTAAATAAAGTAAACAATACAGTTAATGGAGGCAACGCTTATCCTGCCAGTGTCAGTGGCCTTCAAATGAAGCATTTAACCCCCCACCCCCACACCCCCACCCTGACCTCAAGATGAACTCTTTGTATCTTAATCTCTTTTAAGGCATCAGCTAAACATTGTGTCGGGTTAACTCCAGCTGCCCCTGCAACTCTGAACTCTGTGTTAAATAAATAAATATTTAGAGAGTGTGTGTGTGTATATATATATATCACTGGATGGTTTTTGTAATGCAGAAAGTCTGAATATGTGTGTCTGTGTGGGTGATAATATTTGTCTTTGTCTCAAACGGACAGACACAAATGTAGATGTACTGATGTACACAAAGGTTACAAGTTCATTGCATTGACTTTATCTGGACTGATCACATCATTTACAGCTGCACCAATAGCTGGGCTGGGTTAAAGACCCATTGATTTTCATGTAATGCTGGAAATTATTACTTTTCCTAATTGTTACAGGAGTGTGAAGAGGAAACAAAACAGGGCTGCCGGGCGTTCTGATTGATGCCTCGTCCATACCTTCTATCAGATGAAATGCACAGGATCTATACGGCACTTTGTCAAACATACTCTCCCAGGGCTCGACGTTAGGTCCTCCTGCTTTAGGGGCAAGCAGGATGAAGCCCAGTCAGCAATCCACATTATCAGAAATCAAACTCCTGACTTAGCCGTGAGGAGAAAGTGGAAAAGGTAGGCCAGAATTCACTGTCTGGTAATTAAGAGCCATTTTATATGGCCTTCTTTCTTTCTCCGCACCTTTTTTTCCCATTATTGACAAGCTGCTTAGCTCAAAGTGAGACCAGTTTGACTCTAAATATATGAGGCACACTTATTTAACTTTCTCAGCAAAGACATAAAAGGGAGTAAACGAGGCAGAAATGATTCCTCACTCCAAGATTGCCATTTTTTACTCCATTATAATTTTGTTTGTGGCTGCTTGTTGTGTATCGCTAATTCTCCTTCTCTTCTGATGATTATTATTTCATTAGTCCAAGTCAAATGTATTGGTTGGCTTGTTGTGTTTACTGATTAATGAGCCAAAGGCTATGCTGTCTTCTTTCACTGTAAAGCTGCTAAAGACGATCTTGAAATGCTGTTTGTCTGCTCGTAAAAGATTGATCAATCCCTTGGAATATTGATTCTTGCTTTGCAACTTTCCGTCTATTATTCTCCTTAATAACAAGAGTAATTAATCAAGCTCAAATGTGTGAGCGTGTACAGTTTGAAGACTTATTTACCTTAATAAATCCTGTAATAGGGGGAAATTTAAGAGGATCTGAAACTCCAGTTCAGTGAAAACCTGTCCCACCACCTGTCTGGGGCCACATCTTAACCCCTGTATTCAGATGCAAACTCTTCGGTTGAAATAGTGATATGTCTCATCAGCCTTGAAGCCCGAAGCTGGTTGTTTATCGGCGCTGCCAGAGTCTAGGATCAGATCGATACCATACCCCCTCACACGGGCTCCAAATAGAGGTCAGGACGTGTGGAGGGTTATGGCACTTCAGTGGATATGAATTGCTAGAGCCTCCACTGTCATTTGTTACGTCTTCTTTTAAAGTTCATCTCAAAGTTGACCTGTGATAAAGCACGGGGAGTTTGGGAGTGACTCACATAAGAGTTATGTGGAAATGTAGCAGCTCATGGACAAGCTGGTTGGAGACAAATGGATTGTGTGAGTAACTCTCAGGTCTCTGAGCAGCCTGCTTTTGCTATCGTTCCAAGTGTTTCAAATTCATCTCAGAGGTCCACTTTATAACTGCGCATTGTTCCTAATAAAACAGAAATATTGCCTCCTTGCTGACCTGCTCATATGGGGCTATAGGAAAATTTATGGAGTGTGTCTCTTCCGTGGAAGCTGGTTTTTAACAAAGCCTCACATAAATAGTACCATACCAGATCACCCAGGCTCCGGTCAGATTGCAGTCCTGAAGTGATTAAGTTAACTTTTGAAATGTTGGATGTCACCGTTAGACCGATTTAGATATATTTAGAGTCATCAACTATTACAAATACATTTTTCCCATGAAAGCACAGCACTGGATAATGTCCAGTCTTGTTTTACAGCTCAGTAGTCTGATCTTGAAGATATGATAAAAATGAGTTCACAGCTGATGGTTCTCCTGAATGCTGCTGCTGCTCAGTTCTTATAGGATGAAAACAAAAATCATTCATAATGTAGTTCGTACTCCTGTCTCTTCATTGCAATGCTTCAAATTGTAGTTTTATTTTGTAGAGACAACATACAGTATCTCTCCAGTTTGTAGTTTCTTTTACACAGAAAATGTGTTGTTATTGCCTTTTTCCAAGTTCAAAATCTGTCTTTTTTTTAAGCTCTTGCAGGCAAAAGAGCCCTTGAGAGGACAGCTCTGTGGTTGGTCTTTTTTTTTGTGATTAAATGAATTTCCATATCCACCAGAAATGCTCCTAGGTGATGCACGGCGATTCATCTTTGAGTAACTGTCTGCATGTAACCAGAGGATAAACCTTTCACAGGTTTGTGTCCTCCTATTTCTCCTTTCTGAGCTATTTTTAGATGATATTTTAGCCCCAACTCTGTGTAATGTTTTGACTTATGTGAATAAAAAGAAGGCGTTTATCACAATGTTTTGCCACCTCCAAAAGTGGATTTTGGGAAACTCAAGGAAATTTTGGTATTATTAAGTTATTGCTTCTGGGCACTTTGAGTTGAATGAGTCTGGAAGGATTGATTGTGGAAGTGAAATGTCTTGCACTGTTTGTGTGTTTTCTTTCATTTTCTTTTTTTTTTTTAATTATTATCATTACTGATGAAACTCATGAGTATTGTCAGTAATAATCTGACTTTTTTATAAAAAAAATTTTTTTATAAAGTATTTAAGAAACAATTCCAACAGCAGCTCTCTGTACACACACCTGCACATGTGCAGCACTGCATCAAAGACATGTAAGCTCTCTTCAGCCACACGTGGCTCAGGAACAGAGTGTGAGGTAGCCTGTTTGTCACCTAAAATATTCATCAAACAGATCAACGGAAAGTCTGGGTGTTCTCTTCCAGCAGCCTCGTCTCAATTATTTATGGAGGGTGGTTACAGTTTTTGTGTTTCGGTCAGTCTTAAGGAAAACGCAGAAGCTGTGAAGGTGAACATTTTAGACGTGTTTTGGTCACATTTCTTGGATTTAAAAAAAAATCAAACTGTACACTTTCCTTGAGCTGACATGTGATAACAGAACATTTGTGATACAAAAGAAAGTAAATAAATGATTAACAGCATAAAATGTTCAGACAAAATATTCTTGCAAAAGGCACAAATGAAAATTCTTTCCAGTTGTAAGCAGGCCAGTGTCACTTCAGTGTGCTTAGTCTTTAATTTAGGATGCACAGCATACCTGACACTGAGGTGAGTCAGCGGAAAGTTGTGCTGGTCTGTCCTAACAGACTGCTCAAATGACCACTTACGTTTTTACCTGTAGCTTACATAGGAACTTTTAAGATGAGTAGAAGAACATCGTTTGAAGTGACTCCAGAAGTTGATTTCTGTGAATAAATTCTTAATAATAAAGAAATCAAAGTAAAAATTTTATAGAAACACTTTTTTAATTTGGTAATTTGGTTTTTCTGCTCTGCCTTGGAGGCATTTGGACCACATTTATACCTACCTTAATAGAACTATAGCATATTTTTTTTTAAATTACTAGGCTGAGGCGTCCATAAGGTGTACATAATAATCCTGCAATAAACCAATTGAAAATAAATGTAAAAAATGTAGAGCTTTCTGAATCATTTCTGATTGGTAAAAAAAAGTGCAAAAGTATTTCCACGATACAAGTCATGATAATTTCATTAACTGAGAGCCTTTTCTTAATATATTACATTTACTTTGACAAAAAATGATGAAATGTGCAATCTGTTGTTTGCATAAAAGATCCCATTTTTTAAGAAACTTTAATTTAAAATGTTAGGTGATTTCCATTAACACACGATAAAATTGAATAGGTTGATCATTATCTACAGCAAATCCGAAAGAACTCTAAAATGCGCGCTTTATACTCTACCTGAACATTTCTGCAGTGTACAAAATTGGATGTGCTGGCCAGTGAATAAGTTTGGGTATTTCATTATATGCTTAATTGAGGATTTCAATATATTTAATCTCTTAATATAAAAAAATTGAGTTGTTCAGACCATCAAGGCTGCATAAAACATTTGCTCCCCTCAAGGAAAAACTTGAGTGTTTATCAGCCACAGATGTAGCTGTGATTGTTGGGTTGAAAGTGTGTATGTGTGTGTATGTGTGTATGTGTGTGCGTTTGTGCATGCAAGTGTCCCCACTGTCTCATTGTGAGCCATAACAATGCCCTGGAAACACAACCTCTAGGGGTCTTACCTGGATGTGGCGGCCCCCCACTTTTTCATTAAAAATCACCATCCAGCAGCTGAGGCTCCGTTACACCACAATGTGACAGAACCACACAAGGGCAAACATATGCGACCCGCACCCAACCTTCAATGATGCCCCGATAGATAGATCTTTTGCTTCTGTCTATTTTACAACAAGTTTGAATGCAAATTAATGCGGAGCATTTCAAAAGAAAGTGTGCAGGGCATTGTTGTTGGCCTTGGTGAGCTGTTTTCACAAGATCACTTGTTTAAGTATGAAAATCACTTCTTTTTTTTATTTTTTACAAGACTGCCAGAAGGGTTTGTAGTGGGCCTGATAATTGTTTCAATCAAATTTACATTTTTGTCTCCTTTTGGTAAAATGTGTCTTACTTAAATTTACTCTCTCTCTTGTTTACTTGTCAGGCTTTTTTTCCTTTGGCAGAAACACCTTTATAATCCTTTTTCTTTTTTTTTTGGTCTGCAAAAGCAGAAATATTGAGGTGAGGTTATTGAAGTGTCCAACCCGCTCTGCTGAGATTTGAGAGCAAAGCGGCAATGTAATTACAGGTCAAAAGTTGGGCACCTTTGAGCAGAGCTTGTCAAACGCTCTGACATGCACACATAGACACACATACATCATGACGTTTTCCATCAGACTGACGTATAATTACAAGGCCCCCTCCTCCTGAAAGCCTGTGACACTTTTTAGGCAAAGAAATGTTTAATCGTAACTCAATAGTGCTTGGATCTTTAAAGTCACACTCTGATCATCTTTTAATTTATTTTAGAAGTATTCCCAGTGGTTTTTTAATGATAATTATGGATCTATTTATCTACAAGCGGATGCATCACAATGGAGCAGAGCAGGGAGCTTGTCACTTGCCGTTGTAGGTTCAATGTCACAGCTACCAGCTTTTTCCAACAGTATTTTTTCATCCGCTACTGATTTGCGACAATAAGAAGAAGGAGATACTCAGAAATGCATTTTTAGGCTAATTTTCTTTTCATACGTCAGTCATCATGAGAAAAATGCTATAAGAACACGTCAAAAACCCCATTTTTATTGAAGTGGGACTTTAAGTTGGTCCACAAAATTATATAGTCCAGTGGTCTAAGACAGATTGTCTACATGAGGTTACATATTCATAGAAGCCCTTAAATTTGCATGACAGAAACATCATCCACATTGCACCCAAAAACTCTCCCTATATGGCGTTTGCATTTTTCCTACACATCTTTTCCTGTCGTGTAACTGATCCAAAAGGTTTCTGAGCTGCACCCACCCTCAGCCTGGTCATTTGTTATCACTTGCTGGCTTGCACTGTGCAATTGGCCGGACTCCTGAAGGGTGAAAGGTTAAGCTTTTAAAAGGGAATTACTTCATTGACACAATAAGAGATGACATTTTATTTGACATCTTACCACCGCTTTGCTCCCCTCCCACACCCAGACCTGCGCTGCATCCTAACTGCTCCCCAGGGTGCATCTGTGTGAGGATAAGGGTCTCCGTGCAGACCGGGGAGTGCATCCTTGGTCTTTTTTATGTGCTCACACGACTAGTTTTTTGATTCCCAGTGTCCAATCTGGGTTTTAGTGGACATTACAGTTCAAAGGTGGATGCTGTAAAGGTGTTTTACTGACATGATGCAAAATGTGTACATTTATTTTGACCAGTACTTTTAAGATTTGCATTAAGTGTTTGGAGAGTATTTATTGCTGCACCCCTTTCAGCTGAACTGAGAATCAGCCGTCTGCAGTAGGTAGTTATGATTCCAGCAGAGCTTGTGTGTCTGTTTCAGTTTTTGTGTGATAGGCAGTGAGTGAGTGACTGACAGCAGACACGCGTGTCAAGCCCATGGGAGATGCGTCCAGGCCCTGCAGCCAGCCTGGCAGGTCATTATCAGTGTGTCACCAAGTTGCATGACGGCTACTTCCTTTGAGACAAAACCCGAAACAACTCTTTCCCTGAGTCAAGGAGGAATGCCTATCCAAGCCGATCAATTAGGCAATCAATCGGGGACCAACTGGCAATCCCCGACAATCAATGCAGCCCTTGTTGTATGGCTCCAGAAATGGCACAATGGCTGTGGCACTTAATTAAGTTGTTAATTGCTGTGTTAAGCTTTCTCAGGTGCCCTCCCCAGACGGTAATTGAGAGTGGCTTGACAATTCAGCTATCGGCAGCACTTTGTTAAATTTAATCACAAATCCAAGTAATGGCACAGGCTGTAATGTGAGAAGCCAAACAGTAGCAATGGTGTCAGTTTTTATTGAAGAGAGGCAGCATGTCCTGTAGCAGTTTAACTTCTTAAAAAATAAAAGAAGACAAAATGCGATGGGTGGAGGGAAGATTTTAGTTGTTTGAGCTTTGTTCTCAATTGATCATTTTGCCAACAATAGGAGGGTTTGTGCACTGTGCCTGTTTTATTCAATACAATGATTAAAAACAATACAACATTTTTTTGACAAAAACAATTTATGGTGCAATCAAAAACACAATTACAGACAAAAATAATGTGAACAAAACAAAAAAATCCCTATGAAGAAACTTTTCTAGAAAAGCAAACACAGTGTTTAAGTGTAGCTTTTCAAGGCTGTTTTTTATATTCACACCAACCACAAACAAATAGTTTCAACCACTTCTGTTCATTTATGTAAAATCTGTATCTTTCAGTCGGATTTTCTGACAGCATTGGGAATTCAAAAATTCTTAAATTCCCTCTCCAATCCTCTTTCAATCTATTGTGTTCCCAGTGGTCTTTCCACACTGCCCCTCATCCCTTTGTTTACTCCCACTAGCTTACAGCCCCCTACAACCCCAGTCTTAAATTACCGGGGGGAACAAAATGAGCTGGACACCAGGTCAGACAAGGAAAACAGAGACATACACGGATCTAGTCGTCTATAAGTGGATGCATCAGAATGGAGCAGAGCAGGGAGCTTGTGGCCTGCCAATTGTAGCACTTAGGTTAATGCTACAATCTTTTCCCAACTGCATTCTTGTGTCTGCTCCTGATTTACAAAAACCTGAATAAAAAAATACTCAGAAATCCAGTGTTTTTTTGTTGTTGTTTTTTTTTAAATGCCACAAGAACCTGTTACAAACACACACACAAGATTTTCACTGGAATGGGCCTTTACTCCTTCAGTTTCTCCATAATAGGACCTCACACTCACTTCCCACAATGCACAGGTGGCCTCCTGCATTGAAGGATGCCACAATTCAGTTTGTGACTGGATCACGCTTCAGTTTAGAAAAGGATTGGGGCTGAATTGCACAAGTGTAATAATACTATTCTCTATGAGGTGTTGTTAATGTTCTGCACTGTGTACTCTTTTACACCCAATTTTTATTCAATTTGTTTTGAATCAGGAGCAGATGGAAAAATGTAGTTTAAAAAAGACTGTTTTCTGTTTGAAAATGCGATGAATGGGGTGTGAAGTCCCTGCTCCGCTCCATTCCACTGTTAGACAACCAGATTCGTGTACGTCATAATTAAAAGACAACTGGGAACGCTTTAAAAACATTAAAAGATGATCCAAGTAGGCCTTTAGCGAGAGGATTTACTGACTGTTAAGATGTATTAGACTCTCCAAAGGAAACAAACAGGGTTCAAATAGCCGATCATCCAGAGTTTAAAAATAAGTGAAAACAAAAAAACATTGACAAAAACATCGCATTAATTTATTTTTCTGAGTTTCGCTCATTTACTGAGCTTCCTTTTGGTTCAAATAACTTGTAAAGACAATAAAATAGTCATAAAACCTGTCTATACATGTCCTTATAATCAGTTGTGAAGACTGTGACAAATGTAACATTCTTTCTCACGATGTCTCATCTTGCAGTGACCCTTAACAAAAAAAAACATGAGTTTAAGTTGTAAAAAGAATCAGAGAAAATTTGTCATGACACCCTTCAACACTCCTGGGTTTGGGGGAAGTGGGGGACAAAAGTGCCCCAGGCTGAGGCTACAAAGAGTACAGGACCATGGTGGCAGCGCTTTTTTCATGAAGTTCTCATCTCCTGTCTCAGTATAATCTGCCTTTTGTGGCCTAATTCTCTCCCTGTTCGGCACTCAAATAGATTTCAGATGATGTAGGGAGTTCTGTTTTAAGGAATAGCTCCACACAGCAGGCTTCAGCACTCTTATCGTGCCATGCTGTGAAATAAAAAAAAAGTATGGGGCAGGAGCCAAAAGCGTATCAAATCATCATGAACAAATGGGACCCTTTCCCGGGCTCCGAGTGAAAACATTTCCACGGCTTTCGGAGAGAGCTGAGAGTGCTGCGCCGCTCTTCAGAGATTTGGTAAGAAGCGCTGGGGTGTAGTGGAGCAGGAAACGTTGAGCTAGCAGCAAGACAATGAAAAACAACCACTTCTGCTCTAGGCTCTGTGAACAGGCTTGCCATTGATTAAAACAGCAAGGTGTGCAATAAAGCGCAAGGCAAAGTGTTGCCTTCCATATGGACCCTCAAACCCTCAGGCTCTGGCCACCAATTGAGCCTTTCTGTCCGCTGCTGTTCCCCCTTTTCCTCTCTTGCCTCCCTTTTTCTCACCCATGGTCCCCAGATGGTATAAAAGCGATTTTTCCAGCCCTCCGTCTCCATGCGCTGCCCAGACTGTGCTACCACAAAAGGCCCTGGCCGCGATTCAGACGTTTACTTCAGTAATTAACAGCACCCACACCACAACAATTACGACACTGCAGCTCTCTGGATGCAGTCTTGATGCTCACATGCAGCGTTGACCGATGCTCAGTGTGAGCTTGAAGAAGGAGGGGAAATAAAATTAGACTAGTATTAACAAAGAGAGGGGGGGGGGGACAACATGCTGGCTCTACAGCAATGATTTCCTCATAATTAGATGAGACAAAGCTCTCTGCCTATCTAGTGGCAAACACTGTAATTAGTGCCATGACAGAAAATCAAAGGCTACTTTGTAAGCAGCAGGAAAAATTAACATTTTAGGCCCCGAAGCTGTACGTCCTGATTAGAAACATATTAAATCAATGCGTTGCTAACTGCTGGACGTAAATACATCCCCTACTGAAGGAGGCCATAATTGCGAGAGCAAAAAAAAAAAAAAAAAAAAAAAAGTGGGTTTCAGTATCACAAAGCTGTGGCATTTATCGTAACAGCGGCATTATGTGGGAAATGTGCACTCATTTTGTTATTTGATGATGCACTTAAAGCGGGGGCTCCATTTCCAACGTGCTCCTGAAGTGAAGATCAGAGTGTGTTTTACACAGCAATCTCATGACAAATAGACTTAAAATGGTGAGCTTTTCATCTAGGCAGATGCCAGGATTTATGTAAAATTGTGCTCCACGTATGTGGGAGGGAGGTTCTGTTTGTGTTTTTTGTTGTCATTTTGCTTTTTAGTTTTTATTTTTTATTTTTATTTTCAGAGAGAGAAATTAAACCATAACTGTAATTTAACCTATGAACTAATCCTTGATGTTGTTTCACAAACCAGCAGTCAGCTAGTGAAATCAAAGCTGTAAAAAGAGGTAAAAATAGGAAAGTAGCACTAATCTTAAGTAGAAAATCACTACAAAGTAGTAAACTGATCTGTCCATGCAGAAAATCATTTTGACTTAACAGGAAATTCTGGAAAAATATATCAAAATTTAGAAACAAGGACTTCCACATAAACATTTTAAAAGGGTAAAATAAGCTAACTGTTAGATAGAATTTCTTCAAACTGCATCTTATATAGCGCCATAAATATATATATCTGCAAATGATTTGTATTTTTTAGTTTTCATGAACCAATTTGTTATTAATTTTGATTACGGAGGAAAACAAAAATTAAAATAATAAGTGGAAGTTACAAATTTAAGAACAAAATATGAACAAAATGAGAATATGATCTTGAGTTGGCCCATTTTAACAAATCCTCCTAAAGCTAGAGAATAAAACTAGAATTTGTTCTTTGAACATGAATCTCAATTTTTATTTTCAAAATAATGGCAATCAATGCCAGTCTAATTTACCAATATTTGTTATACTTTAAGATAACATCCTTAAAATTAAGCAAAAATGACAATGCAATTGAAGATTTTCTATCGTCAAGAGTATGGAGCAAAAGCATTTTGACGCAAAAAAGTCTCGACTGAGCTTATTTACAGCAAAGATCGGAAAGGTGTAAAGATACGTTAAAACAACTGAAAACCTGGTAAAAAATGTTGAATGTCTAAAATCAAGGTTTTAAGTCCTGCACGTATCAAATAGTTTGCAGTGTAGTACACGTTAAAGTCAAATTGTTGTTTATTTGAACTGAAAACAAGGAACAGGTTTCCTAATGTCCAATTGACCTACATAGAAAAATAAATCTGTCTCTGTGACCTGATCCAGCAGAAATGTCATTTCCAAATATTCCCTGATTATATTTCATTATACTAAAATAATTTCACTTAATTTGTCTGAAAAGAGTGTCGAAAAAACATTGATCAGGATTTTGGCATTAAATCCACACAACCAATTTAAATATCATATTTTTTATCCATTATTAATCAAAATTATTGGAAGTTAGAAAAGTAATTTTTGTGTTTAACTGAGCCACACATGGCTTTTCAATTGTGAGAGTTGGTAATGAAACTTCATTTGAACCTTTTTTTTATTTTTATTTTTTACCTATTTTAAATTGATGAAGGTCATCTGGAAGCTGGTCCTGTACCAGCAATCAGCTCAGGAGTGTGGGTAACCCTGGACCTCAGAGACTAACAACCGTTCCCTCCACACACCAAACCCACATCAGTACAAAGAGAGTAGACAAACACCTCGAGGCCACAGTCTGCCTCATTTTGGATACCATCAGTAAATATTTTTTAACTGCCAAGAGAGTGTGAGCTTAGTGTTAATCACAAAGTCAGAAGATCTTTCCACTTCATAATTTTCTGAGTGTAATTTCCTGGCCTGCAGGTTGGACACATGAAGTGCTGAACTCCTCATGGGCTGTGACCCACCTACCTTCAGCTCCTGTTAAAACTGATAAAAGCTGCTGTTGGGACAGCGAGCTGATCCCCGCCATCCTTAACATGCCCGCCATTGGTTCCCTGGGAATGCAACTAATTACTGCACATCTGTATTTATTTGATCCGGGTGGAATTCTCCCGTCTGTCACTGATGCATGGCTATGCCAGCTTTGACTAACAGTGATTTATCTAAGTGACACTTCTGGTGCAGATTCACATCAAAGTGGCGCCAAAATCAATAAGGGAAATGTGGGAATGACAGGGAGGAGGATGTCTTTTCTTTTTTCCCCTCAGCAAAACTGTCCTGAAGCATAAATAAAGCACAGCAGTACAGGTTTGCTAAATCAGGAACGGCAGAAATAAGACATACACCGTTTGCTCATGCTCGCGTAAAGAAACGCGTTCACTTCCACAACACAGGATGGAAACTTCAGCTCAACGCCTCAGTGGAAGGTCTCATGGTGAGCATGCCATCTTCATGCAAGCGAATCTTCTAGTGACCTCTGCTGGTTATTAGTGGAACTGCTTGTGTCTTCACCTGGTGTGGACTGATCTTTTTAGGATCTTCTTTTAATTTTAGGTTTTAACCAGGACGTGCTGCTTTAGAGCCTATATTGTTATGTGTCCCTGCTGTGGACAGATTACTATGAAACTGAGAAGAAATATTTAAATTTAAAATAGAAATTTGCTGAAATGCCAATTGTTTGATCACTTCAGCTAGCTTCACTTTACACGAAAGATGCAGAATAAACATGAAAAGGAATAAATGTTCAGGATTTTAAAGTGAAGTTAATAAACTAGATTCAATATGACTGAGATACTTCAGGAAAATCATGATTATTAGCACTTAAACCAGGATAGAAACTGTCCTGAAATTGACTGAATGGACTGGATTAGGTGCTGTAAAATATTCCAACATGATTTACTCCCTTTGACTCCAAAAGTCAACAAAAAATGTTAAAATCTAAAGGTTGGCTAAATCTGAAAGTTGGCTGCTTCCAGCATAACACATAAAGTGGATTTAAAACAAACTTACATCACAGTCTTGCGTATTTAAAAATATAATTATAAAAAAAAGCCTTTTGACTTCTTAATTGTTTTGGTTTGCACAGTATTTCTTGTGCTGTGTTGCCTTAAGTGCAAATAAAGTCTCCCATCTGTTTGTAATTACATTTAAATAACTTCAGTCATTTTGACTCTTCGTGTTGATGGTGTTTTGTGTTAAAACTGTTGCAGAAACTGAGTCAACTTCTAATTTTTGCTGTTAATCCAGTGGAGCTTCAAAACAAAGATAGGAAGTATGTAAAAGCTTTTTTACCAAATCACAACCTCTACAGCCAATTCTCTGCGTTCCTTTTATTATAATATAGCAGAGCGGGAGCTTTCTTATAGCTCAATTGACGCTTTTAAATCTCCAAATTCCACAATTAAATGACGTTTGACACAAGAAAATTTAAATTCCTGTCATCAAGCCTGATCATGTCATGTCTCCCTGTGGTGTCCACAAAATTGGATAAGCATGCTGCATAGCAGGCTACTTCAATAAAAAGAGCCAAGAAACGTCACAATACTGCCTTACTGCGTCTCTATGTTAGCTAATCGACATTATGAACCCTGGGGCCATGGTGAAAGCTAATGATGGGAGGATGATGGCAACACAGCGTTGCCGTGGAAGCCAATTTCCAGTAGCTTGCCAGATGTTAGACATCTAAAAGTGCATTGATCAATGACAGGATGGTCCATAGAGGCTTCTTCATTTGCCTGAAAGGCCTATCTGCAGCCAGTTCAGCACGAACTGAGTGAAGCATAAATGATATGATCCTAATTAATTACACGTGTTAAAGCATATAGTCCTAATTAATTCAGCAGGGCTGTAACATGATTCCATGGTGAAGGAGTAGATAAGAGGATGTAATTAACAGAAATGTGTACATACAGTGAGTGATCTGTTTTAGATATCCAATCAACGTATAAAGAATATGAATAATGAGGCTTTTTCTTTTAAGTAAAATGATTCACATTTTTGTGCATAAATGCCTATGAACAGTCTAGATTCAAAATTGTTATCACCTCAGCTCCAACTTTTAGAAACAACTTGAAAACTTGCTGCATTGGAGTGGACTGTGAATGACACTGTGAGAGATCCTATGAGGGGCACAAAAAACACTGGGCTGAATTTTATGGAACTAAAATGCTAATGGATTTGCCATTCATTCTTGTTTACTTGTTTGTTCACATATTTCATTTACACTTGATTATCTTGCAAAAAATACAAGGAATCTGGAAAACTTGAAGCTGCACTGTTCAGCAGGTATTCATCTCTGAGTCACACTGGTTACAGTTTTGGCTAAAGATCTTAAACCAGCATTTGCTGTGAAGCTTAGCTGAGCCTGCTGGACAGGACAGTGTTCAGGATTGTTGAATAAGGTTGTTTAACCGCCTGAAGTCAGAGCCAAGTCACTCATTTGTCTCTAGATTTAACAGATACTCACATCAAGCCTTTTATTACCTCTCGACAAATATTTCACGTCTATATTTTTGGAAATAAACAAATAACATCAATTCATCAACTGTAAATTGATTGTCGAGCAGCAAAACAGATCACAACTCTAGCTGCCGTCAAGCTGATTCCTATTGTTGCTAAAAATGACAATAAGTGACAAGGCGTCACCCAGCTAACACGAAACACACTATCAACCCAGCTATAATCACGCATCCGCCTCAGAGTTTGCTGGTTCTCGCATTGCTTGCCATTGTCGCGGTTTTGGAGAGAACACATGGAACATCTGGTGCCAGCAGACAGGGGCTGGCACTGCATGATGGGAGAACAAGTGCCTGAAAGCTTCATTATTTCCCAGCTGTTGGGCTTTCTGTTGCTCTCAGCAAAACGGCTCCGGCAGGCGGATGTTACTGGCAAGCAGGCTCCCGATGAAGGGGAGCAAAACTGTTTTATTGCCGTATTTTACAGAGATAAAGAGAGATAAAAGAGAGCAAGTGCCCCATGAGCTCTTTAGTGACCTTCAGGGAAGAAAATGTTCATTTAAGGCTTATATGAAGGTTTTAGGAGCACTCGAGTCCCACTGAGAAGACTAGAACTTTCCTAATGGTCAAGCTGTCTAGCACTCACTTGAGTCAACCAAAAGAATGTCATTTTCCCTTTTTTGGCCACAAGAGGGCTGGTTCTTCAATGTGTTGGATCATTCAGAGTAGGAATACAAATGTTGTCATTTCTTTCTTCCTAAATTTGCCAGAAAAAGTGGTTCATTTGTATGTGATAATGTAGAATTTAGCTGTAGACTTGAAAGGTTGATCTGTCCACACCTACTACAGACAATAATAATGATGACAGGCTTCTCTTGAGTAGCTTTATATTATAATTGCTGTGTTATGAGGGATTTTGTGTTACTAGTTTGGCAAAAAAAAAAAAAAAAAAAAAGTCAGAAGCTGCATACTTTTCTTGTTTCTCATTTTTTAACTTTTCTGCTTTCCCTGTTTTCCGGGTCCAGCATCACAAACTCTCTCAGGTTGGACAGCTTGTTCAAGTCAAATGCTATTAGTTCTGGGTCAGCACATGGGCTTTCTCTACACCCTAACAACACCTTTTTCACCAGGAAGAGATTCCTGCCGCCATTAATCAGACCGCTGACAGCCCATGGATGTCAGTAAATATGTTTCCCTCTTTCCCAGTTTCATGATTGCTCCTTTTTTTCTTAGTTCTCACGGGTTTACCGCTGACCTGCTCCATCTTCACTATTATTGGCAAACATGCAACATGACAGGCAGGTAAACAAATATATTTATGGCTGCAGCTTTTGGAAGCATGCTGTCGGGAAGCTGGTCAAAATCAAACACTCCATCACAGCCAGCTGATCATTTTAACGCTTGTTTTTCTGACTGAAGACGAGTGTTGGCCGGGGGACAGCTCCTCTCCTGCACGGATGATTCAAATGACGGTCAGATGAGCGCTGGCCTGCACTGATGAAACTTCATGTGAGAAGGTAACGTGAAGGCAGAGAGCCAACAGCAGCCAGCAGAATGAAGCGCCTGCCCAACTTGGTTGCCGTGCACCTCAACACAGCTGTGACACAATCAGGCGGGTTGCTCGCTACTGAATGCTAATAGTGGTGGAAAATAAACCCACGAGGGCTGTTTTTAGGAAGCTCAGTAGGGCGCATAAGTAAAAGTGATGGAGGCAGGGGTGAAGGATGGGTAGGTAAAGGGAGGATGAAGAGCAACACGGTGAAAGAGGATCGATGACCTTTTGCAAAGATAGGTTTGTGAACCGGCACATGTTCCACTCTCACCATTTTCCCCGGACTGACCTTCACCACTCTCTGTCAGTCGGTCAGGCAACAAGGATGATACATTTCTCACAGCAGTTTATGTGAAAGTGCTGGTGAGATTCAAAAAGATACATTCACTTCTACACGTGCATCCCAAAAAAGCGTTTTTTGTAGTACCTCAGAGTAATGGGTTAACCCAATTGGGCTATATCTGATGCAACTTAATTATAAGCCCCTGATGTGAGCATGACTTTTTAATCATTATTTTAATTAAAACTTGGTCATCTCAACTGAAGTTTTTAATTACTCTCTTATTTAATTGCAATGAAGTTAATAGATTTGTTTTGGGGTCATTTAACTGAGCTTTAAACTACAACTTTTTTAGTTTTTTAAGTCTAGATTTAGGAGATTTGGGTTTGAAAATGGTTCATGTCAAGCAATCAAAGCAAAAATAAAACTAAAGAAGACAACAAACAGAAATATTATCTACTACTGCATTAAGAGATATATCAAACTTAAGACAATCAGTCAAGAATTGATTGGAAAAAAATATATACATATTCATACATTCACATAAAATGAGGAGATAAATGGAAAGTATATCTGAAAAAACTATTAGTCCAAACTTCAATGAAAAACAGGAAAACATGCAAAATGTTCAAAACCTGTTGAAGTTGTAATCCTGTAAGCATGAGTAATGTTTTTTTGTTTGTTTTCTTTTTGAGTTGCCACAGTGGAGTCACATGACATTATCTCTTTTTTTTATTGCTTATCTCCTATCAGGTCATGGGAGGAAAAGTCTGAGCAGAAATCCCCAGATGTCTCAGCCCAAATCCACCTTCTGGAGCTCTGAGGAGGCATTTCCGGACCAGCTGAGAGATAAAATCTCTCCGGTTAGTGTCCGCCTCAAGGCCTCCTCCCAGTGGGACATGTACAGCTAGAAGGCACCGCATAGGAATGATAACCAGCAACACAACAAACAATACATTAAAAAAGATTTGGATTTATTTTGGACACTTTTTGTCCCCATACTAATTAAGTAATGTCAGTATTGGTGGATGCTGGATGACTGTTGTGCATCACTGTGCAGGTTTTCATAGCAGGAAGTCATTTAGGAAAAGAAGGAACTTTAAAACACTTTGAAACAAAGAAAAGAGACCTGAACATGGATGTAAGCAACATTCTTTGACAAATGATCAATATTTATCATTAATTCAGGACAGAAAAAAAAAAACAGAGAATAACGTGGAAAAAAACCTTTGAATGTAAAAATATATAAAAGAGGATTTCTGCAACGAGTTAAATAGATTCAAAATATATTATGATTATTATCTTTTGAATGGGGAAGTTATTCCACTCTAAAGGTGTGTTATAAAACTCTGTTCTGCATGAAATGTTTGCATATTTCTTTTAGAATGGTAGCCAAAACAGGCATTCTTTATGCATCACTTCATTTTAGGCAAAACTTTATAGATGCAATCAAGGTGCCAGTCCAGACAGTTAAACCTGCTGTGCAGATCTATTGACTCTTCTTTTTCCATTGTTGTTTAAACCTTTGCACGTGTCTAGATGCATTTAGCTTCACTTGAATAGATAAACAAGAATAGAAATTGCAAACTGATTACCGTAACTCAGCATTGCAGCCTTTAGGGTTTCACTGCTGAGTTAATCAGCATTGAAAGTAATCCAAAAGTTTACTCTTCTGTTAATTTTTACTCATAAAACATCAAATGCATTAACTGGCTTATAAATAAAGCCCCATAAATTGTTTAGAGAGAGGAAACGTTTGTTGTAAATCTATCAAACACCTGCAAAACTGACCAAAAACAAATGAAAAGTCACACTGGGTTTGTGCCGTTGATTCCCTCGTTGTCCAACAGATGGAGGCGTTGAGCTCAAAACAAGTCACCACAAGTTGACTGGGGTCAAGAGCACAGAACACTTTGATGGAACATGCAATACTGCATCTGCAATGAATCATAGCCTAGTTATACATGCAGGAAAAGTAAAACATTGCAAAATAAAAGAAGAGAAAAACATATTGTTGTTAAAACATTTACATTTACTAGATAAAAATAAAACACTGTTAATAAAATACAGATAAATGCTTCATGGACATAATACCCTATAGCTGTATCTTGATACATCAAAGTATCAAAATCATCAAACCATCAACCATCACAGTACAACTATTACATTTATGTTAGGTAAGAGAACAATAATAAAGATTAGTTTTGCACATTTCCCTTCTTGAATTCCGCAAAAAGTCACAAATTTGTTTATAAAATGTTCTCCAACTGTCTGGAAAAAAGGCAACTATAATATTAATATAAACAGATGCTATTGACCGTAAATATCATCTTCTTGCAGAGGCTTATCTGGCATCCATGCTTTGTAGCCCCAGTAAATGATTCATATTTGGCCAGTATTTGACTTTCCTGCAGACTAGAGTTAATTATTGAAAGCTTGTCTGGGGGTGAAACTCAGGCAGAAATCATGCAGGAGTCTGCAGCACGGACGTCTCAGATGTTGATGCAGTGATGTGGAATGGAGTTCAGAAGGGTTCATGGCACGATAAGAGTCGATCCCTGTGACATTAAAAGAGATGCGTTGAAGAAGTCATGGCTACGTTGTACAGGTTTGTAAGAACTGCAGGATTCCTAGCTCTGCACGGTTTGAACCCATAAGAACCCAGGCCCATTTTTCCTGAAAAATTAAACAATGTAGAAAACACCACAAACCAAGTGGACCATTCAACACATATCTGATATTATTCTGTCACACTGATGTCCCCATGGGCGGCTTGATTTAATTTAATCAATAATTTTAGCGATTGCTTTCCTGTTGTCAGACCCGTTATTCTAAAATTTTCTAGCTTTGACAGAAGGAAAGAGTGATGCATCAAACCCGTGTAACATTAGGGGTTACTAGAGAAGCAAACATTACTATTTGATATGAATGTGTGTCATTCATTATTTACCTATCCTTACCATCTGGTTTCATTTCAATGTGTGGCCTTGTGAAGCCTAAACTCTCAGCAGATTCTATCACGCTGCAAAAACAGGCACTTAGAAATTAGTCAAAAACAAATCTGCCATTGGGGTGAAAAAAATGCCTTACAAAGATTTATTATTTAAAAAAAAATGTATAGACACTAGACATATTTTCTCAAACTAGGATCTTACAATCAAAAACTTTCTTGATGAGATTCTTTTTCTTGCGAGACAGAAAATAAGATATTTTTTCTTGAAACAAGGCTCTTTTTACTTTCTAAGGATTCCATTTATGCAGGGCAAGGAAACTGCTTTTATTAAGTTGAATAAGCTCCTGTACCAGTGTGCCAAATATTCAATACAACAACTCTAAATTCTACCAAGTATTTTTGTGTAGTTTCTAGTGTTTATTTTGTATAAACTTAATTTAAGACAAAACTCCCTCATTAGTTACTTTTCATTAAGATGTAAACATTTGTTTCAAGGTAATAAATCTTTAATATTTTGTTGAATTATTTTAAATGTTATTTTGAATGAACTCTCTACTTGGCTGATTTGGGAAACTGGAAAGTTTTTTTTTGACTCATTTAAAGTCATTTATCCTAAAATGGATGATTATAGTATTTCACGATTATGGCCTAGAAATAAAGACTTGGACAGTTGTAGCTCTTTAAATGGGATATATTTGGGAGAAAAGTGTATATATATTTTTAAAGAAATCTTATAAAGTCTAATTTATCTAGTTCCACTGGCAGCTTTTTTCTCTTAAAGCAAGAAAAAAACCTCATGAATTTTGTATTTTTCAACTTAGTTTGAGAAGAACATTTTTTCCAGAGTATATATATTAATACATGGTGGATAGAATACTTTATACTTCACGACTTTAGAATCCAAAGGCACAAAAACAATAAATGACGGCAAAACTGATTTGAAAGCATAAACTTTTTTTTACTTTAAGGAGTTGTTTAAAAAAAGAGGTGCTTCTATCTAAAGGGCATTACAGCAAATTCAGCTCCTAAATGTACAGAAACGGGCCGCTGTGACAGCAGCCATGCTTATGATTTCACTCGCTCTTCCTGCAAACAATAGCGTCTGCTGTGGGCTTGTAATTACAGCAAATGTTTCGGAAAAGAAAACAAATGATTCACTGCAGACGAGGACATACTTTTAAGACTAAAACCACAGACAGGTTCTTCACGCTAACATTTCTTCAGAACTATCAGTTGCAAGTTTAGCAAACAAAGCTTGTTGAACCATATATAATCTAGTTCAGAGATGGGGTTTTTCATGCGTCTTTTCAGATTAAAGGCTCCTAAAAGAAAATGATCAAAGAAAAATGATGAAAAAAACAAAAAAAAAAGTTTTGGCCCACTTTGATTTTTCTCCAAACAAAGCAAAAGACAGTGACATATTTTAACCACAGGTTATATATTTTATTAAGAGACCAACATTAATACACAACATAAGCATTAACTTTTTTAGGCAAAAACTATCTCACAATCAAAATCTAAAAAAAGACAAATTCAGATGAGAGAATTCCTGACTAACGATGATCAAATGAAACAAGGAGAAAGAAAATAAACGCTATAGACTTAAAAAAAACAAAAAAAAAAAAACGATGAAGTTGTCTTTCCCTACAGCCATGCATGGGGTGTTAAACATCCCATCATCAGAGCTGCTAAGTTTAAGGACACTAAAGCTGTTTGACTGATAGATATTACAATCTGCAACCATCGGACATCCTTTAAAACAGACGGACATGTGGCAGGATGCCAGGCTTTTGCGGTTACTCCAAACATCTTATCGCTCAGCACTGGTGGGCTGGCAAAAGCATCAAGAGAAGAGCTGGAACCAAAGTACACAAAAACAAAGGAATCAAAATGTTGTCCGTGTTCACCCGCTGAGTGTTCGACTGAAGCTCAGACCAGAGGGAAGTCGGTCCACTTCCACCGCAGCAGGGGGTCAAAAGGAACAAAGACGCCACTACGGGTTTCTATTTCAGTGACGGCTTTTATCGCTGCTTTGCTTTATTTTTGACGTCCTGCTTGAAAAAACAACATAAACAACTAAAGGGTTTTTTTGTCATGTTAAAACAGCTGCTTATGTACAAACACTTGTTTTGTTTTTTGTCTTATAAAATTGAGACGCTAAATGTGATTTAGCAGATTTTTACATGCATGTATGAATCTATAAACAGTTCCCTTTGTAAAACACTGTGCTGTGTAGTCATCAGCCTAACAGTAGAAAAGCAGCCAGCGCTGATATCATGCATGAAGTGGACTTGGTGAGGACAAAGTTATCATCTTACTTTATTTAAAAAAAAATACTTTGCAGCAAAGCAGACCTTAAATTCATTGATCCTTGTTACTACTGGTTTCTATCTTTCTATTTGTCCAATTTGTTTTCTTTATCCTGTGTGTAAAAAGTCAGTATGGCTTACAAAAAGGATCAACGTTATGATGACATCACGTCCACACGTGTGTGCTCATCATCACATGTGAAATCAATCAGAATAGTACAGTATGTGGTGTGCTTTTAAGTCCTTTTTCCAAACATTTAATATATTATATAACAAAACAATAAAGGACAGAAAAGGTATTTTGTAAATCTACAAAGCTTCTCTTGAAATGAATGCAGGCTCTTTAAACGACCGTCTGATGAGCCGAGCGCTTCCATCCACTGGGCTCTGACAAAAATCTTTTGAAAAGTTTCCCCATCAGGAGGACATTCTCCTTCTGGTGACTTTTGATGAATTCCATCAACTTTAAATACTCAATAAAGTACTATCAACTACACTTCCAGCTTAACATTTTTGTTAGTTCAAATTTAAACATTGTTGCCTTGATTTTTTTCTTTTTCCTGTTTAATTTCATTTCTTTAAAACACTAACCTGTAGTGAAACATCTGGCTATCTTCCTTATCAAAGTGACCCTCAGTCCTGTTTAGATCACAAATGTAATCAAAGTTTGCAGTAAACGCTTTATACAGTATTTAAAAGTGAAATTAAAGTCTTCCTAACCAGTCAAATCCCAAACAGAGAAACAAAGTCAAGTAAACGTTCATAATTACATGGGTTTTAAAGGGAACGATGCATAAAAATGTCAACAATTTATTTTTTCTATGTTTTTTAACGATAATTGAGTGTAAAATGTATACAACAGCTATAAACAATAAACAAGACAATAAAAAAAAACAGGAAATAAAAAAATAATTCTGCCTTTCTGGCTATCAGATGCCAAAAATAACAATGACCTTCAAAAAAAAAAAAAAAAAAAAAAAAAAGACCAATATGCTGAGATGCTCCTAAACTGATACTGCATTAATGCACGTGTCCCCTTTTTGCAACTAGAAAATAAAAAAGTGCTACTGGCAGCGAGGAGGGACAAACAGTGGCTGGATGAAAGGCGTGTCATCATGTACTTCTCGGGCTGCTCTTCCTATCTGTGTTTTCAGTTTCGTGATGGGGCGGGGGGGGGGGCATGGAAGCTCCCCCTAGGAGACACTGGAGCAGTGGATGCTTGGGGAGCCCATCTGTGTCAGCACCTTGTCGAGCCACTGCAGAGGGCCGTTCAGGTGGAGCTCGATCCAGCAGGGGGTGCTGGTCACTGTCTGCCGCCTGGGACCAAACACAGACAACAGATGGTGAGCATGCAGAACCGTAAACACATCAAGTCCTGGAAAAACAAACACCTGATCGATTTTAGCCCTGATATTTGACATGAGCAATAAAACTGGATCCATTCTGAGCTGCAGCTGAACTTCCTGCTGTTTAGTAAGACGAGGCTTCGACTTTTCTGTGAATAATGGCAATTATTATTGCACAGCGTCATAAAACTGCTTTAACAAGACAGCAAGGTTTGGTTCTGTCTGGCACTGAATCTGATCATGTAAACCAAGATAAGATGTTCTTCACATTCATAGAACACTTCAAACTAGAGTCCCTGTCTGAAGCTTTTTTTTTTGTTCCTTTATTTATAAAAGAGACACCCATTGAAACTGAACTCTTTTTACCTGTGAGATACCCGGGTCAACCTGTGTTCAGGGAGCAGCTCCACTTAAGAGCCTTGCTCAAGGGCATTACAGTAATGGAGCAAAGGCCTTTCGATGAATATGACTTCTGTCAAGTCAGAATTGGGACTTGAACCAATGACCAACCAGCCAAGGGTCCATGTCAGTGACCAGTAGGCCACCCCTCCACACAAATCAGCTGGATTTGTTACCCGTGACTGTTGATTTTCTTTCTCCACGTCATAGGCGTGTCTGCAGCCTCTGTCAGGGTTGCTTAAACAAGAGTTCAAGAACAGAACATTTAGCAATTCCTGAGAACTTTTGTTCCAAAATGACCTATTGGAAGACCCACTCTGATGTAAATTGTGTTTTTTGTGTTTTTAACATGTTCTTGTGGCATTTATCTCATGTTGGAGGACATACTTAAAGGAAAATTAAGATTAAAATAACGTTTCTGAGTATTTCTTTATTCTAATCATGGCGAATCAGGAGCAGACGCAAAAATACAGTTGGCAAAAGCCTGTAGCCATGATGTAGGAGCTACAATTAGTGGGCCACAAGCTCCCTGCTCTGCTCCATTCTGATGCATCCACTTGTAGACAAATAGATCCATGAATGTCTTTGTTTTCCTCGTCTGAGGACTGGTATTTGACTCACAACTGTACAGCTGGATAGCTCCAACATTGCTCGTAATTTTTGTTGCATCTGCAATGTTAGGTTGGGGCTGTGAGGGGTTGTAAGCTAGCGAGAGAAAGTGTAATCAGATGGATGACAGGAAATAGGGGCGGGCTTACTTTGCACTAGTGGTGTTGCCCTCAATTCAGAGGTAAATTTCTAATGAACTCCTGCTGTTCTACAGAAACCATGTCCTAAAAAATTGACTGTTTTATTTATTTTATTTTGACTAAAAATGGCATAATCCTCATTAAAAGAGCAGTGGGGTCACTTTTACAATAGATCAAAGATGATTGGAGTGGGACTTTAAATGAGGCAGTACTTTGACCAATAAGGCAGAAAGACTAAATGTACTATTTGAATTTACAGATTTTCAAGTGTCAAGCTCTTGAAGCGTCTTTTGTCAAATGTGTTGCATTCAAAGTGGACTGATCTTCACGTCTTTTACATTTTTTGCTTTGCAGCTGTTTATATTTGATATGCTTCTTTTTTTAAACTTTCTCCTTCTTGAATCTTTACGATTCTTTTGTTCTCTCTGACCTCAGAATTATACAGGACAGACTGGAGTGGATAATGAGAACAGTGGGATTGAACTTTGATGATTAAGGGTTTGGATCCAGATGTTTCACATTTTGAGGCAGAAATAAAAAAAAAAAATGTTGAACAAAGGGATTGAACGGCTGGCTCTGTGTTAAAGGTCTCATCGAGCTGAAGGATGCAGAAGTTTTGGAATCCACCGGACAGCAGCTCACCAGATGCAACACAAATGCTTCATAATGTCGGCTCCTTGAAAGTATTCATTCATGTGAAGCAGTTTTTAAAATGAATGACAAGAAGGTGGAGGGACAAAGGAGTTAAAGCAGATCTGTAGTGAAAACAGAGAAAGTTAGGTGGAGGTGGAGTGGAAAGAGGCCTGTCTGATCACGTAACCTGAATCCTGTTTTTTAAGTGTCTCCACATGTCAGCGTCTGGTCTGGACAGGAATGGAGAGCAGCCGCTTGCAGCACAAAACTCTCCCTTGTGGAAATCTCTCACAGGCCCAACTTTCGGGCCGATCCTTCGCTTCCCTTTAATTACATTTCCTCCTCTCGTACTATCAGTGAGTCAGACGGTGCGAAGAGTCAGACTGTGTGGAAAACAGAGCGCCAGAAGAGGGAAAGTCTGACATCTTTTTGACACAAAGCATGTGCGTTTAAAAATAGTCTGTTACGACAAGCGCGGCTTGTCTACTGAGGAGACTTCCCTGACGTCAGCCGCTGGATTCACCGGAGTGTGAGAAGCTGCCCGTGAGCGAGGGCGGCAGTATCTTGTCTGTGTTTGCTCAACTGTTCTCTCGTCTTTGCTCATCAGCGCCGTTTAATGCTGAAATAGCAAAAAGGTGAACGGCTGTCCTGCATCTCACCTGTATTCGGCTCCCCAGCCCTTGACGAAGCTCATGCGGATCGTGCACATCCTGGTAAGCTGATACACAGCCTCAAAGCCCTGGTTGACGGACTGAGCCAGGAGGGCGGCAAACTCCTGGTTGTTGAAGATCTTCAGGTTACATCCTGGAGGAAACACAAGGAGCATTTCTATCATAAACAAAACTCCCTCTCACTTCTGAGGCTTTTGTTCATCTGACAGTAGATAGAATTGTGGTTGTAAACTTAAAAAAAAAGCCAAATCAACCAATAAAGCAAACAGACCACTGTGCAAAGGGAAAAAAATATGTATTTTCCCCCCACAGTGGTTGTTAACAAGAGAAACCAGCCTCAGTGTGGTGGTGCAGTAAGTGATGTGGGCTCTTCCAGGCACAGTTGTGATGACACAACTAGAGCACATATGTTCCAAATCATCCAGATTACACAATCAACTTTAATTATTCCACATTTAGAAAAACTCCCAGCATTCCAAGTTTTATCGCAAATATAAAAAAATAAAATCTTTCAGGATGACTGTTTTAAGAGGCAGGTATGTGAGTTTTTTCATAACTTCCACTCCTCTTATTATTGCTGCTGATATTTATCTTCATTCAGGCACAAACAGAACCTGCCAAACTGTATTTTTCAGAGTAAATGTTGTTTTGTTTTTATCCCAAAGTTTAGCCAGGAGTGCGACTTGTATGTGATTTTGTTTAAACGTAAAAAGGCTAAACACTGGATGGTAGCTCCTCCCACACATGACCGGAGCATCTAGTTTATGAACACATTTTTGGACATGCATTGAAGATCGAATTAGAGGCAGTAGACGCAAATTTGACGCAGGAATCGCGCTTGGTGTGAACGCAGCATTACACTAGGCTTGGCGGATTTGTTCAGAAGTGTTGCACCTTTCTTCTAAAAGTGCGACTTATACTCCAGTGCGACCTGTATATATATTTTTTCTTTATAATGCATTTGTTGGCTGCTGCAACTTATATCCCTGGAGCGCCTTATTGTCCGAAAAAATATAGTAGTCATTCAGCCACAGACCTAACCGCCATAAATGCTACAATAAGGACCAATCTTTGCTGCTACTGTTCTGAATGAGATAACATTCCTTCTTTGGTGTTGACTGAGTTATAGTCTATTCTGCTCATAACCAGTCTTATGTATTAAAGAACACGGTCTGGTCAGTGATTCGTGCTCACATTACGTCACCCTAAGCCACAGGGATGTATCAAACAAGCCAAAGCATTAATCATCACTCTTAGTCATAGTTCTCCTTCCATTTAAAAGTATTTTCTTTTTTGCCTCCAGTCACCAACACGTTTTCAGACATATCATTACTACTCCAGCAAGATGTAACAGCGCGAGGGAGGTGACCACATTACTGTACTGTTATTTTAAACCCAATTATGCATATTTTGCTAGACATTATTTGGGTTACAGTGACCCTTTTTTACATCCATCTGTTTCTCATTATTTATACCATGGTCCGGTTGAATACTCGATTCTGATTGGCTGCTGGGTGTGCATTAAAACCTGATAACCGCACGGTGAAAAAAGAAGTTCCGGTCACCTAGCTTAAATGTTTTGTATCACTGCGCCGGCTTCTTTAAAACAACCTTTTGCTTCATCATTTGGACAAAAACAAGCGGAAAGAGGTGAACTTTCTCTCTGATTGGATGCTTTCTTCAACCATCGGGACGATGAGCATTTATATATCGCCGAATCTTGGCACATCGCGCCGCATCACGTAACATATAGTTCGCTTTTTGTGAGAAAAGCGATCCAAATCGAAAAAAAAAAAAAAACAAGAATTAAGGACTAAAACCTGGTTAATATGTATCGCTTTTGTAACAGACCATGTTAAGCGGGTTAATGACTTTTGAAGTGTGCATTTATTACTTTTTAACGCACTTCGCTGAAGCAACGGTTCAGGCTTCCATGGCGTGCGTTAAAAAGTAATAAACACACACTTCGAAGGCCATTAACTCTTACTTGCCTAACGACTCACTCCAATGAAAATCGTGTATTTGGTGTTTTTAACAGCATTTTTCTCTTAATGGTTGACCTGTATAAAAGAATTTAAGATTGAAACTGTGTTGCTGAGTATATCCTTATTTAAAACCGTGTTGGATCAGGAGCAGATGAAAACCGGATGTTAGAAAAAGCTCAGACTTATGACGCAGCTGCCGCCATGGGCGGATCGAAATCTAATTTTCTCCGCTCCAATTCTAAATCATCCACTTGTAGACAAATAGATGCAAGTACATTTTCATGTCCTCGTCTGAGCTGCCATCTGCCTCAAAACTGTATGGCTCCATAGCTCCAATATTACTCACCTTTTTTTTTTTGCTACACTAATGTTAGCTGGCGCTTGTCGCTAGCGGAAGAGAGTGTAAACAAAGGCATGCTGGGAAATTAGCTAGGCTAACTTCCATGCCAACAGTCCTGCCCACAACCCAAAAGCAAATGTCTAATGAGCTACTGCTGCTCTGCAAGAAATATGTCTTAAAAGAGACACAGGCTTTTTGATTTAAGATAAAAAAGACTTCCTAATCATAATTAAAAGACCAAAAAAATATAGCTGGAGTGGAACTTTAAAGGAAGTGTATGCCTGCGGATGAGAGGGGTACAAACTTCTTTAAACTTTGCCCCAATCCTAACGCTTCCTTATGCCCCCTTTCCCCTTAGTTTCTGCCTTTAAGTCACAAACCTGGAGGGATCTTGCAGACTGTGGCGGGGTGCCAACCATAACGCTGATTACAGTTGGGGCTCTGAACAAATATAGCGCTATCACTGAGACACTCCGCAAACACTTCTCCTCCGATGTAGTACAGTCGCACGCCCCGGCCTTGGAGACAAACAGAGAAACAACAGAAGTGTGAGATGAAAGCCACACCACAATGACATCAGTAGCAGCACAGATGTGAGAGTTTCCTCAAATTTGGGTCTGGGTATGGGGCCTTACCAATGTGTCTGCGCGTTAACTCCACCGCCCCATTGCGGTTGACGTTGGACAGTAAACCAAGGCAAAAGCGCTCAGAGTTGGAGGGGTCTGTGAAGCCGTCCACTGTCAGGGAGGGCTGTGAGGCGTGGAAGGTTTCTCCAACTCGTTGGTTTAGTTCGTAGTAGGATATAGAGCACCAAAAAGCCGGCTCACAGTATGTCACTGGCTGAAGGTCTTAGGTGGGGAGACATACGTACAGTTGGTTTACATCAAAGCAAAACAGAAGAAAAGCTAAAGAAAACTGACTTCTGTAGGGATTAACATTCAAAATGTAAAAGACATCTGAATGACAGGCAAATTATATGTTAATAATAAACCACGTATGCATCACACACACGTGACATGAAGGAAGGAGAGCCAGAAAAAACAATTACTACAAAGAAGAGGTAAAACTAGCAAAATACGGAGAAAAAAGAACTGAAAATAGAGGATGTGTCACAAAATGTTACACCCATGTTTACTCGAAGCTTTCAGCAGACAAAAGGAGGGAAGTCAGCGCTCACTGATGAGATGCCAGAAAACAAAATAGCTAAATGACACGCTAATCTGTGGCTGTTTTCACTAAGTTCAACTGGTTTTGGTCATTTTCTCTGCAGCATGGAACAATCTTTAATGACTTCTCCATCTTGCCTTTGAAGTCCAGAGGAGAACTCGTGTTTTTGAAACTGGAGACTTTTTGTTATTTCGTCAGAAAAGCCTCTTAGGAGTTTTCCCATTTTAACAGAATAAGCGTAGGATCTTGTTATTAGTGTTAGTGTGGGTTGAGTGGTGTCTTGGCCTGTTTAACAGCTCAGATGCTGAGCGGGAAGACAAAGGTTTCATTCATTACCTAGTTTCCTCTAACAAAAACGGTGCTAAACCAAACAAGAGAATTCCCACTGAGGAGGAACACTCCTGAAAGATTTTCCACGTAAGTAAAGACAGACAGGTGGAAAAGGAAAACACACTTCAACACAATCACGCGGTTACCTAAATTACTGTGTGTGGGTGAAACAGGGTTAGGGGACAGATTTGGAGAGCTTGTGTCCATGCTGTGGGTCATCTGGTGATCACTGGTCTCGCCATCCTCGCTGAGGTAACCTGGTGGTGGCGTTTCTGAAACAGACCAAAAACACAAACAAGGATAAAGTGCCCACATCTTTTCAGACACATCTTTATCTCAGAGACCTGATTGAAGTTTATTTTGTAAAAAGTAAAACTAATGGTAATGTTGGGCTCCTGCATTAACCAGGTTAGCAAGTGTCAGAAAAACTGAGTGGAACGATGGCTTCTAAGTGGTACATGCAAGTCATGTTGGATAAAAACAGGTGACACACTGAAAGCCTGAAACCAAATTTTTGAAAATAAATCATTTCCTGTCTGTGTCAGCAAAAACTCACTTCCCTGATTTAATTTTTTTGAATACAAAAACATTGTTTAATTTGTGAAGGAAAATCATATAAAACAGTCCTATAAATCAATCCAGGCCAGTAATCGATTGCTGAATTACAGAGTTCATTTTTATGGCAATTACTTCGAAGTTTGAACAACTAAACAAGAAGAGAGGAACTAAAATATAAGTCATGTACTTCTCTCTTTCTTAAATTGTTACACAAAATTTCTGGGTTCATGCAGTTCAGCTGCAGCTGGTCAGCAGTTGTTTTTTCCAACACTCACTGCTATCAAAAGCCAATTGTCCTCATTGCAACTTTTAACCAAATCTAGCTGAGTATCAGATAAATAACAACAAAGGAAACAAATTGAGAGACAATTAAGTGATAATCATTGAAAACCAATGTAAAATATATTAATATATCTAAGGATATCACTCCTTTACTCTGTCTTTTGAAGACCTACTGTTCATTAAACCCCACCAACCCCATGCAGCTTTTCGGATCAGATCTTCAGATCTGACGGGACATCAGTTTGAGACGTGACCAGAGATCAGGTACCTGGTATGTAATTGCTTTGGGGCTCAATGCCAGCAGGGAAGTTGGTGTTTTCAGGGATTGAATGGCTGTAGTCATCCAGAGGAGGAAACTCACTGGGGATTTCAGTGTGTCTGGGCACGAGCACCGGGGGGAGAACTGTGGCAAGGACAAAAACACAAACATACACTGAATTCCATCCACTCTCAAATGTAATCATGAACTTTAATGCAAATAATAAAATAAAAAACAACCTGTTTAGAAATAACATGGACAAAACTCTTTACAGGGGATCAATTGTTATTTCTTATGAAAGGTGATGAAAATAGTTCTTGGCGTTTTCAGATTTCCTTCTGAAAATAGCATTAGAAGAAAACATATTTGCTCCTGACGTTGTCATACCTGGTGTTTCTACCCTTTGGTAGTGGTATGGGTTAACACACACTTCATCTTTCTTTGTGTGGAAGGCGTATTCGCACAGCTCCACCGCTCGCAGCTCGTGGTGAGACTGCAGATCGGGCCAACGCCACAGTCGGCAGTAGATGACATGAGGCAGACCTTTTCTGTGGGAGACCTGCAGACGACCATCCAAAGACCTTCAGAGAGAAGAAAAAGGGGAAAAAAACACAGCTGGTCAGAATCATCCTCTAGTTACCCTTTCACTAAAAAGGTGTTGATAGTTCTACTTTTCACCGCTTTCCTTACATTAACTTAAGTATTTCAACTTAACCACACAGCCCATAGGAATTTTAAAGTAATGTGAAGGCCACCTCCTTCAGAAAAAGCAAGATGACTTCCAACAGTATTTTGTGCAACACTGACAACTTTTAGGTGGCAACCTTTTTTACTTATTTTTTTCACAAGTTAAGTCACAATGATTGTGCTTATCCATCTACAGCATTATTTCTTTTAAGACTATTAAACCCCATCTTTTTCTGATCTTTTTAAAATCTTCCCAAAGACAAGCAAAACATAAGAAAACACTTTCCTCAGGAAATCTTAAAGTTGAATTGGACATTTACAGCGTTAATAAATTCTTCCACTTTTCTCTTGAGTTGCTTGTTCAGTAAACACCCGGAAAAGCTGGAAGGCTTTCCTAATTTTCCCGCAGCCAATAAAAAAGAAGTGCTGTAGTGATATTGCCTTGTATGTTAAGGGGAGTGCTGTGTTTAGACAAAGTACTAGTGTGAGTTCCCTTAAATTAAGCCAGGATTTTAAAGAAGAACCTAAACATTTCAATCAAGATTATGCAACATCCCCACACTGTCCTCCCAAATGTCTCGAAAGGTGTGCTAATGTTGTTGGATATGGGTTCAGTGGCTGTGAGTGCCCTGGCTATCATATGTTGATGTGTGTAAAATCTAAAGTAGGCCTGCACAATAAATCAGAAATGTATCAACATGGCAATATCAGCTTGTGCGATATGTGTATTGCAAAAGACACCGTAAACCACAATATACGGTTACTTTAAATGTTTACACGCATGCACTGACAAAGAAACCTTGTATTTATTTTTTTAAAGCAAAGCCCAACTGCACATTGCCCACATTCTTCTTAATTGTTGTTTATACTAGTTTTGGCCAGTAAAACCAGAAAGGCAGATAATTGCTTTTTGGTGTGTTTTCCCCAACATACAAGTTTTTACCCGTCTCTTATTGAGGTAACTTGTAGTATAATTTATGTTGACTTTTATTTAAATAAAATTGTTGCAGTCAAATGGAAATGATGTTTTAGTTGTCTTCGCAATACTGATCACTAATGTCACACATCACAAGTTGTCCTCATACCGTGCAGCCCTACAGGAAACAGAGAGCTGGCTCAGGAAGCAGAACCAAGAGAATCTATTCAACACAGTTAACAGTTCTGGAAGATTCCTTGTTGTTTTTTTCTCTTCATACTTTCAGTAGTGTACTGGAAACTGGAGAAGACCAACAACTGTCAACATCTGTTGATTTTGTTGTATTAGAGGTCTTGAAGGAGCAAAAGTAAACATTTAACAGTTCCCTTTGTGAATAATTTGCAGGATAGAAGTTCTGGGCAACATCAATGGTCCTTTTGTTTGTGCGTCATACCACGGTACCGTGAATCTAAAAGCCTGAACAACGTTGTTGTCACACAAAAGTATACAATTACCCATTAACCCTTAAAACACACTTTTTTGCTAACAGTTGCTATAGTTACTAATATACTCTTACTAATTACCTATTACTAATAAGTAATAGATGTTTTATATCAGTCTAGCATGAAAAGAGGAATTTAGAGCTCCGTTAAAGATAAAAAAATAATAACATACATTGCATCAAGATCTGCTCTTTAGTAGCAACATTTTAGTAGCAACAGTCCTTTAAAGCAGTTTGTTTTTTAAATGTGTAAAAGGATTGCCAGGCCAAATAGTCTAATAATAAACAACTAGAGATTAGACTACACATTCCATAACAGGGATGTCATTGTGTTGTATAACATCAGTCCTCATCTGGCATTAAATGTTCCTGCTGTGATGATTTAGGTCAACGGACAGCAGTGAGTTCCCGTTTACATCACAGATTGACAAAATGGGGTATAGCTTCTAATCTGGAACTACAATGACCCAACATGTATAAAAAAAACCATCAACTCATTATCTTATGCAAGAGTCAACAGACACATATGTCCCTCCTATCTGTCTGCCTCACCCATCCACTCACACATGAACATAAATACTAGCAAAGGGTCAAAGGCTTAAAGCAAAGCCCTTTAGAAGGACAAGAGTCTTTATGAATAAAACCCTGGCCGTGTGCTGTTTTACTGCTGAAGTTGTCTTTTATCTGGGTCAGCCATGGTACATCCAGCAAAGTGCTACTTTCATTTAGCATGGCAGTTGCTCTCTGTGGCTTTTCTTTCACACCTCTGGGCTGCATAAATTGCACCATCGTTTTATAGCAGACCAGTTTTCTTCTGAATTTGTTGAGCCTATGGGTATTCCTCGAGACTTTGTATAGTCTTGCATGGAGGTGAAATAAACAAAGCGTGAACTCACTGACCAAACACAATCACCATGATGGAAGAGCTGTCTATCAGCTGATTCTTTAGTCTTTAGTCCCGACTGACACTTTGCAGGTTTATGGCACTTAAGCGTTGTTACACCCTACAGCTCTATAAACTGATGACAGGAAGAGCTATTGTTTCACAAGCACATCTTTTTTAGTAATATACTGACATTTATGCTGACTATGTGTAACATTTGTCACATGTTATAACTAAGTAGCCTTATGAGAGTTAGCGTTTGCATTAAAAAATACGATCTATATCTTATGAGCATGACAGTGTAAAGAAATGAAAAACTAATATAAAGATTAAGTTGAGGTCATGAGCCATTTATTTACGTTGTGTTGAACATTTCTTCTTAGAAAATCACACAACATATGACAAAAGAAACCTCGCTTTTACAAGAGTTTGTTAACCTCATTTGCATCTTTGGTGGGACCTTGTTTATTTTAAAACGGCTAAATTTACAGAAGGAAAAAGTAAGGAAATTTCAATGAAATGAATTATGGTAACTGTTTGAGCAGGTGCACTTGTGACCAGAGTTCCTCTTTTTTTCTCTTGCAGCTTTCCTGTGTAGGTCACAATTTTTCATGACCAATTGCAGCTATTTCCTTTCACAAGATTTCTTAATACCAGAATATTTCTGACTGACAACTGCAGTCATTTAAACATTCCCTTTCAGGAAATGACCTTGAAAAATGCTTTTAAATGAAGCCACATTTTTACTGTGATGAAAGTAATAAATACAATTTAAAAACTCTGTTCTATCAAACTGAAACAGGAGTTGTGTACTTTGAAAGAGTTATTGTACCTAATCCAAGAATGATGATGATGACATGGGGGAAACATGTACTGTGGTAACAATAATTGCATGCAGATTTATTGGAAAGAAAACACTTTCATTTAATCTCAGCAGTAGAATTGTATTGATTCAGTTAAGCAATAAATTTAGCAAAAGAGAAAATCTAGTCTAAATCTTGCTAGTCCTTTTACTTAGTGTGACCAGAAAAAGATGGTAGCCTATGAAATTATTTCCAAAAATAATTTCATAGGCTAAGATAGTCTGAAGGTCTTTTATGCATACCATTACCAGGTTCAAAGACAACTGAAAAAATAAAAAAAAGTTACATTTATAGACCACTGGAGGCTGGTGCCAAAAGAAAGCAGATTCTGGATGACTCCTATGTTAAAAAAATTTGATTTTGTTCCAGTAATAAACACCTTTACAGCCTAGTGTCCAAACCCTTTTTGGATGTTTATTGTTTTACATTTTATTCATGGGAACTCTTTTTTTTTTAATCAGTTGGTAAAAATCTATAAAAAGGGGTTTGTCCGCAGTTTCCATGGTTGCCTCACCTGTGTTTGCCCACATTGGCTTAAGTGGGCACTCAGTGGGCTCGCTACGGTAGCCAGCCGCCTGGTGGACAGAATAGCTACGCTGTCCACCGGGCGGCTGTCTAGCATAGCAAGCCACCCCACTGAGAGCCCACTTAAGCCAATGTGGGGAAACAGGAAAAATTGCGGACAAACCCCTTCGGGGGCCACGTTTTCTGCCCACGTTTAAACCAAATGGGGCCCATTTGGCCTTGCTGGCTGGGTTAGAGAGAAAAAAAAAGAATAATTGGATGTAGATTTTTGTTTTACTATGGGGAAGTTGTGTCATTGCCATTGCGATCTGTGACCCAAAACAGACGCTTAATTGACCTTACGGTCAACCAAAATATGCATTGGAAATGGGGCTGGGGAGAGTGAACAGTGAGTGTACAAAGATATGTCTACAAACCCATGCTACAGAGGATTATATAACTTTACTTGACATGTAGTAACAGATTAAGTATTAATTCCAGTAAAGGGGTATTCTGACAAAAGGACAAGGCATAAATACAGTTTGTGACGATTAGTGGATTTATCAATTGTAAATAAGTGTGCTTTTGCCTGACACACTAAACAGACTCAGACAGAGCAGATTGTGCTTCACTAAGCTAAGAGGGGGGGGGGCAAATCAAACACTAGGAGGTGTGCTTAATTCTTAATTTACACTGCGACACAAATGCAAATAGAAAAAGGTGGTGAACACAAACTTCTTGCCTCTTAGATAATAATCTTACTGACAGATGAGATAGAACTATCAGACAAATGTAAAGTGCAAATCTGTCTAAAGTTTCCCCAAACTATCTCAATATGTTTATTTGATATCACAAATAGTTTGGAATGTTTTTGATACTTTAAGGTAAACACTGGACATTTGTGAAAACCCGTGCTTTAAACGTAAAATGAAAAGACTGTGTAATAGACAAAGAAAGGGGTTGCTGCCCAACAATAGGTCTGGAGAGCTCAAGGCACCTTAAATTGAACCCCTCACCCCCCCTTCCCCGTCCTCTGTCTGCTCCACCGTCCTTCTGTTCCCACTGCCAAGCCTCCAGAACTGAATGACGGCTGGGTTGTGGGAGGGTGGGGCAAGGAGGCTGACATAGCCTTTGTGCTTTTCAAAAAGTCTGTGGTCAGTTGGTCAAGGGATTGCTGAAGGCTGTAATCACATGAGATGGAGTGGTGAACTGCGGTCCTCCAATAGCATCACTTCAAAATAAAATAATGTCAGATTTTTGTCATTCTTTGTCTCATATCTTCAACAAATCTGACTAATTTGGGGTTTATGATGGTAAAAACTAGTCAGATCTTCAAATATTTAATGAAAACTATTCTGGAATGCCATTTTAAGGTCTTGACTCTCAGGTTATAAATGTACTCATTTATATAAATCACCTGTTGGCACAAGACTTACAAACTATATTCTATATTATAAACTTTATTTGTAGCTGTGTAATTAGTAATTTTGAAAAAATAAAACATCAACGTCAGAAGACTCTCCTCAGCAAAAAGCTGAGGAGAATTTTAAAAGAAATTATACACTTTTGGTAATGCCCCGACATGATTTTGCAGAAAAAATAAGTATCTAAAATATCTTTTAGGTAAAAAACAATAGAATACTAACAATGGGGGAGGACTGATAGATCTGAACTTCCTGAGGTTTTTCCTAATTCTACTTCAAAATATAAAATAAACTTTCTGCAAAAACGTTTTTATATTTATCTTCTGGTTTAACAAAGTATTACATTTTCTCCTATAATAAGGATCTGCAGTTCTAAATATAGCACATATTTTAGTCAGCGAATGCACTTCGGAAGCAGTGAGGCTCAGACAAAGAAAGATCTTCCATACACATCTCCCACTCTCTCTGGAAAAGTCATTAGACTTCTCCCTTTCAACAAAGGTGGAGATGGGAGGGGGCGACCATTGCATGTGAGAGAAAAAAAGGTTTCACTATATGGCATGTTGGTGATATCACACAGGGCTGAGGTGTACTGGGACCAGTGAAAGAAGGGCTAATGTGAAATACAAAACCAGACCATCAGTTAGGCTAGACGACAAATAAGACAGATTGGACTCAAAAACTAGGGGAAAATGGAGGACTGGGAACCATTAGTTTTACTGCTAATAGTTAATGAGCTACGCAGCATGGCTCTCTCTGAAAAAAAAGGAATGATCAAGACAAATCAAGATTTAGGTCACTGAAACTTTTTGGTTCTTTGCATTTTAGCCTTTTCTTACAACATCTGAAGTGTAGAAATCAAACTTTGCAGCCTCTGCAAAATAACTACATCATTTGTCTGAACACACCGAAGAGATCTTCAACTTGTTATATTCAAGAATGATCTGTACCTGTTGCAAAGGGAATTCAGCTGTTCAGAAATAGTCATGACCTCTGATTTTAGGACAAATGAATCCACAGATGGCACACAGCAACGCTTAGCCTTTGATTTTCTTCTCTGCCATGCTACCAATCAGCCATTCGGCTGCAGTTCCCACATCAAAATGGTGTATATTAATGCAAATTTGCAGGTACAAAAGTAATTGTGCTGAGTAAAATTAAATGGCTGGTCCACAGTCACAAATCAAAGCAAACAATTTACTAAACTGGGTTGGGTGTGCTCAGCTTTTGAATGTTTTTGTATAACTTAAATAAAAAGTATACTATACCATACAGGTTTAACAGATGCCCTAAGACAGATGTTTTTCTTCTTTCTCTTTCAGCTTATTCCCATCAGGGGTCGCCACAGTGGAGCATCCTCATGTCCAAGGATGAGGAGCATGGTTTTTTTGGCAATGTTTTACGCCGGATGCCCTTCCTGACGCAACCCTCTCAAACAATCCGGGCTTGGAACTGGCACACAGAAGTAGAGAAGGGAACAGGGAGCAGCCCGGATTTGAACCCTGGTTTCGCAGACAGAAGGCGCAGCAAACCAGCACGAGCTAAACCAGCTCACTTAAAAAACAAAAAAAAAGATAGATGTTTTTAATATTTTTAAATGGAAAAATATGAACCAAAAAACCCCCTTAATTTGAAACTATGTTTCAATATGTGACTATATCGTCAAAACTTATAAACTGACCAATGTGACCTGTCAAACAAAGTTATGTGCCAACAGCTCAAACACACACAACACTTAAAAATAACACAAGACGTCATATAAACTAGATATCTGCAAACAGTGAGTGAAGAAAAGATGGACAGTCAATCCCCTTTGGTTTAGTTTGAGTTGATTTGAAGCTAGCTTTAAGATTCCTGGTCATTGTCAACACTGAATCAAAGAGCTGTGACCTTCCCAGAAATGGGAAAATAGGTGCAACACGCCTGGCATTTCTACCAATACAAGCGTCCACAATATGTTTGGGAATCATAGTATCTTGGAATGAATTATGGTATGTGATACACAGCTCACTACGCAGAAATATCATAACACAAAAATTCAATGAAACCTGAAAAACTGCAAAACAGAACATAAATAGAGATAAAAGGAAATTGTGCCAAAATGTTTAAAGATTGTTAACTTCATTCATTTAGATATCTATTTGAACATTGCCATTGCCACAATACAACTGTCTTCCTGTTTTTTTAGTGCAGCAACATGCAGTGAAAAAAAAAAAGTAAAATAAAAATACACGATTTCAATGGGCAAGAGCTTTGGACTACTTGGCCAGATCCTTAAAGCAGTTTAACTTATCTATTTTGAATATTAAATTATGGTAAAAAAAAAAAAATACTTACAAATATTAAATATTAAATAAGGAAACACAATTATAACAAAAAAGAAAACACAATGAGCATTAGCTTCTATTCTCATCTTTTACATAAAGGTTGCATGCTTGACTGCATAGCGGTGTAGCGGTTACCACCCTCACAGTGAAAAGGCCCTGTTTCAAATCTCGGCTTAGTTCTGTGTGGGTGTTTGCATGGTCTGTTTGTGCATATGTGAACGGTTTAAAATCATGCTTAATAGATTCATTGATGAATCAAAAATGTCCAATAGGTGTGAATGTGATTGTGTGTAGTTGTCTGTCTCTGTTATGCTTTGCAATGGACCGGCAAATTGTTCAGGGTGTGCTCCACCTTTTTCTCACCAGTAATTGGGTAGGCTCTAACAACCCCAAGACTCTGTATGAGAATTTAGAAAATGGATGAACAATACCTAACAAACTCTATACATGAAATAATAGATGAAAACTCCATGTATGATGCTTTTATGTATATCCAGTCCATGTGTGATTTGTAGACTTGGTGAAGGCATGTCCTTCTGGATATCTTGTGGGGGGCACATTTATGATACATGAGCTGCGGTCGAGGGACATTTGATCCCTATACAAACAGAGCAGTGGCTTGGTTTGCATAGCTGGAAGAAATTCAGACTGGTTTTGGGGTGTAGGTTGGACTCTGCCAGCTATCCTGTTCATAGCTTTTATAGCCAGCATTTCTTTGGGGAGCAATATGTCAGAAAAGTTTGGCTTTGGGAAATGTACAATTCCTTCTCTACTGTTTGTGGATGATGTCGTCCTATTAGCTAAATCAAGCCATGACACACAGTAGTGTATGTAGATAAATGTGAACCCCCAGGTTTGAGGCCAATCTTTTCAGCTAGCAAAAGCAGGAATGTCCCCTCTGGTTTAGGAATTATTAACTTCCAAGGTAGAGAAGTACAGTGACTGGGTGTTCTGTTGGGGGTGGGGGTTGAAGGTGGATGAGGCAGCATCCACATTACTGCAAGCTTTGTATTAAAAAAAAGACAGAGCTGTGTCAAAGGAACAAAAAAAAAATTCGACATATTCTACATTCTTACCTTTACCTACAGTGGGCTGTGCGCAAACATAGAATCCCTAATACTAGCTCCAAAAAAGATGTACCATCCGTTCAAAAGGAACTCTGAGTACAGGTGATACTTCTCAATGTCAAGATGAGACAGTTGAAGTGGATTGGACATCTGGTGAGAATGCCCCATAGACCTCTTTCTTGGGAGGCCTTGCAGGCATGTCCAACCAGGAAATGGTACCCTGCCGGATTTAGGATATGCAAGAGAGATTATGTCTCTCAGCTGTCCTGGGAAATATCTGATATTTTCCCTGAAAAACTTGAAGAGATACCAGAGACAAGAAAGTTTGAATTTCCTTTCTGAAACTGCTGCCAAGATAACCCCCAGATAATCAGTGGATCAGGGCTGCCCAATCCTGGTCCTCCAGCTCTCCCTGCACTAATGGATCAGGTGTGTTTTGTCAATCAGAATAAGGAGACACCTGAGTTAGCTAATCAGCAGAAAGCAGTGCAGAGAGAACTTAGAAACAGGCAGGGTAGTAGATCTCGAGGAGCTGGATTGGGCGGCCCTGTGGAAGATAGCAGGTGGATCAGTGGTTCCTTCTTAGTAAAGATCTTTCATTCTTGCATACTTCTTTCTGCTTCAGGTACATAGTGGGACACATTGTGCTGTTGCATAGCCATGATGATAAGAATGAGTGAAGTCCAAGAACATGTGATAGCTCACTACCACACTATATACCCTGTTGAGTAAGTGTTAGTAAGCACAAGAAGCAATGTGATGGCTTACAAAAACCTTAATATAAAAAGGTAAATTATTGTTTATTTACAGTTTTTACTTGCAGCCTAAACAATATAAGGAAATCAAATCATCAAACCAACCCCTGCCACACGATCACCCAAGAGGTCAGGAAATATTGAACCTAATTTGCCTTTTACCGAGTCTCAGTACATTACATTCACAAAAAAGATTTAATTTCTAAGTGTTACATAACTTTTATCATATTTTAAACAAACCATTACTTATTTTCTGTATTTAGATATTCACTTAGAGTTTTAAAAAAATACAAGTTTCCTTAAAATCTCTGCTTCTTTGCTTCTTCAGATCAAGTTGTTTTCCAATCCACATTCAGCAGCAGTCCCGCACATGCCGCAGTAGTGTTGGCCGTAGCAGCCACTTCAACACAATGGAGTATTTGTTGTCTGGTGACTGTGTGTGTATGTGTGTGTGTCACTGCGTTTAAGTATTTTTGCCTAGTGCGTGTGCACTCCCCCGCAGATAGTGAGACGTCCAGGGCCAAATAGAGGCAGAGGTTTCTCTAACCCCTCCACCCGTGGTGCAAGCCGCAAACCAAACAGCAGCCCACGCCCTCCTCAAAGTCCCAGCAGTCTGAAGGAACATTCCTCCGAGCTGACTAACCACATGCATCTGCACACACTTGCACTTACACAGGAACAAAACCATGTACAATGACAGAGGATGAACGTTTGTTTTTTTTCTGACTGCTTTTATCTTGGAGACTGTTCAAATATACCAAAAATTGTGCTTCACTATTTCACGTAAAAATTGCTGGTTACTTAACTGTTCACTTTAAATAATAAAAATAAGCAATAAGAAAAGAGTTTTATTGTTGCAATGAAAACTGTTCAATTAAAAGATACTACCCTCTTGTAGTACAAACAAACAAAAGCAAGAACGTCCCCAGCTTTAAAGCAGAGTAAACACCCAATACAGGAAGTATTGTCTTCAAAAAGACAAGAACACATACAGACTGTTTACATATCTGTACTGTTTCACTGTTGTTTGCTCTGTTCTAAACAAATTAAACAATTACTAGAAACCTAAATCAGGCAGTAAAGGGCAAACTAATCACTGTCATTAGAACACCAAGTCTCACAGAGACAGACAACCCATGTAAACATTCTGTGACCTGTCTTTGAGCACTGTCCCAGCTGAACAATGCTGTCTTAGATGACTAAGATATGACACATTTAATGCAGTCTGTCCATGTGAATGAATGTTCAAGCATCAATAAAAGCAGCACAACTGCGTTGAAATCAAACAGTTGCAATTTCAAAATGTTAAAACTGTCTCTTTTTTAGTCTACAAACTTTATATCTTCTTTGTATATAAAAATGATGATTATTACTTGACTATTTGTCACTCATTTTTAAAAATTTATTAGAAAATTGAGAAAGTTATTAGTGGATAACAATAACTATTAATTTTCTTTCAAAGTATTTAACAGTGACTAGTACACTTACTTTTTTAAAAAAAACTTAAAAAGAAATCCTAATGACTGGGCGTTTTGGACTTCTTTACAGTTAATATGTTGTTTGAGGCTGGAGCATTTGATGCATGTTGCGGTGCAGATTAACGCAGTGTCTCTTTGGCACAGTAGCTGACGTGTCTATGTGTATTTAGTGAAGTTTGTCATCCAGACACAACCTGACATTCTTCTTTTGAGTGCTGAACTAGTGTCTAGTAGTGAAAAAAACAACAACAACACAACAGTTCTATCACAGTAATACATTTCTTATGTGGTTTGTTTAGATTTTTTGCCTACAAACCACACAAACTACATTCCTAAATGGCATTCCATGATACTGCTCCTAGCCTAACTGTCTGCTTCATTCCTCTCTTTTATCTTGACCCTTGCCTTTCCGGTTTGACTTTCCCAAATTTCCACACTTTTCTCACATGTGTTCATCTTCCTTTATTTAGTCTGTCAGTCTTTATTAAAACAACGATAAACCCAATATAAACTAACTTTCTCCACCCTATTAGAGCGCATACTTTGATTAGAACATCATGTAGTCACCCTTAGATCCAGACATAACAATGGGAATCCCCAACTCTTCATCCACCTTCTGTCCTGCTAGTATGATTTTCTGGGAAAAAAAAAAATTTTTCTCATTTTTATTTCATTTCTTTGTTAATGGTGGGAAAAAATGTGGTGGATTTTTGCTAGTTGGATTTAAAAAAGACTATTATATGTAAGATTATAAGGAAAATAGTAGTTTCTTCAAAATCACAAAAAAAAAGAACATGGACTTTAGATTTGGCACAGATTATATATATGCTGACGTACAATGTTTCAAAATTGGTTAAGCCAAAGTGTCAATAATGTCTCCCACAAATTAATAAACAACCTAATGTACTAAAACTACAAAGTAAGAAACAAAGTTTTAAAGAGTGTCTTGTAAAAGTTAAGATCAGGTACTCTTCATTCTATCATCCTGTATTTAATATGTGTTCTCTCCTTTTTGGTCAACTCGTCATTAATCTCAGCTAATTTTCCTTCTTCTTCACAATGCCCTGCCACCGCATGTATCACTCTAAATCATGCAGTCTTTTAGTGCCAGGGGAATGTGTGTACACACAACAAATGCAGACAGGGGTATTGGCTTAAACCCAAAGTATGTTCAAGAAGGTAGCCATGAGGAATCCACTCCCACTGGCTTTGTAAAAAGACATTCACATTCTAAAAATTGAATCCCTTGACACAGAGAGTATAAGGCAGTATAAAGTAGGACTGAGTATCACCAAAATTTTTATAATCGATTTGATTGGATTCACAAGAGCCTGGATCGATCCAATTCCTGATTTTATTAGTTTATTTCCATCCACTTGATTCAATTCTCAATTTTAAAAGTAGACATTTTACACATCTTAATATTATCATATAATATTATATTATTATATATTATTATATATCTGTACAGAAATCCATTAAAAATCTTTTTTTTTTTTACATATTCTGTGAGTAAATAAAGCTGTAAATTTAGTCAGCAATGTATGTTCAGCATTAGCTTTTGCTGTCCTATGAGAAATTCCAATACATGTTAGCACCAAGCTAGCAGACAGGTTTTATTGCAATGTTGCATTTGGTCGCTGGAAAAGAAAAGGAATAAAAGATCAATCTCTACTTTTAGGGATCGATTTTTGATCTATTAAGCTTGTATCGATTCAGATTGAATAATCGATTTAATCAACCCAGTCCTGTTATAAAGCATTGGTTATTATGGCATTAGAAAAGGATTTACTCAATAAATGTTTTACAACTAACTGTGTGTAAAACCTTAAGAAATTGACAATTATTGTTTTGCTAAAGATTATTTGGGACCGACCTGACTGTCTTCATTAAGTGTCTTTAGGATTACTTTCTGCTTTGCTCGCAGATGGGTACATTACCGTAAATGTGTTACTGTTTTTTAAAAGCAAAAGAAAAAATATGTTACTTTGTTACCTTATAGAGTAACATTAAAGCTTTCACAATCTACATTTGTTTAATTATAAATTATTAATAATGTTTACAACTAAAATTACAGCATAGGAAGTCTTAACCAAGACTTGAACTTGATTTAAATTTCTAGCTTTCATTTTTCTGACATTAGTATAATGAATCAAAAAGGCATTTATAACATGAACACCAACTCACTATTAAGTCTGGCTGTCAAACATTTAAATCAATTCATTCAAAGAAGTGTTCATTGGTGATGTGTGTGCAAATGATCGGCCTTCATCCTTTGTGTTACATAACATTTTCAGTTTCTTAAAATTGAGTGATATTTTATAAAAGTGTAAACACTCTAAGTGAATAGTTACAGGTTATAAAGAAAATGGGAAAAAAACCCTTGATCTATCTTGACTGTATACAGTATCTATATTTCAGGGTCTGCAACCTTCAACCCTTAAACAGCCATTCGGGTCGATTTTACACGGACCAAAACCAGTATGAGTCACAAAGTCTTATTTTATCTTTTAAAAAAGTAAGACAGAAATTTGTATTTATGACATTGTTATTATTATGATAAATAAAAATGAAATATTGTTGTCTTTGGCATAGATAAAACATAAAGAGAAAACAGCTTTTTTTAAAAATGTTGACACTTTTGACAGAGGTTCACACATGACTTATCTCAATGTAGAAAATCTAGTAGAAGTTAGTGTAATGTCAGCAGTAGTAATAAAAATAACTACCGGTACTTTATTTTAACATTTGTGGGGCATCTCAGCCAGAAATTCATAAACCTAGTGACCTAAAATTAATTTAGAGCTAATTTGGTGACCCTTATACTAAAATGAATTTAGAGCTAATTCAGTGACCCTTACCATATTTTGGAACCATAACGCATACTTCCAGTAAAATCCTTGAATTTTTTCAAAAATAGAAAATCCACTTTATATCTGGTGTGCCTTAGATATGAATTCTGATTGTGCTTAATGACCTCAAACTGATTTTCTGTGGTACACAGAGCTCAAAAATCTGTCATTGTTATGGCACAACTTTGGTAAACTATGAAGGATTGATGGATTGTTGGAGAATTACGGCTACTAGTCAGGAACCGTGTGCAGTGACACATACTGTCCCTTAGCTTTTTGTGAGTGAGTTGAATTATTAGTAAGCTTACATAATTTTTTTCAACTGTCTTTTTATGTTACGGTTGATCAGTTCCAATAAAAAGCAAAAAAATAAAATACAATAAAAAAATTGTAATGTTTTCAAGTTTTACAGAACAAACATAAAATTGACAAACATTTTTGTCAACATCTTTAGAATAAGCTAGGAACTAAAAGCAAATTCTGAGAATTTCTTCTGGTAGTTTAGACTGCTGCTGCTGTGAAGGGTCTTACCTTTGTTGTCTTTGCTGGAGAATCCGTGTTTATTTCAGTCTGAGATTGAACATGCTTGGTGGTACTGCTTTAGGTGATTAAAAAAAAAAGGTTGGTGGTATTTTCAGTTTTAGAAGGAACATGCCTTCTGCAAAATTTTCAGTGCATGTTACTCTGTTTTTTGTCAGATTTGAAATAACTGATATACCTCCATACAGGGGCCAAAATTTTAACCTAAAAGGATACACAACATATCAGTTCTGCTATTTCACCTCATAAATGCATCTGTTGACCCGGTCTATTCACAACACTTCCTTCTTTCCACTCTTACCATTGTGGCAAAGCATCATCAAGCTTGGTAGCTGTGAACCTCAAATGAAGGTTTATGTGTCACAGAGATAGAGGTAAGATCGGGCCTAAAAAATCCGGCCCGACCCGACACAGGCCCGCGGGCATTAAAGCCGAACTCGGACCGAACCCGACCAATTAACTTGATTTGCAGGACCGAGCCCGAAGCAAACCCGAAATTTCAATTTAACCCATAGGATTTTTGGCAGAAAAAAATCGCCAGATTTCTTTAAGGTAAAATAATCTATATATTTTTATGATCATGAAAGTTATGGTCTTTCAAACAGAGAGTGGTCGCTGCAGCCGCGCGCGTATAAGCTCTCTGTTGTGGCATAGAGTTCAGCTGGAAGCTCTGCGCAAAGGTTCCTCCCTCCATGACAAATGCATTTGATCAACGAAATAACGCTGGAACACAGAATAAGAGGCCAGACAGAGAGAGTGACAGAGAGATCTGGATGATAAGCACTCGCTTCATTACGCGGGAAATGCTGCAGGCGCAGCGGTGCGCGTTTGCCTTTTCAGTTTCCCTGTCTGAAGTTTATCCTTGACTTCCTGCTGCTCCAAATCGGGGATCCCTAAACAAAATAGATGCGGACTTGGGGAGGGAAGATTACGTTCACGACACGCTCGCAGAGCTGCGGGTGGCCGGCGCCCCCCTCGTTCTGCCAGTTGCTGGACCACAGTGTATGTCAATCAACGGTGGGCTGGTGACTGGTGGGAGGGGGCGGGGTCTACCTGTGTGTGTGTGTGTGGGTGTGTGCGTTAGGGGAACGTTCTCCCTCTGAGTAAGAAGCTGGCTGTGCCTTTCGGTTCGTGCGGTAACCGTTCTGACATACAGGATTAATAAAGAGCTGTTTGACAACCGCCGCCTAAGGAGCTTCTTTGCAGACATTACAATATATTTATTAAAAAAAGTCAGCGAGAGAGAAGCCCGGCCCGACCCGACCCGAACGTAATGACTGTCATTTAGAACCCGACCCGACCCGAAATTCGGGTCGGGTCGGGTTCTGACTCGGGCTCGGGCCTAAGATCTTACCTCTACACAGAGATTGGAGCTGACCCCTCTAGAAACAAGCCGGAACATGCTGGCAGCTGTTGTCAGCGAGCCAGAGAAAAGGAGAATTAATAGAAACAGCAGATCTCCAGGGACAGCGTTAGCTCAAACTGACAGTCCGATCTGATCTGGGGTTGTCTTAATGCACTGCACCTCTTCCCCTCAGCATTAGTGATGGGGAAATATGAAACCTAGATCACGGCAAACATTATTTAACCTTCCGGGTAGGATTTGCTCTGAATGCTGGCCCGGACTTGCAAAAGCTTGTGGCAATCAAGAAAGAGGGAGTGCTCTGTTAGGGGTTCCACTTTTTTTTCTGACATGGTGTACCATTAAAATCCAAACAGCCCACCCAGTTAAGTAAGTTACAAAGCAAAAACAAAATATTTCATACGACTCGTATAAAAATGCATTTTCAATGTTTTTTCCTAAATACTATTATTAAATAGCCTTAGTTGCACAAACAAGTTTCTTATCAAACTCAAAGATTTTGTTGCATGTTTGCAAAATTATACCAAACACAAAAGAAAGATTTTAGTTGATATGAACTTGAACATACAGCCCATAATTACCCTGTAAACCATAGCAACATAGTCCTGTTCTCCAAGTTACAGCATTGCTTTAAACTATGTCCCACTAAAATAATGTGATTTCAAGCTTATGTTTTGTTGTTAAAAAAATCTAGAATTTGATGTAGCTATATGCTAAACTTTGTGTAGTTAAAGTCCATGGTGGCACCAGCTAGAATTGTCATGAAAAGACAAGGACTTAATCTCAGTTAATTCTATAGAACAGGGGTCGGCAACCTAAGGCACGCGGAGGGAAAGACAGTGGCACGCTGGGATGTGACAATAAATAAGAACCTGATTTGTCATCTGTTTGTATTTTTCGGATTATAAAAAAAATTTAATTATTCGGATTTGAGAGATCCTCTCCCCTCACAATGATCTTTTTTCCCCATAAGGAAGGGGTCCAATCAAGCAGCATTGTTATTGTGACCCCGCCCACCTATAACCTATAAATACTACCACTTTTCCGCAACATGAATGGACGATTTAAATTAGCATATGCTGTAGGGAAAAAAAAGTTTGCTATGGCGAAATGAAAATGTAAAAATGAACCTTTGATTTTGAAACTCTTGCTGATGGCAGGTGGGGAGAAATTAATGTCTGTGGATGGAACGTGATCGCGCCGCGTGCATACGTGGGAAAAGCGCGCAGGGAATCCACGAGCTTCTGCACACGTTTCTGACTGCACACCTGGTGTTTCTGGTCATGGTTTTGCAGAGGCGAATATTTATAAAGTTATGAGTTCAGTTTGTTGAACAATAACCAAGCAAGGTCAGATTAAACCCAGGCTTTCTTTCTGTTCTGCCTAAGGTCAACTGTGAACAATTTTTTAAATGAATATTACAGCTGATCACCACTCCATTTACTGAGGATGAAAAAAATTAATAATAACGGCGTCCAGTTGTGGAAATGTTATATTATTATAATTAGCAAAATAAAAAAAAAGTAAAAACATTTAGTTTTACATACAATAAAAGCACAATCACAGAATTAACTTGCATTAAGTTACTCAGGCCTCGTCTCATAATGTAACAAAAGATGAATAAGCAAAATATGCTTTTTTTTCATGTTAATGGTTGTGAAGTTCTTAGACATATTTATGATATTTTGTTCTGACGTATCCAATCCTATTGCTGGAGGTAAGACATACCACAAATGCAGTACGGTACTTTTTGTCTAATAATAGTTAAAATACCGTTTCAACTTTGACCTATTTTCCTTGCGCAGTATTGTTATGAAAGCACTATTTTGAGTTAATGCCAAAATATGTTTAAAAAAAGCTATTTGACCTGCTGTTTTGAAATTAAATAAAATGTAATATTTCAAATGTTTTTTGTATTTCTTTGTATTCGAGTTTGCATTATAGTTGGTGATGGCACAGTTGTTAAGGAGAACTTTTCCCCCTTTTGACCCCTGCTATCGAACAACAGCTGTTTGACAGCTCACACTGTGACTGAGAGCTGTGCAAACGAAGAGTGACAGTGCTGTGAGTAAAATCAAAACATAGGCAAAGTCAAATGGGATTTGATCAGGCTGGGTTGAGCTTGATAAATCTATGCAAATGCATAGTAGTGATTTTCTTTTCCAAGTTATTTTTGTAGTTATAATCTAGTCAAAAACACGAAACCTTAAAAGTAGGAGTCCAAATAAAATGCAACAACTCTGGACATAAACTCCAGGTGGTAAATCCGCAAGGATTAGCTAAAGCAAAGGGTTATAGAAAATAATGTTTGGGTTTTTTAGTTGTGATGATTTTCAATAATAGTGCAGTTAAAATAAATATAAGTTTAAAACATTTGTTATCATTTTGCACTAGAAAAGGACATATTTTTCAATACCTACTTCCTGGGGATGCAAGGATACAGTTTCTTCAGTTTTGCTTCTTTTCAATTTATGATTAGTGTATTACAAAACAGTAACAGCCAAAAAACACTAAAAATTCAGAAAAATATCTTTTAAACTTGCTAATAAGTGAGTAACGATGAAGTATACAATGAATTTTGCCTATACTAAGCCTGGTGTAATGTAACAAAATAATACATAATTCATTCTTCCTAAATTTAGGACAACCCGTGCTTGACACTTTCAACGTAAACACACTGGTATGCAGTAGGCATGCAACTATGCGCTTTCACAACAATTTGGTTCAATCGCGTGTAACTTACAGTGTGTTTTAAATCAAGACTTGTGGCACCCCTACTACCAGCACTTACTAACACTTTAAGTCTCTCTCCAATCATTTTTTGATCTATTGTAAAAGCATTTCCTGTGGTCTTTGGACATTTTTAGCTAAAATATAAAAATCTGTGTCATTTTCTAGGACATACAGTACATTCTGAAGAGCAGCAGTGGTTCATTAGAAATTCCCCACTTCCCCACTTCCCATCATCCATCTGTTTACACTCTCTCCCATTAGTTTACAGCCCGCCACACCTCCAACCTAACATTACCAGGCCAGCAAAAATGGCAAACAGTATTGGAGCTATCCAGCCGAATACAGTTTGGAGCCAGATACCTGCTTGGACGGGGAAAACAAAGACGCACATGGATCTAGTCGCCTACAAGTGGATGCATCAGAATGGAGCGGAGCAGGGAGCTCCTAGCTCGCCGTCTGTACGGCCTACGTCACTGCTACAAGCTTTTTTAAAGGCTGATTCAGAAATGCCATTATAAGCTTGATTTTCTTAATATATGTTGTCCATCACGAGAATTATCTCACAAAAACATGTTAAAAATACATTTTCTTTAATTGGAGTGGGTATTTTATTTAAAAAAAAAATTTTTTTTTAGAAAAGCCCACCAATAAAGATGGCTTCAGATGAATTTGAAGCAACATAATTAAGAAAAAAATCAATTGAGCTTTTTTTTTTAGCCACTTGGCAAAGACTAAGCAGATGAATGAGCCACAGAACATTGTATTTTTATATTTCGTTTGGCGCTCTTATATTTTCTATATTTATATAGATAAACAGCACACATTTGCTTTAGTGGAATTCATATTTTTATGCTGTTGTTTGAAAATCATATGAGTCTCAAATGTACTTTGACAGCTTTGATGGTGTCCCCCTAAATTGAATCGGTCAATATTCTAAATGCAAAGTATAAATAAAGCACTGTCAGTTCAACCTAATGACCCCACGTGCCAACATTTGGGAAGGTCTTTCTGAGCATGTGCAGCTGTGTGGAGGGAATAACTCCTGGCAACGCGAAGCAGCAGCCTGTGACTGCGTGACAGAGCAGAGCTTCTGAAACATACCGCAGCGGTTGGATGTCAGCCGTCAGTGCTCCGAACGAGGTGCTGAGAGACAAATAGCCGCGCAGGAGCACTGACAGAAAAGAGCCTCACTCCACCGGCTCGCCTACGCACTCGCAGCGCTAGAAAGCGCCCTAGATTAAGGCCAAGTTATATAACTTGGACTACATTGCTGCTGCTTTCACACCGCATGTGGTGTTGTTGAAGTTGTAGGCTATTCGCTGCACCGCCTCGGACGTCGTGGGTTCACACAGCAACAACTAAAAAGCTAGAAAGTGTTTATGACGGTGAAATAAATCGACGTTTGGGAACTGGTTTGCTAGCTTTGCTCAGAAAACACCGTTAGTTAGCTCGGTTCATCAGCCGCCAAAATTATACAGAAATAAAACGCACAGCCAGGAAACCAAAGTTTGACACATAGATGCAGGGAAGCAACTAGAAGTTTTCTGTCAAAAGCCAGGTGATGCCAGACAACAACACGACAGCGCAGACTGTGGAGGGCGGACTGGAGTTTTCTGTAATAACTGAGTAACAGAAGTTGGGATTTATCTAGCTAGAATGCTGCATTCACGGTCAACGTTAACAGTCGCCATACCTTGGTATAGTGATGCATTTTGTGTTGATGCTCTGTGTGGTGATGGCTTTCTCGAGTTCATCCAACTGCCCCGTCTTCTTCAGCTTCTTCACCAGACTTTTTACCGCTTTTTCACACCACTTCTCCTCCTGGCCGTTCTGTTCTCCCTTCTTCCAGCCCAAAAGTCTTTTGACGATGGGGGGAGTGAAAGGCAAAATTGACATCTTGAGTTCAGTTAAGTCCGTCCAGTGTCGAGGAATCCGCTGGTGTGGACAAATAAACAAAAACAACTTTGTCCACGACGCCCCAAATAACGGTGCTGCCCGCGTTATAACACTAAATATAAAATATTGCTCATTAAAATCCGTGCACGAGCATCTCTGGGTCAAACACTTGAAGCGCACTCGTCGCCCTGACTCGAGCTAAGCGCCGCACTGCGCACCGGTAGTTTATTGTTCCATACTAATCCGCCACAAAACCTAGTTCCGTCTGAACTTTTTAAATTCAGAGCAACTAATTTACTTTCAATATTAGTGTCTAACTATTTTCCCAATTTGGACACCCAGTATACAATAGCCGCACTGTGTTACGTTTTCCTCGATAGTTCAACCGTTGAACCATAAAGTTTGGTAAAGTTTAAGTTCATCCGCGGTGCTGTGGCTCGCCGATTGAAGTCTGCTGAAAGTCTGCATCAAATGCAAATGCCGGAGCTGCTGCTGGCACTCTATTCAAGCTGCAGACTGCACAGCAGACCTCTGACAGTCCGGCCCGAGCAGCTGGCCGAAGGGCTTGTGCTGATATGACACAATCTCGGCCTGCTGATGCATCGCATGTGCCAGAATAAGCTGCCACATTCAAACACACGCACTGGTCATTCGATTCAGTTATGAAACACAGCTTATTGCACGTGGCTAATCTTAAAATTCGTGAAATAGTTTTGTGGACTCTAAGATGTCGCAGAAATGTTCGCTTGTAGGGTAAGATGTGTAAAAGTTGTGTCAAAATGTATTTGTACCATATTTTCATGATGTTTTTGTACTTCAAGTTATCATCAATTTCGATTTCAATTAAAATGTGTTCCCATGAGAGCAGTTACTAGAAACGTTGTCTGTTTGTGTGTTTATTAAATCAATAATTTATGCTATTTTGTCTTCACTTGAAAGAGCTGCTACAATAAGGTGATAAGAGCCACTGCACACAGGCTCACTATGATCTACAAACCTGTTCTAGCTTGCTTAAATTACAAACTGGTACTCAGGAAGGGTGTTATTTAAGTTGTGGCTTTGCTCTACCACCCCTCCCCAAAACTGGTTCACAGTCAGATGCATCTTCCAATCTCGAAAAGGCATCTACAAGTCCTACATGACACGCAGGTTTGTGCACAAAGCAAAGTCAACTGCCAGATTGGCTGTGCACTGATGTGGAGCTCACCACAGAATGTGATAATGGTTCAGGGTGTGATGTTGCTTTTGTTCTTTGGGCTTCAAAAGCAAGCGTTTACTGTTGTCAAGTACTCCTTCCAAATCTGGGAGTCCTATGTCTTTGCAGGGTTGTAAAAGTTGCACGTCTTGGTCAAAGAATCTGGTGTCTTGTGTTTTTATTTTCCTCCTGTTTCCTTCAGAGGCATCATTCACAAAAGAGTCATCATTTACCGTAGGTATGTGAGCGAAAAAAGTTCCACAAATGACAAATAGAAGTGGAGGTTGGTGATGGTAGTTAAAGAAAAATACGCTAAAAGAGTAGAACTTTAGCTCCGGGTGGATCCTGGCAAAACCCAACTGGTGCGCTGTGATTAGCTCATAAATTGAATCGTGGTTGTGTCAGAAATTCGTCACTACTTAGTGCACTATATATTTGTCATTTTGTTGAGCTGTCTGAATCTGCTATTCCAAAATCAGTATCCCTAAAAGCTCCCCAGAAGATTGCAAAAAACAAACAAACTGTGCATTAATGCTCACTAGATTGACAAATATAGACCACAATGCATTGTGTTTGAACAAACGTTTTATTTGAAAAAAAAAATGCATTTAAATTATTGTTTTTATAATCCATTCAAGTTTTAATCATTAGAACACACTGGATTCATAAAGTCTTTGTAAAATGTTCATATTTATTAGGTTTTTACTCCAGAAAAAAAAAGCAGTTGTGCAAATTGCTTTAAAAATCCAGGACACTAGATAATCCGGCACTATAGAGTTTTCAGCAGGGGGTAAGGAGGAATTTCAGACATAGCCATAGTCTTTGTGGCATTTTATACTCCTTTTGGACTTGTGGTCTCTATTTTGGCACATGTCAAGCCCTCTTGCAATGCAGTGTAGTTTGTGCTAAAAATGTCACTGACTTATCACCCAGCAGGACAAGCAACTTTACTTTGATCTATTTTGTTTGCACAGAGTTGTATATTTTTTTTTTATTTGCTTAAGATGTGTCAAAGTTCTTTCTATAAGTGAATGACCTTTAGTGCATTGCAGTTTAGAAAAACTGTTCTAAACTTGTGTGGTAGTATTTGACTGTTTTCTTTGGTTTTTCTGTAGGAAAGTTGATAAAATAGCTTTTGCACAAGTAATCAATAAAAGCTTGCCTGCGGCAATTATCAAGACTCCAGCTGTAAAATGCAGCTCTCTCTCCCCCTGTGGTTGTGTAGGCAGATCGGAGGAGAAGTCTGGAGGAGTGTGCTGCCATGTGTCACATGTTGAGGGCCTACAGCATTCTCGACACCTGTTTATGCCCCCAGGGACACGACCAGCCAGGACAGCTGGCTGTTTTTGTGGAGAAGCCAGAGACAGAGCATATCTGGGGGTTCAAGTTGGGGGAAGGGATTACAGATGGGTCGAAGTAGATCAGGGAGTGGGACAGACTTTTCAGGGGGAGTTTGGGGGGTTGGGGGTGACGGTCATATGGCTTCTGTGGGAAGAACTGCTGAGCACAAAAGGCACGTCTGCAAGACTGAATGGGCAGTGAGCATGTACAATCCGATGGATGGTAATGAAGTTGGGCTGGCTGGGCCTTGGGGGACGTGGTGGAGGCGTTTATCTCTACATGTGTGATGTCAGCTGGTGTCCCCAGAGAGAAGAAAGGTCAAAAAGAATGGAAATGGGTCTGTGGATGAAGAGGATAAGGAAGCACACACCACAGAGTGATTACCTAATTATAATGACATTTTAGGACTTCTTTGCAGTTGTCTTGAAAACCTTCATGCCCTAAAAAAAGTGCTTCTGTTTTAAGGGCATTTCTCTCTGGATCTTTTGTTCTAAAATGTTAAATTATGTCCTTTAAATAAAACAAACTTAACTCAAACGGGACTTCCTGGGTCTTTGTGTCTCATGCATGTTAACAAGCTAAAATGCTGTGTGTACAATAAACATTGTGTAAAAGGTCAAAATGTACGTTTTTTTGGGTACGTTTTGCATCAGTTGCTCCACTCCCACCCTTTGAAACAACCCAGTTTGATTTAGCATCATTCTTCAAAGTCCTACTCCAATCATTCTTTGATCTATTTTAAAAGCATCCCCCGTGGTCTTTTATTTATGATTATGTTGATTTTTGTTCAAATTAAAACAAACTGTGTGGTTTTCTAGGACTTTGTTTCTGCAGTAGTTTATTAGAAATTCACCTCTGAGTAGTGAGTGGAACTGTTGACGCGAAGTAAGCCTGCCACCACTTCCCGTCATCTATATGTTTACACTCTCTCCCACTAGCTTACAGCCCCCCACAACCCCTAACCAAACATTAACGGGGCAACAATAATGGCGAGCAACGTTGGAGCAGTCCAGCCGTACAGTTTTGATCCAGATTCCAGCTCTGTAGAGGAAAATAAAAACGTACATGGATCTTGTTGTTAACAAGTGGATGCATCATAATGGAGCGATGCAGAAGCTTCCGGCCTGCTGATTATTGGACCTACATCACTGCTACAAGATTTTTCCAACTGCATTTTTTCATTTGCTTCTGATTGAATAAAGAAGATTGTTTAGTATTAGTCATTTTAGTCATTTAGCAAGCCAATCAGAACAGATTTTCAGTCTCAGTGTTGGTGAGACATCACCAACTCTCAGGGTTACTCAGAGGAGATAAAAGTGGAGGAAAAAGTATTTTTATTATTTTTAGGGGTTTAAAACTAACTTAAAAATAGATGCAACTGTCAAGGTATGACTTGGTTAGACAAGTCTAAAAAAAAAAAAAAAATCCTGTAATCCAAATCATTGGATTACCGGGAAATGTAATGACTGTTCCACCAAAAAATTTCTGCAAGTGTTTTTTTTGTCTGCTTTTCAACTGTACCTGCTTTTATGCTGAGAAAGGCTCAGAGGAATCCTCTGACAAGCAGGTAAAAGTGTTTTTACAGAGCTGCTTGGCAATAACAGGTCCATTTTGTTCTCTGTTTGCAGCCATCAATCGTTCAGCAGCTCCTGACAACTCCTCTAGGGATCTTGGAGCACATGCTGTACTGGTAGCTTCTCATAATCGTCCTCTACACATGCTCACACACATGCACACACACTCAAAAACAGTTTCTTCCTCAAACAGCCTCCCTTCCTTTCTCACTTGAGCACTCTTCCAGTGACAGTTATTAGCCCTTAATTCCTTTACTCTGAATTTGTTTGCACTTCCCTTTATTTTACATTCATTTGTATTCATTTACAGTTGATCCTTTTTATTTAAATAACAGAGCAAAACTTTGCTTGGGTTTAAGTCCTAAGTGACAAGTTTGAGAATTGAAGTGGTTGCACATCATACTCCTCTGTAAATAACAGACAGAGAGCTATTTTTCATCTTGGTTTGCCGTAATTAATGTTCATGCAGCAAAAACTCTGAGGCAGTTAGGAAAATGCAAATCATTAAAAACTTGACAACTTTTTTTTCTTTTAACCTAAAAGACCAGTCTGCAGAAGATGTTCATGCTTTCGAGTTTTTCCAATTTTTTTAAAGATGTTTTCACATTTACAAATATGGTCAGAAAACTGCAACAGTTTTTAAACAAATGCAAATATGACAGACAGATTGGACAGATTGTTTTTGAAACTTTTAGGTTTTAAAATGTGTCCTAGTCATAACTATAATGTCTATAATATATTTCAAATATTTTAGGGACACCTTGGATGCTGGTATTAGTCATCTAGAGTGGTTGTGGTTTATAAGTGCTGAAAGCATATGATATGACAAGAATGTTTCTGCTCTGACATGATTGGCCCAATTTTGTATAACTTAAACTATATCTTTTTAAATTTCTGTCAAAGTAAGTTACTCTAAAAACTGTTTGATCCCTCTAAACAACCTTTGAGGGTATTTGACTTGGTAAGATTTTAGTTTGGAGGAGGAGGGTGAATTTATTAATTTACTGAATTTATGCAGGATGTTCTTTGAAAAATATGTGTTTTGGGGAAAAAAATGTTCATTCTTTAAGGAAACAGATGAGGTACCCTGGCACTGGGTACTTTGAACCTGTGATAAAACAAAATGCCAACACCATCAATGCATTCTGGAGAAAACTGTGCTGCCAAGTGTCAGAAAGCTTAGTATGAGGTGCAGATATGTACTTCTAGAAGACAGAAGATATTGGACCATTCTGAAGTAGTCTACAATGAGCCCTGAAATACTTCCACTTGAAGGAGCTGAGACAAAACTGCTGGAGAAGAAACTCTTCAAACCATAGAAGTGGGTTTAAAGCAGTTAGTAGTTGTAAAGAAGCAGCCAAGAGTGTCTAATGAGAGGTGGAAATGTATCATAGATGGTAACAGAAATTTTTTGATTGTTGAAATTTCTTGCAAAAGTAGTAAAATGAAACGAGTTGAAAGTACAATCATTTTGTCCAGACCTGTCGTTACAGTCTATGATTCTGATGAACTGCAGTTCAAAGAAATGTCTGATTGGTTAATCACTTTTGTAGATTTGATGTTTCAGCGATGACTGTGGGTTTTCCTTTCTGTACTTAAAAATTTTGTTTGTATAAGTGTCAGTGTGTCAAATAGAACAATAATACTCTGCAGAACCAACCACAGACCTCAGAGGGCAAACATATCTACAAAATTCATGGATTTACCCCTGGATTTGTAAAACTTCACAGAACATTTATAAAAGTCCATACCATTGCAAAGCTGGATTTAGAATCTTTTACTGTTGACGGCCCCACATTTTTTTTTTTCATTTGCTTCCTGATGCGTCTACTTCTGTTTTTTTCAAAATCAAACAGAAACCTGATCTCATCTGACCACGGGCCACATGTTTATTGCCTATGCGTCCATCTGAGGACAAATGTTTGTACAAAATTGACAAATAGCTTCCTCTTTGTGTAACGTAGGGTCAGGTTTATTTCTGGTTTCAGCATGGACGGTGCTGATGGACAGAGGCTTTCAAACACCCTCGAATGCACATGTTGCTAAATCTAGCTGCCTATTCCGCAGTGCTTATTGGGGGTTCAAGGGGCAAGAAACGGAAACAAAAAACTTTTCCAGTTTCAAGAAATTCAAGAAAATAAAGATCCTCTTTAGAATTACTTTTTCTGTAAGAACATTGTGTGCTGTTATGACAAACTGGTACGGGGGAGTCACACGCTTGTTGCTCATCAGCACGAAGTTTGCTGACTTCTCCCTGATGCTACACAAGCGGACCAAACAAATGACTCAGTGAAAGGCTCTCTGTCAAAGTCTCCATGAACTGACTTTTCAGAGATGCAGAAACAACGTTTACCTCCAGCTTGTCTTTCCTGAGCCATGACTCACCATGCCAAAGATCATCCGCAGTTATAGCCACACCTCCCACTGAGACTGAAGTTTTAGGTTTTTATTTTGAGTCTGAATCAGTGCTGCAGTGACTTACCTTTGAGTCATTTGTCACTATAAACGGCTGTTGGTTGAACCCTGTGAGAGCAAATTTCCTGTTGTTAGCATGCTTTCTTAATCTCATTGATAGGACACAGGATATTGAGTTGAGGTCATGCAGGATGAGAGGATGGGTGAAAGCGAGGCGTACCACAACCACATGGGAAGGTTTCATATCACAACGGAAGCTCTCAAAGTGCTTGCATGAAAATGTAAGGGATATTTCAATAGCTAAAAAGCTAAAAAAAAATACTTTCTTTACTCTAAGGTTTGTGTATTTCATTTCACATTATGTTCAATCTAAATTAGTCAGAATACTGTAAAGAAACAATAACCTTTGGTCCTAAAGTGTCTACTCAGTTTTACTCCATTTATTAAAGTAGATTAAATTAATATTTTTTTTCCTTTTAAACATGTATAAACAGTTTTTAGTGACATGAACTTCTGAAAAATTTACTGTAATTAAGTGTAGCTATGGTATGAATTAAGTCAGGCAATCATAAGATTTTGTGGGTTCTCTCGGTGAAATTGTTGGTTCTCTTCAGTTTTTCAAAAAACAGAAAGCATGTATGCATCTGTAATTCTGAACTACAGGAGTCGCAGAATGGATGGAAAGCCTGAACTGTTTAGAATAACATTAGATAGAACATGTCTATGAAGACTCTCATTCATCCAGGTTGGTTCCATTGTAGTAGGTTTAGGGGATGTCATCTGGACTTGGTTTTAAAGTTAGAAGACGTTTCGCCTCTTATCCAAGTGGCTTTGTCAATTCTGAATTAGCTGGTCTAAGAGCTGGTATATATGCGCACTAGGATAGAACAATAAAGACATTTCTGGAAAAAAAGTCTTGTACAGATTCTCATTTCTAATTTATTTTGTTTTGAAATAATAAAATTCCATATGCAGGTATTCTACTGAGTAACCAAAAAAGGGGGTCCAATACTTGCATAAAATAAAAACTGCAACATTAATTCAGCTGTAATGAGAGGATGACAAAAACATAGGAATCTGAATATATTATTTTTGGAATAGGGATGGCTGTTTATTTGCACCACCCAGAGGAAGCTTTGCTTCATTACAACTGCTTTGGACTGTTATTGCTTTCCCCAAATTATTCATTTTCCACCCTCAATGTGTTGCATGGTCACACTGGCAGGGGAGGCAGATCTATGCCCTGTGCCATCCTAAAAGCAGCTAGATATAACAACCCAAGTTCATTCTTAGTTATAAACCCATGAGCAAACTTCTCTATTTCGTCATAACTCTTTATAGTTAATATCATATTTCTTTGGAAAAGTTCTGCAGCAATGTCATTTCTCTGTTGTTTTCATTTCGCAGTATAAAAGGAAGATCCTTGGGCTACGACAATACCAGCGCACTTGAACATGCAATTGAAAGAAACCTTTTTGTGGTCAGGAATTGTCATCAGACTCAATAAACCTTAAAATAAATATACAAACTAATTCCTTTGACTCAACTTTAACCCAACAACGAGAGTTGTAGTATTTGGACATTAAAAAAAGGCCTCGGATGCTTAACATCTGAAAAAGAAAACCATCAACTGAGTTATTTATATCACACTTTCAAAAGATTTTCTTTGTTTCGGATTCTGATTTTGTTGTTGTAATATGTTTAGTTGTAACTCAAACAACTTGGCAATATATTTAATTAAATACAATTCAATTTTATTTACACAACTCTTCTTGACAACACAGTTCTCTTTGGGTGTAGAAACTGTGTCGACCTGGGAGCTTAATCCATAAGACACGGGCTTGGTGGCTAAAAGCTCTACCTCTAACTGGACTTTTAGAAACTGCATTACCATTTAACATACCATTTGACCCTTGTGCTATCCTAGGCACTTTAGCATTGGGAGTTGGGTCATTTAGACCCCACTAAGACAGTGCTCTGAACCTTTTTTCTTCAATGATTTGTGATCTTCACTGGTGTCCATGGATTACATAAAATCCTCTCCACCTTTATCCACCTTTGTCATGGTAGGGAGAACACGTCAATGTAAGGGTGGGGTCATAGGATAGCACAAGGGTTAAGGCCTTGCAGGTTAGCTGGAGGATTTTGAACTTGATTCTAGATTCATCTGGGAGCCAGTGAAATGAATCTAATATAGGAGTGATGTGTTCTCTTCTGTTTGTTCCTTCTACCAATCTTTCCACTGCAGTGCAAATGGAGCAATTCTGAGAAAGACAAAAATATCCAAGACATCAGAAAAACATTTTTCTGACCACGTGGTGGCAGCAAAACCCTCCTGGCTTGCGGTGAGACTGAAACTAATAAGCATTTTCAGAGAAACAAAAGTAAGCTGATCACAGTGCTGAAGAAAGCTTTTTTTTAATGTTTCTTTCATTTTATCTGACAGAAATTATGATTTTTATTCATACACTTTTTAAAGTTCATATGTATGACATTTTATTTTCAAAAATACAACATTTATAGTTTGATTGCAATTGCTTTTGTCAGTACAGCAGACCGAGTTTGACTTTAACTTGTTCCCAGACATTTAAGCTAAAGTGCTAATTCTTTTTTAATTACATAAACTGCTATAGTTATATGTAAAGCTCACTTGCACGGTAAAAAGCAATGTAGTTTCCTCATAAGTCAAATTAGGAAAATAAAATATGAATCAATTTGTTACATCCTTTGGTCTGATCTTTATGTTCAACAAAGCAGTACTTTTTTTTAGGCTTTACTCTGGTTTATCTGTGAATGTTTACATAAAATAGAAGACTTGCTGCAAATAAAAGCTTAAAGTTAATTTTCCCTACTACTGACTGTAAAAAACATCCATCTAAATTGTTAATTATTGTTTGTAAAAAAAAAAAAAAAGGGTTTCGCTTTTATTCCTGTTAAAGTTTACATTAAAGACTTTCTGCTGTTTTAAAACAGATGAAATGTATAAGTATTTATCTTTGAATCTTTACAGCACCGCTGCACCTTCTGCTGCTTTCTGCTGCTTTCTGCTCCCTCCCTCCTCTGATTTTAGCTCATCTCTCAAAACTCATCACATCTTACTTTGAGTACCTTGTAAATCAGATTTTATGTATTCAGTATTATCTTTTATTTATTTTATTATCTTAGCCTCCTCTTATCCTAAAACCTTTTTTTGGTGTCATTTGTTTAATATATCTGTTTATCATTCTATTCAAGTACTTTATTACTTCTGTTCACTGTTGTGTCATTTTCTTTTGTCTTAAATTTGTTTTGTTTTTTAGGCTGCCTTTTATCGTCTGTCTTTGCAGCACTATGTCATGGTATCGTTTTTTAAAGAGCTGATTTGTGAAGCTGAATTGGATTGGAATAAAATGGCTGAAATGTTTTAATTTTTACAGCATCATGTGAAAACCATGATTTGCAAACATTTGTTGCAATAATTTTTTTTGTTTTAAATCTAAAATAAAGTGTATGGATAAAATAAATAAATAAATAAAAAAGGATCCTAAAGCAGATTTTAAAGTTAACACAAGTACTGCAGGGCCTGTGTTGACAGCTCCTCCAGTAATCAGAACATCAATAGTAGTGATGCTACTACCTTCAGGGTTCAGGCTTGTACATGCAACACAAGTATGCTGACAGGTTGACATGTTTTCTCACTTCCACCTGAGTTTGATTGACAACCATATTCAAAAGCCAGAAAAAAGGGCCTTATTAACACAGTTGAGCAGCCATGATCCAAAAACCGGCTTTGAGACTTTGATTTTGATCTTACGGTTCACTCAATCAACACTCAACTCTTTGAAAGGTTAGCCTCTAATTGGTGCAGGAAATTCAGGGAGGTTTTTTTTTATGCTGAAAAGAAAAGTGTAAAATTGTGTTTCTCAGTTGCTGTCAATTCTTTCCTGTCCATTCTAGCCTTTAATTTTTTTTATCAACACATTTTCACAAAGATGGGGACCAAGACGAGGTCACAAAGTCTTTGTGGCTTTGGCCTACCACAAAGGTTCAATAAAATGCTTTGATTTTAGGGAATATTGTCTTTGTGTGTCAAAGTGAAAAGGAAGGAAGAAAGGAAGAGATAAAAGAGTCATGTTTAATGTCTCCGAATGTTCAGGTGTTTGAGAAGACGGTCTTGTGTTGCTATTTTGTCATGTTTGTGAAAGAAGCAGACAGGACAGTTTAAGGGTTCATGTATCCTGATCACTGATTTTTTGTGGGATTTCTCTGCAAAAATCAAAGACGTTATGGATAGACAACCTTTTCTCACACTTTGATATTAATATTTCCCAAACACTAAGTTTTAACACCTTAACATGTCATTTTTATTGACTTTCAATCATAATACATCTCTAAAATATTCTGGGTGGCATTTTTCCATTGAGGTATTGCTGTTCATTTAGAACAGCATCAGCTACAAGCACTTAAGAAATCCAAAAAAGGGGAATAGTTATGGTTTCCATTGCATGAAAAGCAGTAGTGTCACAGTAAAATTCATCAATAGCGTCATTAGGGCCTTGTCTAATTATGTATTAAAAGTCTTTATTCAATTACAGAAGATGCTAAATTAGACGTGACAGCCTACCTTGGAACATTTGCAGTTCTTACTCTCCAGCCAATGCCTCTTACCTGGAAAATGTAAGCACTTGGGGTGTGTTCCAATCTGTTATGAAGTGCACTTCAAAGACATTTTTTTAAAGACCCACTCCAGTAAAAATTGTGTTTTTGGTGTTTTTAATATGTTTTTGTGGTGTTTTTCTCTTGATTGAGGAAATATAAAAAGAAAATTAAGATTGAAATGCATTTCTGAGTGTTCCTTTTCCAATCGTTCAAAAAATTCCCTTTGGAAAAAGCTTGCAGCTCTCATGTTCCACTCCATTCTGATGAATCCACTTGCAGATAGATTCATGTACGTCTTGGTTTTCCTCGTCTGAGCTAGTATCTGGCTCAGAACTGTACATCTAGATAGCTCCAATATTGCTAGATAGTGCAACATTTTTGTTGCACCGCTTGTGTTAGATTGGGGGTCTGAGGGGCTGTAAGCTAGCAAGAAAGCGTGTCAACAAAGACATGATGGGAAAAGCCGGCAGGCTTACTGCATGCCAATAGTCCCACCCACAACTTAGAGGTGAATTTCTAGTGAACTACTGGTGCTTAGCAGAAACATTTAATTATTTTAAGCAGTCTTGGGATAATTAAATTAAAATCATAGCTAAAAGACAACTGGAACGCTTTCACAAATGATAAAAAAAAATGATCTGAGTTGGACTTTAACAGGAAGAGAAAGGATGCAGGATGTCAGCTCATGTGTTACAACCTAAAAGGTTTGAGATGCAGTTTCTACATTGTTTTATAACCTGACTCAAAACTCTTTCTCATTGGCAGGTTCAGTGTAATCTTGTGAAATACTATTTTTCATTTTCTTCCAGTCCAATTTTCTTGGATTTCCCTTGCAGCTACTTTGCACTATTAAAATAATTTTCCTCTACAGTGAGTAGACACATTGGCAGTCTGGATGATGTAGCTTCAAAAACCTGACAATTTACAGTGTTACCGTGTTCTTAAGAGTTTAGCCAAAGGCTCATTCTTTAAGATGATTTCCATCTGTTTAAAATGCAGCACAATTCAATTTAAAACCATGTGACTTGCTGATGAGCCCAACCCAGCTCTGAAGAACTTGCAGTGACACCAACTAGCAATACTAAAACTGATTTAATTGGCTTGATATCCTTCCTGTCATTGCGTTTTGTTTTTCTGCAGATGCCACCAAAAAGAAGAACTCTACACATGAGAAATAATCCCATTTCTCCAAGATCTGAAATAAACAGACTGGCCAGCAAGGGGGAAAACACAGCATTCAACTGAGGCAAGAGAATGTAGAGAGGGCGGACATTTATGAAGCTTTCCTGAGTGAAAGGAAACCTGAGGAGGCCCAGTACTGTGCTGAAATCGACCGCACTGTTAACTTTCAGAGCCAAAACCTCATTCTGGAAGTTTGGAAAGCAGAGTGGAGTGACAGCATCCATTTGGAACCCCACAACATAAAAACCATTTCAATTTCTGTAAGGATAAAATTGAGTCATGCATCGGCCTCATTTCATTAATTTTTTTTTTCACTCGTTAAGCAAGGGTCCCATTTCTGTGAAACACAAGATCTGAAAAAGGAAACCTTTTATATGTCAACAACAACAAATTGAAAACAGAAGGCTTGTTGGTTTCAAAATGGAGTGTGTGGTCTTCCAGCAGAATCGGTCTCCGTTATAAAAATGTAAAATAAATTACACTTAAATTTCTGCAAAACTGGTCAAACATTTTCTGTGAAACCACTGCTAACCGCAGCTGAACCACTGCCATATGCTCTCTGCATTCAAATAACCTCCAAAGCTGCAACTTCAACCATTTCAAAATAATCTAGAGGGAATATTAACACACTTTTACCATAAACCTCCATCAAACTGCATAATTCTGCAGTTAAGGACATTTATTTTCTATGTTAAGTAGCTGAAACTAAAATGTACCAAGAAGACCTTTTTCATTTTTCTCCTCTTTGTCTTTCCATCCCTACTTCTAGGTGGAACATGGATTGAATGTTGGCCGAGACAGACTGTAAATCACAGTAAGGGTATGGTTGAATTATTATTATTTTTGAGCCGTTGCCATAGAAGCCCCAGATATAACCACAGTTTCATATTTGTCTGACAAGGAAAAAAAAGGAAAAGTCTGTTTATGTGCTGTTTGAATGACTCAGCGGCAATTATCCTGCTTTTGCTGTGTGTCATTCATTTGTGTTAAAGGTTTGTGACAAGACATTTTCCATGGGCATACATTTCTTCTTTCAACACGGAGCCCAATTAAAGGGAATAATCAGGTTTTCAATTTATAACAACATTGAATGGCTGAACTTTTATTCATGATTAGGACATTCAGCAACTGCTTCTTGTTTATATTCTAATATAGACGGTGTAGTGGAGCCGTTTGAGCTTGTGAACATTTATTCAGATTCCAGGGGTAGTGCAGGGCTGGAGCGGTTGACCTCTGATTGAAATATGGCAGGTTCAGTTCCCGCCTCATCAATGTGTCGAAGTGTACTTCGACACATGACGCATTGATCCACACGTTGCTTCCGCTTTGTTTTAGGTTGGCGCCAGTGTATGGGAGCCGCCATCACTGTGTGAATGTGTGTTTGCATGGGGAATGAGACTGTGACTGTAAAAGTGCTTTAGGCCTAAGAAGCTAGTAAAGCGTTATACGCCATTTACTATTCTAGTAAAACAAATTTATACAGTACTTAATAAAAAATCGGTAATGAACCATAAATGGAGCTTTACTGCTAAACCTTGATAAATATGTCTGATGGCTTTTCTATAGATTTTTGAGAAAAGTGTTACACAACTGAGATGCTTATGAGGCGTGACAGCTACATCTAAGCATGTGGTATTTTTATTCGTTTACTTTTGAACAACTCAATTATTTTTCCAAATCTTTGCTGGATGTTGGCGCCTCTGACGTCAGAAGTCTCAGAGGAAATCCTTCTGATCGATTTAAGGCAAAACAGCAACTTTTCAGGTGATGGAAGGGGTTAAAGAGGAGCTTAAGAGTCTCTTGGCGGTTATTCAAGAGGCGAGTGGCTTCAAGCAATGCTGGTCGTGGCTCACAGCAGCTGAAAGAGAATGCTGTCTCCAGACCCAGCCCTCCCACCCCTCCTGAGTCTGTGTCTCCATATAATTACACTACGGCTGACAGACATGGTGCTTAAAGTAACAAAACAAAGACGGACTGGAAAATAAACATCAGCTCAGACATTCACTGAAAAGGAGTGTGTACATTGCTGAGTCTCATGCTAATAGCTTAATGGAGATGGGAAATAGTTTTTAGTGAAAGCAAAACTGTGTCCTTGGAAGCCATTAAAAAAGACAGTCTGTCTTGATGCTCATTTCCATGCATTATTGAGGGAACAGGAGGCCAAACTGAAATGGATATTACACTTGTTTTAAACAAGACACAATAGTTCTCATTACATCAGTTTGCAATAAAAAAAATTATTTTTTGTTTTCTTAACTCATTTTTTGAATGAAACTGGAAAAAGGAGTCTTAATCTGTTTAAAATACAAACCTATAGAATAATAAATAACATCTTTTTTGCACAAATTGAAATATAAAAAACCTTTTTACAGAAAAACAAAACCAAGAAGTAATGTACTTGAGTTTTGTTGTTCTGACAACAACTAACACTGTGCAGGGCCTGGGCGCAAACCTCCTGCTATTATAATTTCTGAATACAACAGGTATATGTCCACACTTTCTAATTTTTTGGGGGGCCTTAAATTGTTTTTATGAAGTTATGAAATATTAAAAAAAATCTACAATGATTATGACTGAAAATTTTCTACACTGTTGCTATCAAATTTGAGATTTCGATAAACTTACACCTGTGTGAATTACTTAAAAAATGTCAGGAGATTACTCAGTTTTTCCACACTTTTTAATACTGAAAGGAACATAGGCTTTCTGAAAATTTGATTAGAAAATGATGATGTGATGCAATAAATGTAATTCCTTTTGTAGGGAAAAAAGGACAGAGATAGATAAATAGAGACAGTTTCAGCACAAGACAAAGGAGCCACACTGCCAGCCATTGCTTGATGGTACAATTACAGACACAACCAGCACAATGAAGAAAGCTTCTACTGGTTAGTAGAAGTTCTGCAGGACCAAGAAACAAGCGAAGGGTTGAGCCATGAAGGACTCACTGCTGATGCACAGGCTCAGATTTTACCACAGTCCATACTTTTTGCTCCAACCTAATGTGCTGTTGCTCACCTAAAGACAGGAAACACTACACTGTCCAGGAGAAAGACAGTTTTCTCTTTTAAAGCTTCTGTTGCATTCTTAAGGAGTAAAACTGTGAAAATAGGTTTCAAATAAAATCTAAGGATTTATATTTGAATGGCACTGCTGGAGGAGAACATTTCTAAATGTGAAACACATACACTCACAGGTACACAGTACAAGAGAGGTAAAATAAGCATTGAAAGAAAAAAAAACAACAACAACAAAAATATAGAAATGAACGAAAAAAGGAACTATTAATACTGCAGAAATTGTAGGTATCACCATGAGGTGATTGTTGTGACTGTACAGTGGAAGCTTAACTGGTGATTTGACCTTTTCTACAGTGAAGAGCAGCCCGATGAAGAGTAAATCTTACTGTAAAAAGTCATTCAAATTGTAAAACTTGTCAAAAGTGTCATGAATTTAGATTGTAGAGGGCACTTCTAAAGCTTTGGAGGCTGAAAAGTTTTGCATGCGTTTATGGGATGATTACTCGTTGAAATTTTCTTGAAAATTTCTCCTTCAAACCACTTAGTGTGCTGACTCATGCTTTAAGCTTCTGCCTCGCTCAGGTGCTTATGATCGCCAATGAAAATTTTGCACAGGATGGCAACAGGCCATACATATATCAGTCTCGTTTTGGCAGAACTTAGACACTATGGGCACCCATCTACAGAGCTACCATCCAGGTTTGCAGGACAACGCTTCTCTGCTGAGATTCTCCAAAACATGGATGAGTGGTGAAATGAGGGAGAGACATTGATGAAATGATGCGGCCCAGCATCACCATCATCATCACCTTCATTTGGTAAAGCATGGCTTGACATCATTTGAAACCATTTCCATGCAGACGGATATGAGGGTGTGATTCTGCAATCAGTGATAATCCCATTTCTTCATAATGGGAGTGAACGCTGTATTTATGAAATGATATGGAAGAGTGGAGAGGAGGGAAAGACTTGTGAGGCAGTTCCACCCACTCAGGGTGGAAGCCTTCATCTGCCTGCACTGGATTTACATTTCCACAAAAATATTAATATTATTTTGTGTCTTGTTATTAATATTATACATTAAGTTCTACATGTATATTTACTAATTAAAAGATTTACACATAATGCAACATCTACATTTTCGTACTGTTTAAAGTTTTTTCTTTTTTTTTTTTAACCAATTGTGGTGACAAAAAACGAAACAAAAACTTTCCTTATCTTTTCAGCAGGTCAGCTGGTATGTTGGAAATATTTGTGTATCTTTCTAAGAAATGTTGTACCCTCTGAAAGGAACTTTCCAGATGTATAAGATTTATTCCCAGGAAATGTCACAACAAAAAACATTAAACTGAAAAAACACGTCCTCACTGATTGTCCTGTAGATGTTTTCCACTATGGAAATAGTCAGAATATGAAAACAGTTTTACAAATGGAGTTGCTGCTAATAGATTTTTGAAAAATATTTTTTGTGGTAAAAAATAAAACAACTTAATGGGGGAAGTTTACGTAAAAGCACAAGTGTGTAAATCATTAGTAAATACAATATGAGGTAATTCAGGGACATCTATTTTTCTTCTGGAATCAAACTGAGATGGTCAAGGACTTGTTTCTCATCACTGCTTGCTTGTGGGGATGCCCTAAAATAAATGCTGATATGAAATTTTCCATAAAACCAAAGCAGACATCAGAGCTGTCTGTGGTTTCACACACATAAAAACCTCGGGAACAGTGGAGTTACTGAGGACCAGCAAAGACACTTACTGCTGACATGGTGATGATAAGGTGAATTTCTAACAACCTCTTGCCTCTCTGCAGAAACTATGTGCTAGAAAAGGACACAGGTTTTTTGAACGGCATAATTATAGTTAAAAGACCACTGGGAACACTTTTAAAACAGATCAAAAGATGATTGGAGTGGGACTTTAAAGGGAAGGAAAAAAAGAGTCTTTGAAAAAATAGGAAACATTGCTTCAGGGTGAAGAACGGATAATGGGCTTCTTCTCAACAGAGTGCGTACATGTCAAGCTTCAAACTTCTGTTCCTTATTGTTAACTACTCTGCTAGAGTCTTTATTTTAACAGACATGTTTCCAACGTTTAATTTTTAAACAGGTAGAGATGTAAATTAAAGCTAGTTTATAAACATTTAGCTGTGATAATATATTAATTCATTTTCTAAACCACCCTAATACCCTTCAGGGTTTTAGGGGCAATTTCGAGTTGTCAATTAACCAATCAAGCATGCTTTTGGACTGTGGGAGAGGCCAGAGAGCCTGGAGAAAACCCACCGATGCACAGAGAGAACATGAAAATTCCACACAGAAAGGCTGCTGGGTATTGAACCAGGACCTTCTTGATGTGAGGCAAGTAACCACTACACCACAGAGCTGCTAGCTATTAGTGGGAAAAAAGCTGACGAGTCTGTGCTCAAATTGATAATGGGGCAGGTGAGAAGCCATTTACAATTTTTAAACTCAATGGTTCAAGTGTTTTTTTCTTACTGGGAGGTTTGCTGTCAATGAAAAATAAATGTATGACTCAGGAAGTGAGAATGATCACTTTGTTTGTCTTTTTTTCTTTCTTAAAGTTTGTGAAGGAATTACGGTTAGAAATGAATAAATGTTGAATATTCTTAAATCAAAACCTTTTCTTTCTTTCTGTTTAAGTGTTCACTTTCACACTGTTTATTCACTTTCAAGAGAAACATCACAGTGTTGTCTCCTGAAATGGGTGATCTGTCAGGAGCTGGTGGCGTATCCAACCTGCAGAAGACTGGGCTTGGTGGCAGAAACCTCAACATTTAGTAGACTTAGACACGACAAAGCCATGGAGAAACATAAAGGTAACGAGCAGATGACCTGACAAGAAGAACTGAAAATCTAAACCTGTGACTGACAGAGGGAAAACAGCAAAAAGAACATGAAAAAAACCAAGAACACAACTGAAAAGCCAAACTAAAGCACTCAATCCTCACACGACCGACCTCAGATAACGGTGAATGTGGATTTCTATCTTTTTTTTGGTCGAATTGAAACTTTGATTTTTTTAAAATAAGCTTGTTTAAATATTTTCATTGCAGCTACAAATAAAACTCCACCCACATGATGCATGGGGTCTTTTTCTGTAACTGGGAACTATTTATTCTGAATGCAAAGTACACATTATTTTCAGTTAATGAAATACTGAGTGGTAGAAACCTCTACGGGGTCCTTAGAGTGATCATTCATCTTGTCTGCAGCAAAAACAGAAGATGTCTTCCATTAATTACCCATGCCTTGTGTACTCATTAAGATAATTATAACTTCATAATCTCTACAGAGATAATTATACAGTGATGGGGTGGAGCTCCAGAGCAGTGGCAGAATTAGCCAGTTTTCCTTCAGTTCACTGTGAGGTCAGCAGCCACCACAGCTCTGCAGAAGGGAGCCAAAAAACCTCCTCCAGCACTCAGCGCCTGGGATCCATTTTACCGTCTTTATGAAGGTTTGAATGCTCGCAAAACAGAAACGACGAGAAGGCTGGAGCTGGCTGATCTCAGTTGAGGGAAATTAAAAAGAAATGAAAGAGAGACATGGGAGCGAAACATGTTAATTTTGTAGATGAGGACTGCCAGCAGCAAGTCTCCCACCTCAGCCCCTCCTCTGAATCCTTTCATTGTGTCCAAACCACAAACCCCACTTTTTGCCTGAAAAAGCCGAGAGAAGACTCGACTAAAATACACTTTGGAATTTTTTTTCTCGGGGGTGTTTGGGAATGCCCAGCACTTTTAGAAAAGGCTTTATCAAAGCTGTACAAATAGACAAGAGTTTCAAGCCCGGAAAGCTGTTAAAAATGTCTCTGGTTTTTGTGTAAGCTGTGTTGTGAGCTCTATTATAAGCTTTGACTGAACGCATGCTGTAACCCTCGAGAGATTTCTGAACACTGTAACTGTGTTGCAACTTTGTAATCAGCATCTCTTTGCTTTTCAGGCTAAAACTAATTACAGGTTTCAGCAAGCAGCCTGCAGAAGTTCAGGGTCAAAACATAAATGGCTGCTGCTTCTTCCTCCAAACCTATTCCTTCCGATCTTTTTCTTGGATTTAGGTGTGTTTCGTTTATTTGCACAACTTTTTCATGTTACCGTTCATGCTCAAATAGGATTTGCCACAAATAATTGTGTTGTGACTGTGTTTTAAAGGTGGAACTGCCATTCTGTGCCTGAGCGCCCTGCTGTGGTTGGATGTGTAATCTCTCAGTTATGCATTCTTTTTTTTATTTTTTTTTTTGCCACTGGCGCTGTTTTCCATCACTACTGATCCTTTTTAATGCCAAGAAGTGAGATGGAACTCGATGACAGTTTGAACACGCTTTTCAAGAGTATGCAGTGAAGGAATAATGAACGTTTTTTTATGAATGCAGACAATAAAGAAGCCCATTCAAGTTCATTCTTGAATTTTCAAAAAGAGCTGAATCAAATTAAGATGGGTTGAAAGAGCATCCCACTTTTTGGAGCAGATATCTTTCAAGATAACCAATGTAGAATGAGCCACTTCTTCATGATCAAAAGCAGCTAACTTGACTTCAAAGGTGCTTGGCCTTTGTCGCAGGTTATTTTTGAGACAATAAATGAGTTTAGATTCTAATTCTTAAAGTTAGCACTTGACTTGCTCTGAAGGATCTGGCAAATAGCTATATTTTTATATATATATTTTGCATGAAGTATGAAGCATTTTAACTCTACAATTATGTCAATGAGTTTTTAGGCCTCAGGGTATTTTCAGTGAGATAGAAGTATATGGATTGCATTATAAATAGACAACCTTACAGTCATCCAAACCCACAGGCAGAAATCCCAAACCAGCCACACATTTCCTTTCGATGACAATCGCTTGTGCAGCTATGGATCAGAAACTGAAAATCCAAGTTTTCAGCTCAGTTGCAGCTGCAACTTGTACTTATTTGCAGAGCAACATTTCTTAAGAGCTCAACGTTGTCACAAAAATTTTTTGGTAATGCTTTTATTCTAATGTCAAACATTGTGAACTGAAAGTCATAGTCCATTCATTTTTAGAATACCGCTGAATCCTTTTTGGGGTCACTGGGCTGCTGGAGCCTATCCTGGCTGCTGTTGGGCGAAGGGGGGGTACACCTGCAGGTTGCCAGTCTGTTGCAGGGTCTCACACTCACATGCATACCTTGGGGTAATTTAGAGGCACCAATTCATCTATAAAGCCTGTTTATGAACTGTGGGAGGAAGCCGTAGTGCCTGGAGAAAACCCACACATGCACGGGGTAGAATACGCAAATTCCACACAGAAAGTACCCAGCCTGAATGTGAACTAGGGCCTTTTCACTGTAGCGAGATTGCTAACTGACCATCACCCAAAACCATAGCCCTGTAGACTTTCTTCAAAATCAGTTGCTTTCAGCGCATTCTCAAAACAAAAATGTCCTCACATTAATTCTTTCACTTATCTTAAATTATCATTTTAATTGAATTCATAATTTTACTCTTTAAGTTTAACAAACAAACTTTTTTTGGAAGACAACTCATAAACCATTCTGTTGATCCAAAATTTAAGTTTACTCTATTTCAGTGAATAACTTTCTTATATACTCTACTGTCTATGGGATTCTAACTGCACACTGGAAGAGACTGCCTTTGAAATCCATATTCCAGATTAAACAGAAATTTGTCACGTTTCTGTCTACTCCGGCAGAGAAAGAAGATTCACTTTTCTGACTGAAATGTGATCAAGTATTAAATCATTGATGGGTGTTCGTGTTCATGATGGGAGACTCAGCTCCAGCCATGTGTCTTAGACAGGTAATCAATAGCTAAGTTAAAACCAGTGAAACTCACAGCCGAGACCTTCATTCATTACAAAAACTTTATTAACAACATGTGTGTCAAGTGTTTGTTGGATTTGCTGACTTTTGAGAACACAAACCAGGTTTCTTTCAATTTCACACTCAGCAAAATGACACAGAAATCTGCATATATAGAATCAAAGTGCATACTCTTGTTCCTTTTATTTTGTCCATATACACATTACACTATACATAAATAGTTGCATAATAAAAAGGACTCACATATTTACATGTATAATATATTTATATAATATATAAATTTTATATTAAATCTAGGTAGATTACAATTAGGATACTGGGCCTGGTCACTTCCTGTGAGTCTGTGATTGTTATCTGTGGTTGTTGAGTAACACCTCCAGCCAGCAGGGACAAGAGGTGATGAACTGTCTAGAGTAGCAGGGTCCCCATCCTTTAGCAAAACTGATGCGAACACTGTGAGGGTCCCAGGGCCCCTCCTGGGTCTCCGGTTTAACGCTGTGCTCTGTCATCCAGCTGGAGAGCTCAAAATCAAAGACCTTGAGGGAAAAACCCGGCAATACCCTTTTAACACTCAGTCCCCGAGTGCCGGGGTGGTCCAGAGTGGGCGAGTGGACAAACACTGGGTGCTGGCTGCGATTGTAGACCCACACTCCGTCCGGTTCACGACTCAGTATGATGCCGAATCCAATTTTACTGCGAATCTGTTGGACAATGCTGCTGCTGTTCCCGCTGCTGCCATGGCTGGGGTGAACGAGAAGTCCCATTGTGCCTTGGCTGCCTGGGTCGTGACAGTAGCTATGGTAGGCGTTGGCATGGAGTTGGCTGAGGCAGAGGCCCGTGCCCTGAGGTAGGTCATAAAAGATGCTGAGCGAGGGTTCGTAGGCTGGATAAAGGCGACCGACACGGGTGCGCTGCTCCCAGTAAGCAACACTGCACCAGTGAGAGCGAGGTCCACCTGAAGTCGAAGAACCAAAGGAGGTACCAGTGTCTGAAGAGAAAGACGAGAAAGAAAAATGAGGGAGAGTTAATATTTGCAACAGTAAGTCTGTACGTTTTTATTCAGATCATCTACATTGTGTTCTTTGCAATCAATTCACAGCAAATAAGATTGTCTTGCCCTACAATCTGTTTGCTTTACACTTTCCCTCAATTTTAAAGTTTACCTCCTTGAAAAAGTCCACTTTTTTCACTTTAGGATTAAGGTGTAACAGTAATACATCTGCATTAAAACTGCATGCTCAAAAGAGTTTTTCCTTGACGTTTTTGCCACTTTACCCAGTCAGTTAACTAAAGTGAAAACTTTTTAAACATTTTTTTTGTTTAGTTATGTCGTGAAAAGACCAAACCATCAGAATCTACGTAGATCTGCATTTAAATCAAAGTTAAAGTGACCTGCAGATGCATCACCACCATTAGAAGTTTATTTTATAAATCAGGCAGCTTTTTTAATGACTGATACAAGTAGGTTATGCAATATCAAAACTTCTGCATCAGGCTTAAAAACATTGAATGAATTAGTCTTTACTTAGGAAATCAATATATTTTCATCACATCAATAAATCATTTTTTTGGCTTAAATAATTTATTTTATTTTGGCTTAAAACGAATGGAAGTTTGTTTTTATGCAAATTTAAAATTCTACAAATGAAAGTTCTACATTTATAGAGTTTGCTATAGTAATTATGTAAAAGGTGTTTCTATAAGTAAGTAATGGTGGTTTTAAATTCAAATTTGACAAATACATTGATGTTTGATCAAACTGTTGATTATAATCCATCAAAACTTGTGATAAACTCTAGTTTAAATTGTCAGATAGTTTAAAAAAAGTATGATGTAAAGAAATTCTAAAACTCAAAACCGTCACCATAATAAGATTTATTTCTTAGAGACCCATTCCAATTATCTTTTGATCTACTTTAAAAGCATTCTTGGTGGTCTTTTAATTGTGATTATGCAGTTTTTAGCTAAAATCTCAAAACCTGTTTTGTTTTCTATGACACAATTTCTGCAGAGCGGCAAGAGTTCATTAGCCTTAGAGTTGTGGGTGGGACCACTGATGCGGAATAAGCCCGCCCCCACTTACCATCACCCACCCTCTCACAGCGCTAACCAAACGTTGCCGGTGCAACAAAATGGCGAACAATATTGGAGCCATCCAGCCCTATAGTTTTGAGTCAGATTCCAGCTTAGACGAGGAAAACAAAGACGTACATGGATCTATTTGTCTGCAAGTGGATGCATCAGAATGGAGCGGAGCAGGACTCTTGTAGCCGATTGTAGTTTTTCATGTCACGCTACAAGCTTTTTCCAATGGTATTTTTTCATGTGCTCCTCATTCCCAATTTGAACAAAGAAACACTCAGAAATGCAATTTTAAGCTAATTTTTCCACAAGAACATATTAAAAACACCAAAAACACCATTTTCATCAGAGTGAGTATTTAAGGAATCAGACTGCAGTGAGTGGTTCTGTCCACTACATGTTAGCCTTTTTTTGGGTGCAACTGAAAACATTTTTAATAAATGATTAGTGCTCTGCATCAAACAATTAGTTGTGCTGGTGTTTTGTTTTTAGCCATGCTTTTCCCTTTAATTTGTCACCTGTCTGTCATGTTTTCAAAACGGGGCTAAAACTGTCAACACCAATCGCCGCACTTCCTCCAGTGACATCTCTCACCGCCACCTTCTGTAACTCCCCTTCAGGTCTGGTATTAAAGAGGAGTTTGTGAGGGGCTGAGAAGGGGAGTTGGGGGTTGAAAGCATTCAGCTCCCTGTCAACCTAGTGCAAGCCCATGAACCCCTGACCCCCCAGCCCTCATGCTATCAGCTCACATTAACTCCCACACAGAGTGATGCCATTATTTTGCTCCAGAGACTCTATTGACACAGAGGATTTAAAGACCCATGTGCCTGTGGCCCCATTCCTTTCATTTTCCAGCGAACACCCCCTCTTTATCCACCATGGGCCAGAACGATGGCGTCCCTTCTCCCATTAACAAGCTGCTCTTGAGTGAAACAGGACCAAGTTTAGGCTAGGTGTGTTTGCTCAGCCGCCATTTTTCGTTTCAGGATGACCGAGTGCACGCTGAAGTCGTGGCAGTTTGTGCACAAATAAAAATGAAACACACAAGAACCAAACCTTTCTGATCCAAACACTATGACCATAACATGCACACACAAAATTGTACTTCTCATCTGAGGCCCACGTGTGTCATTAGTGAATTCCAGGCTGGCAACTCCTGCGGTCTGTAGTTTTTACAGCTCTCCAATAAGAGAGCAGGCTGCTCAGTCCCTCTTTTTCTCCCACTTTATCTTCCTCTCCCTCACACACTTTTACAAGCTGTGCTCTTCCCTGTAATAAGGCAACACAAACATGTCTGGGGAAGCACAGGGAGGCTTTATGACCTTATCATCAAATTGATTCCCAAAAAAACATGAAGCAAACTGGGACTTTTTTAGGATTTTTAGGGAACACTGTGTACTTTAATCTATATCATAGTAAATTGTGTAGTAAATCACAGGCTTAATATTCAACTTTAAGACGAGTTGATAGGTTCATCATAGATCCATCAAAAAGAAAGTAAACAGAGCAGCCAAGAAACTTAAAAAAAAAACAACCTTTGATCTGCCCAGGTTTAAATGCCTAAAAATATTAAAATCATGAGCGAATCTTGATTTACTTAATGCCTCATGCTAAGCAGTTTTCAATTTGCGGTTTCAAAACAAAAGCGGCCGGCCAAAGGGATGAAAGAGCACTAAATCTATGTCCACGTCTTTCTTGTTCAAGAGGAAACTTAAACAGCATGGACAAGTGAAGGAAAAGTACATTTCCAATCGTAGAAAAACATCAGTCGCAAAGTTCAAACCTCTGATTTCCATCGACAGTCTGGGCGAAACTGCAAGCAACGTTTGATGTCTCTGTGCTTTCTGAAATCACGCTCAGCTTGGCTGTCATCCAACTAAAGGTACAACAAACAAGCTTGTGTGAGAACTACAAGAGGGGGAGGAAGGAGAAGGAGCACTGGGAGGAAGAGGGGTGGGTGGGGGAGACAACTGACTTCTTCAATGGAATTTTTAAAAGAGGGGTTCAGGCTGGAGGTTATCAGCATGTTTATGTTCAGGCGGAGGAAGTCGAAAAGGCGTGAGTGCCTGTGATGTGAATGTGCATGCCTGCGTCTGGATGTGGGGGCTGGCAGCAATTACAGCGTCCTGCAAACGTTTAGGCGGACCGCCATTTAACGGCTCTGTTTACCAATTAAGTAAGTAGCCTTTGTTATTTCATTTCAAGATCACTGTCTTTTAGTGCCAATCTCACTGAAATGTCCACTGAAGCACACAGCTGTTTCAGTCCAGGCCCCCACCGAAAAGCACCGGCGGGAACAGATTTATGAAACGTGATTTATAAAAGTGGAGTTTGGAGCTTTTTTCTTTTTTTTGAGCACTAGTCCCAAAGTTGACCCACAGTTGGTTAAACCTAAACTTTATCTATTGTTAATGCTCGTTTTTCTTATTTCATTTCCTCATTCTTGTTTTTGATCTGCTCATCTGAAGGCATGAGAAAAGGATTGCTGTCCTGACACAAAAGCCAGTACATCAAATTAAATCATCTACATATGTTTATTTTTGCATCTGCCATGTTTATTTGTAGATAAATTGCAATGTTAATCAACAACATGGGGCTTTGCTGTAAGTTAGGGTTTCATTATATTTAAATTGAAGTTTAAAGAAGGTTTTTTTTAAAACAAACTTTCATTATTTCTTTAAAGTCCCACTCCGACCAGCTTTTGACCAATTGTAAAAGCTTTCCCAGTGGTCTTTAATCTTAATTATATTTTAGTCAAAATTAACAAACTTGTGTCATTTTCTACTTTGTATTTTCTGCAGAGTGGCAATATTTCATTAAGAATTCATCTCTGAATTGAGGGTGGGACCATTGGTGTGGAGTAAGCCCAACCCCACTTCCCGTCATCCATCTGTTTACCCTCTCTCCCTTTGACTAACAGCCTTTCACACCCCCAACCTAACATTAGCTCTGCAACAAAAATGGCGAGCAACATTGGAGCTATCCAGCCGCACAGCTCTAGGCCAGATTCCAGCTCAGATGAGGAAAACAGAGACGTTCATGGATCTATTTGTCTACAAGTGGATGCATCAGAATGGAGCGGAGCAGAGAGCTTATGGCTCGTCCATTGTAGCTTTCTTTATCACAGGTACAAGCTTTCTTAAATGGTATTTTTTTCATCTGTTCCTGATTCACAACAACTTGAATAAAGAAATTGCCAAACATGCAACTTTGAACTTAATTTTCTTTATATACAGTATGTCCTCCATCATGAAAGAAATGAGAAAATAACATGTTAAAAACACTCAAAAGGCCAATTTCATTGGAGTGTAAACATATACCTGCAATTGTTTAATTGTGCCAAGATTAATAAAAGAAAAACAAGGAGAAAATTAATTGGCTGCAGCACAGTAATGCCGTCATTAAAAGGGAGTGTCTCCACATCAATTGGAGGCACTGGTTATGAGAACAGGTCAGTAAATTCACTGTGACAACTGGAACTGCCACATAATCTCATTGGAGTTCTAAATTACAGATTTTGTAAAGATTAAACAAACATATTTCAGAATGTCAATGAGTCAGCTTGAATGGTGCCAGGAAGTTGATGATTACCTTCAGACAGGGACGTGCAGGTGCTTAACCCTGAGTGCCTCCTGTCACAGACTAACAGCCCGCAGTGTTTTATGCATGCATTTCTTCTAACTCTCACTGAGCAGCAGAAGTTTCCCCCTGCCAACCTCAACCTGCATGGAAAAGAATCAAGCAAGAGAGGAAAAAGAAGGGAAGTATAGAGAAGCGAAAAGCAGACTGGGTTAAAGAGGGAGCAGGAGAATCAGAGGGAGAACCTGCCAAGCATAACCAGCATCCACGGAAAAAATGAAGAGAGAAAGAGACTGTGAGAAAGACAGGGAGGGAGGGAGACCCCTGTCTTTCATCCAATGCCAAGGATTAGATTCCCCTCCAGTTATTAGACTCTTCCACTGTGCTGAAAGAAGTGGGTGGGTTAGAGGTGGAGAGGAGGAGGGGAAGGGGTTACGAGAGGTACAGGGGGATGAGAGGGGAAGGACGGGATTTAACCAATGACCGTCGGGGTTTGCATCAATGATGTCCAGCTGTAATTCGATTTCCTGGTGTTTTATGTCGGCTGAAGGAAAAACTTAAATGATATCAAATAAAAGTAAAAAAAGAAAGAAACAAGTACCCCCTCTTTTCTTTCAAATGGAAGATTCTGTTTAGTTTGAAACAACTATCATTACAGGGCAACTTCAATCCAGCAAGCCATATTTAAGCTGGCGTCTCCATAATCTCTGCCATCAGTGAGCTGCCTTATCTGCAGACAAGGCCTTTACAGTCCAACACAAGCAGGGTTTCCGACTTGCAAGCACACAACCACACACACGCACGCACATTCTTGCACACATACCTTTCCTTCTCTTTTATTTTCCATCGTAAAGTGGATCTAGCTATGGAACCAGAATGCAGCTGCATTGTGCTCAGCTACAGAATTGTACCACCGGCCACACACCTTCTATGAATCTTGGGGGGGGTAACCGAGCCTCGGGAAAGTTACAGTAGTTTGTATGTGTCATAAAATTCAGAAGAAGAAGCTCATATCTTCAAGAGGAAAATAAAAAAATTGCCTATAGATGCAATAATATATCATGTCTTCAATCATCTATAAACATTCTCATATACAGACTACATAAATAGAATCTCAAAATCCTGATATAACCCTATAAATAAAATGTCAAACCATTGAAACACTGGAGACAATGGCATCATGAGGCTTGAAAAGTACAAACGTCACTCAAGGTTCATCACAGTTATCACGGACAGTCAGTCGCAAGCAAAACCAGCCAACCTTAGTATGAACTAGACCACATGATCACGGTAGAAACGCGATACGATTGATGTGATGGCCAATCACTATGAAACTAGGGATAAGCTTAAATATTTTGTATTGTAAAATATAATTTTTACTCATTTCAGATGCTATGTTCCTAAAAGATAAAAATAGCAGCTTCCATCTCTTCATGTTCCCAAATGTACTTAAAAACACAACAACGTCTTTATCTCATAGTACGTTCACACCGATCTCGCCAACATGAATTTTAGCAGCCTCTTCCAATGCAAAGTCTATGTAAACATATGTTTATGTGCATTTCTGGCTTCCACCTTCATCTGTCGCTACCCAAGTTTTTAAGTCCGTCTTTGGGTTCAGTACAACTGGAATTATATGACACTAAGTCTTTCATATATCGGAATAGAGCTGTGAGAAAAAAGTCAGGGGGAAGATTCACGAGATTTGCACCGCTTTCACATTCGGCACCAAGCCTCTTCCAACTATAAGTGTGTTCAAGAATCTGCACTCAGCACGTGACCGGTGTGCACGTATCATTACGGCAGCCTCATGAGGTATTTTCCTGCTTATGAGGACATTACCACTTAACCAGTGAGTAAATATCATTTTCACTGAACTAAACAAACGTATAAAGCTGGTGAGAGAAACCAGAGCAGGCTTTAAATGACAGAGCTCTCGAGCTGACAAGTCTCCCCTCCCAACACATTCCTGGACAGGCTCTCTTCCTTAACACTTCCTCCCCCCACTCAACCAGTCACTGGGGTCAAGTTGACAAGTCTTTCATTGAGCCCCCACGTGGTTCTACAACACGGCCTTCACTCCACAGAATATAATTACGCTCATTTATTGGTGGAATGGATTCATTTGTTCTGCTATGAAGCAGGAATTATGAAACTCCATCTTAACTTAGTTTGGATGAATTTTCTGAATTGTGGAACCTCAGCATAGAGATTCAGTTCAAAAGGACAAATAGTGTGGACAGAAAACACAATCTGACACATTCAGGAGGCGCAAGAAAAATGCATGCATTTTCCACACAACACTGGCACACCGATGTTGATGTTCCTCATCAAAGTCAGAGGATTAAACCCTGTCAGTGTGGTTTTCAGTGGGCGAGTCCTTCACATACATGCAGATGTTTGTCCTCCCACACAACAGGCAGCTACATGTCCACACAAAAAAAAAAACTGAATAAAACCTAATTAAATTTAAAAAATTAAACACTTTCTCTGGCCTTAAATTGTATTCAAAGCTCACGGCATACGCGACAGTTTTTGGCATTTAATCCACACAGAGCCTGTCCACATCTGCAAAGAATCCTGAAGTTAAGCAGCATGGCAGGGCTCCATTAAAAGCTAAATTGCGAGTTGGCAAAAACTCTGAAGGAACAACAGAAAGCCACAGCCAGTCCTGTAATTTAAACCTTATTTTAAATTGTGCCTGACAACATTGACAAAAACAGAGAGAGCAGGACAACTAGTTACAGCGACATAAAGGGGATGACAGGAGAACAAATGGATTAAGAAGGTAATAAGAAGACAGAAATACTGCAAACGTAAAAAATAACATGAGCAGAACAGATATAGATTTTGATAACATAACAAGCATCATATAAACTGGCAAGCCTTGTAATTTCTAACTACACAACGTCTGTGAACTCACTGTGAATACAATTTTTACCTGTGGATCTCAGGTTGAAGTGTAACAAAATCGAATGTTTTTTCTCTGTTCAGTAACAATTACCATGATAAGCATCCAGAGCATGTATAGTATAGTTACAGTTTCTCAAAACATATTTATCTAAGAACTACCTGGCTGCATTGAAACTTAAAGTATTATAACCCAAATGTATGAAAAGAGAGTTTTGTTTTTTTTTAAACTGTAAAGGCACATTTTTACCAAGACTATGGTCCAAAGTGGTGTTTGTTTCTTCAGAGTCAGTAAATTCTTAAAGGCCCACTCCAATCATCTTTTGAACTATTCTAAAAGCGTTCTCAGTGGTCTTTTATGATTATGCAGTTATTAGCCAAAATTGAAAATACTGTTTTTTTTTTTTTTTTTTAAATTTTGACATAGTTTCAGCAGAGCAGGAAGATTATATTATTATTATTTGCCTCTAAGTTGTGGGCTTGACAGTTGGTGTGGGGCAACCCCGCCCCCCTTGCCCTACCCCTTGCTGAGTGCTCTCTGTTTCACACACTATCCCACTAGCTTACAGGCACTCACACTCCCAACCTGACATTGTCAGTGCAATAAAAATGACGAGCAATATTGGAGCTATCCAGTTTTGAGCCAGATATCAGCTCAGAAAAAGAAAATAAAGTTGAACATGGATCTATTTGTCTAGAAGTGGATGCATCAGAATAGAGCGGAGCGAAGAGCTTGTGACTCACCCAGAGTATTTTCTGTATAACAAACACCCTCTTTAACAAACGGCATGTTTTTGTCTGTTATCTGATTCACAAGTTGAAAAAAGAAATACTTAGAAATGTCATTTTCCGCTTAATTATCTCTATATATGTCCTCCACCATCAGTAAAATGCAACAAAAATGTGTTAAAAAACACAATTTTCTTTTGATAGTGGGTTTTTAAATAAAAGCTGCTGGATCTTGGTTTACTTGCAAGTGAACACTTGTGTGCTTGACAACAGTGTAAATGCAATAAGATTATCCAGCTGTCCAAAGTGAAATAGGTAAAGGAAAGAGGTGGAAAAATGGCATTCATCACTAGTAGAAAAAATGTGTGCCCCCAGCCCAAGTCTGCAAAATAATGAATTGTGAAAAATTTGGTGAATGACTCACTGACAGATGTTTACTACAGAGGAGGTGCAGGCACTTATCTATATGGTCAGGGTGTACCAGCATGTTGTCTTCTTCTTCATGCCTTATTTTCTTCCTGGTAAGGGTCCTTTTGGGCAATGCCACCCTCAAACAAGCAGCTGCTGAGTGTGATCATATCTCAGCAGTTTGTTTCTCAAAAATACAAACTGAAAGCAAAGAAAAGCAAAACAAAGGCGTCAAACTGTTCACGATTTTACACTGAATCAGGTCGAATCCACCAATCTAATCTGGTCTGAACACACCAAATGAATTCAAGGGCACTCCAACTGACCATTAAAGCTGAACACAGAGAAGAGTTGTGCAGTGCTGCTGACTTCCTCTGCCAGTGTGTTGCAAACAAACGCAGCATGCAACAGACAAATATGAACACGCAGTGCAGTACGACAATAGTGACCTTGTTCAACTCTTTGTATCTGTTTCCAATGTTGCACAATAGACATACACCTTACTGTGGCACATTATGACATTGACCCACTGGTGTTTGATTGAGAGCACAATATGGCCAAGAATAATGGTCCAAATCCAACTATAAAAAAGGCAAGATAAAGGCTCATGAAGTCATAGAATTCAATTGGTAAATTTTAAACTAAACTAACTAAACAGACTAAACTGAACTGGTCATCTCTGCCCTTAGACCCTCTTTAAGGTATCAGGTATCCCATCTTTGTCTTCAGAAATCTGATCATATTTCTTAATGTTCAATTTTCTTCTAAACATTTCTTGTTAACCGTCAGGAATCTTGCCTTTATTCATTAGACATTTCTTACTAATTCATTCACTCATTTAATATTTTTTTTAAACTTGCCTTTGAAGACATTAAAACATAGACACAGGACTGCATTCATTTTTTTTTTTAGCAGTGTGCTCTCTTTACATTGACACAGAAAACAGTCTGGATTCTTTACATGCTTTCACCACTGATAGAAGTGTTCACCTGTGGCTTTTGAGAGCCAAGTTTGAAATAACAGTGCCAGCAAGCTGAGTTTCACGCTGAACTGTGAAAATCAACTATGCGCCGTTGTTAAAATGGGTCGGTTCTGTATGTCAATTGCCCCCTCTCCGCTGTACGGCCTGCTTAAAATGAGCTTAAAAGAGCTGTGATGGAAAATATGTGAGGAAATGGCAAATGGTTAATGGGCCAGCACTTGATGTTGAATTCCATGGTCTAATGTATCTCAGTCAAGCATAAAAGCAAGTGTTGTATGCGTGCCAGAAAAAAGGCTTGAGGTTCAGGTCACCAAGAGGACCTGTCCAGACTTGGACAAGCAGACTCTCATTGAACACAAAAACAGAGTTATGTTATAAACTTTAAGATTAGCCAAACTATTTTGGTTTAGCCTAGTTTTCCCAGATTCTTTCTTTTGCTTCTTTTAGTCAGACCTTCACCTGCCGAGCAGCTAAGTCTTGGTAGATGATTTACGAAACGTTGTTCTGCTGCGTTTGCCTGCGCTGACCTGAGGAGCTTCACACTTACTGAACTAAACTCACTCAAACAGGGCGACACTCTCCGACTCCTAAAACCGCCTCCCTCCAAAACTCCAAGAATGTCCGTTGGACTCCATGTGTTTTTCGAGCATTAACGGCAATATGTTCAAACATGTATCCGATGTCACTCTCCGGCGAGTCCCCCCTTCATATCCCTCTCCCAACTTCTTTCACTCCCAGGACCCCGCTCCCCCTCACCTTCCCAATTTCCCAACATTCCTGGCCATGCCACATCATTCAAAGAGCCAATTCATTGGGTTAATGCTGCAGTGAGTTCAGACAGGCCTTTGAGACAGGATGTTTGGCTGATACCTTGCTCTGCTTAAAGCAAACAAGCGCCCAAAATATGATTACTGGGGGCAAAGAGGGAGCAGTTCTCTTGTCTTACTTCAGTGCATCCAGGCCTCACTAATGTCCTTTAAAGTAACATTGCTTTACTTGTTTCCACATGTTGAAAAGTTGGACCCTAAGAGCTACAAGGGGAGCGAATGTTTGACAGTTACGACGAGGACATCACGGCAGCAAAAAGCATAATGTTAACAGAAACATGGTTGTGTGATTTGCTTTATAGTAACAGTATGCATCAATGCCATATTAGCTCTGGCAGTGTTGTGTTTAAGGGCTGACTGTGGTACAACTCCAAGTATTTTGCGTTTTGTCTTGTCAGCTTCATTTCATATGCTGGGATGCGTTCATTTTTGCAATTCGGGCCTGCAGCACATTCCAAATTTTTGCAAAAAGCTGGAACAGTTATCAGGCGTTCACAACTTTGTGATGTGCCTAAAATAATCCATCTTTGAAATTTACAAGCAACAAAGCTTTTCAGCCTTCCCTTTAGTTTTATTTGCCTTTCAGTCTTTCTGCAAAACTATCGAAGGGTTTGCTTTGCATGTGTGCTTTGCATCTGTGAAACATCTTAATTTAATGTTAACAGTGTGCACACTGAATGCATGACACATGCATTAAAGCCGGCCCATCTAGAGTTTCAGCTCGGATCCCAAATTTCATGCTTGCAGTAAAAAACGTCAAAGGAGCGGCTCCTATCAAAGTACAAAACATTTGATGGGAATCAGGTTGACCTCGTGTCAGCTACATTTCACTTCAGTTTTAATCTGTGCACAATATGTCACAGATATTAAAAGCATATCATCAGCTGCTGTGATGATGATGACTTTGTTTCATTTCCAGGCTGATAAACAGTCACATGCAAGTGCATGGAACTAATTTCAAGCTGCAGCTGCAGAACTTTAACTTTCTAAGTCATATCAACTAAATGCAACACATAACTCTGCATGCTTTCGTTATCTTCAAAGGTATCTTCAATAGTGTGAAAAATATTACACAGATAGTAGAAGTGTTACAATATAACATAGATGTAAACTCGCTCAGCATAGAGAACATTTTTTTACATTATTTCTATGACTTCCATTTCAAAATTCTGCACACATTCTTGAATAACCAGAGATCTTTTTTGGCAGCCATGTTTACTGAAGCTACATTTACACCGCCCTCGTATGTTCAAGCGACCATTTCCAATGAAAAGTCTATACAAACGTGCATAAACACGCACTTCCACCTTCAAAACTTTTGTGTTCTTGCGTGGCTGTGGAAGTTTCTGTGACCGTTTTCAGGCTCTACATAAAAAACATGCGACGACTGAACGGGCATTTAAAGTTAAACCTTTTAATTCACAGAGGTGCCAACCATTTGAAAGTTGATCAGGGAGGACAAATTAATGATTGTGGTTTGTGTTGGCTGGAATGTGACACCAAGTCTCTCATATATTGGAATAGAGATGTGAAAGAAAAAAGCCAGACGAAAGACTTGTGAGTTTTTCTCCGCTTCGACTTTTCCCACTAAGCCTCTTCCAACTGTAGGTGGGGGACATGTGCTGGCAAACAGTAGAAAAAGAAGAAGAAGAAGCCCCCCCCCCGCGCTTCTCCAGTGTAAAAGTAGCATGTAGGTGTACAGAATGAGGTTTTACTGGAAATTGCAAAAGATGTTACTTTAAAGCAGTATGTATTACATAACAATGTTAGTGTAGAAGAGGTCACAAATTTGTCAAAAATGCGTAAATAAAATGTATGCAGTTTTCGAACTAAAATCCCACCCTCTTTCAAAGTAAAAGCATCTCTGGACTGACTAGAATGTATCTCGCGTTTTGCTGCTTAATCCAAAACAGTGTTTAACAGCCCGCTGCTTTTTAAACATAATCCTTCATGATGTGATCATCTGCCGATCAATGATGGCTCCTCGTGCAGTGCCAGCTAAGTGTTTTCCTTCTTGTAATTGATCCACTTAAATACTTCTAGATGTGATGAATAATTTGGTGGTATTGACCCTGTGGTGGAGAAATTTACCAACTAATTACAATTTCCCTTTAATAAACACTGTTTGCAAAGATTTTAATGATTTTCTTGTTTCTCAGTAAACTCTGGATTACTAACACATTTTAATGATGTGGGGACTGTTTCTCAACTTTTTACTGCCTGAATCCAGCCTTTTGATCGATTTTAGGGTACATAAAAAATTAATAAAATGAAATATTAACACAAAGTTAAAATCATTACTAATAAGTGGCAGAGCTAAAACATTATAAATATGGGGGAACAGGAGGGGGATGGAAGACTTTGGATGGGTAGCAAATTAGAAAACTTAATGCACCGTAACAAATGACCCTAAGACAACTATTCAAAACATGAGATGTCATAAGTTGATTGCTGTCACATGTAAATCTATAATTTACAAGCTTTTTGCATCCTATTTACTCACTTTTGTTATTATTAACACAAATTTTACATTATTACTAGTTAAAAACATGGTGTATTTTTAGCACTTCAGCAAAAACATGACTTTAGCCATTCAGCATAACTGTGCAGGAAAGAGTCACAAACATTAGTCTTGTTCAAATGTTTTAGTCCTCTGCCAACCCATAATCAGAAACGTTACATTTAAATGCGACCTACTTAAAAAATATTATTTAACAAATAAAACAATTTATGAAACTTACCAATCTTTGAAATGCCAAGAGAAAATATGTTGGAAAAATGTTTCACTTCAATCAACAAAGTTTTTCTACTCATCAATGTGACTTACTTTTTTGTTGTTGTTGTTTATCGTTAGACTAGCAGACAGAACTAAATGTGCTTCATGGTCTTTGGGCTTATTAAGACATCGCCAAATAGGATGCTCTTTCAAACTGCGAGGATGACAGTTTCCATCCCAGGTTTCAGTCATCCGTGCATCATCACAGCAGAGACTAAATATAAACACCAAAGACAGGCTGGGTGATTTGAGAGAAGGCAACACAAGCCTTGTCCAAAACAATATCCAGATGGCATTAAGAAAGGGTAGAAAAGCAGCACAATCCCTCTCAACCGGAGAAGATGTATGTGCGTGAGCGTGTGTGCAGTTTTGGGGCTGATAAAGCCCCTATGTGCGCACTCTGAGACGATCTTATCTCAGAGTCAGACTGAAATTCCTCAGTCTTTCCCCCGTCACACACACAAACACACACACACACACACACACACACTGAAAATGAGCAGCTGAATGACATGTGTTTTTGGAGTCACAGTAGGACGATCCATGTAGATAAAAGTATACTAAACTTCCATTCCACATCTACCTTGTCAAAGCAGGCCTGTTTGCTGCCTTTTAAAGGGAACGTTAGCTGATTGAATGATAAAACAGGGCAAAGGTATGTATGGACCACACCCTGCTATCCCCTTTTTCCCCTTTCAAAACAGGCTGCTTTCAAATGACTAAAGATGCTAAAGTGCCAGTGCACACGCTCAATGCTTATTTTTGTTCTTTAAAACTATCACAAAACTTAAGAAGACACATCTGAGGATTGCTTTTCTAGAAAAAAAGACTGTAGATATAAAGATCTGGCAGTTTGAGTTTTTTGTAAAAAGGCAAAAACCTTTTTTTTTTTTATGGAAAACATGTCAAAGTAACTTGCATGCTCAGCGTATTTCCTGTCATTTGTCTGGCTCTCACTCCAAACAGTAGTCCTATAACCTGTCAAAACTCACAACAAAAGCTTCATGCAGATTTCTTGGCTGCCTCTGTGAGTCTAGGACTCCCTCCTACTTATGCTGTTGGCCTGAGCTCTGGTCCCCAGCTCCATAGTTCTGATGTGGGGGGCAGGGGATCATAGACCACACACACAGAAACATACACAGCCCATAACTTTAAAGAAAAACCATGGAGGTTTTTTTTTATCATTTCAACAAGAAACAATCGTTCTCAACAATGATTCTGATTCCGTCAGAGCTGAAAACGTGTGACTCATCCATAACTGAGCAACAAGAAGCACAATTCAAAGACTTTTTATAATAGTAGTAATCTGACAGCGTCTCGGGAAACACGTCAGATTTGCTCAAATGAACAGTTGTTCAACAAAGAACAGGCTTTAGATGCGTTTATATTTGAAGAAGGATTTTTTTTTGTCATCCATTTACATTCCCACTCGAATCATCTTTTGGTCTAAAAAATAAAGGCGTTCCTTCTGAAAGCGTTTCCAGTGGTCTTTTAACTGAGATTATGCAGTTTTTAGTCCAAATCAGAAAACCTGTGTCGTTCTTCCAGACATAGTATCTGCAGAGCAGCAGTAGTTCATTAAAAATTCTCCTCTGACGGGACTGTTGTCGCGGGGTAAGCCTGCCCCCACTTTCTGTCATCCATCTGTTGACATGGTCTCTCACTAGCTTACAGAATCTAACACCTCTAACCTAGCATTACTAGTGCATCAAAAATGGTGAGCAATATCAATATCCAGCTGTACAGTTTTGAGCCAGCTCAGACGAGGAAATCAAAGACATACATGGATCAGAATGGAGCGGAGCAGGGAGGTTGTGGTCTGCCAATTGTAATTTTCACAGCACAGTTAAAAGCTTTTTGCAAATATACTTTTGATCTGCTCCTGATTCACAACAATTTGAATAAAGGTATATTTAGAAATGCTATTTAAGCTTAATTTTCTTAATATAAAAGATTCATCGTCAAAAAATCGCCACGTTGAAAACACTAGAAATGCAACTTTCATCTGATTTAGTCTATATTAAACACAATATTTCAAAGAGGGATCCCCTGACAATAGTTACAAACTTCGATCAAATCAATTTTAGTATGTAATGTTGTATGAATTAAATCAATGCCTTAAACGGCCTTAAACTGCACCACGGTGCAGTGGTAGGGTGGTCGACCTCTGATCGGGATATTGCAGGTTCGATTCCCGCCTTGCCTGCCCATGTGTCGAATTGTCCTTGGGCAAGACACTGAGCCCCACCTTGCCTCTGGTGGAAGATTGGTGTCAGTGTTCGGCAGCGGAGCCGCCCTCAATGTGTGAGTGTGTGTGAATGACTGTGACAGTAAAGCGCTTTGGGCCTTTGAAGAAGGTAGAAAAGCGCTATATTTACTATTTATGTAACAAGCTCTATCATGGCTCTAAAACATTGAATTGAGTAAATCCTACTAAATCTATTTGTATTTTGGGGTTCTGGCTCAAATTTGTTAGATGTAATTAAGATTTAATTTTAAACACTCAGAAAAGCTAAAAAAAAAAAAAAAAGACAGAATACTGGAACCAACAAGATCAAGTTTAGAACTAAGCATTGACCTAATTTCTGTAAGCAACACTAGGGTTCCCCTCCTCTGTGCTACATCAACACAGGCCTGTGATGCCGTGACTACACTGCACAGACTCCCCGGGTGCCCATTCACCTTTCAACGCCATCCACAAGTGAGCCCAGGGAGACCTGATTGAGTGGGTTTGTGGGTTTCTTCTAACGCTACAAGGACCTCTCCACCCGACCCCAGCACGTAAACAAATAAAGCTCCAGTTTCATCATCTAGAGGGGGCTGTTTCCTGTCCCAGTGCAGCCCTTCAGCCCCCTCCTCTTTCCACATATACACAGGCACACAAAACTCCTCACCGCCGCCTCATCAGAGTGGCCCAGCTCCCCCCGCCCCCAAAGTGCCAGCCTCTTTCCACTGCTCAATTGCAGGGAGGAATGAAGGGATTTGAGGGAAGAAAGTGGAAAAGAGGGGGATGGGAGGCTGGAGAGGCAAAGGGGATTGGGAGTATGCACAGGGATCTGATTGCAGCTCTGTCCTGGTGAAATATTTTGCTATGGAGAAAGTGTAGCCGAGAAGGAGAGACAGAAAGGCTACACTACTGTGGCATCTAGATAGTGAGACCCCAGACCCCCACCGAGCCCTCCATGCCTTTCTCACAATAGGAGCTTTATGCTGTGGAGGTTTTAGCTGTCATAGCAGTCTTTGAAGGTATGAGGAAATAAATGACCCTGATAAATATGACTCTTTTTCTTGTCTACACATCCAAACAGCATATATGCATATATGTGTCTGTGTCACGTAGCTGGAAAACTTTTCTTTTTCCTTTTGCTCTTTCAAACACACTATTTGTGGAAAATGTTTCCCAAACTATGATGCAAATGCTTTATTAAGTAGTTGCACAGTCACGACACCTATGTCTAAGGACATCATGCAGGCGACTCACCTGTGTAGTCTCTTGGCATAAAATGAGGCGAGCTGGAAAGGAATGGGCGCGCACTTTCAGTGTAAGACAGAGGTGAGTCTGTATTTGAGAAGAAAGCACAAAAATAAAAAATAGAGGTGAGATGCAGGTGATCCACTTTCCACTGAGTGTTTCTTAAAGGGCCTGTGTTGTGCAAAATCAACTTTTATGTGTATTATAATGGTGATTCCTCACAAAAAAACAATCCCAAAGCGGTATTTTGCTACAGTCAGCAGTTTTGATTGTTCCTCTATAACCCTGCTCTCTGAGCACCAGCCCCTCCCAATCCACGAAAGCAAGTGGGTTCTCACATTGTGATGTCACAAAGTGAGGAACAGCCCCTTCCAGGAAGAGTCTGTTCTGCCAGCACTGCCCCAGGATAACACACACACACTTTCTCTGGGGACCTAGCAGTGATCGCCAAAATGCTTTTGTTTTATATGCCTAGTATGCACATTTTGCCTTGCAAAAGTTCGGATTTTGATTGTTTTCATGGGCGAAACGCTGACACGCTGCTGAAACCTACTCTACTCTGAAAGGCTTAAGAATAGCATGATACAGGCTCTTTATTATTCTGTCCTTTTTTGGCAAAATCTAAAAACCTTTGTTGCTTTCTAGGACATTGTATCTGCAGAGATTCATCAGAAATTTGCCTTTGAGTTGAGGGCAGGAGTAAGGACAGAGAACCCCCCCCCCCCACACACACACACACACATACACTTCCCATCATCCATCTTTTTACACACTTACAGCCCCTCACATCCCCAACCTAATATTATTAGTGAAGCAAAAATACCAAGTAATATTGGAGCTATCCAGCCATACAGTTCATGGATCTAGTTGTCAAGTGGATGCATCAGAATGGAGTGGAGCAGGGAGCTTGAGGCCCGCTGTAGAAGCTTCTCAGTCACCATTGCAAGCTTTTTCAAACAAAATGTTTTTGCCTGCTCCTGGTTCCCAACAATTCAAATGCAACTTTAAGCTCAATTGTCTTTTTATATCTCCTCCATGATGAGAAAAATGGCAAAAGAACATATTAAAAACACCAAAAACATTATTTTCACCACAGAGGGCCTTTAAGAATTCTCAAGTGCCAAGTGTTTGCACCAAAACAAAGATCTGCTGTTTTCAACAAGGTGTTACTTTCTATGAAGCTTTAGGCCCACAAGGATAATCCACACTTCCAGTCTAAAAATATGATGGTGACGACAAACTCTGAGCCATTTTTTTGGTTTTTGATGTGGTAACCGTCTTCCCAAACTCACCCAGTGGCTTTTGTTCATCTGAATGGGACAGACAGTAGGGGGGAGGAGGCGATTCTGGAAATGAAAACAAGACAGGCCGGGGTTAAAAGCAACCAGGCCAGGAAAATGGCAAAATCATTCATGAAATTGTGAGAAATTTTCAATATAGCTATAGCAGTTTTGACGTTTAAAGAAAAACATTCTTTTTTTTATGTAAAATTACATTGTTCTTTTTCTTTTAGAATTTTTGAATGAAACTAATAAACTTTGTCATAAAAAGTATGAGTAAAGAAAATCAAAAACAGTGTTTCAATGCTAAAATTACTACTTTTTCCTTATTGGGGTTTTAAAACTTAAAATAATGTTGTTACTGTTTTGGAGAAAAAGCAATATTATCCTCTTTGAGACATTTACCATTTTGAACACCCTATAGTGTTTCACCTCCATTATTTAATCATTGTATCAGCTGGTTTACATCTTCACACACACTCTTGGATCCAGAAGGAAATTAATTCAGCTGAAAAACAGCTCAGCTGCTCTGGGTTCTGCCAAAATGGACACGGCTTTGTGGTTGCGGCCCCTTTAAGAGCAGAGCCAGTAATTGCCGGAGTCCTCAGTCAGTCAGATACCCAGCGAGTCAGTCTGGCGCCAGCACTATGCAAACTGTATATTATCGGCACTCCTTCACCTAAATAACAAGAGGAGGACCTCCTTGTCGGGGAGAAAAGAGCCCAAGTGCAACTTGAGAACATCCTCCATTCGAATAGAAAAGCATAAAGGTTTTTTGGGGGGAGGGGGGTACAAAGACGATAGAAGTTTTAAGAAAGCAAGACTTTATAAATCTTAAACTTTAGAGAATAAAATGTATTTGGTAACCTGCTCTGTTCAAGTGAGAGAAAATAAAAAAAAGATCAAAAAGAAAAAGAAACAATTGAAAGTTGTTCTAAAGAGCCTAATAGTTTTTTTTAAAGCTATCAACAATAAAGATTTGTTTGCTGCTGCAGGCTGTAGGCATACTAAAAATCTGTTATTTTTAATCAGGTGTCCATGCTGTGTTTTGCTTTGTGCATGATCAACTTTAATCAGTCTTATTTTGATTTTTGCGGGGCTTTTCCCTTCAGAATCTGCTAGTCTTTATGTTCTGGTCTTTGTGGAAACTCTGCGCAATGGGGACAAAACTCTAATTGAACCCTCCCACATGATGGTGTCCTTACCTGGCCCGCATAACCGGCTGTAGTGATAGGGATTGCAGCACACCTTTGCACTGTCCGCTGCGCTGAAGCTCTGGCAGTGGCACAGCACTTTGAGTCGCGCTGAGAAGGGCAGGTCGCTCCACCGAAACAACGTACACAGAAGATACTGAGGAGAGATGCGTTGTGCGCCAAGGCGCAGCTCCACGCTTGGCACCATCACGCACTCCCCCGGCATCCCTCCTTTGGTCTCTACAGCCTTCACCAAGTTATCAAGAGATCTCTCCTTGAGTCTTTTCAAAAACGCATAAGAAGTGCTTAAAAGTTCCTCTTGTTCCAACCCCGCGCGCCTCGGGGCGCACTGAGAGGGGCCACCTCCGTCTTTTCTCGGGGCCCAGGGGCTACGAGGTCTGAGATCCCATTCCCCAAACAAACAACACGTCACCGTCCCGCTGCCACCCCCGGCCTGATCTGGCCGAGAGCCTCTGTGCACTGGAGCGCACATGCCCCGCCGGTCACCATCAGGCTGCTCCTCGTCGTCCCTCTCTGCGCTCAGGTCTCCAGCCTCCCTCGCGAGTCCTGGAGACGCATCAGCGTGTGTCACCGAGCGCTGCTCTTGCCTGTGGAGCTTTCCTGAGTGTCTGTCACAAGGACCGTTCCGTCCTGCCTCACCTCGTCTGCTTCCATCCTGCCCGTCGCTATCCAGACGGCTTCTCCAGAGTCGCCGAACAAGACCTGAGCGTTTCGACTTGAACATACGACAGCTTAGACAGCTTTGGATGAGTCCTGTCGGTCCCGTCCGCCTCTCGGAGGATGCCACATTGATTTACACTTGTCGCGCAAAAACGGGAGTTGGAGCTCGGCGCGCACAGCATGCGCAGCCGGTGGTCAAGTTTGTCCAAACGTCCCGCAGCATCAGAACATGTTCAGTCATACGGTGCGTAAAACATCGCTGCGCATCTGAGGATGAAGGCTGCGCATAGTCGCTGCTCGGTGACCTGCCAACTCGGTTCAGCCACCAATTTTCCAAGCCCTTCCACTAAACCGTCAACTCCCCCAGACCTCTGGAGATCTAGCACACAGTTCACAAAGCATATTAGACACCCCCGAGCGCCTGTATCATTTTGCAGAAGAAAAACTATTCAGAACAAACAATCCAAATCCTGAGTTCAGATTCACAAAGTTTTGTCCTGAGTTTACAAAAATCCTTAGTCCTTCCTCGACCGAGAAATCAGTCTCCCAAAAAACGCTGAAATCCGAGTGATGTTTTGTCGCCTGAACCAGAGCTGATCGGCTGCGCCAAACTCCAGGACGGATTCTGAGCTGAGAAGTTGTTTAAAGAGAATTGTTCTCCACTCCCCTGCAAGTCTTTGACGAACCCACGCGCATGTACACACCAACACGCTCGCGCGCACAAGTAAAGTCAGAGGTTGTAAAGGATGACTGCAGGACGGGGATTTTCAAAATAAAACATAAAAAGTTGACAAAAAGAGTTTCTTTTAGCTTTGTTCTTTAGCTCAGTCGATGATCGCTCCCATCAATTTCGTTATTTTTTACATAAAGAAATATGAACTCGGATGTTCAAAAGCATTTCTACATCAAACATGATTTTCCAATAAAAATCATGTTTTTGGTATTTTTAACATGTTCTTACAACAACCATACATCATTCTCATGATGTATGAAGTGTATAAAGAAAATGAAGCTTAACCTGCATATCTGAGTATTTCTTTATCGAAATTGTTGTGAATCAGGAGCCAATGAAAAAAATGACATTGGAAAAACGTTGTGCGATGTAGGCTGCAAGTTACTATGGCAGACTAAAAGCTATTCTGAATAATCAACTTGTTTTTCTCACCTGACCTGGCATCTGGCTCAAAACTGTACGGCTTAGCACCAACAATGCTCACCATTTTTGTTGCGGTGTGAGGGACTGTAAGCAAGCAAGATAGCACAATGGATGATAGGATGGAGACAGGCTTTACTCTGAGCAAATAGTTCCCCCTTAAATCAGACGCAAATTTCTGATGAACTCCTGCCGCTCTGCAGAAATTCTTTTCTAGAAAAAGTTTTTTCCGTCCCTTAAAACAGCATAATCATAATTAAAAGAGCACTGGAAATGCTTTTAAGAAAGACCAGAAGATCATTGGAGGTAGACTTTAACCCTTTACTGATGCAAACACACATCAAACCACTTCGGCTCAAAATTTTGCTTTAGTTTAGAATCTACTTGTAAGCAAAAACACAAGTGATTTCTTTTTTCAGGTGTCAAGTCTAAGTTTCTTTGTTATGTGGCCCAAAAAAACTATTTTTTACATGGTGCATGATTGACTTGAACCTAAAATGAAAAACGGAGAAACACAGAGGATACCCTGTTAGCGTGAGACCTTTTGTAGACGAAGAATCCTGCAAAATAGCAGTTATAAAGAACCGGGACGACATGCTTTTATTTTGAAATTTCAACCACCGAGTCTCCCCTGTACATTTATCTCTATTGACTCTCTTTCTCTTTTTCTCTTTCTCTCTCCGGGCTCCAGAGAACAGCTCTGGAGTCATTGGTTGATTCCCGCCATCATGTGCCAGTCTAGACACTTTGGCGGCTGGGAGCCGCACTGATTGTTGCGCAAACACGGTTTCAAGTTTCTTAACTCTTAAAGACGCAACATCCTGCTCTGCTGTGCTCACGCTGAAATGACCACTGATAAACACGCTATGGATGATTATGCACAAATACATCATCAAAGTAACAAAAAATGTCATTATTTGAATAAAAGCTTCAGGCTTTTAGGATCAGAGAGGGAGACAGTTCAGAAAAATGTATTATCTCAAGGATGTACAGTATGCAGAAATAGTGAGTAATCACGCAACTCGGATATGCAGATAGATCTGCTTCATGTTGGACTTAAACTTAGGCTTTTATTTTTAAAAATGTTGTCATTAAAACGCAGATATTGTTTTATTGGTCCTATTGTCATACTATTTTCTGCATTTATTATCCCACACGTATGTATTTAAGCACAAATACTCTGACTAAAAACACCTGACCAGCTATTTTGCACATTTTATCTTCAAACAGTTTTGAAAAAAATCAAATCGGAATAGATTAAAAAAAAAAGAATCTCAATGATCAAGGACTTTAAAACATTTATGCAATTCTTTGAAGCTTTCTCATGTTTAATGCCACGTTTGCAGCACAGACCACATCATCGCGGGACTTCGACACACTTCCAACATATCTGCAGGAATAGTCTGGTCCTTGTTACAGTGAGTCCTACACAACCTCTGTCTCAACAGTCTGGTGGAGGAGATGTGCAGCGGTTTCTTTTTTGATTTTGCAATATCTGCAAGATACTTCTTCACGTAATCATCTCCTGGTTGAGAACACTTTCCCAGAACAGAGCCAGCCATCTTTAGAAGATTGTTTTATCTGGCTGAATCACTGACTCTGATGCTGCAGCCAATAAAGATGCTTAAAAAATACTATTGAATGAGAGGATTTGCTGCAGTTATTAAAGGGTTAAAGCCTTACCAATAAGCTCAGCCTGTTCAGATATTTCCTAAAACAGTCTTAACTTGGCATGGTCCAGAAGAACACAGTAATGTGAGGGTCTCTGTCCCCCCATCTACAGATCCAGATTTATAGAAATGGACCTGAATGTAAAGAAATTTCAGAAAACTGAGCGAAAAAGCTATTTTGTTAATATTGGTATTATGACCTGCTTTATTTCTTGATTCCCATCCCTCCATCCATCCATCCATCCATCCATCCATCCATCCATCCATCCATCTATCCATTTTCAGAACCCGTTGTATCTCTTTTGGGGTTGCTGGAGTGGGGTACACCCGGATCAGGTTGCCATTCTTAATTCACAAATGAAGGATTCACAAACGAAGGATTCATCAAATTGGAAATAAAATGAGTTTTATTGTACTGGTTGAAAAGAAAGTGTCTTTATTAGTGAGATAACCAAAAAATCAGAGAAGAAATGGGTAGCAAAGTGATCCTCCTGGAAATTTTGAACTATTCCTGAAGGACATTTCTTCATCCAAAAAGTGATCTCTACAATCACTTATTCTGCGCTTGAGCAAACTGATCAATAACTTTTCTTCAGTGTATTCTACATCATCATCTGTGAGTGAATCACTGGTGGATAAATCTAGAGAGCTTTTCTTTTTGTTTATTTGTTTTTTTTACTACGTTTGAACAAATTCTATAAAAGAATGTGGGTCAGACTATCAGCTGCCATCATTTTGGCTCCTGTTTTCAAATGAGAGCATGCTGGTTGTGTGTGTGTATGGGAGAAGAGGTTTGTATGTTTGTGTGCACACAGTATGGGAAGAGGGTGGTGCGTAAAGGTTGGTGGGAGAGCAGACAGAGTGTCCGGCACCAAACCGCCTGCTAAAATAAGACGCTGGTCCTTGCGTCTCCGTGTCTGCGCAGTGGCAGACTCACGGGCTCCCAGAGCAGCAGCAGCAGCGGCGGCAGTGGCGAGGAGTGTGGGGCCAGGCGGCTTGTCACAGGAACAACATGTCATCAGCTTCATTTCTCCCCTAATGGTTTTACTCCGGACTAGAGATATGGCACACAGAATGTTGCCCTTCCCAGGCAGCAGTTTATTCTGCACTTAAAAACACACACACACACACAGATGCATGTATAAACATTCAAGTCAGCGCAAACACTCCATCTGCCCACTCCCACCCACTTACAGGCCAGCACTGGAAAGACCAGGAGGCTGCGTTATGAAAACAGTCCCTGGAGATCAAATATAGCTAAACTTCTGGACTCAGACATGGTCATCTTCTTAGTCTGATGTCCACACCGGTGCTGTGCTAACCCCGGAGCTTTATCTGACTCAAAGTTCACCATTTTAACAACTGCCCCTTCATGACAGGGGTCACTCTCAAACAGATCTGCAGGAAAAAGCAGAGAAAGGAAGCGATCATGTCGAGAACAAACTGCCAGTCTTCACTGTCTACCGAAAACGTGAAAACCAATACATCCTGTTACAGCATCCATCTATTTCAGTCCAGTTTTTTTTTTATTTAAACAAAATTATTTTTGTAACGATAATTTTTGCTTTTGCTTGTGAAACACAATGTGAAGTCAGAGCTTTTAAACTCAATTCAGTTTAATAAAGCTCAATTCATTCCTCTTTGTGCCTTTGTAGATCCCCTGGGACAAAATAATGTTCCTGACATTGAAAGTTGTGCTTTTGTGTTTCAGCTGCTGTATTTAAGAAAATTGTATTTTTTTAATTTGCAGCTTTCTTCATTTATCTCTCATTTTATAACAACTCCAACAGTTAATGTTGATGTGCTCATTTTACTTTTTCCCTTATTCTGATTTTATACTCTTTTATTTATTCAGGCGAGACAGACTAAGAACAGCATTCTGATTTTCGACTGTGGCTCAGCAAAACACAAGAGTTTTTAAGAAAGAGGGAAAAAAGGGGTTACAGGCGAAAGACAAAAATAATCAGCCATAAAGTCTAGAAACAAAATCAAAACTATATTAGCGACAGCAGCATTTTTCTTTAAAGTGATCATGGAAAATGAATAGAGGAGAAACAAAGACCATAAGTATATAAAATACAACATTCATTTTTCACTGAATATGAAAATTAGCTTAAGACATGCTGGATTATTTTTCATGCCCCTTTTGAACCGTTTTTATTTCTTGCTATTGAAACTTGTTTTTTTTTCTAAGTGACATAAAATGGCTTGCTGGTAATTTTCTTATTCTTTTTGAAGTACATATATTTTTAGATTGTTCAGTTTTTCTTTCATGGCTGCTAACCACAGATGGCGTCAGTTCTGTAGACAGAAGCACATTACATGTTTGGACAACGGTTTCTTCGCAGAAACTCAACATTCAGTCGACAAATTCATACATAAATTAGTCCGAAAACAAAACATCTGTCATGGCAAGTGTACCCGACAGACCCAGACGCTGGAACCCGGAATAAACACAGGTGAGTTTGATGGTGAATAAAAAGGTTTTAATATTTGAATCTTGGATAGTAGATGGTTCCTGGCAGAGCTGTGGCGTCTCTGGGGAAACCCACGGCGAAGAGGGTTCAACTCTGCGGCCAGTTTCGTCACTGGTGGAGGCAACCTTGAGGAGGCAGAGGCTCATGGTGGGACAGGAGGTTTGTTCTGAGGCTTGAATCCAGGAGGAGGACAATGCCTGCGACCACTCGTGCTGAATGAATCCTGGAGACAAAACGGAGAGCAAGCCTTAGACGAGTGCAAACAAAGACTGTGGCTGTGAACGTGAAGACCATATGCACCATAGAGGAGCAACGAACTGGCGCTGGATACTGGTCCTGGATCTCCTTATGAAGGCAGGCGGGTGATGAGGTGAGTGGAAGCAGCTGTGTCAAATCAGGAGCCAAGCAGGGAGGTGAGAGGGGAGGAGACTGACAGAGGCACCCTGACAACAACAACAAAATAAAAAGCTTCTCTTTGCCATTCATTCGCAAAAAGTGGTCTATTTAAATGAACTACAAATATACTTGGTCTATATTTGAAGTGAGGCAGTATGCTTGAAGTTTACTTTTTATTTACTGTCTAAACTTAAAATGTTCCAGTTTAGTCTGTTGAAGTATTTAGTTGGTATACTTCCTACACTACACCTACATGGACTATAATTACTTGCTATACCTATATCCAATAAAAAAAAGTGTACTACTTTTTCCTAAGGGATTGTGTGCAGCTTTAACATGAATACAACAGGAAGTTGAAATTAGCTGCTGAAACAATCCAAAATGTTAACAACCAAATGTAATATATATTTATTTTCTTATGAGTTTTAGGTAGTTTGGCAGGTAGACTTCACTAGCCAGAAAATGTATGGTGGTACCTTCATACCTTTAGCAAAAAGTGGTGCACTTTGAAGTTTTTTTTAAAAGTATATTCAAGTAAAGTTTAGCAAGTCAACTATATACCATATATGTGTAATGTAGGAAGAGTTTTAACAGAATACTCATTCAGACTCATTTGGAACATTTGAAGTTAAATGGTAAATACTTAAATGACTTTTCTACCTTCTTTGGAGGCCCACAGTACTTTACAGTCACAAACCCATTTACCCATTCACACACTCATTCACACACTGGTCTGCTCCGCTGCTGAACACTGGTGCTAGCCTTCCACCAGAGGCAGGGTGGGATTCAAAGTCTTGCCCAAGGACACTTTGACAAATGGGCAGGCAAGGTGGGAATTGAACCCACAATATTAAGATTGGAGGTCAACCGCCCTACCACTGCACCAGCCGCCCCGAGTTTACAATCTATAGATAGTATATAAAAGCAGACTTCAAGTTAGCAGCCTCACTCTTACCATATACTCAGCATACTTGTAGTACATTTAAATAGACTACTTTTTCTGGGCAGTCAAAGTTAAACCCCTGGTTTCTCAGGGTGTGCTAACATTTTTATTTCTGTGATTTTCTTGAAGTAAAAAGTAAATCCCCCAAAAAATATTTACATGAATTAACTTGACACCTAATGAGGCAAACCTTTACTGGTGCCATTTTTTGTTGGCGGCACACACCCATCCACTGTGCTGGAGTCCTGGCACCAGAGAGGCTGTAATCAAGCCTGTCTAAGCTGAAACATTTACCTCTTTGAAAGTGCACCCATTTACATCTTAACTGAATTCCTGCATGTAGATGTGTTTTTCTTTCTTTTTTAAACATCACATATTTATTTTTCTTCCTCCGTTGCTGCTATTCAGACAGTCGTGGTCACCATTGGGCTAAACGAACTGCTGACTGCAATCGTTGGTTCATCGGTTACCCTTTCTCTCTCACTACACTGTCCTAAAAAACACATTCCCTGAAGAAGGGAGTTAAGCACTTTGTGACAAACAGCTGGGGTTTCTGGAAAAATAACCATTCATTTAGATTTCCGTTATAAGTGTGAGGTGGGTGGGAATGAATGGGTTTGAAAAGTTGGAAAAAGTTTGTTAGGTATAGTATGTAGAGTTGGAAAATGAGAGCAAGCAAGTTCACAGCTGTGTTGAGTGGAAGATGCATCAACATCACTAGTTCACACAACATCCACAGCATTCAGGTGGAACTTTTTGACAAGTGGCTGTGATATTGTGCATTCAAGTAGCTTCAGGAGGAGGAGCTGTCAGCACAACTCTGCAACAAAAACTCGATTCAAATAATTCATGGCCCGCTGTATTTGAGTGAATATTCCACAGAATAGTAAATGAAACTGATGTTGACATCATATTTGACAGTCTTTTAATTTTTTAGAGGAGACAGGAAGTGTAAATGTTACTTTTACAAGAGATCTTTTCAAACCAAACAAAAATCCATGCATGCATCCATCCATCCATCCATCCATCCATCCATCCATCCATCCAAAGGATGGTGGCAAAGGCGGGGACCAGACAAAAATATTACACATAATCAAGAAATAATAAGAAGTATTTTTTCAATTAGTAGAAGAAACTTTAAAAATGTTAAAAAGAATTGAAAACTTGTTGGAATGACTGTACTTTACCCTCCATCAAAAATTGGATGACTTTCAGCTGTCTGACTGGAAAATACTACCTTCCCCTAATAACTCAAAAACTTGCATACAGGGTATTCCATTTTTTAAAATTCAGTGAATTTAGGTTTTGATTATCTTTTGTCTCATTTGGTTGTAAATTCAAACACTCTGCTGTATGTGTTTAAATAAAACAGATTTTCCGTGTATGTGTTTGTTTTTCTTTTGAAACAGGATTTTCTTAAATTTTCTAAATACAAATTTGGAACAAATAACATCTCCTGTTAAGTTTTTTAAAATATTTTTATTATTCTCAAAATATGTCTTGTTTTCAGAAAATGCATTTTATATACTTGTATTTTGAAACATTGTTGAGAATTGTGATAATGGTCTATTTTTTATGCATTTTTAATATTTCAAATGTTTTTTTCTTCTTCATTGTAACAATGATCTAATACAGAAAAATCTCTTTCAAACCACCTGTCTGAATCAGTGAAAGCAGATTTCAGCAAAATGCCTAAAGGTGACCAAAAACAACATTTAAATGTAGACTTATATTAACATTGAGTTTTTGTAATATTTTTTATTTATGCCTCTTTTTTTCTTCTTCAATTGGGAAATGAAAAAAAAGCTGAGAATTCAAGATCTGATGTGAAATCTAATGTCAGTTCGCACAAAAATGAACAATCATGCTAGCATCAATCTAATCCAGGTATCCGTGTAGATTCAGTTGAATTTAATAAATGCATAAAAAAATATAAAAAATACAAATTATTGCATAAAGGTTTGGAGCAAATGTATATTGAACCTTTGCAAGCAAAAAAAAAGGTTTGAGTTTAGAAAAGGGTCACATTTGTGTGAAATGATGTTTGTGCATTTATTTACTTTCACAGCATTGGAGCTTGTTTAGCGGTCCATCTGGAGGAACAGTATTTAAGAAAACATGGAAGGAAATGAGATGAAAACAAAGGAAGAGGAAGGGAACCCAGTGTGATGGAGACTGTCCGTCACTGATCCTGGTTTTGCCGGAGCCGCGCAGACAGTGGCGCCACTGCTGCAGTTAATGCTTGTGGTCACTCAGCAAAGACCTTTTATTTATTTATCTAATGAAAGAAAAATAACTTCAGAAAATAATGAATGTATGGAGAATAAATCAATCACCAATGCCTGTTGTGGGCAAGTTGTGTTTAAAAGCTGGCGTCTCCTGGGGCAGACTGTGAGCTGCTGATGCTTTTGATGCATTCACCAGAGAGACGGCAGTGCAGAGATGACAGGAAGTGAGACAGAGAGGGAGATGGAGAATGACATGCAACAGCGGTCGCTTTGGTCCGACTGGAAAAAGGAAGTTCCTACCACAAAATGACATGTAACCCTAAGGGTTTGACTTTTACTGATGACTGCAATAAATCTTGGTAAACAAGCAACTCGTCATTTGACAAAAATCACAAGGCTTAGTATGAATCCTGCTGTAAAATAGATACTTAAATCAAATCAGTGAGATGAACTCAATTTGTCTGCATTTTTTGGAAATTGAAAGGTCATTCTGTTCAACCAGAGACATAATTTCTTATTGAAAAATGGCACCATGTTAAAGAAAAAAAAAGATTTTCAAGTCAAGATGCTTCTATGACATGAACCTGTTAAAATTTTACCCTGCAGTAATTTTTAAAATGCATATAAAAGTGAGCTGCAAACAATATTTAGAGTAAAAATAGGAGAACATCATAAGAAGTCTGTTTTCTTATTCTTTTCGTTTTCTGATGGGTTGTTGTGTGTGTGAATAAGTGAGGTGGAGGTGTGTGAACTGGTTAGTTATTAGTCTGAAGCTGGGAATTCGAACAACTAAAACCTTAATTGCGTGATAAATTGAGTGAAGTGGAACAATGTACATCAGCATTAACCAGAAGAGAAAAAATAAGGGCTGGGGCAACACTTTGCTATTTGAGCTTGTTTCTGTTTAAAGTCTCTGTGCAGACACCACTGCTTCAGTTTAGGCACATTTTTTACATGTATTCTGACCCACATTCTGGGATGTTTTTTGTTACATTTTTAGTTTCAACTGCAGAAAATCATGGTCATGGTGTTTTTGCATACGGTAATTTAAAATATCATTAATCCTTTTTTTTTTAAAGAAAAAAAGTGTATAACAATCTTAAAGCTCCCTTTTTTGGGATTGTTTTCATAAAAACTTTCCTTTCCTTTCAGTTTTTTTTTTTTTTTTTTTTTTTACTTTTTCTTGAAAATATATACCTGGGTGTTTTTATTGGTCTATTGGTCTCCTTAAAGTTAAAATGGAAAATTGCTATAATCTTATGAGGATTTTTGGTTAAGTTTTCTTTTTCATGTTTTGTGTGTTTATATGCTATGTTTTTTCGTCATTTTATCCATCGCAGGTTTGCCGTTGTCATGTTTTAGTTTTGTCATGATCAGTTTTTTAATGTCTGTTTTTAGTTCAGTTAGTCAGTTGGTATTATTCTTTATCTGGTCCTATCTTTTCTATTCCATCCCCATCATTCCAGACAGATCGATAACATTTAACTTCAGTCAATAGTTTTCAGGTATTCCTCCTAATGAATTCCTTAAATTTTGTCATTAGTGCAACTTGGCTGCTAAAATCAAAACGGATTCATCAAGAGATTAAAGAAATTGAATATTTATGTCAAAAGAATATTTTAAAAAACAGAGTGTCTCCATCAGGTACAAGTCTAAAAAACCAAAAGCTAAGCTGACATCATAGCTCTTGTAAGCATTTGCCTGTGAACACTTTCATAAACCCACTGAGGCTCTTCCAGTTCTTTGAATGTCTGTTTGCAGATTGCAAGGCTAGGTTAGCTGTACTGTATGAACTTAAGCTTGTGCCTCTTGGCAAAATCTGCTCTAGATGTTCTGTTCTGTTTTAGATTATTTTTACACAAAGCGTATTTGAATCTTTTCATTGTTTTTCCAAAAGAGAGCAGATTCCTGCAAAACTTGATGCAATTAAAGCTAATCTGTTAAATCTTCAAAGCATTTTATTTCTATTCTGTAAATGTGAAACACTATGATCCTTTCTATAGTTTGTCCTGTTTTGCAGGGAACATATGATCAGGTAACTGTTAAAAACCTCATTTCAAACATGTAAAGCTGGCAAAAAGTTTGCAAGCTTATTCCTTTGCTGTATATTTGTAAACCTGTTTGAGTCTCAACTCAATCTCTGAGAAGTTTTCTGGATGTGGCAGAGATGCTCTCACAAGTCCCTTTTTTGCAGGTCCAAGTCTGTAGTATTTGCATTTAAGTTCAAGTCCGTCTTTGGCTGTGTTCAAGTCAAGTAAAATGTAGACTTATAACATTTTTTATCATCACCAATTGTCTTTAAGCTACAGTTAAAGTTCCACTCCGTTCATCTTTTGATCTACTTTCCAAGCGTTCCCAGTGGTTTTTATGTAGTTAGATAAGATAGAGTTAGATAAGTTCACTCTTCTTCAACAGTCCTGGTCTTTCGCCTGTTCGTCCTGGGAGAGGACCCCTCCTTAATGTGGACATTTACTGAGGTTTTCCTTTTTTTTCCTTTCTTCCTTTGAAGGAGGGTCTAAGGGCAGAGATGCTCAGTTCCGATTAGTCTGTTTAGTTTAGCAAACAGTTATTGTATTTTCTAACTTATTTTGTCTTGTTACAATTAGTAAAGCCCATTGAGACAACTGTGTTGTAATATTGGGCTAAATAATACAATGGAATTGAATTATGTCGTTTTTAGCCAAAATCATAAACCCTGTGTTGTTTTCTAGGGCATAGTTTCTGCAGAGTGGCAGGAGTTTATTTGAAATTAGAAATCTACATTGTTGACTGTTGGCATAGAGCAACCCCGCTCCCACTTTACATCACCCGCCTAATTACAGTCTCTCCCTTTGGCCTACAGCCTCTCACACCTCCAACCTCACATCGCCGATGCAACAAAAATGGCGAGCAATTGGGAGCAATCCAGTCGTACAGTTTTGAGCCAGGTGCCAGCTCAGATGAGGAAAACCAAGACGTGCATGGATCTATTTGTGTGTATCAGAATGAAGCAGAGCAGGGGGCTCCTGGCCCACCAACTGTAGCTTCCACATCACAAATACGGGTACGGGACAAGTTTTTTCAAACAGCAGTTTTTCCATCAGCCCCTGATTGACCACAATTTGAATAAATACTGACAAACACAATTTTGCACTTTATTTAATATCTGTCTTCCATCATCAGAAAAATAAGAACATTTTAAAAACACCAAAAACACCATTTTAATAGGAGTGGGTCTTTGACCAACTTGTGGAGAGACAAAATAGCCAGTTTGTGATTCTGCTGTTTTTTACCTGACAGGTGTATCCAGAACCCTAAAAAAAGAACAAACAATTGAACATTGCTCACTTGTCCCAAACCTCAAGTTTCGTGCCCTTGAGGTTGCCTCAGGTACAATTCCCCATCTCTGCTGTTTGACTAACCCTGGTTCACTCTTCCATCCGTGCAAGACAATGGAGGACACCAAAAAGAGATGACAATAGAAGCAAGAAAAAAAACAACAAAGATTTAAAGAATGTAAATCTGCATTATCGGTTTTAATCTGTTTTCTTAAGCAGCTCTTAGAAAACGGAACGAGCACATAATCCAACTATGACGTTTTCAAGAAAACCAGACAAATCTTTGAATACTTGATCTTTTCCTGAAGTGGATAACATCTTCCAACATCACTAAAGCAGCCATCCTTGAACACAACAGTTATGCACGACTGGGATGACTTATAGCTCCTCAAATAGATAATACAGCTTGCGTGAGGGAAAGGTGTCGTGTGGTTTTTTGTGCTTTTTTTTGTGTGTGCATGGCATCTCCACTACAGTCTGCTTCTACCCTTGCTTTGTGAGCATGAAGTATTTTAATCGTCCGTTGCTGAGGAGTCTATGAATTCTGACGGTCAATAAATGGGTCACGACGTTTATCAATGAGGCCTTAGCATTTGCATCACCTGATTGTTTTTTATATTTATTTTTGGCATAACTGCAAACAAGTTAGTACCTCAAAACTATTTCAAACATGTGGCGAAGTCTTGCATACAATAAGAACTGGAGCAATTATAGGTATTTAATTTGGTGGACTTTAATGGTTTGTTTTTGTGGGCAGACTCATCTTCACTCAAAGACCCAACCGATAAAAATTGTGTTTTTGGTGTTTTTTAACATGCTTTTGAAGCATTTTTATGATGATGGAGGACACACACAAACAAAATTGAACTTAAAATGTGTTTCAGAGTATTTTTTTATTCAAATCGCTGGGAATCAGGAGCAGATGGAACAATGCTGTTTGAAAGAGAGCTTATTTATCTATGATGTAACAAATATGCTGGACGGGCCACAAGCTCCCTGCTTTGTGAGGGGATGTGGGATGGGTTTCCTCGGCACCACTGGTTCCACTTACAACTTAGAGGGGAATTTCTGATAAACTCCTGCAGCTCTGCAGAAACTATGTCCTAGAAAACCACACAGGGTTGATTTAGTCTAAAAATGGCATAATCATAATTTAAAGACCACTGGGAACACTTTTATAATAGATCAAAAGATGATCCAAGTGGGACCTTAACTTTTTTTTTTTAACAATTTAAGAAAGAATAGGCTAAAGGGACAGATTTTTTTTATTGTTATTTGTCATTTAAATCCATGATTTCCCAGTCAAATTTCAAAATCCATTTTTGAAAAATTGCCAAACAAGGATCATTCAAATGAGTCTCACTGGTGTGACTTATTGATCCAGAAAAGATGGTAAGTTGGCGATAAGATTTTTCAAATGTCACAATAACAGAGGAGGGTGGAGCATTTCCCACCAAGATACTAGGAGTCAACAGTACCCACAACTATTTCCTCTCACTTAAAAAATCTCAAAGGGGACTAGTTTCTTTGTTTCCACAGTGCAAGCATGTAAACATCATTGCTGTACGTCCTCACAACATGAGCTGTACACATAGGCACATACTCGGGGGTCAAATGCTGCAGGAATCCTTGACAGCTTCCTTTTAAGGTGACGGTGGGAGCTGTGATGGCTGCTCGGCCTGCTGATGCTGAAAGTCTTTGCTGTAGGAGAAGCGAGTGGATCCCCAGCAGCTGACTTTGTTGTTAAGCTTGCCTATAAAAGCAGGAACCGAGATGAAGAGTGAAGAAGCACAGATTCCACCTATAACTGCAACCCAAACAGAGCTCGGTGTGTGGGTCTGTTTAGACAAAACAACATGGAAACAGAGCTCAGATGATGGGCTTGAAGAGGACAACACCCACAGCTCTGCCAAACACACTGAGAGGCTCTAATGCTGTTTACAAAGCGGACGCTGAAGGTTCAAGGGAACAGACCCAGCTCTGCAGAGGCTCTTTCTGATTCCCTCTCCTAACTTCAAAGACAGGGTGTGCCCCAGTTCAGGGGTCAAAGGCTTGACTGTTGGCCACATGCCCTCCAATTTCCTGTTTTGTCTGACCCAGCCTTTTCAGCCATTGAAATTGCAAAGATCCTTCTATTCAAATGAGACAAAGAACTTCAATCTGATCATCCTTACGTGTAACGTTTAATCTCTTTTCGTGTCCACTTTTATGTACACAGAGGTAAAAAGGATGTTGTGTTGTCTTTTAGATGATGCACAACTGCAAACCAAACAAACAGAGGGTAGCTGCAGCTCCTGGGTTTCATTTTGTCACCATGACCTCTACTGCCATGGCGAACAGAGCCTCCACTCTCCCCTGTTATATCTTGTAACAATCTAAATGAACCACAATATTATAAATTGCTCATAATAACATAAATCCTGCACAAACCTTCAACGTTGAACCACAAAGGAAGCCCAATGCATATCTGTGGGTTTTAGTGAGTAAGAGTTTGTGCATGCTGGAGGGTGGGGGAGTTACGTGCAAGTGAGCAGCCCCAGGACTAAATTACCCTGCAACATGGTCCCTCTCAAAGCCCACATCTGGGATTGGCCGTGACAACTGGATGCTGTGCTGCTCTAATTTTGGTTACTTTGTTTATAACCCTATAATAGAGACAGTGTTGGACCACAGGGCTGGGATGAAGGAGTGCAAGACGGAGAAAGCGACCGCTCTGAAAAAGCTCAGAGGGATATTGACATAAAAGTCAAAGTTTGGACTGTTCCTTCATGTTAGACATAACGGCTAATTTTGTTCTTCTCTTTAAAATGGATTCACCCTATTGTAGGGCTTCTCCTTTAAAGCTGCAGGGAGCAGGTTTTAGCTTGTTGGGTTGGATAAGCGCAAATGTAACAATATTGACAAATCTGTAATTATATTGGGAGCAGACTCAGGCTTTTCCAGCCCACTCACTTTCTTCAGAGCTTTGGAAATAATCGCCAAATTCACTTTTTCAACGCTGGGTACACAAACTCACTTTAGGACTTGATAGTAAAACCGCATTTGCCCTCAGGACAAGGCTCAGCTCGGTGCATGAAAACGGAAGCTGCACCGAGAGGTTTAAGGTGTCTTCAGTATTTGGGGATTAGTCTGTCATCTGCACATTTGTCTGTCAGCTCCAATATCCACGCTTAAGCATGCAAATAGCTTCAGGAGTCTCTGAAAAATGACTTACAGGTGTGATGAAGTGTCGCAACTGTTGCATTAATGTATCTGACACCCCATTTCTAATGCAGAGTTTAAAACTTTAAACAAACCAACCCACGTTCCTTCCTCTACAGTGGAATCATCCATCAGAAGGCTGTGGCGCCAAAAATCAGCAGGATGAATTGGCACGCATTATTTTACCATTTTAAATGAGATGACTTTATTTTTGTGATTTCCTTACAGATTAATACATCTGAAAAGACAGCAGTAAGAAGGATTAGTATGAAATAATTGACAAACCAGAGCAGTTTCATCATAGTTTATGTTGTTCATCCAGACATTCTGGTCACAGAAATCTTAAAGGCTGATAACAGTGAAACCAAACTCACTTACTCGTCTAGGATGGCTCTTAACGGCTCCACATGTTGTCTGTGCAGAATCCCTGTGAGCGCCAGGCTCAGGAGTGAATGCAGTAAAGCAGACACGCTTTGCACAAATATGCACTTATGCTGACCTGAGTGGAGGAACTTTGCTAAGACTGCTCAGTTTCTCAAACACAGCAGCAGCTCCTGATTAAGATTTGAACGTTCAGTCTGTTCTGGGTAGTCAGTCATGTTACTGTAGGGTTTTAAACGCCTCCCTGGGACTCTGTGAACATGAAGAGGGTTGGTGGTTTTGCCTCAAATAGCCGACTTTTCATCTCAATCATTGATCAAAGGAGACACAGGTCCCTAGTTATTAATCTCAATTAAAAATCTTGCTAATGTATCTACTCCGTTTAAAATGTTCTCAGTATTTTCATATCAACAGGTTTTAAAAATGTTTAGGTAAAAAAAATTCAAACAAAAAGGATACATTGAGGATAAAGACATATCTTTGGACAACAAATTAGGATGGATTTAAAAATTGGATTTGTTGATTTGCATCAATTCTTATAATAAAAATGTAAAATAGTTTCTTAAAATCTTTGGAGCATTTTATTTTAAGACAAAAATAATTTTTAGTTATTTTTAATGCAAATAATATGTCATTATTCATTAAGGTTCCACTTTTCTTCAAAATAATTTATACTATCACACAAAATGTGTTTTGGAATTGTAATGAGAGTTAAATCATGAATGAGTGAACCTAATTCAGAAGACTTAGGAATACGGGGGAGAAACACCCAACCTTACCATTAATGTCTTCAAAAGCCTCAAAGATGACCACACAATGAACTAAGCCTCTTCATCACCTGACTTAAATCGCATATGGAACTTATCTCCAACTCAAGGTTTCCAGAGGGGAAAAACAATACGCCTCTATGAGCAGCATTTGGGGGATCTGCGGTTCCTGCCTCAGCAAAGCTGATTACAAACATTTTTGGCTCCTTGGAGGAAACACTCAAGAAACGGAATGAAATGAAGGGCGTGTAGTCGTCACACAATGCCTCCAAAAGGTCAGATATATTTTAGGTTTGCCTCAAATCCCTACGCTGCTTTTATAAAAATTTGACTGCTATCTGTTCATGCTTTATTTACTGAAATAAAACAGGCAATGTGCTATGTAATTATGGCCTCACAAAAATCATGACTATTTCAGTATGGACAAAAACAATTCAGCAAACTGAAGAAAGACACTTTTATTGCAAAATTGTTCCCATTTTTTCCTATTAAAACATTTTATTGAAAGGTTTTTAATAGGACTAAACATATGAGAAACAAAGTCTCTGGATTGAGCATTAATAAGGGGACACTTGACCCACTTTTTAAAGGTAGAAGGCATGAGTGAGAACAGTCAATGTGTAAAGATTTTGTGTGCAATCACAAAAGAAGTCTATTGGGGGCAGCAATGATGAAAATCAAAGCTTAAAATACTTTTCATGCAGACAAATTGGTATTTGGATGGTAAATCATCAAATAGGAAACATATTAATTTCATCATTTGGAGGGAAAATTGATTTACAGAAGAGAGTAGACAGAAAAACAAAGAAAACAAGATTCCATAGCATCTCATTTACACTTATTAAGAATGTTTTTTTTTTCCTGAATAACTTATGAGCTCTTCTTCTGTGTGCTAGATTCTGCATATAAAAAATACTGCTCCATCAGCTCTGCAGCATCAGAATTTCTTCATCTGTCTGCGCTCCTGTCTTCTCTGCTTCTTCTCATTTACCTCCTCTGGTGCTGACGGACTTTCTGCCATAAACCAGGGACCCAGGAAGTTCACCCACAGTAGGTGGAGGGCACGGGCTGGGGCCTGATGGGACGCACAAGAAAGAACTAAGTGTGGAACTAAAACCTCTCGGTTTGCAAGACTGAATGGACAAAAAGCTCTCACCAGCAGCCACAGATACCAGAAGTAAAGGGAGATTGTGCTGAGAACCTGCACGATGGCGGTGAGCAGAATGACATCTTTAAGGTGCCTAAAACCAGAATGCACAGAGTGTAAATTAAGACTGAAAAACACACCAGATAAGCTTTTAGAAGCCGAGTGTGTGAGTCGACTTCCAGTCGCCTGGTTGTTTCATTCCAATGCTATCTTTCCATGCATTTCCTGTCTGTCTCCACTGTATCTGCTAAAGGAAAATGCCAAGAGATAACGACAAACATGGAGTTTTTCCAAGGGGGGGGAAAAAACAACACAACTTTGCACAAAATATGTAAAATACATAAATACAATAATAATTTTATGAGGAATAGTATATTTGTACCGTTTTGCGAAGTTATAGTTACAAAAAAAAGAGTAAATAATGTAAAAATGATCATAAATGACAGTTACTTTTAGATTTTAGAGCTTACTTACTCTGCCATCCCCTGCTCCATATTTAGGTCGATCCCGCCGTCCAGCAGACTTCCATCTTCAGCAAACACTGGTTTGGCCATGGCTGACATGGAGCGGTAACTCCCGATGTAAATAGCCAGCGCAAACAGCAGCAACAGCTATGGAGGGCAGAACGGAATCAAAGGTGTTGCAGTCTCACATCAGCTCGCGTGCAGGTCATATGATCCTAAGCAAGAACACTCACCCCTGTCCAGAATGAAGACGAACTGTAGAAAACCAGGAAATTGACAGTAATATATATGACCTGCATAAAGAACAGTTTAGAAGTGTTTAGAAGACGACAGAACAACAACGCTGCAACTACATAAATAACTGTGACATACCATTTTTTATTCCCAAAAATATCTCACTTTAAAGTGGTTTAACACGTTTAATTTTTCAGATAATATTAGTTGTAACATTTTCTGTGAACAATAAAATCAATTTCACATTTATTTTATTTTTCAACTATAAAATATACCTTTCCTTTTACTTTTTTGGGGTATCATTCATGACAACTGTGTGTTTTCAGTAAAGACTCTTCTGAAAAAAAAGACAAAAGGCTAAAACGGAGAGGTTTTCTTTTTGTACTTACATTAGCTCCAAGGATGACTCTAGTGTAAAACTTGAGTGTTGCATTGTTCTCCTCATAGATCTGCTTCTTGCCTTTTGTGCCAACTTTACCTTTGGGCTGTTCAACAAAGCGTACAAATGTGTCATCAGTATCACACTATTTTGAACTATATCAGCTCATTCACACAATTAGGTAAAATGCACACAAAAAATAATAAAAAGCATTGAGACTGTTCTCTTTTATAAAGGGTTTTTAAAGTGAATTTTGAGAATAAAAGGTCCACTTTGGTTGGTATTTCTTTTATTTTCCTGTAAATTCCTTATGCTTTGTGTTAGCTGCTCATGTGTTCTTCTTATGTTGCACAAGTTAGTCGGTCACAACAGACAATGAAACATATAATGAATTCCAAAGAAGTTCTTCATGTGTTGTGCTGCCAGAGCCCTTTTCTGTGTACTAATATGTTCTGGTCCCTCTGTATACCTGCAGTTCATTGTGAGGAGGAAGGTCAGTTTTTGTCCAATATCCACATTACATGGAAGGCATGCACACAATCTAAATCAACAATCAATTGCATCATAATTCAAGTAGGTTAACCACCTCCTGCTCATTAAACTGCAACTTTTGGTCTTGACTCAGCATCAAATGTAAAATTTCAGCCCCGTACATTAAGGTGAAATTACTGGCATTTTGAATGAATAAGATGGTCATTAAAGAAAAACTGCTGTCTTTTCTGCTCTCTCTGCAGTTCCATCTTACTTAAAGCTGAATTCTGAGATATGATTTATTTTGGGGGAAAGCATAAAGTCCCTCTACAATCCACAAGAATTTTTTTTAATTGAGCTAATTTATTAATTTAGTTTATATCATTGTGCTTTTTCAAAAAACGTTACTTGTTGAGAAACAGCATCTGACTTATCCATTTCCTGACAGATCAAAAATGAGCTGAAGCAGCTCTTGAATAACTTCAGTGCTCCTCTTTCTAGGAATGAATGGAGGAATAAATGCTGCAGTGATACCCGGCGAACAGGAGCACCGACCGACCACCACCAGGTGCTGTGAAAACTTGAAAGTTCGTGTCACTCAGTGTGACCAGTGGTTGTACTTTAGTGTCTGTTTTCTCACCGGCATGATCTCTCTGCTGTTAATGTCTTCCGCAGCGTCTTCTGATTTCCCACCGTCTCCCCAGCTCGTCACGCTTCACCATCAAAATACCAAAAAGCATCTAACTGAGCGCCGACATTTCTTCAAACACATCAGCATTCAGAAGCGTTACTGTTCCGGCGCATGAATATGTCGTCATCACCCCGCTCTCAAAAAAAAAGCTTCTCGTAAAACCTGTGAACATGGCGCCATCTGTTGATTGTAGTCTTTGAATAATTATAAACGGAAAATGTATTTTAATTTTTTTTTAATTTATTAATGACATGCAGGCAACAAAAAAAAAAAAGAAAATTCAAAAGAAATGTTTTAAATCCCAGTAAAACACGAAATGAAATATTTATGTATTAAATTAATTAGAGATAAAAAGAAAGAGAAGAAAAAAAAATGATGGAAAAAATTGACCAAATGCAGAAATTATTAAATCATTGGTTAATCAGAGATTTAACCATTTTTTGAAGAAATTTTCTGTCCAAATCACAAGGAATTTCAAAATGAATATGTCCATGCCAATCTTTGAGGTTGATCCGTGTGATTTCTATCATACAGCCCCAGAAACAACCAGACACCTGTTTCCATCTGTTCAGCCGTTGCAATCTCTGGCTGAAATTTAATCATACATGTCGGTTCCAAAGACAACGAAGTACACCGACGTTTTTGCAGGCACTCGTGTACATAAAAGACATTCTCCAATAGATTCGCCGATTGCTGGAGTCCCATGGAACGCGTGTGGAAAAAAATAAAGAAAGAGAAATCACAGACAAAGAAAACGCACGGTTTTCCTGTCTGTTTCCATTTTCCTCCTTGTGACGCATAGATATATATATATATATATATATAAGATATATATATATATATATATATAGTAATATAGATATATATATATTATATAATATATATATATATATATATATATATATATATATATATATATATATATATATATATATATATATATATACTATATACTAACTCTCATATGTCTAAGTTTGAGTCCGGTGAATATGCTAATTTTTATAACATAAAAAAACGGTAAAAAATGCCCGGAGTGCAAAAATTGATTACAGAATTTCCATCATTGAACTTGCAGAGTTTTAGTGTAGGGGTGCTATAAAAAAAACCCATCATCCTCTCCTTCGCTCTCACTTGTGGTGCTGAGACATGAGCACAGTAGTACAAATAACTCGACAAAACACGCCCAAAACACAGTAAAAACAGCTAAACAACTAAACATATTTAGTCAAAAAGCCACACTTCAACCCAAATCCGTCCAGACAGGCAAAGGGAATGATATCCCAGAATCCCTTGCGGTGCCGATCTAACAGCAGCACCAAAGTTACGCCTACTTAATTGAATTAATTTGAATGAAAGGAAAATAATTGTCTGAAAACTATGTGTTATTTTTAAGGTGACTTAACAAAAAAATGATTTCTCTTAACTGAAGCAAATAATTAAGTTAGATCAAAGTAAACAAGTTTAATTTTCCAACATCCATATGTGGTCCCATCACCCTCTCACTGTGGAAAAAGTATTATCTGGGCTTCTTCATCCACTAAATCATCTTCAAATGGACACGCCATGCTGCTTAACCTCTCTCAAAACAAACTAAGCTTCAACTAAACCTGCTCCGGACCAGGTTATGTTCAGAGCATGAGTTGCCGTGGCAACTTGACCTACCCTGAGACATACCTCCATTTCTGGCAATATTTCATAATTGGCTTAGTCAAAGAAATAACATCATACAATTCACAGAAAAAATATATTTTGTTTTATAACAGTAAGTTGTCAAAAGAGACAACAAAATTAGTGAACATCCTCCAGATTTTGGGAAAATATCATATTCATAAGAAAAAGTGGAAAAAAGCTCAGTTGAAATTCTTGTGTTTTAAAAATGAAATCAGACTGTATTAATCCTCATTGAAATATATTCAGAACTCAAGTCCTTTCATTGATTACATTTGTAATTCTGCTAAAGAATGGTTGCTGAGTTAGGGTCCAGATAATTGATTGCCTTGAATTGTAATGTATGTTGAAAGTATTTTTTTTTTTTTTTTACAATTTTTATGTAAGCATCCTTTTTTATTTTTGTTCTTTGTTTTTGTGAAGGGCTGTGCCTTTAATCATTGTGTGGTCATGTAAGCAAGAGTTTTGTAATGATTATATTTCAATTAAAAAAAAACTTTACTATTAACTTTTTATACTGATTAAAAATCTACATATTTTATAAAAAATACACACAATAAAACACACAGGATGTCAAATATGCAATATTTGTGTGCATTCATATAAAATGACACAATTATTGTAAAGTGAGAGAAAAATCATGCAGAACTGTATGTTATTTGTTGTCAAGTTAAATTAAAGTAAACAATTTAGATTAGCAGTAAAGTTTGTAATAAATAATTATAGTAATAGCTGTTGTTTGTTGTTATAATAATAATAATAATAATAATAATAATAATAATAATAATAATAATAATAATAATAATAATAATTATTATTATTATTATTATTATTATTATTATTATTTTGTAGTGTTTACGTGCCTAATCTAATCTTAAAAGCGAAACTAAAACAGACCCTTTTTGACCCTCCGCGGCCGCCGTAGGTTCATTCTGAAAAAAACAACAGCGGTAGCTCTCCTCGCCTCAGTGAGGCTGTCGTTGCCCACTCGTGATGTCGTTGGTGTGTTGACAGGCTTCATATGTTTTCCCTGCTAGGTGGCAAACCTCAATCGCACTAAAAACTGAAAAAATGGAATACCTCCTTCAAGTAAAAGTCGGAGCTTTGATCGGTTTGCTGTTGTTAACCCTTCTTTTTGGATTCATCCCTGCTAAAGTTAAATGGTTCAGGGAAACAAACGGATCAGGTAGGTGAATGTTTTTGGTGTATATATATCATATAGGTAGCTGTTAACGGATTTGTTATCGTTTTATCTACAGTTTTGATCATTGTCATCCAAACATGAAAGATTTCTCTGAACCTCTAAGCTTTCCGCGTCGAGAAAAGCAAACATTTGTGTATTGGGAATGATGTTTTTCATAAAACCTGTAAAAATCACTTATATTGTGTTGTTTTAATTGTTCTTTTCAGAGAACCGTTTCCCAAATCTTAAATTAAAATACATTTGGCCGTATATATAATTCATAGATGCATAAATTACATGATCAAAACAGCATCAGATTTACCAACCATTTTCCTTTAAAGATCACTTGACATCGACAATTGTTCCTGATTGAATCAAACACGGTTGTGAAATAGGAAGGGGTGAAGAGATAACGATAGCACTGATAAATCAAGATTTGGGGCGGTTTTAGCGTAAACCTTCTGATTGTCTGTGGAGATGATGTGATTAAAACCTCTGGACTGTTCTCATATGAATGAGAAGCTGATCGATCGCCTTTAGCAGTCCAGCCCCCGGTCCTGGCAGAAGAACTTAGTCACGTGATGAGGGTGAAGCCTGAAGCGCAAAGCTCTCAGAACACGTGATCACATCCAAATCATGTTTGAGTTCAAACCAGATGGAGAACTTAAGGCTGATTGTATAGAAGTGAAAGCATCGTTTCTTTCTGCTACATCCGTGTTTTAAGAAGCTCTGATTCATGCTGACCTCTCTACTCAAATCACATGATTCTCAATTGGTAAACGAACTTTTTTTTTTTAATTTAAAAATCTTATGTACACAACATATCATATATTCTCTATTATGTGATAACTAATTTAAAAAAGAAGTAAAAATACTTTAATTTTATATCTTCTTTATTTAACCAGACCGTCTCATTGAGATTCCTCTTTTTTAAGGGAGCCCTGACCAAGAGGCCCATGCAATACCAACAACAAAAAGTTCATATAAAGCAGACCAATAATTTATTCAAGGAATAGTTAAAGCTAAAAACAGTGATAAGCCAATGATTGCATTTCCAGGTCTGTCAAAGTCTTAGACACACAGGAGTTTGACGTTTTCCATTCCAATCATTTTTGATCTATTGCAAAAGCGTTCACAGCGGTTTTTTCAACTACGGTTGTAACGTTTTTAGACCAAATTAAAGAAACTGTGTTGTTTTCTAAAACAAATGGCTAGCACTAGTACAGTTTTATGCCAGATGCAGCCTCAGACGAGGAAAACAAAGACATTCGTGGATCTTTTTGTCTGCAAGTGGATGCGTCAGAATGGAGCGAGGCAGCGAGCTTTCTGCCCGCCAGTTGTAGTTTCTGCGTCACAACTTAAATCTTTTTTAAACATCAGTTCTTCATCTGCTCCTGATTCACAACAATTTGGATAAAGAAATACGCAGAAATTAAATTTTAAGCTTAACTCTATTTGTTATATGTTCTGGCATCATGAGAAAAAAGCTACAAGAAGGTGTGGCATTATTAATGGAGAGGGACTTAAAAAAAAACCTCCGTAAACTATTGTAACATCCTGGGAATACAGTTTATGGGTCCATCAGTCTTACGCTGAACATACAAACTCAGGTATGGAGGAAATAGTCCAAGAATTCCCTTGTAAATAAGTCTATACCACTATGTGAGCCAGCGTGTACCTAATGCAGACCGTCCAATTCTGTTTGTGCACTACAGTTTGTTATGAAGCGCAGAGAGGCATGAAACGCTGAATCCAGTGGCTGCAGAGCTGGGGCTGGGGCATGCATATTAAAACAATGGTCTCCATAGTCCAGTAGAGGGATAAAGTCCTTTGGTACCATTTACCAAAGGATGCTGCAACAAGTCTGTTCCTGGCATTGAACAAGAAAGAGCTCATTTCTGAACAAAATCTCAGTTTAAGATGCAACTTTTCGACAAGAGACTCAACATTAGATTTAAATAACCAATTATGTGTATGTATAAAGCGTGTACCACTTCAATGACTGAGCCAGCGGGTGTGACAACTGGTGGAATATTTTACATAAATTCATAAATATTTACATAAGTTCCCCAAACTGTCACAATGCATTTCTAGACCCAACATTGAAGACATTTGCAGCCGTGTCTTTAGTTCATTGATAAACTGCTTTTACAGAAACCCACCGGACAGTTCTGAGCTTGATCAGCTGCTTCGCTGGAGGCGTGTTCCTGGCAGCATGTTTACTGGACATTATTCCAGATTACTTATCAGACATCAGCGCTGCACTGGACGTTCAGAAGCTGGAAGTACGTCTAACTGCAAACATGCACTATTTACCAATCTGACTAGTTGTTTTATTAAAATTCAATCAAATTCAGGTAATATTTAGATCTTCGTTTTGCATAAAAACAACTTATGTGAACTTTTTCAACAATAAATCTATGTTTTAATTTTATTTTTTTTTATGTTTAACATTTATTTGTCACTATTTTTGTGGTAGTGTCTCATTTTTTTAAAGCACAATTGGTTCTTTATGACATTTCTCACATGTGTCTATATATTCTTTGGTGTTTTTAAGACTTAATATGTTCTGTTTTCATGTTATTCTAGTAAAGCTTGACCACCTTTGATCTTTTTTGCTCTTTGTTGGTCCTAAGCAGACCAGCTTTCCACTTCCAGAGTTCATCATTGCCGCAGGCTTCTTCACTGTCCTCATCCTGGAGAAAACCGTCATGCACTTCCGGGAACAAAGAGGGGCTGGTGAGGAGAGAGCCCCCCTGTTGTCAGGAAACAGGAATGGCCACGGCCATGGCGCTGTCACGACCCCCAATCTGGAGGACAGCGCCCATCATGTCCACGTGGACTTCCAAGCTCACTCCCCCTTTCGATCATTCATGCTATTCCTCTCACTTTCACTACACTCGGTTTTTGAGGGCCTTGCAATCGGCCTTCAAAACACAGATTCAAAGGTGAGGAGGAGGTGATTTTTTTTTAAATGTATTTTGCTTTCTTTTTTGTTCTTCCCACACTTACCTTTCACATTCATGCTCTGACCCAACACGTTCATAATTTTCTGTCGGGCAAAGCATCATTTCAGTTTGATTGGAATCATGTTCATGTGTAACTCAGAAAGTTCCACTTTTCAGAGGAAATGAATCACACTCTCATGCACGCTGTGTCTTCAGGTCACAAGACGGCACAGCCTGCAGTGCAATAATATCGCTGCAGAAACTGGTGCAAAAAAACTCAAGTATTTTATTGCATGTAAAACTTTCAAGTTTACTGTACGTCCATAACGCCCTCTGCAACACGCGTCCAAGCAGCCACGTTCAATGGCGAGTGAATGTAAACGGACATAAATGCACCTGCATTTGGATGGCATCCCTTTTAACTGACAAACGTGTCAACCAATAAAAAATTGATCACAGAAGAGAAATGAATAATGGTCATATGACACCATTTATTCATTCATCTTCTAAACCCGTTTTGTCCCTTTCGGGGTCACGGGGCTGCTGGAGCCTATCCCGGCCACTGGTGGGGGGAAGGTGGACAGGTCGCCAGTCTGTCACAGGACTATATGACACCAAGTCTTTCATTCATCAGAATAGAGCAGTGAAAGAAGAAGCCTGGAGCAAGATTTGCGAGTATTTAAACCGCTTCAACATTTCCCACTAAGCCTCTTCTAACTGTAGGTGGGGGACGTGTGTTAATTAACAGCAGAAAAAGAAAAAGTTTTTTTTCCAGTGTGAACACCACAGGCTAAATTCATTCTCCAGAACCCATGTTTAGCGTGTTTTTGACCATTTGTGCATGTACGGTGCATTTTTAGCTTCAGTTTATTACATTTCTTAGGATAATGATTTTAATCAAATCAAGCACTAATAACACCCACAATTTTGTTAGCTCTTACACTTTTGTTTCTCTTGACAAAATGACAGTCTTGTCTGTAAAAATATAGGAAACTTGTGTTTTTATTACATATAATATAGAGTTCTGCCAACTAACCACAGTCCTCCATGTTATGCAGGTTTTAGAGATCTGCATTGCTATCCTGGTCCACAAGAGCATCATAGTGTTCAGCTTGTCGGTGAAGCTGGTCCAGAGCGCCGTTCAACCAGCATGGGTCGCCGCGTACATTTTTGTGTTTGCCATGATGTCACCTTTAGGCATCGCTATTGGCATCAGCGTGGTGGAGGCGGCTTTGACGTCCGGAGCTCTAATTCAGGCCATTCTGGAAGGGCTGGCTGCAGGGACATTTATTTACATCACCTTTATGGAAATCCTGCCCCACGAGCTCAACTCTGCTGGGAAGCAGCTCCTCAAGGTCCTCTTCATCCTGCTCGGCTTCACGATCATGGCAGCGTTGACGTTTCTGGGTTGAGACGTTTCCTTTGCGGACAACATGTCTGCCGGGAAAGGACGGCAGGGTTTTGTGCCGCCTACTAAAGTCGCCTCGCCATTGTTGGCTACGTCAAAGCAGAAACTACTTTCAGCAGAAGTGAAAAAGTAGGGTTTGCTGCTGCACTGTTACATCAACGAACCCCGATTTTTATTTGATGCCTTTTTAACCGATTTCAATGCAGTCAGAAGCTCTGACATGATTTGCACATGTAGTTTTAGAGAAAACCATTTCAGAGGACAAATAATGTGTCCTCACATCTAACTGACCTTGTTTTAAAGCTCTCTTTCGGTTTTTAGATCTACTGCTTTGAACTAAAAGGAAATCACTGGAACAAAGGGCTATGTTCTTCAAATATATACGATAGCATCTTAAAGGGTTGCGTAACATTTACAAATCAGGAAAGACGTAAGAAATTTTATTTTTTTAATTTTTCTTTCTTTTCTTTTTTTTTTTTTACAAAAACTGAGTGCCTTGTCACCTTTTGTAAAAATATACTTCACTGGTACTGTTTTGTTTTTTTCTTAGCCTCAGCTGCGAGGTTACTGTCGCACATTCCACTGTTTTTTTTGTGTTTGTCTTAATTGTCATTTCCAATCTTGTTGCAGTTTTTACATTTGCTCAGTAAAATAGAATAAATATTTGACCGACTGGTTTATTTGTGTTCAAACACAAATGAGCCCTTGTCCATAATTTTTATTTTACAACAGTAAACAGTGCTTTGAAACACCAAAATATCTCCAAAACGTCTAGCACCTTAAAGCAAGGCATTTTTTATTTACACTCTGTAGACTGAAAATCAGATACCTTTGTGTTTTGCTGTTAACCCTCACATGGATGTGTTAAGTCTATCGTATTTTATGCATTGAGTCTTTATAACTCCAGTCTCTGTCTTTCATGCATTTGCCAGATTGCTTCCTCGCTTGAGAAAGCTGGGCTCAAAAAAGAACTGAGGTAGTTAGCAAAATAAAGTAGCTACAGCTTATTTAAAGATGGTTTGCAACATGTGTTTATTTATCAGCGATTTTTCTGTTTTTGGCAAACATGTCCAAGCAGTGACCTAGACCACTTAAATTTTGGTGTACTGTTTAAAAATGGTGAAAACCTTTTGACTATATGTTTGGATTCATCACGTTATGTTGATTTTATGCCTTACAATCTTACATCTTTTTTTTTATTTTTTTTTTTAGAGAGATGGGGGTTTACTGATCTAAACAAATTATAGCCATGAACACACTAAGAACTTTTTATTTTGTATTTTATTAATTCACTAAAGCCGTGTTTTACTAAGTTAGGTTTCCTAATGGTGAACATTATGTCATAGCAATCCAAATTCTTATGTGTTCTTTAATTTTTTTAAAATAAAGGTGTAAAATCCCCAATTTTGCAGCAAAAGTTTTAATGCTGGTTTATTGGTATTGCAGCAGATGACTTCTGCCACTAGGTGGCAGTGTTAACTCATCAGGTAAAAGTCCATGTTTTTAATGGACCATTTCTAAAACCTGGATTTATGAATACATTTATAGGCATTTTTCCTTGAACAGCTTTGGACTATATAATGAATCAGTGTGCTGAGCATGAATGAAGGAGGAAGGATCTTTATAATGTACTTTTTTTTAAATAAGAGGAAGTTTTTAGGTCCTAAAACTGCAAACCAACCTTCAACTTTCAATATTCTAACATTGTTTTTGTTCCCACCCTAAATATAATAAAAGTTTGTCTATTGTCTTTTTGCCAAAGAAATTTTCCCTAAAGGTCTTGAGGACAATAAAGTGTTTTGTTTTATCAAATAAGTGAAGAATCTTTGGTGTTTTTCTGTGGCTGATGTTGGCTTTCTTGTCTCGCGTGGGTCCAAATTTACAGCTGTTTTACTGTCAAATCCTAAACCTAACCCTAACCCTCAATAGAGGCAGCTGATTTTTTTTTAGCTTTTGTTCTAGCTTTTCATAACTTTTCTTCATGTTCTTGAAGTCATTTTGTTCAGCTCGTGACTCAGAAGAAGCTTTTCTAGATTTCTAAAATCTGTGCTTTAGTTTTTTTAACACATCCCTCTGCTGTCTGGTGACAAAAGCCTGTAAACCTGTTTAAAAAAATCTGTTGTTATTAGTAAAGTCCTTCTAAATGTTCACAGCTCACTGACTTTGTCCTGCTGAACACTTATGTGAGGTTTTATGCCTCATCAGACCAAAGTCGTCCTCAAAAAACATTGAAATTGGTTGTCTAGGACATCAAACACAATCTGACCAAAACCCCAATTTAGTCCCTTTTCCAGGCTGATATTATGATCATCATTTGAGGAAAAGTTTTTAGGACCAGAGCTTAAGGACAAAAAGCACTGCTTTGATGTGACACATGGATGTCCTGTTAACACGCTTGTCTCTTTGGGGGGATAAGAGGTCATTCATAAAGTTCTGTTAATGAGAGGCTCTAATGGAAGAACAGTGGTACAGTAAGTTTGCCAGCTCTAGATAACAGAGGCTTCACTGTGTGCCGGATGGGGATTCAGCTGAGCTTTGATAGGGAGTCCATGGAAACCTATTTTTCTCTGTTACATCTCTTTACCATTTTTCTGCTTTCAACTTTGAGCAGAATCATCTTCACAAACTTTCCAAAAAAATATCTGTGAAGACTCATTTTCAACCAGGATGTTTCATTTGTGCTTTAAGCTTAATTAAAATGTACAACAATAATAATAGTGCAATTCTTAGTATGTACTTTTTTGTATAAAAATTGGTACTTTTGGCCATGATGTAATCATACAGTTTTTTGCTTTTACTATTTTTAATGACAGCATGTTGCTAATATTAAAAATACAGACACAACAAGAGCAGTATTTCATTAAAAAAGCACGTGTTTATTCATTTTTTTCATATTTTGATGTTCTTTTTGCATTTGCTTTCAGTGTTCTCAGAACTGCCCTAATATTTAAAAGTCTCATCATTGTGTTGATCTGTTACTGTAATTAATGTCTGGCATTACAAAAGAGGCCAGGCCTCTAATGTAGTGCAGTCATGGATAAATGATGTATTATGTGAGAGGTCCCCCTCTAAAGGATTTCAAGGAATGCTTATCATGAAGCTCAAAGTGTGAACGGCCTATCCCACTCACATGACACTCCCAGAGCCACACAGAGGTGCTGAGCTGAAAATTCACTTCTTATGTCACATGATGTGCTGCTGGGGTAACGCTCAGCCTCTGCAAGACAAAAGCAACAACAGACAGCTACAGGAAAAAAAGAAAAATATTGTTTCATTTTATCCAGTATGTTGTTTTCTTATTTAAATCAGCAGAAAGCTGCACAGGTCAGCGAAAGAGGTTTCAATCTAAAATACCAACAGTACCTCTGAACCTGCTGCTTCCAGAGAGCCCCTGTTTTAGGGGCTGTCAGAAAATACTCAACACAATTTAAATAAGCATTTTTTTTAACAATAATGAATAAACTCTTAAAAATAATTTTAAGATCAAATAAGATAATTTCTTATGTACATACAGCGGGGAACATAAGTATTGAACACGTCAACATTTCTCTCAAAAAACATATTTCTAATCGAGCTATTGACATGAAATTTTCACCAGATGTCGGCATCAACCCAAGTAATGCACACATAGAAAGAAATCCAAACATTTATGTCCATAAATGAAGTTATGTGTAATAAAGTGAAATGGCACAGGGAATAAGTATTGAACACGCTTACTGAAATGTATTTAATACTTAGTAATGGGCTTAGTAATACTTAAAAACCTTTGTTGGTGATTACAGCCTCAAGACGCCTCCTGTATGGAGAAACCAGTGGAATACATTGCTCAGGTGTGATTATGGCCCATTCATCCACACAAACTGCCTTCAAATCTTCAAGGTTCCGGGGGTCTCTTCTGTGAACCCGGATCTTCAGTTCTTTCCAAAGATTTTCAATTGGATTCAAGTCTGGTGATTGACTGGGCCATTCTAGCAGCTTTATTTTCTTTTTCTTCAACCAGTTGAGTGTTACCTTGGCTGTGTGCTTGGGATCGTTCTCTTGCTGAAAGATCCACCCTCTTTTCATCTTCAGCAGCCTGACAGATGACAGCAGACTCTGATCAAGAATGTCTCAGTACTTTTCTCCAGTCATTATTCCTTCAATGATATGAAGTCTACCAGCACCACGTGCTGAAAAACAGCCCCACGCCATGATGCTCCCACCTCCAAACTTGACTGTTGGTATGGTGTTTTGGGGGTTATATGCGGTGCCATTTTTCCTCCAAACATGTTGTGTCTTATGACATCCGAAGAGTTCAATTTTGGTCTCATCTGACCAGAGTATCTTCTCCCAGAATGTCATGGGTTTATCCAAATTTTGTGTCGCAAACTCCAAACGAGCTTCAACATGCTTCTTCTTCAAAAATGGAGTCTTGCGTGGTGTGCGTGCATGGAGGCCATGGCGGTTGAGTGCATTACTTATTGTTTTCTTTGAAACAACGGTACCTGCTGATTCCAGGTCTTTCTGAAGCTCTCCACGAGTGGTCCTGGGCTGTTGGAGAACCCTTCTGATGATTGTTCTGACTCCTCTGTCTGAAATCTTGTGAGGAGCACCCGGCCGTGGCTGGTTTATGGTAATGCCGTGTTCTTTCCACTTCCGGATGATAGCCCCAATGGTACTCACTGGAACTTTCAGAAGTTTAGAAATGCGCCTGTAACCAATGCCTTCAGTGTGTTTTGCAACAATAAGGTTGCGTAGGTCTTTGGACAGCTCTTTGCTTTTACCCATCATGCAATACTTCTTGTCTAACACCTTGCTGGTGAGAAACCTTTTTAAAAGGCATCAATCAGGACTATACCAGCTGATATTACTTTGCACTAATAGGGGGCAGGTTAACTTTCTGAATACTGACAAACTCCAGCTGCTTTCTTGGCTTGCCAGACCTTTTTACCCCTCCTTCTCTTCATGTGTTCAATACTTATTCCCTGTGCCATTTCACTTTATTACACATAACTTCATTTATGGACATAAATGTTTGGATTTCTTTCTATGTGTGCATTACTTGGGTTGATGCCAACATCTGGTGAAAGTGTCGTGTCAATAGCTGATTAGAAATAAGATTTTTGAGAGAAATGTTGACGTGTTCAATACTTATTTTCCCCGCTGTAAGAAAGGCAGCATAAGTGTTAAAAGACGTGTTTTCCTCTCCTACTAAATGCCCCTGAAAGGCAGAAAAAATATTTTTCAATGCCCACCTGAAAAATAAATCAATAAGTTGGTTATGAACCTCATAAGATAAAAACCCAAATGTTTCATGAATACATAAATTGTGATAAACAACTGATCAAAATGATAAAAAGTGAACCTGATGAGTTTAACCCTTGTGCTATCCTAGGCACTTTAACACTGGGAGTTGGGTCATCTAGACCATGGGTGCCCAAAATAGGGCCCGCAGGCCAAATTTGCCCCACCAAAGGTTTTCTTTTGGCCCACCAAGTCGTGCCTGTAGAGGCCGCGGAGTGTTTAGTTAAAACCCCTTACACTTTCCCATTCGTTCATGGAGTGGCAATGGCAGTAGCAAACAGATAAGAGGCATTTTGAACAAATATGGGAGGAGGATTATTTTTCTCCTTCTCAGGCTGTTTGTCCTTTTTGTCAGCAGCCGTGGCTGTACTTAAAGAGTACAATATACGCCACCACAACGAGACTAAACACACAGTTTTATCCAAACATAAAGGTTAGGCGCAAAAGACACATTCTAGGGAGTTCCAATCTAAACTTCAAGCCACCCTCATAATGCCCTCGGCAGCACAGGACAGCGCCACATTGGCTAGCTACGAACGTTCGGCGTTAAATGGAAGAGTGGGAAATCGAGAGAGATTCAAAGAGAAATGTTACTAACTTTTTAGTCTCACTAATTAATGTGTGTTACCTTGAGAAGTACCAAATACAAATAAATAAGCTAAAGTATATTCTTTATCAGTGTGGCCCACCGACCGGGATCATATTCAGATTATGGCCCTTTGAGCGAAAAAGTTTGGTTAGTCACATCACCTAGTAGGGGTGGGATGGTGATGGGTTGAGCCGGTCCTGGCTGGTTGGATGGGCTGGGGCGGGTGTGGGGGGTGGGCTCTGCTGGGCCTACCGTTCCCCTGGCTCGGGGCTCTGGTTGCCCGGGGTGGGGGGTGGTGGGGGCGCGCGCTCTGCCGGCAATTTGGCAGGGGTTCCTGGGCTGGTGCCTTCTGGGCGCAGGGTAGGCAGTGCGGCTGACCGGGAACGGCGGCCGGGTGCCGTGCTGGGTAGCTGGTCGCCGTGGCGGGGGCTGGGGGGGGAGCTTTGGGTTCTGGGGCCTGGGGTCGTCTGCCCGCGGCCGGTGTTTCGCCCGTGGCCAGTGGTTGGCGCGTGGCCCGGCCCCCTGGGGGTCGACGCCGCCTTCACAGCAGGGGTTAAAGGGTTCACTTGGGTGGGTTTACATAATTTTTTTTTTTTTTTTTTAATTATTTTATTTATTATTATTACTATTTTTACTATTATTATAATAATAACAATTATTATTATTATTATTATTATTATTATTATTATTATTATTATTTCTATTATTATTATTATGACTGTTGTTATTATTATTATATATATATGTATGTAAATGTCATTTATAATGGTTAATATATGTATATATATATATGTATATAATTTTTTTTTTTATATGATTTAATCTACTCTGGGTTTATTTATTTATTTATTTATTTGTTTTTTATTTTTTATCTTTATTCATTTATCTATTTATACATTATTTATTTATTTATTTATTTATTTATTTTTAAATTATTTTTTTTTTCTTTTTGGGGGGATGGATGGGGGGCCCTGGGGGGGTGGTGTGCAGTCCTTGGGGAAGTCAGGGCATGGATGGTGGGGCTGGACTCCCTGCCCTTCCGTTCTGGCACCGGGACCCGTCCTTGCCGGTCGTCTCTCGGCGCAGCGGGGCTCTCGCCTTAGCAGCGGCGGGCTTGCCGCCTCTTGGCTGCCTGGCCGCCCTGGGAGGGGGGGCGCCTACTGCGGCCGGCTGGGGGGCCGGTCGCTCGGGGGAGCCTCTCCCCCGGTTGTGCCCATCCGCCTGCTCCTCCCCGTCCTCACCAAAACAAATGTTGCACACAGGCACATAGGGCTCCGGGAACTGGATGGGTGGGTTATGCTGGCGGGGCTCACTGGGGGGGTAACTCTCTGGGGCGCTCTGTTGGCGCCTGCCCTCCACCCCGCTTTTTACTTGCATATTAGACACCCTTATTCATCTAGGGCCTTGTGGGGAGGGTCTGGTGGAGGGGGGCATGGTGAAATATCCGTGCTCATCTTTCACTGACCCCCCCACAATTTTAACTCCCACTTTAGACACACACACTGCATGTTAGCAGCACATACACAGCAAATACACTCCACCCACAGAGGATTCCCGGAGTGGGGGTTCTGTGGTTTAGCAGCGGTGGGGACCCCACACTGGAGACCTCCTTTTTTTTTACCTGCAGCACACACACAGCACTGCCACACCTCCATACATGGGTGGGGTCGGGGGGGGGGCGGCCGGTCTTCACCCGCCTGGTCCTCTCAGGGCGGCCAGGCTTATGGGTATCATGTCGGCTGCGGTGATGGTCGGGCGTACGGCGCTGGGGGTCGGTCGGCGGGGGGGGGGTTACTGCGTGGCGGCGGGGGGTGGGGAGGTAACCAGATGATTGTGAGTATGTGTGCGTGAGTGCATGGGTGGACGGACCTGGGGGCTGGCTCACTGGAACCCTCTGGGGCTTTCCCTTCCCATCACAGAGGGGGTAGGGCACTTTAAGGGTAAGGGAGGGGGGGGGATTGTAGTGGATAGGGTTATGGGGGGTGGCTGTGGGTGTGTGGCGATCTCTGGGTTGCTCGGGTCGCGTGCCGCGGCTGGCTCGCGGACACGGGGCACCGGTCGGGTGGTGGGCGGCTCTCGGGTTCTGGGGCCCTGGCTTCGTCCTTGGCCCTTGTCTCGGCGTCCGGCGGCCGGCGGCCCCCATGGCTGCCGCCTGGTACGGCTAAGCGCTCCTGTCCTGTGGCCTGGGGGCCGGACACCGGGTTCGCTTATGCCTCTGGGCGTAGTGGGGGCCCCTGTAGGGGGGCCTTCTCTGCGCCTGGCTGGTCGGGTGGGCGGTCCCCGCCTCCCCCCCTCCCGGGCTGCTTGGGTCCGGTGTGGGGGGGGCGCTGGCCTTGGGGGGCCTCTCCTCCCCTTTCCGGGTCTGGCTGCTCTGGCTGGGTAGGATCTGGTTCCCCACAACACAAGGTTCACTTCGGCAGCATGCATGTATCTCCACCCCCACGTGCACGTGCACACTGCCACACTGCTCCCTGTCTGCTTCATCCCTCCTTCTGACCTACAGTGTATTGATGGACAGATATTTTCCACTCATCTTCGTGTCAGATTTTTACCCATGATGGAATATTTGTCTTTCCAGCAGATCTAGTATAATTGTTACAGCTTAAAAGAATAACTGATCCAAATCAGTTCTTGTATCCCCCCTTTTTTCACCTTTCTTCCCTTTACTCTCTTCCACCCCCCACCCCCCCCCGACACACATTTTCCCTCTTCCTCCCCACACACACTAATTATAACAAATAAAGAAATAAATAATTCAACAAAAAGGGGTTAATTCAGATCTACACTCTGGCTTCTAAAGTTCTACAACCTCCTTTTGTGATAGTAAAACCTGTCCAACACAAAAGGCCTGCAGCTCTAATCTGTTTGCTAAGTTGTTGGACAGAACAAGTGAGAAAAAAAAAAAAAAAAAAAGTTTGGTCACCCCTGATCCAGACCAACTAGACAGTGTGCTGAACCTTTTTTCTTCAATGATTTGTGAACCTCACTGGTGTCCATGGATTAAATGAAATCTTTCCACCTTTATCCACCTTTGTCATAGTAGGAGAACACGTCAATGTAAGGGTGGGGTCATAGGATAGCACAATGAAGATTTAATTGTAAAAAAAAAAAAAAAATCTTGAAAAGCGTTGTCATTTTTGACAAATTTGTTACTATGAACTTTTTCACATTATTTGATACCAGATAAAAATAAAAATAAAATCGTTTGAATTTACTGATATTTTACAAAGGTAATCTAATCCATGAAGTTCTACTAATTTGGCCACTTTTCTGTGTAAAGTGAGCTTCGAGTTTACTGGACCTTTTGCCCATAAATCACTGATTTCGTCACACAGCACGTAGTCAGGATTTCAAATGAAAACCTGTTTGTTTTACCAACTTCACGTTATGACGTGAAAAATAATAATAAAGTACACTGCAGAAACTGCTTCCTAAGAAAGCAAAGAGAGCCTTGTTTCAAGTAAAAATGTCTTATTTTTCTGTCTTGCAAAAAATTATCTTATCAAAAATGTTTATCAAAATGATCTTTGTTGAAGAAAACATGTCTAAGTGACTAGATTTTTTTTTTTCTCAAAATAAAAATTCTTTATAAAACCATTTTTCTTACCCCATTGGCAGAGTTTTTGCTTATTAAAAAAAAAATCTGTCAATGGGGTAAGATTGTTTTCAAATTGATTTCTAAGGGCCTGTTTCTCAGTGATTGTGAGTACGGATTTTTGTCAGTATGTTAACATACTGGAATTGTTGCAAGGAGTTTTAATAAGTTGATTTTTCCCCGTGATTTTGGCATGGTGAGAGCAATAGACTTAGGAAAGTGGTTGAAAGTGATCTAGAATTACCTAATAATAATAATGGATTAGATTTATCTGCGCTTTTCAAGACACTCAAGGCACTTACCGTACAATGTGAATTATTCATTCACTCCTCATTCATACTTGGTAATGGTAATCTACTGTTGTAGCCACAGCTGCCCTGGGGCAGACTGACAGAGGCGTGGCTGCCAGTTCGCGCCTATGGCTCCTCTGACCATCACCAGGACATTCATGCACCAGTGGAGCCACAGTGGAGGCAAGGAGGGTGAAATGTCGGGGATCGAACCGCCGAATCTTCGATCATTGGACGACCCGCTCAACCGCCTGAGCCACTGCTGCCAAAACTAAATCAGATCAGACTTTTCAAGGCAGTGCCTCATAAACAAACCGCAGGACAAAGAAGTGTAAACCAAAGCAGAAGTACAAACAAGAAGAAACAGACAGGCTTTCAGATTCACTGGATGCACAGACTTTGTCAAAAAAAACTTGATGGTGCAAATCCAAAAACAGGATAGCAATTGTTTTGTTTAATTAGTAGGACTAACATTAACTGTATTCCTTTTATAAATTAAAAGCTTTAAATCAGGCTGTTTTGACCAAAGCTGTGCTATTTCACACAGCAAGACCACTACAGGTAGTTCTGATCAGCTCCTCTTCTCCTATGAAGGTCCCCTCCCAGTTTGTAGATTAGCAGCCCACTGTAATCCATTGTGTCATGTTAATCCTGCTCTGAGTGACGTTTCCAGTGACTCCGCCCCTGCTGGTATGTGGAGACGCCACAGTCAGCTCTCTCACTCTCCGTGGGTCTCTCATCCTGTCTGCTGAAGGTAAGGCTGCACTTTAATTTGATTGAAAATGTTATTTATCTGGGGCTCACAGAAGCAGACAATGGTTCAAATCCCAGCCCTGCGTGGAGTTTGCATGTTCTCCCCATGCATGGATGGATTTTACTCCCATGCTTCAAAAACATGTTTCATAGTTAGGCTGATTTTCCTAAAGGTCTGTGTGTGGCCAATGGGTAGACTGGTGAACTGTACCCTTCCTTTAGCCTGCAATGAGTGGGATTGGCTCCAGCAACCTGTTTGATCTCGCAGGGGAAATAGCTGGAATAAAAGATGGGTGGATGTTATTTATCCTGAGAGGAACAAAGTTGTGTGTGTGCGCAGTTTGGAGTTCCTGTCTGTGGATTCTGTATACTGTTGTGTGCCCACATTCTTTGTTGCTTTTCTTCCCTCTTCACAGTGTTGCTGTAGCTGCTGTGAGACGCTGAAACCATGGCATCTGTAAGTTTAATTCATCTTTAAAATTCCATTAAAAATACAGTCTCTGACACCAGTTGGGTGGATTATTGAAAGGTGAGGGTGAGAAAATCCTCGTTTTCATGGATGTCTGACCATCAGCACATGATGTTGCTTAATACTGTTTAATGTAGCTCTCAGACAGGTTTTAGAAATTCCTTTCTGTAAGCATGTGAGGGAGATTCATTTAGATGATCTCTGCTGTGCATCAATGTTCCTACTTTCCATCTGGCTTTGATGTTAAAATCCTAATAGCAATTTTTGCTATTTTACCCAAGTATCAGCACTAAGCATCTAACGAAGCACTTCACCTTCTAGACTGGAACTTTCCGAATGGTCTCGGAGGAAGAGCAGGCCTTGAGGTCAAAGCTGGAGCATCTGACGGTCAAAGATCACGGACCAGTGTTCGGACCGTGCCATAAACTCCCTGGCCATACCATTCAAAAGGTAAACTAATCTATCAACGATTTCCATTCGAGATGGAGTATTTTTTTTTCTGTATCTAATGGATTTGTAGGCAAAAGATGAGCTAAACGAAACAGAAGAAAGCCGGGTGTCATCGCTAAAGGACCTGAGGGCCACGATGAAAGACAGAGCAGCGGAGGGGGACGAGCTTGCCAAATTGGTGCAGGAGTGTTTTGGCGACAAACCAGACACTCTGCTGCTGCGGTTCCTCAGAGCTCGCAAGTTCAATGTTGTGAGAGCCCACGAGCTCCTGAAAGGTGCGTGGCAGACAGCAACCAATATAACCACCCACCCAACCTGACGCTGTTATTGAAGGGCCTTTCTTTCCCTTCTTTAACAGAGAGAGAGAAAAGCTGAGCTCTTGGCTGCAGTTTTAGCATCCATAGGCTTTGATTTGGTTTTTGCTGACATTTTCCAGCAGCTTCAGTAATTGAAAATGAAGTCTCCTTTGTTTTCACGTTTTCATAAATCTTGTCCATCTCCGAGACAGTGAGGCATGTATTCATTAATTGGGGGCTTAGCAATGCCTCTACGTTTCACCAAACAAAGGCCTTCTTTGTGTCCAAATTGGACAACAAGTTTGTTTAACTTGTGCAGACCCAGAGTTCTGCTGGGAACTTCAGCAGGTCTGGGCTAACAGAGCTGCTGTGGGAGATGAGAGGCCATTAAAAAGCTGGGCAACATGACCCGACTATAGCAGGACACCGTTTGAGCTCCTGGGGGTTTACAATGACTGTGTGCTGTCATGCAAAGTGGTCAGTTTTTTTTAAAAACAATTTTACTTAAAAAAAAATCTTTTTAAGATATTGGTGCATATTCCTAATTAAAAGTCACCTAAACAATCCCAGCTTTTACCCCACCAGTAGAGGGCAGCATTCACACCAAACAAGCATGCTTCCTTTTGGGTGCCAGAGTGGTGATGAAGGTTGCTGAAGACATGCACTCATTATGCACATGCATGGAGCAGCAAATCCACGGGCTTTCTTATGCTTTCTTTAAAACTCTGTACATAGACAACAGTGAAAAGAACGAACCTGTACTCGAGACATACAAGTAATCTATTTCTTGGGGCCTTTTAGGTTACGTGCGCTTCAGGAAGGACTACCCTGAACTGTTTGAGAACCTGACCCCTGAGGCGGTCCGCAGCACCATTGAGGCGGGATATCCTGTGGTTCTCCCCAGCAGGGATAAATATGGCCGTGTGGTCCTGCTCTTCAACATCGAAAACTGGGACTTGGAGGAGATAACCTTTGATGAGGTGGCTGGAAAATAAAAGCAAAGTATTGAGAGTCTTATTTCCCTGTGTACTCAAAACAGGCATGTGTATGACAGGTGTTGAGGGCATACTGTGTGATCCTGGAGAAGCTGCTGGAAAATGAAGAGACTCAGATCAATGGCTTTGTCCTTATTGAAAACTTCAAAGGCTTTACCATGCAGCATGCCTCCGGAATAAAGACAACGGAGCTCAAGAAGATGGTGGACATGCTGCAGGTGGGGACAGATTAGAACAGAGCGTCCAAGCTGTGCTGTCACATGGAGCTTCAGATTGCAAGTCTTTATCTGTGCTGTTGCTTTGTTCACAGGACTCTTTTCCCGCACGCTTCAAGGCTGTACACGTCATTCACCAGCCCTGGTACTTCACCACCACGTACAACATAGTCAAACCATTCATGAAGGCCAAGCTGCTGGAGAGGGTACAAACCAGAAACACACACAAAACCCAAAATAACAGATGGTTCCTTTTCTGAAATGTAAACCAGATGCACTTCTGACTTATTCTTTCTAACTTTCAACAGGTGTATGTTCACGGTGAGGAGCTTGAAAGCTACTTAAAGGAGTTTGATCCAAACATCCTGCCATCAGATTTTGAAGGGAAAGCTCCAGTGGCTGACTGCCAAGCCATCGCCTCCAAGGTTTTTGGCTCTGAAGACACTGCACTCTGAAAAAAAATCGGCTTTTTTGAGACATTTAGAGATATATAAAAATATATGGGCCAATTATATAGACCTTTGTTGATGCACAGGATAGTTTCCAGCTGTGTCATGGGATGCATAGGTTTACTGATAGTTGCTAATTCAAAGAACCAGTGTGAGAAAAGAAGAAGAATGTAGAAGATGACAACCACACTGACTGGTTTGAGGATTTTTGCCTTAAAGGTTAGCCTTACATTGAACACTTTGCACCAGCAGATTATAAAATGTTGAACAGAAACAGATGGATAAGTGGATGAACTTGCATCAGGAGAGGATGCTTCCTGGTGCGCTGCCTTGGAAATATGTCTTAAAGATCTGCAAATGTTTTGTGTACCTTTCTTCATATTAGATTACTGTGCAACATTTAATAAAATACTTTTTAAGTTACTTTAAAGACCCACTCCAATGAAAAAAGGGTTTTTGTTGTTTTTAACACGTTCTTGTGAAAATTTTCTGATGATGGAGGACATATATAAAGACAATTAAGCTGAAAATTACATTTGTGGCCGTCTCTTTTTTCAAATTGTTGTGAATCAGGAGCAGATGAATAAATGCTTTTGTAAAAAGCCTGTAGCTGCGACAAAGGTGGGGAGAAAGTGCATGAGCCACAAGCTCCCTGCTCCGCCCCATTCTGATGCATCCCCTTACAGACAGATCCGTGTACGCCAATGGGCCATAGGCATCCACGGTGCAGCGGTCGACCTCTGATCATAAGATTCCAGATTCGAACCCCACCTTGCCTCTGGTGGAAGATTGGCTCCAGTGTTCGGTGCTGGAGCCACCATCAGTGTGTGAATGGGACTTTGAAACACTTTGGACTTTCGAGGACGGTGGAAAAGTATGTACAAGGTAGAAAAAGAAATATATGTCTATGTTTGAGCTGCATCTGGGTCAAAACAGTACATTTTTTTATTTTCTCTTTGGGAGCTTAAATATTTTTTGTAATTTTGCAACAATATATACTTTATTAATTGAAAAGTAATTCGAGAAAGCTTTCATCGTCTTCTTTCTGTTCTAATAACACTAAAATCTGATTTCTAGAGTAGAATTCAAAAACTGAAGTTCTTTAACAGATTGAAAAACTCATGAAACTAGTGACTAACAGTGATTAATTAGTGACTAACACAATGAAATCAACAGTTTTTAAAGAAATATCTTAATCTTTTAAATGAATGCTTTGACTATTATTCTAGCATGGAACAGAAATGAGTTTAAAGGGGCCGGACTCGAATAAGCAGCAGTGTTGTGCTTTAGTGCCGTTTCAACAGCCTGAAGACCTCAACAAATACTATGTTCTCATCTTCACCACAAGAGGGCAGTAGATCCACGTTACTTTTTAGTGCACCACCTTAAAAACAACGTTTAACCCTTGTGCTATCCTAGGCACTTTAACGTTAAGAGTTGGGTCATCTAGACCCACTAGACAGTGCACTGAACCTTTTTCTTCAATGATTTGTGATCTTCACTGGTGTCCATGGATTACATGAATTATTTCAACCTTTATCCACCTTTGTCATGGTAGGAGAACACGTCAATGCAAGGGTGGGGGTCATCTAAGACAACACAAGGGTTAACACAAAAAAGGGACTATTTTTTGTTTTGAGAAAATAATTTATTTCAGAACACAACCATATTTCCTTACATCATTAGTTCACACACACCAATCGTTTTCTTTCACAAAAACACCCAATGTTCAGTATATGAGTGTATTATGTTGTTTGATGGTGTTTCAGCCATTTCAAGTTTGTAAACCAAAATTAAAGCTGTATAAAACACTAGGGGCTCCCATCTAATTGCTTTCTCCAAATAAAATAAACAGTTTTTCAATTTCTTATTCCGAATCTATTCAACATGAAGCAGTTTTATATTTGGGTTATTTACAGCATATTAACTTGAGAGGTGACTTTACAGCTAAATGTGAGCCCACAAACGTGATTGATACCAGTAGCAGTTAGGATAAGTATACAGGAGAGCATTCTTAAATTAATACAACTCAATATTTTAAATCCCACAATTCATGAAAAAATGATTACTGGCAAACTTTGGTCTAACATATCTTGAACCAAATCTTTTTAATACAATAAAAATCCCTCCAAACTGGTTATTGCCTTGTTTTGTTTTGTTTCTAAAGACGTGGTCCCTATAAAATACACAGTTCTTCTTTAATTATCTGCTTTGCACACAGGTTAGGGTTGCTGATGATTTGACAGAATGCCTCAACACTCATCCTCTGCTGAATTTGAACAGGCAAACAACACAAAAAGTGAGAATACAAAAATACAAAAAAGAAATTATATATTACTAGAAAAGAAAATACATCCAAATAATACATCCAATCCTGCATTTTTGTGCAAAGTTGGAGAGGCATAAAATCCCAAAATGAATACAAACAGCTTTTACTGCAAAACCTGGGTTAGTGCTGGTGTCACTGATCTGATTCTTGAATCCCAAACCACACCTGATTTCTTCTAAACCAGAGCTGCAGACTGTTTTTGAGAAAACGTTTGCCACAGACATCTGGCAATTGTGTTTTGGTTTCCCTGACAACAGATGGCAACAGTGCCGCTGGAGGCAAAGAAGGAGGGCGGCAGCAAAGCCTCCCTCCCCGTGTTAGAAAGGGAATCGGTCTGATCACTGATCCACATCAAACAAATGACGGGGTTTCCACTCAAACACTCATCCCTTCAGTCACAGAAGGCTGTCCATTTCCAGCCGTTTCACTGGAAATGATTGTAGGGAGGTCCAAACATTCAAGATTACTTTTCGTTTGAAGAGAACAAAAACTAAGCGATAGTGCAAGTCAGATTGGTGTTCAGTATCAGCAGAAACCCTGAGTTGGAAAAGGAAAAGTTGGATCAGTGAAATCCCTTTTTCACATTAGTCTACCAGCATTGGTGGGAGTAATACCTGGAATTCATAGTATTTGCAAGAAACCCTTTCAAAGGTTTATAAATGTTGTAAATCTGTCTTTTCTTTACAGCATCCTTGGGTTTCGTTAAAGGCGTTTACACATGAAATGAATTTTGATTTAAAAAAATCCAAATAAATCAAATTTTAAACTTTTGATTAAAAAAAACATAAAGCTTTTTCTAAGCGTCAAACAACATGTTCAAGCAAAAAAAAAAACTTCTTTTGTTCTCGTCAATTTGCGACTAAATCACAACTGCCTTAAATGTGTACATGCAAAATACTATCACCCAGGTATTACAACACAATTCTTGGCCTTTACAGCCTAACAAAAGGCACTGTTGTCAGTCAGTCATTCCATTTAGCAGGTCAAACCAGCTGTTGAACTGGTCACAGTGTCGATAACAGGATTTAGATCGCAGGTTCCTTGGCTGGACTCTTTTATAAAGATCCTAGTGACAATTTATGTTTTTAGGTCCCAGAATTACAGTATGATTTCAACAAAACAGTGATAATCTTTCATTGCAGATTATAGATTCATGATGCATCGCTGCAACACCTGAGAAAAAAAATAATAAATGGAGAAGCTGTTTGGTTATCAAACAAAAATACTTTTTCTTTTTGTCCTAAAACAGTACAATCACTGGAAATAAAACTAAAATCTCACTAGGGATATAAGTTTGGTTCAGCTTGGTATCCTCAACCCTCCTACTCATCAAACCTCACAGCTTGAATGATCCCTAAACTGCTGAAATTTCCCTTTTCATAGCAGCACATTGGGTAAATCTGAACACTGCGTTCTCTGCTTTTTCAGACAAAAAAAAAAATAAGAAAAAATGGCAGGATCCCCTGCTGGCTGTTTTGATGTTTACACCACCAAACAAACAGGTCTGAATGGTAGGTCTGTGCTGTAAAAGGATGATATCAGAGTCTTAGCTGAACCTGCAGCTGATCAAAGGCAGAAGTAGGTAAGAGGGCTTAAAGACACTTAACAGACAACAAGGGGAACATTTGAGTCATCTAACTTTTTGTCATCATCCTTTTTCCCCCTTGCTGCGCTAAAATCAACAGTTTTCAGAGATCTGTTTTGGACTGATGAGAACCTAAGAGATTGTGGCATACGATAGTGTAAAGTGCACTGAATAAAGTGGGAGGATGAGCTGGTGGGAATGTGCAGGGGTCCTCCGCTCATGTTTGCGAAGCACCCGACACATTCCAGTGCTAAACAAAAGGAGCAGAACTGGGTTGTGATTTACATGTATCAAATCCCACCGTTATAGAAATCTCCACTAACAATAGGGCAACGATTCACCCGAAATAGACACTAAAAAGGTCAAAGGACCGTGAACAGAGACTCAACCCAACGACAACGTTTGGCTTGGTGGGTCATGACCTCTTGGATGACACACGCATACTTGAAGCACTGTGACGCACATACATACTACAAATATGCTGCTTTGGTTGAAACAGCAGACTAGGCTGTGTGGCCTTGGAGGTGTTCAGCTTCATGTAAGTACCGGTACAGGAAGAAGGCCTCAGCTCCTCAGGACAGGAGGCTTCATGTGTGCTCGATTTTCTGCCATCTCCAAATAATCTCGTCTGATTTGGTCTCCGTTAGCAGGTCGTCACTGCTGTCTAAACGCAAAGCGACGGGCTGGTTGTACTGGAGAGGAGCATGAAGGCAGTTGATTCTTTTAGTCTGGTTGCACACTGTAAGGTGGCGGTGATCTCCACAGGCGGTAAAAGGCTTGTAATTGGAAAGTGTGGGTCTATAACGGTGACTAGCACCACAGAGAAGAAGACAGAGGACAGAAAGTGGTTCAAAGTGTCTGCATATTGCAGTGTGCTGCTGGAGAGGATGAGATGAAGGAAAAGTAAATACATAAACAAAGATAGTTCTAGACTTTTGCCTCGACGCAGGAGTTCTCAGACAAGGGGCCGCTTTGGCACGGTGGTTTCTGTTTCTCCCACTGGCACATGGCATTGGCATAGCCCACAATCACTTTATCCATCCAGGTGAGGGGCTGGGGAAAGAGAACGTCACCCTCGAAGAAGCCCAGGTGGCCGCCGTGGAGCGTCAACGCAAAGATGACATTCTGCTTTTTTCCTGAAGAAAGGAAACATGCAAAACATGACGCATCAGATTAAAAGACTGAATCCGTAAAAGACAGTCAGGGTGGAGTCAGGCAAGCAGGAACTTTGGTTATGTTTTGCTTTTACTACAACAAAATCAAACACTGAAGTTGGGAGGCAATTATTATCATTTAAAGATGCCATCTTTTGTGTACGTCTGGATTGGACTGGCTTAACAGGTTTTAGAGTCCATCTTTCTCAACCTCTAATTGTTTGGTTGCCATGACAATGCTTTAATTAGGGAGTCATACAGTTTATTAAGGCAGAAGGTGACTCCTCTCCTCTAGAGGGAGCTCACAGAAACACCTCGAACATCTTAATAGGTAGGATATTGGAAGTTTGGTGAGCCATGTTCATGACAAAAAAAAAATGGTTTCCCCAAATTAATGATTTATGGCCAGCTCATTTGTGTACTCAAAAGTGCATTTTGTGTGTCCACAGTTTTGTATTTCTTGGCCACAAATTAGCATTTGTATTACCAGTTTGTGTGCACAAATTAGCATTTTGTGTGCACAATATAGTATTTGTGGTTACAAATTAGCATTTTGAGAGCACGAAATGTGGGTATAAATTGGTAGTTTGTGGACACAAAATTAGCATTTTGTAGACGCAACTAGCATTTTATGTGCACAAATAAGTATTTTGTATCTAAAAATTAGATGTAGGAATTGAAGATACTAAAAATAATCATTTGTGGGCACAAATTAGCATTTTGTGTCCACAACATACTAATCGGTGTGGACAAAATTGTAATTTACGTGCACAAAACACTAATTTGAGCCCACAAATGCCAATCAAATGCAAATTTGTAGCCACCAATTATTATTTGAGGGGAAATAATTATTAAATTATTTTATTTCTTTTCAAAGTCATGTCCAAGGCTCCATACAATCATTTTCTCATATATAAATATATATATATATATATATATATATATATATAAACCTCTTAAACATAAAAATGATATCTCTGTCTGAACATCGACTATGTTTAATGCCGCTCTTTTGTTGTTCCAGTCTATCACTGCAGGAGGATTTGTCTAGAATGTGAAACATCTCTGAAATCTAAAGTAGGCCACTGCCACTGTAAAGGCTACCGGTTAATCCCTTTCTGACTGCTGTGTGCAGAGTTTGGCAGCTGTGGACAGCCTGAGACGCAGGAAAAACGTTGTCCCGGACCGCTTTATTCTTTCACTCCTATCTGGGTTAGTAGGGAACCCTGATGCCGATGAATGGTGATTAAAGGCCCCACAGGGCTTTCAGCACCGCCCTGCAAACCCTTCATGACAGTAGAACTGGTGCCCTTGGATAACTAAGTGCTCGGTCAGACCCTGAGGCTGACATTAGAGTGAGAGATGGGTGACAGCTGGAGTACAGGTCCTAAAATATTAGTGAGCATCCTTGAACCAAAGGAAATAGGATTTTACCGCCTCTATGAATTGTAACTGCTTCTTCATCTGCAGTAAAGATGCAAAACATAGAAGACTGTGAGCATTTTGTACTTTTTTGTACCTCAAAGGGAACTCTAAAACTCATATTAAACACCTTTAATCCAGGGATAATCCTAACACCAATACAACAAGCATTATTCTGTTGAGTCCTTTTCTGGCTATTGGGTGGGTGGGGGTGTGTGCGAGCATCACAGTAGAACATTTTGGACAAACAGGGGCAGCTAATCCACCTTTCTGTGAGTGCAGCTCTTTAAAGAGCAGCACTCAGTCCTCTGTGTTGGAATTAGCAGCATGCACCTTTTTTCCTCAGGACTCCCCCACCCTCACACTCCTTCGTGTCACATTTTCCTGTTTCCAAAATAGATATGCAACTCCACTGACTCACTTTAGTTGACACCAGTCATGAGTCCATTTTTGACCTAAGCTGCAATTGTAATGCCTTCTTTGACGTTTAAAGGAATGAAACCGGTTTTGGAAAAGAAAAAGTCAGTTTGTTCAGGAAGAGGGCCTGAAGAAAAACAGACATTTATAGTTGGAATGTCTCAGCTGCTCCAGCTGAAAATATTACTCATATCCTCTCCTGCCCTGTCCTGGTTAAAAGTGCCCGGCAAACTCATCAGAGGCCCCTTTGAGACTTCAGAAACGACTTCTGAGAGCCAGCTCTCTTGCCAGCGACAACCTTTATGCAGACAGACAGGTCAAGCATGCCAGACATTCAGCTAAAAGTATCTGCAACAATCTGTCTGCAGGTTTATTTAAAATCAAGGGTGGAGATGTGTTTGGTATATATTTACTACGTACTTTTCTGGAAAACAAAATTGCAGGTTTATAGCTTTTAGGTTTTTTTTTTTTAAACATATTTTGTAAATCAAGCAACAGCTTCCCTTATCACCATAGAATCAATGTATTGCACAAAGGACTGCAAGTCCATAAGTCGGTTCCTCTGTTTCCATTTGTTGCTTGTTTACATCGATGCCACGGCAACTCGTCTTCTGCAAAGGTTGAGGACTTCAGAGAGGATACAAATGCAGAGGAACCAGTGAAGGTGGAAAAATCTAAGCCAACTCATTGTCCTCTCTGAAAATCCGCAGGTTTCAGATTCTTTTTTTGAAATGGTGTTGTACCTTTTAAAACCATCAGAAAAATGCCTGTTGAGTGAGTGCAACATGCAAATGTGGAAACACATGTTAACCAGCCTTTGTCTGATTGGTTTTTGGGTTGTAGAGAGGAGCAGCTGCTCATTATATTAAGGAGAGCGCAGGTGGGCTATGCAGTTCCCCTGAGGCCGTCTCAAGGGACGTCATGAAAATGAAACGTACAATTGTCGTACTTGTGGCAAGTGTACTATGACGTATGTGTAGGAAAAATGTAAGTTGCACACACCAATACGGGTGATGTCCTAACGCCACACTCCAGTCGTTAGTAAGGTGCGAATACTTGCTCCTTACTGACCGCACACAAATGTTCAAAATATGAAACATCCGTTCGACATGCCTGCGTCTCACCTACTGCAAGATAAGGGTTCGCTACGACTGGTCAGCGACAGCATGCCCGTAGATGAACATTTTCGCTCTATGGCCTATTTTTTTTCTATTTGCCTATTTTTTGCCCACAAACAACCCATATCCACCCGTAAGGGCAGTTGGGCTAAGGCTCCATATGGACAAAGACTCGCAGTTATTTTAGCACGCGGCCTCAGTCGTGACACAGCTCTTAATCACCTGCTAGTGTTCGAGGGATGTTGAGAAGTGAATCATGAACCAGAGGATCATCTGCGGAGTTTACCAGCAGCAGCGGCACATTAATCTGCAGAAATATAGGATATCATATAAAACAAATATATCATTTCAATGTGAAAGAAGAAATATTTGACTGAGTAGTGAGCAAAACCAGTCCTTACATTGTGAATATAATGTACACAGCTTTCCTTCTCGTAGTACTCTTTGAGCGAGCTGTGGCCGTGGAATTTTCTGTAAAAAGAAAAGTGAGTTTAAATAAACATTCAAATAAATATTCAAATGGTCATCTGTGCGACTGCAACAAGGGAAATCAGTGAAGTATTTAGATCAAAACCAACAGGTTTATACTCAAACTGTGTGTCCACAAACCTCATGATGTTGTCGTCAATCTGCATGAGGGACGTTGCCGTGAACAGTCGACTGACATCGGCGTCCAGCATCTTAAAGGAGCTTTCTCCAAACAGCTTGTGTCTGTTGTAAACAAAAGTAGCTTTTTTAAAAAGAAAATCACAACAGAGTTCAAAACTCCCAACAGTTCATTCTGCAGACAGAGGTTCATTTAATTCTGTCCGAAAGTTAGTTAACAAAAAGTTGATGGTTTACTTTAACTTTTTTTGAACACAAAGTATTCCACTGAACAGACAATTAGGAGTGGGATTAAAAATCAGTGTTTTGAATATTGAAGTCTTTGGTTAGAAAATGCAATAGCGAGTCATTAAATTCATACTTTGCTTTTTTTTTAAAGTAGTTTTTTGTATTTTTTCTAGACAAAAATTCTTTTAGATAGTTTTAAATAGAATAAAACTCCCATCTGGTGAGTTTCTATGACTTGTTTAGAAAATAGTGTTTATTATATCCAAGCAATATTGAAAAAAGAAAACAAATATTTATTTAATCGAATAATTACATAAATTCAAACTAGTTTTTGCAGCAATACGCGATTTCCCTCCAGTTTTTATCCTCTGAAGTATAAGAGTGGTACCTGTGTGAGAGGATGATTTTCTTCATGTTGTCAGCCATGAGAAAGTTGTAGAAGCGTCTGAACTGATCCCATTGTAGGAATGTTTCCTGAGCCCTGAGAGGAAACACGCAGGATGTTAGCTTAGTGTTAGCTTAGTCCACAGTCCACACAGACTCACTGAACTGCCCCTCTTATCAACAGGGCAAAGAAAGGCTTGGGTGGAGAGGAGCCAAGGTGTCATGGACTAAGACAGCTTTTGAAATTCTAACTATATTTTAACAGTGAATTGCAGTGCAGTGTTTAGATGTTTCAGTCTATCATTAAACTCACTAAAGAGTAGTCTAAAACCTCAGTGGTTTAAGCAGGAACTCATAATTTACTCGCATTATTCTAAGCTGATAAATATGTTGAGTATTTGTGTACTATTCTTATTTGATTGCTTGAAATAAACCATTTCACATCAAATCAAATGTGCACATAAAGTACCGGTATAATAAAGAGACGGCACACCAGATTAACAGATGAAAGGATAAAAACCAACCTGAGAGCGCTGTAGCCCTGACAGACGCTCACGCAGCACAGCACGCGCTCCTGGTTTTTCCTGTTCTCCCCCAGGAACTTACACACGATGTTTCCACCCAGACTGAAGCCCACGACAATCAGCTGAGTGTGAGGATATGCCCGCTTGATGTAGCCCACCATGGATGCAAACTCCCACGTACACCCTTGTAAAGCAGACAAACGCACAATAACCCACACGTTTGTCCTGCTCAGCATTTATGGCTGTAGGTTCTTTTGGTTTAGAGCACATGTGTCAAACTCAAGGCCCGGGGGCCAAATGTGGCCCTCCATGTGATTTTATGTGGCTCGTGAGAGCATAAAAGTTTTTAATTTCTTAAAACAAAATAAAAAGTTGGTGTGTATTTGTTCATATCTAGGGGGAATTGGACTTGAAATATTGGATTGGGCAACTATACATTAGGACTTAAATACTGTCCATATAACCTAACCTGACAGAATCAAATGTAAAAAGACTTATGTTAGAATAACAAGCAAACATATGTTTTCTATGCAACTGGAATTGTCACTTTAAAAAGTTATAATAAATAAATAATGAGTAATTCATCTTTAACCCTTGTGCTATCCTATGACCCCACCCTTACATTGACGTGTCATTCCTACCATGACAAAGGTGAAGAGCATTTCATGTAATCCATGGACACCAGTGAAGATCACAAATCATTGAAGAAAAAAAGGTTCAGCGCACTGTCTAGTGGGGTCTAGATGACCCGACTCCCAATGTTAAAGTACCAAGGATAGCACAAGGGTTAAGGAGTAGTTACTTTTTATTTTTCATTACATTTAGATACATGTATAAGTTATATCTGGCCCTTTGAGAACAGCCGCTACGCTGATGTGGCCCTCAGTGAAAATGAGTTTGACTCCCCTGGTTTAAAGTATCAGACAGGATTGTATTACTTCCATTTCTGTAATCTGTGGTGAGCTTACAGCGCACCAGGTTTAGAACAGGTATGAATTAAAGACTTAGACGAAAATGAACGAAATGACACATAACAAGAGATTTTAAGGTTACGACACCAAATTCAATTTTTCTTTTGCACCAACTGCCACTAGTGAGAACAACTATTGGCCTCACCGTAAGTGAAAATCCGCGGAGAGGTGAGCTCGATGGTGGGCAGAGCACCCAGGTGATTGAGCACAGCGCAGCGGTAACCCTCCTTCTGTGCGTAATCCACGAAGGTGCGGATGTAGTGCTTCTCGCTGTGGTTCCCAATACCAGGACATATCACCATGGTTATTTCATCTGATGAGACAGTTAGACGGACCGGGGAGATTTCTGCCAGTGAGAAGCATGTCAACAAACTCCCCGGCATAGACAGCAGACGACTGTTAGGAATAAGCAAATCCAAACACGGCAGCCGATCCAGAAGGATCAAGCTGTTTAGACTGTCAAATGCAGTTTAACTGAGCAGAATGGAAATAGAAACCTCTTATTTTCAAGAACCAAATATCACAGGAGGCTTACACTTTCTGAGAGGATTAAGGAATCGAAGTTAAAAGAAACCCAAACTAAACTAAAATGCTTATATTGGCTTAAGACATTATAATTAGTTTGGCTTAGAGAGCAGGGCACTCTAACAGCTTTGCGATTTTAGAGTACAGAATGGCACTGTTTACTGTTGTTAATGCCACAATGTATTATGGGTAACTGCTACAGCAGCATGCAAATGGGAATTGAAGTTCTCAACCAGGCCATTTTGCAAGTTGTTAAGAGTTGTCATCAACTCACAACACTCGTGTGTACATTTAACATTAAAAACTGGTGCTGTTGTACAAGAGACCCCTGGTTCACAGATTGGGGGAGATTCAATAGACCTAAAAAAGATGTTGCAGCTTCACGACTCTTTGTAAGCTGCATTGACCGGCAATGAACTTAACTGCTGTCCCATTATAGCTGTGAGATCCCTCAATCAGCGTAAATCAGGATGGATCTAAAATACTCAATGGTTATATTGTTGTGATCCTCTTTGCAGTTCAAAGTAGGCAACTTTATTTAACAATAAAATATTGTTTTTGGTTTTGTGAGTAGAGTAAAATCATTTCAAGGCATAAGAGGCATCTGAGTCATTAGTCAGGGTTCCTTTTAAAACAGTAGTAGGGTCCGGGTTACACAGAGAATTTCCAGGAAAATAAAACGGCTCCAATGAGCTAAATCCCCATTTTATGTCAGATTTAAACCCGACACAAAACAAAAAAATCATACACAGTACAGACCAAAAGTTTGGACACACCTTCCCATTCATTTGAATGAGAAGGTGTGTCCAAACTCTTGGTCTGTACTGTATATATACACATATACATATATATATATATATATATATACACAACATTAAGCTCTCATGAGGCTAGCTCCCCCCAGAGAAGTTGACATGTAAACCTCCTTCTATCTATTCCTGACTGGAATCACACACATTTCTATCAGGAACAACAACAAAAAAAACACAGAAACCTCAAGAAGATCCGAACTTCAAGGCTCTTCATCCAGGACGGACAAACACTCAATAGGTGTCGCGTCAAAAGACTAGACAGAGGTAGCAGCAGTAGAATTACAGTTTAAGTCAACAGAATAGCAATATGTGACTGAGAAATATTTATGATTGCAATGACTGACAATGTAAGAACGGAAGTTAGCCATCATGTTTTATGGCTTAAGTCCAGAGGCAAGAAAAAGGATGCAGTGAGTATTGAACTGATGCTGGATACATATTTCAAAAACCACAACTGCAGTTTGGAAATGATAAAACACTTGGGGGAAAACGCGTCTACACTGGCAAAACAAAAGTAGAAAAAGAGGGGCAATAGTTTGGAAGTTATTCATCCTCCTCTTCAGCATCAAGTCTGAACAAGCAAGACTGACAACTATGAGAGGAATAGCTGCTAGTCCTGCTGCCGCCACTGGAGACCAAGCTATTTACTGCTTTGGAGTGTTTTACTTCCCATTTCCACCTGGGCTGTGGTTATCATGACATGGACTGATATTATCTACCTTTTGAACAAAGCAAAATGGTAGACAAAATCAGAGAAGCAATGCTTTTATCTTGCCGTCTTATAGCCAGTTTAAAAAAAATAAAAATGTAAAAAAACGCTCATAATCTGATGAAATGCATCACCTCCTGTCCGATGCTCCCCCAGAGGCTCAAAGAGGTCAAAGGTTGCTGTGGCCCCATCCTGCATGGGTAGATACTTCCTGATTCCACTGGGGTGTGGCGCGCTCACCCGGCCAAGTTTACCGTACAGCGCCGTTTGGAGGTGCCCACTTTTACCCCACAGCAAGGGAGGAATGTACCTGGAAAACACAATGCAGGAACTGTTATTTACACAATCATCTGTCATCATTTCACACCACCTCTCACAAGCAAATACCATCAACACCAGCTTGGACACAAGGCTGTTTTATAGGTGTGACCCTTTGCAATCCGTATGTGGTTTTTGGTGTTTTTAACATGTTCTCATGGCATTTTTATCACGATGGAGGACACAAGTAAACAAAATAAAGGTTAAAAATGCATTTTTTAGTATTTCTTTATTCAAATTGTTGGGAATCGGGAGCAGATTAAAAAAATGCCGTTTGAAAAAGCTTGTAGCTGTGACGTGGAAGCTACAAGTTCCCTGCTCCACCCTATTTTCAAGCATTTAACTGTAGACGAGTAGCTCTGTGAACGTCTTTGTTTTTCTCGTCTGAGCTGGTATCTGGCTCAAAACAGCTGGATAGCTCCAATATTGCTCGCCATCTTTGCACTGGTAATAATAGGTTGGGGCTTGTGAGGGGCTGTAAGCTAGCAGGAGCATGTGAACAGATGGATGACAGGAAGTAGGGGCAGGCTTACTCTGTGTCGACCAGTCCCGCCCACAACTCAGAGATGAATTTCTGATGGACTACTGCTGCTCTGCAGAAACTATGTTCTAGAAAATGACAAAAGATTTTGGATTTTGGTTGAAAACGGCATAAGCATAATTTAAAAAACCACTGGGAACGAGTTTTAAAATAGATCAAAAGATAATCGGAGTGTCTTCATGAAGACGACAGATTCTTCAAATCTAGTGGCATCTCTTTAGGAGTTAACTGTAGGAGGGAAATCCTTATGCCACATAAAGAATGCTACTATACACCTAAAATAAAGGGAAGAAAAAAAATTCTCATGTACAAACCCCTGCACAGCAGTTCTTATCTGACTGCGTTACCTAAGATAAGATAAAATTCCTGCCAACTCCTATAATAAATGATTCAGCTTCTTCAAGACTTGTAAATTATCTGCATTATTATAAAACCTTTTGGAAAGTAAGCAACATTATGGACAAAAGCAGCTCTCCTTTTAAACATCGGTTAAATAACCTGTGAGACTATTTTTAAAGAGCTCCGTCTGATCTGCTTTAGACAGGTAGACGTTTATTTTGAGGACGGTGGCGTGACCGCAGAAGTCAGTGGTTCTGTAACATCCACAGTTAGCCCCGCACTTCCTCACCTCACGCTGTGACACAAACAACAGCTGCTTGCAGAAATGACACAAGTTGCATAACAGACGTGACAAAGAGCTGACCACTCCCACTTGCACTAACGTAATTACCGCCAGCATCCACGGCACATGTGGTTAAAGATTAACACTTTCTAGAAGTCACTGAGCCGGAGAAGAGGAAGCGTGCATCCCTGTTGTCATGTGAATGCAAACATGTTTACTGACAGATTAGCAGAGTGCATCAATGACAGGAAGAGAGTTTATCAGCACTCTGGTGCTCCAGATGATGAGATTAAATACATGTGTTAACAAAATAAAGGCATTTCTTTTTTTTAACCAAACCTTGAGATGAATATGAGCACCTCTCTATGTGAAAAGAACACAGGGAAACCAGGCTGGGACCAACCTTTTGTGATGACTGTGCCTTCTAGAAGAGCAAATGTCACTTTCTATTTAGTGTGTGTGTGTGTGTGTGCGCTTGTGTCCTTCACAGCTGTTGGGTAACATAACAACAACGGATGTGTCATTATTGAGGTTTCAGAGGTTAAAGATCTAACTTCCCTTTCAAGATAGAGCCGACATTTCTCCCCATCTATAATATTTGATCGAATTAACTCAAAATTTGAAACAAATAGTTTAGAAATGTGTTAACTTATGTTACGTAGGCTCCTAAAATACTTTCTTGCTGTTGTTTGCATTCCTCTGCTTTATTTTGACTATGTCCTTTGTTGAATTGTCTGAAAGCATAAGCTGAATGAGGAAAACATGGCAACGAAAAACTCTTTTGGAAGTCTCTGAGATGTTCATTAACCACCAACTGTGACATCGCGGGTTTTCAATTGTTACAGCTGTATAATAAAGAAAGTCAAACACTTTTTTTTTTTTAATGAGTAGGAACGACCGAGAAAAATAGCTGTTCTTGCATGTTCCCAAACCACAAATGCTGCAGATTCTGTTAACCTTACAACAACCTCTCTATCTGTTCCACTGAGAAATTGATCTGTTATGCAACAAAGCAGGGTGGTGCTGGGAGATAGTACCAAGACTTTGCAGCATTAACAATGCAGACAGGTTGGAGGATTTGATTAGTGTGGTTCACATGAGGGCAAACGTGTTTTTCTGCAGAGAGGAATCCACAATATTATGAAAAAGCTTCCCATTTAATCCCTCTTTAGCTGAAAGGTAAACAACTGTTTTGGGTTCAAAATGCAACTTTCTTAGCAAAACAACTTTACTGATGACTAAAAATTAAGCAAAATACAAACAGAAATTATGATTTAAGAGTTTTGAAAGTTGAGTTTTACTGAAAAGTGTAAAACTTTTAAGCCAGTACGGTAGTCTGATCCAACAACCTTTGTGTTGCATCAGCCTTACAGGTGAGAAAACGACTTTAATCATAAACATATTTTTCAGCTTACTGTGGTAAATGTACCTATAATATTCATGCAGGTCAGGCGAACACTTGAATAAATCCAAGAATACGAGAGGAACCTGGCTGCAGCCTCACATCATCGGGCGGAAGTGGAAGTTGTCAAACTTACCCTAACCCCCAATTCCAACCCTAACCCTAAACATTACAAAGTGTTCAGAATTGTAGAAAAAAAATGCTTCAAACTGGAAAAACTGTCATTGTTAGGTTTGCGTATCGGTAAATTTTTCTTGTTTTTTTTTTTTTTTTTACAAATGAAGGGGGGGGACTTCCAGGCCTGGTCAAGGACTTCCAGGTAAAGATGCTGATGTCTACAGCTAGGTCTTCTTGAAAATACAATGTAAGAGCAGAATAGAACATGTAGAGCAACATTTCTGTTTTTTTGAAGGTCTAGAAGCAGTCCTGTAACCATGGCATCACCTTAAATGACGGGCACTTAGACAGTAAAAACAATGGAAGAATCGAGGTGTGACATCACCCATGGAAAATGTCTTACCTACAGCTCTCGTGAAATGAGGCAAAATCCCTCACTAGTGCTTCCTGATACGGGTGCCGCCATGTTGAAACCAGTCGACAGTGATTGGTCTGAGTCGCTCTTATGGCGACTATGGTAATGGCGACAGCAGTTGCCATAGATACGATGACTCAGAGAGACTCGGACCAATCGCTGTCGACTGGTTTCAACATGGCGGCGCTCGTATAAGGAAGCAATGGTACTTCCTATTTAAAAACACGAGAAGGGAGGGGTTGAGCTGTCCACTGTTTTTACAGTCAATGGACGGCACCAGCTAGAGCGAAACTTACTCTTTGGACAGTTGGGGGCATGACTTGAGTAAGAAGCGATTGAGGGTGGTGTCCTGGTAGGTGAGGTCTGGCGGCGCGGTCGGGCTCTTGAGATTCAAACAGCGGACGAGGATGTAGAGGATTGTGGCCACCGCCGCCAGCTTCATCCCATCAAACATCGCCGGCATCTCTGGAGAGATGGTGTGCACGTCTGACTCGTGGACACTCATGATTATGCTGCAGTAAAAATAAAAAACAGTTGAAAAAATGAAGATCCACCTTTAAATTCCGTTCAAACAACATAGTAAAGCAGATTTAGTTTAACAGCATTACAAAAAGGGGAAAATCTGATCATCCTGAGCTGTGTATTGGTGCAGATGCCCTCCAACAACAGATCTGTTGGAATGCAAAGTGAGAGCACCCAAGTCAGATAAGGCCCAGCGAGTTATTTACGGCACTTAGCCTAATTACATTAAACACAGCTAATAGAAAGCCGTACTACCAAAAGATAGTGGTGCTGAGGTTACTTTAAATAAATAAGTACAGTCTAAACACAGTGATCTCATACCTAAATCACAAAAAAAGACAAAAAACAAACATTATTGGAAAAAAGTGGGGGCAAAAAGGAAAAAGAATCTATAAAAAAAAACAAAAAAGAAATCAAATAAGCAGAGAAGCATCATTTCACATGAATAAATGATAGCATATGACCAAGTGGACGCATGAAACTTCTAGCAAGTGTTGCAATAGTTGGACAGGAACACATGACGCAACAGGAATAATATTCAAAGTTAGAGCCAAATACGGCTATTGCTTACCTTTGTGTCAGATGTCACGAGGAAAAGTCACAGCTCTGTGGTCAACCTTATGAATCTGAAAGAGAAAAGTTAACAGAAAATGTTAATCACCCCAAAAAAACAACAAAGAAATAACCTACTCATGGCCACTTTTCTCATCAATATTTTTGTATATGTGGGAACAATGGCTGATCGTTTTAGTTCCATTCTGACACACCCTGATCTAGTGTCACCTTAATGAGAGGATTTTCAAAGTAAAAGGCCATTAAAAGTTAAAACTATAAGCAACAACATTAACAACTGCCATCAACAGAACCAAAAACCATTTAGAGACCTAGAATGGTTAAAGGACATACAAACAACAAACATTTACAAGAGACAAACAAGCATCCCAAAGCTTTGTTGACACTTTCTCCACTCTTATTTCCTGGGGGGGCTTTTTATAACTTTTACCCCTAGGGGCCCGTGTTGCACAATTCCTCAACAAAAACAAAACACATGGCTATATTTAAAATGAATTCGTCAATGTGGGCAAAATTACAGTAGTTTTTGAATAGTGACAGGTTAAGAATCGTAAAGCTGATTCTTTCTGTCACGACTCACATCTCCTGCCACAAGGACACAGACACACACAGCTGTGGGCTTCCATCCATCCCCACCCACGGTGACACACCTCCGTGCAGAACACAGGACACCAACACACTTACTACTCTGTTTTTAAGGCAGCCCCTTTCGACTTTTCGTCCACCCTCTGTCGTCCCCAAACTGAAAACCGAGTCGCCCTTTGATCGAGTCCGTTGTCCGCCCACAATACTACTTCCTGCTCTCGCCCGCCGATGGCCTGAACCTCCGCTAGGACCCGTTTCCCCCCAAAGCATAGCCTTCACGTCTGCAGTGTCAGGGAGCATGGCATCGTTTAAAGACGTTTTCATGGCACAACAACTTGACTGGTGCAGCTCTATTTAACCGTCGACCTCAACTGCAACCAAAACAGCATCTTCACTTACCTCCACTGAAGGGTGTTAAAGAAAAAAGCCTCCGTGTTTTTTCCGACGCCACTGGCTCTCACGTGTGATTTTTTAATTCCTGAACGTTTCATTAAACCACAGAACAGCTGTTGTCCCGCGAGGTGATAAAACAGAGCTACAAGCACGAGCTGAAGTAGCATCCCCAGCTATGACAGCCCACTTCCTAGAACAATCTGCTAATTTGCATCCGAGCAATCTGATTGGTCAAAACCGCCAATGACAACAGAGGAGGCTGTAACCACGCCCCTCTAGCATGACTCAGGGAGTCAATATACCTTCTCCTGTAAACACAATTCCTTTATTTCCCACGTATATGTTGGCAAAAACTAACTAGCTAATGACATGAACAAATCATGCGTGTGTAGTCAATGGCTTGGACTGAACCATTTTTTTGCAGGTTTAATAAACAACAAACGGGAGCTTCCACGCACGAGTTGGAAACGTGAGCTTGCATAACATTTTTTTTAATCCACACTTCATTTGCATTATAAAGCCCAGCCCACCAACATTTTTGTTGTTGTTGAAAAAACAGATTTTATTAACCCGTTTTAGCTTTTGTTTATCTTATTTTTTATATAAAAAGAGGGTAAAATAATTTTGTAATCGATTTCACTGAAAGTCGGTACTGTGATTGTACTGCTGTTTGTGTCCACCTGAGGGCGAAAGAGGGCAACAAACAGTTTTATTCTAAAAAAAAAAAAAATCATTAAGAAATAATACAAAATAACAGGATAAATAGTATATCGTTTAAGACTATTCATATAGATTGACTTTTTAGTATTTTAAATATTTACAAATTTTGAAGACATTTATAGACATTGTGAATAAATTATTTAATATGTGTAGAAAAAAATTCCTTCTGGATCTTGTTATTGTAGTAACTGTTTTAACAATTCAAACATTCAAAAAAAAGTTCCTTCAAACAAATACTTTGTGGCCACAAATTAGTGTTTTGTGGGTACAAATGAACATTTTGTGAACACAATTTAGCATTTTGTGAAAACATTTTAGCATTTTGTGGCCACAATTTAGTAGCCTATATCGTGTGCGCAAATATTGGTATTTAGCAGACACAAATTAGTTACAAACTGTTTGCCACAAAATACTAAACTGTGGCAAAATAATTGATTTAAAGGAACAATTGGTTATTTTATTTTATGAATCTCATGTCCATCGTATATTGAATATTGTGAAGGTTTGTGGTTCGTTTGACTTTAGGAAGTTTGTTTTTGATCACAGCAGATCACTATAAAAATGGAAGAACATTAATAGGAATGTTGCCTTCACCATTTTTAATCTCCGAGTCTTTCACAACAGTGAATTGTGGTGCCTTCAAGTGCGCATGATTAAATTAGATATTTGATAACAAAGTAATCATCTCAAATTATTATGAACTATTGTCCTCTACGGTATTTGTGCTAGCATTTGCTTAAAAAAAAGAGAGTGAAATAACAGGACGCAGATTTAATGCTGGCGTCCTTGGTAGGTGGATACTCCGAAGCCCCGCCCACCAGATAACGTCACGTGTTGCCTCTTTAGTCGGGATTTGTGGAAAAAAAAAAAAAAAAAAGAAAACGATCCTGGCCACTGAGATTTCCGACAGTACTTTAAGGTGACATTCTAACAACCCCGCTCAAACTTGTTGAACAGTAGAACTGAGGAGAATCAAATATGAAACACGTCGTTGATGTCACTGCAGCGTATTTGGGAGCGATCCTACTTCTGCTTTGCATCTCTTCCATCAGAGGTAAGTGTCCTTTGAACCAGACACGCTTCATTTGCTGTTTATTTTTACTTTCTCGGCTCAGAAGAACAGATGGTAATTTTTTGGTTATGTTGCATTTAACCATTTATTATTGACACAATCTAATTGTAAAGCTTTATGAAAACAATGATTTGGCTATTTTATACCATAAATTGTTGATGTTTCTTATATTTCCTGTTTCTGAGATGTCAGTTCTACGTCGTTTCATCAATTGGTTTAGTTTAGTTTTTGTCACAAAGTGTGAAACTAGGTGTAAATGGAAACTTTTATGGGTGGAGGATGTTAAAAAAAGCGGGGGGGAAAAGTGTGAAAAAGTTAAGTCTTGCTAATGAAAACAGCCTTCAATGTTTTCTTGAAATTTATGTATCGGAATAAAACAATAGGCTGAAGACACAGTTTCATTCTAAAAGTAGTCTAATTGGTACTCTGCCCACAGATTACAGTGCATTATTTTCATCATGCGGTGGTTCAATGAAACTTTACTCTGTTATTAAAGGAGAAACTATTATTAGTAAGTTCCAATTTGCCCAGTAATCATCAGAAGAAGTTGATTTTTATTTTGTGTGTGTGCATTTTTATTCAAATGTACTAGAGTGACAAACAGAAACACAATGAAAGCTTTATCCAACAAAAAGTGTGTTTTTTTAACTAATAATATTTAGTATTGACATTGCATTGTGTAGATGCCCCTGTGATCACGTTTTGTTTACACATATGGACGTACAGATGGAGTTGATGAAAACAACATATGTGAAGCGGTCTGGTGCCAGCATGAACCAGCTGTCTTTAAATTTAGATCAACCTGTACCTGTGCTGTCAGTCTGAAGGATCAAGGGTGCCACTCACCTGGTGTTTCATCCCCCTCTGTGTACTTTTTGTGTTAATACTACCCACCTGGCAGTAAAGTGTTCTTCATGTTCTGAGTAATGAGTGATCTCGCGATTGTGTAACTTCAGCCCTGGAAGAGAGGCATGCTTCTGTCTAACCTGGCTAATCCTTCAAGATGGTAATCCTGAACCTGTTCTACTGTCTATGATTACAGCAAACAACAGTAAAAAAGACAAGTTTATTTCTTTAATAAATGCAACCTTTAAAAAAACACACAAAGCATATTGGTAAAGAAAAGGAGGCCAATAGAGTAACACAAATAATACACATTCAACACCTTCAATGGAACTAATCTGACAAAATGATTGACATTCAGAAATGCTGTCCATCTTTCCACTACACCACTGTTTCAGCCCAGTGACATGAGCAGCCATTTAGTGACGCATGACTCATTTAGGAATCGGTCATGCATTGTAAGTGCGTTAAACATTAAACCTATTGTAATATCTTTGGTTCTTGTTATGCTGGAGTGAACTTGTTCTCTTGAAATCTTGATTCTTGACCCACAGTCAAGAACCGTCTAACAGTTTAGAACCCTTTGGTGTCCAGAGGAATTCAGGTTCTACCCCACGTGTGGGATTTGTTGCCGGATTGCTGTTCTGTTGTTTTTCAAACAACCAGGCCAATATTTTTCTTCTTTGGCTTTGTGTCAGGAATTGCATCAGACAGGGAGTGTTTAGAGCTTAAACTGTGCTGACATGCCTGAGTCAACCGTCCGAGGAAACAAACACAACAGACAATGTGAGGTCGAGGTGTTGTCATATTAACAGCATGTATTACTTGCCTCAGATGGATAGAATATTATTTATCTTTCAAGAAAAAATATAAACAAAAAAAAGAGATATACCCAGAAAAAGAACTTTTTCCTGTTTTTTTTGTGTTAAAAGATACGTAACTTTTGCAAAGATGTCTCCGTCAAAACATTTCATTCAAACAACATTGCATATTAACAACCTATTAATCATTTAATCATATTTTAATCTACATACTGAACTTGTTTGACTTTGAGTGTGTGAGACGTACCAGAAAAATATCACCACTAAACTTAATTTAGTTGTATCATTAGTGTCCTATATTGTATTGTATTAAAAACTTACTTTTAGTAACAATAAAATACGCAGCAACATAAACAAACAAATATGAAAACAGTAGCATTTATCCTAAAAACCTGACACACAGAGAAATGTGAGTGTTGGGTGTGTTTTTTTTTGGAGCTACAAAAAAGTGCACTGCTGTAATATTAATAAAAATGTTTAAAAAAAAAGGTGATTTAACTTAAGAGTCACACATGCTGCCTTCATTAAGTGCATACTCAATCTTTTTTAAGCCTGTGTTGTTTTGAGGTTATTTAAAAATGTGCTTTAATATAATTAATTGCTAAAACAAGTAATGCTTACACATATTTCACACCTAAAATGTTTACCTTTTCTCTTAACTTTGGGTTTGGAGTCGTCAATTAAGACTGTAAGGACTGTGTTCTGTAAATCAATAGTTTTGTTGCAGTGTCTTCAAGCATCTTAGCACAAGCATAGCACGAAGAAAAAGTTTGGTATAAAGTAGGAGTTTGCGGAAATAAATCCAGGTGTATACTTTTCAACAAATTTAGCTTTTTGGTAGGCCTGCACAATATACCGCAAATTTATCATTATCGCAATATCAAGCAGTGCAATATCCATATCGCAAAAGTCAGCAAAAATCGCAATAAATGGTTACCTTAAATGTGCTACAACAATCTTATGGCAGCTTGAAGCATTTAACGAATCAAATAAATTCATTTAGGAATTTGACCAATTGGATGGACCCCTTCACGTTGTTGACCAATCAGATGAGCCCTTTTATGTTAGAGATTTGCCTCCTAGGTCAATGAGGGTCATTTGGAGTATAATTTTTAAACTGTTGCAATGAAATGGTAATGATGTTTTTGGTTGTTTTGCCATTTGTTTATATACTGCAAATTATATCGTTATTGCAATATTGATCACTCATATCGCAAGTTTAGCTCATATCGTGCAGCCCTACTTTTTGGTGTTTCTTGATTGAAGCACCTCTATTCTGACCTGGATTACATGAAAAGGAAGGAGTCTCTATCTTATCATCATCTCTATCAACACTTATGATAATGGCCAATGTTAAGTTAGGAGAGAAATCCTCAAACAGAGAAAAACAGCCTGTTAAAAAAAAATCTATGCTCTCGATACCAGGACTTTTTGTTTTGCCTTTGCCATACAACTGTAGCCAAAAAGGAAGTATAGTATTAGTGTTAGGTTAGAATTGTATTTTTGGATAATTATGGGCCTTTTTGCTTGATTTTCTCAGGTGACTTCTGTGAGGTGAATCACTGCTACAATGGAGCAACATGTGTGACCGGTGTGGGGGAGGAGCCTTTCATCTGTATCTGCTCGGATGGCTTTGCAGGAGACACCTGTAACCTGACAGAGACAGGTACAGCATGCTCTAAAAGGAAGTCATGGCTATCTCATGTGTGCAGGACTAAGGGGGCCTCCTTTCTCTTTCGCCCAGGTCCTTGCAGTCCTAACCCCTGCAAGAACGATGGGATGTGTGAGGTCATCGCTTCGTCGAGAAGAGGAGATGTTTTCAGTGAATATATCTGCAAATGCCCGTCCGGCTTTGAGGGGGTGCACTGCCAAACGAGTGAGGAACTTCCTCCTGCCCTATCTTATTTCCCAAATATATTTTATTTTACGGTATACTTCGGAAAATACGACAAAAAAAAGCATAATAACTAGGAAAAAAAATTAAAGTTGCACCTCTGGTCAAACTATTCAAAAAACCACAACTTATACTCCAAAAAATCCACAAGCATTTTTTGAAAGTAAAAAGCATCTTAGCCTGTTTTTATGGAAAAAATTTAGAAATTTATAGCCTTAATGAAATCAAAGCATTTCAAATTGACAACAAAAATGAATCTAACACAGAGAGTACATAGCAGAAAAATGTGGAGGTAATCAGGAACAGAATGATACCTTCATAAGAGCAGGTTGTTCTGAAAGGAAGAACCCACATGGATTCATTTTCCCATCCTGTTGCAGCATCAGCAGTGAAAGAGATGTGTCCCTTCAGCAGTTTTATAAAAGGACTCATTCAGTGGCCTCTCTAGTTATTTTGTTTGGCTAATCAGTAAGACCAATGCAGGCCTCTTAATATGCAGATGTCCTCCTCACAAGCTTAACACTCCATCTATTTGTGCCTAACTTTAACCTAAACACACAAAGAATCTGACTAACACCACGTTTGTTTCAAAAGAGAATCCTCTGTTGAGCTGAAATTAAAGATTTAATATTGCTGTTTTTTATGAAAACCTTTTTTTTTTTAGAAGACAATGAAATGTCTACGGTTAAAAATACAGCTTTGTCGCTCTTAATTTTATCTCGTGCTCTTGCTGAGTTGGCAAATTTTCGGTACTGGACCCTCCCAAAGGCCACAGTCTGACCACCAAGTGTAGTGTTGGAAAAGTCTGGCTGTCCACACCCAAACATTTCCAAACTTGAGTTCAGACGTATGTAAAAAAAATGGTTTCATGTCAAACCTACATTGCATACAATTATAATTGAAATTAATATAAACAGTTGAAAAAGTAATAACAGGATCCTACGCTGTAAAAAAAAAAAAAAAAAAAAAAACAGTAACAAAACTCAGTAAAGTTGAATTTTAAGACAAAAAAAAATGGAAAAAAACAAAAAACAAAATAGCTCATTAAAAATAATAACTTTCAATACCAATAGCAATTGTGCAGAGAACATAAAAAAGACAACTTGAATGTTGATTTCAGAGTGTTTTTCCAGTGTTTATAGTTCCTAAGCCTATGTTGCTGCAGACATACAGGCACCTGTTTCTAAGATGTGACCAATCCTCTTAGCATTAAAGGGAACTGAGCCATGTGGCATTACGTCAACCTGTCATCTGCTTCAGTTCTTAGGTTTTCCAGGTTTGTATTTGGAAAATGGGGCATTCATGCTTCATGCTATATTTGCAGGCACATATTCTGTGATTTTATTATATTTTTTTACATTATAATTTCTATTTTTTAATGTATTGGATTAAAATGTGGTATTTAGCTTAACACACCTATACACAGAAAAGCCATCACATATAAAGACAAAAGACAAAAATATACAGTGACTGAAGCTTTATAAATAAAATAAATGAGATAAAATAGATGTGTCGAATGTGTAAATACTTTTTTGTGAGTTTTAGGAGAAAGTATAAAACAGTAAACTCTGGTATGATTTGGATGAAGGATGATGTGTTAAAAATCAAACATTTGTCAGATTTGTAGTTTGCAAATTTCTTTTTTTGGTTCACCTTTAAATATAAAGTATAATGTTGATAATTTTTCAGAATTTTCGAAAACTCTGATCATCCTGAGCATCTCTTCTGTCTGAAAGTACCCCATCTTGTGGAGAAAAAAGTTATTACTCCAGAGGGTGACAGCTGCGAAAAAGATGAGTTCTCAAATAACAAAGGGCCCGCTTTTCACACCTCTTTTTCCCCTCATTCTGCATTTTTGTTTGTATTCTTGTATCTTGCTACAAAGGTTGTGCCACTACTGATACAATAACTCAGAAACAAAATCTGGGCTGTGTGTTTACAAATTTGTGGTTAAGAAAGTCCCGGTTTGGATATTTTTGTTGTAAATTGGTTCACAAACATGTAATAATTTTAAATATCTAAAAACTCTTAGTATTTATCTTATTACAGTGATTTGGTACAAGTAGACCTTAAATCAATCTACAACTTTACAATATGTGAAATACAGGATAATGTGACATAAGTTCCCTTTCAGCCAATTTATGCTTGGTTTTTATAAGTTTCAAGTCGCTTTGCTTCCAAATTATACTCTCAAGTCTAAAAAGTTGTTTTCTTTCCATTGTGGTCCACTTTAAATAATCGTTTTTTTTTTTTTTGTTTGGCTTATATAGATGTAAATGACTGTGCAAAGGAGCCTTGTAAAAATGGAGGGACATGTCGGGATCTTGATGGCGACTACGCCTGCAACTGCCCGTCTCCATACGTTGGAAAGGAGTGCCAGCTGCGTATGTTCCTCTGCTACCTTTTTAATATCTGCAGAATCATTTTTGCTTTATTTCTGAATTTTTTTCACCCTCTGATTGTTTCACTCCTTGTTTTTTTATTTATTTTTTATCCTAGGTTGCATCTCTCTTCTTGGAATGGAAGGAGGAGCGATTTCCGAGTCCCAGATTTATTCTTCTTCTGTGCACTATGGTGTCCTGGGTCTGCAGCGCTGGGGTCCGGAGTTGGCTCGACTCAACAACCAAGGCATCGTCAACGCCTGGACGTCAGCTGCGCATGACAGGAACCCATGGATTGAGGTAAGACAAGGGGAGCATTTCAGTAAAAGGAGCATTTTCAAGCGAGACACTGACTTGCTATTTTTATTTCTTTTTTTTGTAAAAGATTAACATGCAGAAGAAGATGCGTCTGACGGGCATCATTACTCAGGGAGCCAGTCGCATGGGTGCAGCTGAGTACATCAAGAACTTCAAGGTGGCGAGCAGTCTGGATGGAATCAGCTACATCACTTACAAAGCGGAAGGTCAACGGCGGGATAAGGTTAGACGCCGCTCCGTCGCAGACCGTTCCTCAGTTCCTTCTTCAGCTTTCAGAGTCAGTTTTTGTTTTAAAGTTTGGCATTCTTTTTGCCCTGGTTTTTCTTTTCGTGCGGAACAGGTTTTTGTTGGAAACTCTGACAACGACAGCACAAAGACCAACCTTTTTGATCCACCTATCGTGGCCCAGTACATCCGCATCATCCCTGTGGTGTGCCGCAGGGCCTGCACGCTGCGCATGGAGCTGGTGGGTTGTGAGATCCACGGTAAGCACAAGCAGAACATGTGAACCAATGTCAGTGCTGCAGATCATAAACTCTATGGCATAACTAGTTTTACATTTAGGGAACTGTACAGGTTTTTTACATCTTCTATGGGAATGTCTTTTTGTTGTGGTCTTGCTAGTGAGCAAATAGGATTAAAAAATGGTTGATTTGTTGAATTTCTTGCATGATTCTTGCTCTGTACCTCCTATTCCTTCCTTTTGCTTTTGGTGGGGTTTAAACTGATTATATGTGGGATTCTTTTGGGACTCTTCTATTTATTTTAATACATGTGCAGGGTTGATTCCTTTCTTCTCTGGGTGTATTCACTTGACTCTTCCTGTTTTGTCTGCCCTCTATCCTTCTTTTCCTCCGTCCTCCTCTGCCTTGTTGCTCGGCATTCACAGCTTCTTCAAACACGGCAGGTTGCACAGAAGCTCTGGGAATGAAATCCCGTCTCATCTCAGATGAGCAGCTCTCAGCCTCCAGCTCTTTCCGAACGTGGGCCATCGACGCCTTCACCTGGCACCCTCAGTTTGCCAGACTGGATAAAATGGGAAAAACAAATGCTTGGTCTCCAGCACACAACAACCGCTCAGAGTGGATCCAGGTGGGGCGCAGCCTTTCTTTTTTTTTTCCTGGTTAACTGCTATGTGAGCCAGCTGACTCTGCAGAAGCTCACAGTGTTTTTCTCAATCAAACATTAGGTTGATCTGGAGAGGACAAAACGCATCACAGGCATTATCACTCAGGGTGCGAAGGATTTTGGGGTGGTGCAGTTCGTCTCGGAATTTAAAGTTGCATATAGCGACGACGGAAAGTCGTGGACTGTGGTGAAGGAGGAGAACACTGACAATGAAAAGGTCAGACATCTGTAAAGAAGGGAATTTGACTTGTATGTCTAATGCTACGTACACACCGGGCATGTGCTGAGTGTTCTGAGTGTTTACAGGTATTCTTGAACGTGTATCGTGGTTACCAGGTACTGGCGCATATATTTACAGTTGAAAGAAGTAGTAATTTTTGCTCCAGGCTTTTTTTTTCACTGCTCTATTCTGATATATGAAAGACCTGGTGTCAGACGTTTGGCCAGGCACAAACCGCAATTTTTAATTTCTCCTCAATTTTTTATAAAGATGCCACTTCTGTGCTTTGAGAAGGATGTTACCCACATGTCACTACCAAATCCAAGTCCCTGATTGGTCAATTGGTTTCACTTTCGACAGGCATTCAATGGTCACACGTTTTGTACGTAGAGCCTGAAAACAGACATAAAAACGTGCGTAGTGATCCATGAACACGCACACAGATCATGTTTACATGGACTTTGCATTGGCAGTGTTTAAATCCCATGTTTCCGAGCCCAGTGTGAACGTAGCATTCCATGGTCGCTTCACTGCATCAACCTTTTGTAAAATAACATTTCAACCACGTTTGCAGATTTTTCAAGGGAACATCGACAACAACACCCATAAGAAGAATATTTTTGAGCCCCCATTTTATGCACGCTATGTGAAAATTATTCCTTGGGAATGGCACGAACGCATCACTCTTCGCATGGAGCTGCTGGGTTGCGATGACTAGAGACTCACTCCAGGAATCCAAGCCCCGGTGGATAATGGATCCTAAAAAAAAAAAAGCATTTAATTTGCACTCGATAGAGATCAAGTTCACCGATTAACTTGGAATTTTAACACTTGTAGCACTTTCTAACTAGCGAATTAAGGTTTACACAAAATGATCAGTGCAACATTGTATTTTTACTTATAGAAACTTCCTTAAAAATGCCCTTTTAGACTTCTAGAATCAGTCCTTTGGAGACACTAACATATATTATTTGGTAAGCTAAGCAGGTGATTGACAGATCCCATCACCTGATGGATTAACATTTTGCATTGTTGTTCGTTCAGCTGCTGTTTGTTACTTGAGCACATAGTGCAATTACAGAGTAAGTACTGACTAAAACATGTGCACCAATGTGGGACAGTAAGATTTTTTTTTTAACAAGTCGCCACATTTTTTTGTTTCCTTCTCAAGTATAACTGTATTTTAATACATTTTATAACAAATGTGAATATGTAGAAACTGAGTTTGTTTTTTTTAAGTTCTACATTTGAATTTTTTTTATTAATTGTTGGTCTTGAACATTTAATAAAGATTAAATAAAATCTCTACTGTGTTGGGTTTTTTTTCCTTGGGTCTTTTTATTTTAATTTACGCACAAAAACAAATTCTGGTTGTGTTGAACATGACATTGCAAGCATAACCAGAAATATGAGGATGATGGCAACTGATTTGTAAAAAAAAATCATGAAGTGGGTTGGTTTGTGAGACTCCAGGACTGTTTCATTAAAAAAATATATTAGTAACCATCACTCTTTACTTAAAATAATGTTATCAGACAATGAGAATGCTTAACTTTAGTGACATTTCCTTGTTTTCATGAAAAACAGAATGACATGATTATTATCATCATCATCATCGCTTTCAACTCTCAGGTATGCAATGTTTGGCCTGGAGCGTCAGCTTCATCTCTGTGAAATGAAGACTATGCAGTAGGAAATATTATCCCTCAAGTCCATAGTAGTGAATGTGCAGAAACGTACAGCTGCACCTGAAAGAGAGCATGACTACCTAAACAATGGATATTCATATTCATTCGGCTTCAATATTGTTGAGTGTTATTTAGTTCTGACTTATAAGGGCAACGTCATGGAGGACCGGGCACAGATCGCCACGGTCGGATGTTTGCAGAGCTGTGAGGCTGGCTGGCTTTCTGATGAAAGTGTTGAATATCCCAACACAGGGTCATGCAAAAACTGGTCCTGCTCAACGATTTTGGGTTCCCTCCCTCTGAGCTCAAGTTTGGAGTCTACTGCTACAAGTTACAGGAACAATAACAACACTAGAATAGAATTTGTAAAAGCTGCAGCCGTCTCTCAACTGGATTTTCACACTAGAAAAAACATACAAGTTTACTGAACCAAATTATGGATTTCAAGCAATGTTTAACCTTTAACAGCCATATCAAGTCAGTAACATCAGCGGCATTTTACCATCTGAAAAACATTGCCAAAATCAAAAACATAATGTCAAAGCGAGACCTGGAGATACTTATTCATGCATTTGTCTCCAGTAGGTTAGACTACTGTAACGGCCTGCTCACCGGCCTCTCCAAACAAGCTGTAAAATAGCTTCAGTGCATCCAGAATGCTGCTGCTCGAGTCCTGACCAAAACCAGGAAGTATGATCACATTTGTCCTGTGCTCAGGTCTTTGCACTGGCTCCCTGTACCTCAAAGAATAGACTTCAAAGCAGCTCTGCTTGTGTACAAGTCTATCCATGGCCACGCACCAAAGTACATCTCTGACATGTTAGTGCCATATGAACCATCTCGTACTCTGAGGACCTCAGGGTCCGGCCTCCTGTTGATTCCCAGAGTCAGAACTAAATAAGGGGAATCAGCGTTTCAATATTCTGCAGCTAAAATCTGGAACAGCCTCCCTGAAGCCGTAAGACAGGCCTCTTCTGTGTTCATGTTCAAATCTAGACTTAAAACATTTCTGTTTAGCCGTGTATATGACTGAAAGGTCCTATCTGCACTTTTCTTTCCTTCCTTTCTTTTTAAATCTTTTTTTTTCTCTTTTCTTTTAAAGTAAATTTTATGTTGATTATTTCTATGATGTATTGTGATTTTAATGCATTTTTCTGTTTTGTGAAGCACCTTGAATTACTTTGTGTACGAATTGTGCTATACAAATAAACTTGCCTTGCCTTTAACCTGCCACAATTATTCCCCCAAAACGTTTAGAGTAATGAAAAATATTAAGAACTGTAAAATCATTTATGTTGTGAAGTCATGTTTTAATAAAAAGCCACAGCAGTGTGTCTGTTATGCAGCACTATTGCAAATCTTTTATTTTAAGCACAAATACATTTTGTTGTTGTTGCTTTCAGCTTTTTCCTGTCATGTGCATCAATCGTGATCAAATTTTACTGTCAAAATGTATAAAAAGTTTACATTGCTTATTCTAAAATGTAAATACAAATATTTTAATTCAAGTAGCAAACACTTGACATTCTAATCATTTCAAATGACTAGAGCTTAATGTTTGACTTAAATAGTAGTTTATTATGGTATATCCCCATCATTCCACTTAACAAAACATAAAACTTCATTGATTCCACAAAAGGGAAATTGCATCATTACCATAGCTCTATTAAAAAGTAAATTGATATTAGATAACACTAAAAAATACACACACACTAAATTAAATGATGGTAGAACAAGATGGCAGAAAAATCTGTGGTTGAGTTTATAAACCTACCTATTTAAATGATGGCTAATTCAAATATAATGTGGTTTGTGGAGGATAACTTCAAAACTGTCCAACTGGTGATCTCCCAGATGAATTCCAAAAACAAGCGTTATAAACCCTTTTACAAGTCTCCCAATATTACAGCAACCCACTTGAATTATTTGCCCCTCAAAAATAATTCCATTAGGGCAGTTTTAACAACTTTAAATTCAATTCAATTTTATTTTAACAGCAACAAGTCGTCTCAATGCGTTTCATTCGATAAACTTGAAATCATAAAGAACATTAAATCCCAGAATTCAACAGGTAAATTCTAAACTAAACTAACTAACTAACCAGACTTAGTTAAACTGGGCCTCCCTGCCCTTAGACCCTCCAAGGCAGGCGGTGGCCTCGGGCGTGTCCACATGAAAGAGGGATCCTCCCCAGGATGGACAGCCGATGTACCAGAACTCTTTAAAGCAACAGAACATTTCAAAATACACAAAACATGTGTTCTTTAAAGCATATGGAATCCTAGGGAAAAATCCCAGCAGCAAACATACATCAGGTAGTTGGTACAAAAGTTCCACAACAAATTCAGAACAGAACCAGCAACCAGCTACTGAAACTCGGCTTCAAAGAGGATTCTCTCAATTCTTAACCTGACATCTGTCTTTTTCTGAGGGGTCAACCGTTTAAAGATTTTGACAAGGTTCATGAAGTAGAATTCATCGCAGTCTTGAGGTTTTTCCACGTGGGTCTGAACCCTCTGACTGCATTTGGAGGAGTTTGGTGATCCATGTGTGCTCATCCCTGAAGCAACAGGGTTCAGGAAATGGCCGCTGCTGTCTTCATGGCTGTCCTCCGAATCACAGATGTCGTTGCTGTCGGTATCATCAGTGACCTGACAAGACAACAGACAAAAAAGGAGTGATGTTATACACACACGCCTCAAATAGAGGAAACAAACCTCTCTTATTTTTTTTTTTTTTTTTTTTTTTCACTTGTTCTGTCCAACAACTTAGCAAACAGATTAACCGCTTTTTGTTGAATTATTTATTTCTTTATTTGTTATATTTCGTGTGTGTGGGGAGGAAGAGGGAAAATGTGTGTCGGGGGGGGTGGGGGGGGTGGAAGAGAGTAAAGGGAAGAAGGGTGAAAAAAGGGGGGATACAAGCACTGATTTGGATCAGTTATTCTTTTAAGCTGTAACAATTATACTAGATCTGCTGGAAAGACAAATATTCCATCATGGGTAAAAATCTGACACGAAGATGAGTGGAAAATATCTGTCCATCAATACACTGTAGGTCCGAAGGGGGGATGAAGCAGACAGGGAGCAGTGTGGCAGTGTGCACGTGCACGTGGGGGTGGAGATACATGCATGCTGCCGAAGTGAACCTTGTGTTGTGGGGAACCAGATCCCACCCAGCCAGAGCAGCCAGACCAGGAAAGGGGAGGAGAGGCCCCCAAGGCCAGCGCCCCCCCCCACACCGGACCCAAGCAGCCCGGGAGGGGGGGAGGCGGGGACCGCCCACCCGACCAGCCAGGCGCAGAGAAGGCCCCCCTACAGGGGCCCCCACTACGCCCAGAGGCATAAGCGAACCCGGCGTCCGGCCCCCAGGCCACAGGACAGGAGCGCTTAGCCGTACCAGGCGGCAGCCATGGGGGCCGCCGGGCGCCGGACGCCGAGACAAGGGCCAAGGACGAAGCCAGGGCCCCAGAACCCGAGAGCCGCCCACCACCCGACCAGTGCCCCGTGTCCGCGAGCCAGCCGCGGCACGCGACCCGAACAACCCAGAGATCGCCACGCACCCACAGCCACCCCCCATAACCCTACCCACTACAATCCCCCCCCTCCCTTACCCTTAAAGTGCCCTACCCCTCTGTGATGGGAAGGGAAAGCCCCAGAGGGTTCCAGTGAGCCAGCCCCCAGGTCCGTCCACCCATGCACTCACGCACACATACTCGCAATCATCTGGTTACCTCCCCACCCCCCGCCGCCACGCAGTAACCCCCCCCCGCCGACCGACCCCCAGCGCCGTACGCCCGACCATCACCGCAGCCGACATGATACCCCCAAGCCCGGCCGCCCTGAGAGGACCAGGCGGGTGAAGACCGGCCGCCCCCCCCCGACCCCACCCATGTATGGAGGTGTGGCAGTGCTGTGTGTGTGCTGCAGGTAAAAAAAGGAGGTCTCCAGTGTGGGGTCCCTACCGCTGCTAAACCGCAGAAACCCCACTCCGGGAATCCTCTGTGGGTGGAGTGTATTTGCTGTGTATGTGCTGCTAACATGCAGTGTGTGTGTCTAAAGTGGGAGTTAAAATTGTGGGAGGGTCACTGAAAGATGAGCACGGATATTTCACCGTGCCCCCCTCCACCAGACCCTCCCCACAAGGCCCTAGATGAATCAGGGTGTCTAATATGCAAGTAAAAAGCGGGGTGGAGGGCGGGCGCCAACAGAGCGCCCCAGAGAGTTACCCCCCCAGAGAGCCCCGCCAGCATAACCCACCCATCCAGTTCCCGGAGCCCTATGTGCCTGTGTGCAACATTTGTTTTGGTGAGGGCGGGGAGGAGCAGGCGGATGGGCACAACCGGGGGAGAGGCTCCCCCGAGCGACCGGCCCCCCAGCCGGCCGCAGTAGGCGCCCCCCCTCCCAGGGCGGCCAGGCGGCCAAGAGGCGGCAAGCCCGCCGCCGATGAGGCGAGAGCCCCGCCGCGCCGAGAGACGACCGGCAAGGACGGGTCCCGGTGCCAGAACGGAAGGGCAGGGAGTCCAGCCCCACCATCCATGCCCTGACTTCCCCAAGGACTGCACACCACCCCCCCCAGGGCCCCCCATCCATCCCCCCAAAAAAATAAAAAATAAATAAATAATAAATAAATAAATAAATGAATCAAAATAAAAAAATAAAAAACAAATAAATAAATAAATAAATAAACCCAGAATAGATTAAATCATATATATAAAAAAAAAAAAAAAAAATTTATATATATATATACATATATTAACCATATAAAATTATAAATTACACATATATATATATACATATATGTATAATAATAATAATAATAATAATAACAGTCATAATAATAATAGAAATAATAATAATAATAATAATAATTATAATAATAGTAATATTAATAATAATAAATAAATTTAAAAAAAAAAAAAAATTTATGTAAACCCACCAAAGTGAACCCTTTAACCCCTGCTGTGAAGGCGGCGTCGACCCCCAGGGGGGCCGGGCCACGCGCCAACCACTGGCCACGGGCGAAACACCGGCCGCGGGCAGACGACCCCAGGCCCCAGAACCCAAAGCCCCCCCCCCCAGCCCCCGCCACGGCGACCAGCTACCCAGCACGGCACCCGGCCGCCGTTCCCGGTCAGCCGCACTGCCTACCCTGCGCCCAGAAGGCACCAGCCCAGGAACCCCTGCCAAATTGCCGGCAGAGCGCGCGCCCCCACCACCCCCCACCCCGGGCAACCAGAGTCCCGAGCCGGGGGAACGGTAGGCCCAGCAGGGCCCACCCCCCACACCCGCACCGGCCCATCCAACCAGCCAGGACCGGCTCAACCCATCACCATCCCACCCCTACTAGGTGATGTGACTAACCAGCTGGAGCCAGGGAGAGTCTGAAGCCGACAGGTTTCTCTTAAAGTAACTTCTTGTAATTGGACAAAAAAAATGTAAATCAAAACAGTTTTCATAACTAATAAAAGAAACTCAAAATCATATTGAAGGATATATTGAACCAAATTTTAAACATATCAATGTAAATTAAATAGATTAATTGTCAGTTGTACTCAGCCCTTCAATACATCTTTTTCATTAGAGATTTGTCATTTGCCTTCCTTGCACACGTGAGATTTTCTCTGAGTTTTTTCTCTGTCACAACATCAACGTAGATTGATGAAAAAAAACTGTTGCAACTCCTATAATGTGCCCCAAAAAGCTACAAGATGTCACCAAACGTTTGTATTGCATGTAACCTCAAGAAGATCATCCTATGGTGTCTATCAGTGGCGGGCCGTCAGGGCCTTCAAGGCCTTCTCTAAAGGCCTAAAAAATATCTGAATCACATGTTGATCATATTTTTTCCATGCATACTCATGAAATCATTCTTTTTATTGTGTTATTGATGATTTTGCCGCTTCCAGACAGACATATTTTCACATTGGAGCATCTAACCAATCGCATTTCAGCTGTCCTTTATTGCCAGGCAGGGCAAGGGCCTTCACCACGATTTGTGAAGGCCTGCTAAAGCTAAATCAATGTCGATCATTCATTTCTTTCAACTAATCAGACTTTGCCTTCTAGAAGGCATTGTCACAGTATTCAGACCTTCTGATTGCACAGAAGTTTCAGGAAGTCACATCCAGCCTTGTCCAGTTTGATACAGAGCCGTGGACCACTCTTGGATCTGTCTCGGTTAAAAACACAGCTGTTTTGTTTATTCAGTTTTTTAGAGGCATAAAAATGGTTAATGAGGGGTTGAATGATTCAGACATAGCACTATTGAAGGCCCAGGTGTGTAATGCACGGTCTGCCACTGTTTAGTTGTTCGGCTTTTTCCCATCAGGAGTCGCCACAGCGAACGAGTCGCATGGTAAATTTGGCAATGTTTTACGCCGGATGCCCTTCCTGACGCAACCCTCTCAAGGCAACCGGGCTTGGGACCGGCACAGGTAGAGAAGGAAACAGGGAGCAGCTCGGATTTGAACCTGGGTTTCACGGAGGGAAGGCACCGCAAACCAGCACGAGCTAAACCGGCTCCCTTCCACTAGTGTATATAAATCAATACTCAAAAACAAACATGATCAGAGTCTTACCATGAAACGCTGTAGCTTGGATTGGTTTTGATGTTTAGTCTTCAGTGCCTCCACACACAGAGGAACATGATTTACAAAATCTCGTCTCCTTATTAATGTGGCCTCGCAGTGCAAACAGTGGTAATGAGGCTTTCTCCTGCACCCAAATGAACATTTGTGAACGGTGTACCCTAAAATAAATGAAGCCGTTAATTAATGATCACACTTTCACAGTTCAAATTAAGTAAATACAAAGTACGGTGGCCCTGAAATGCAAACAAAAAATATTTAAAAAAAAAAAAACATTACATTTTAGAAATCAAAACAAAATTCCATAAACCAAAATAGAGTTACAGATAACATTGAAAAGTTTCAGAAATAAAAGTAATTTCCAGAAATAAAAATCAAATGTTAAAAAATGAAACAATAAGAAACCAGAGAAGGTAGGAACTATCGCTGATTAGATGATGACGTTTTAGTTCGTTTCAAAAAAGTCTTCAGTTTCCGCGTACTAATAAAAGTTCTATGATTAGTATAGACCAAATCCACCATCACTTCATGCCAAATAACTTTGGGTTGAAATGATGGACAAACATCATCCAATCAGAGATGTCCCATAGATCCTACCTTTTCCAGTTTCATTCTGTAGTTTGTTTGTTTTTTGTTTTTCTTACTGTCCTGTCCAAAAGCAGAGCAAACAGATGAGAGCTGAAGGCCTCTTGTGTTGGACATATTTGCTTTTTCAACAGGGGTTATGAATCTTCTGACACACCAGGTGTGTGTTTGAATAAACCCCTTTTGTAATGTATACTAAAACTGATTTCACATTAATTATTTTAGTAACAGTTTTTTTGTTGGACCGGACAAAAAAGATCGGTAGGGAAGAAGAGTAATTATAGAAGGGAGGAGTAAATCATGAAGTATGATTTTGTTTTGATTTCTAAAACATAAAGCTATTTTTCATGATTAGCTTTGCTTTTTTTGTGTCATGATCTTCAATGTTTTTGCATCGAGTGGTTTGTTGATGTGGTTTGCATTTCAGGGTCAGCGTAATACAGATGGGGAAAAATACCTTTAATGGAACAGGCGAACTTTCTATGAGATTCCAAATGCAGCATCAGTTTCCTTCGCTTTGTAGGTTCGAAACACTCCGGAGGGCAAAAGGGGCAGTGATAGAGTCCTGGTGAGCAACAATCGGTGCATTTCTCCAGAGGGGGGAAGGACGATCCTCTGCAGATTGTTGGATGCTCGATGACCTAAGAAAAAAAGGTAATCGTTCATGAAAATGCTCTAAAATCATACAACTACTTATCGCCCCACCCGAAAGTCAAAGAAAATGGCAGCACCGGTAAAGTAAACCTGACTTCTTTGAAAAGGATGAGTGACGGAAGACTCGCTCCCTCATTGATTCAACAACATAGATCAAGACAAATATAGCTATACATATTTTGAATAAAAACTCGCTAATCGAAAAAAAAAATTTTTTTTTGCATTAATGTGGCAGCTGCTCAATACTCACAGGAAACTAAGAACAAATATATTAATTTACCCCAACAAAGCTAGCTATTTTAAAAGCTAGCAGCATTTAGCTAACAATCAATGCATTCAAATCCAGGTGAAAACTCCACTCATCCGTTCACATACAAACTCTGCATAGCTGAGAATAACAACAACAAAATCACATTAACAAAACAAGAGTGTTTTCTGTCGCTCCTAAGTATGTTTTCTTACTTTTCTATAGTCTTCGGTGTCCATGCTTGTTACAAAAAAAAAATACGTCGCACCAGTTTTTTTTCCCCACTTGCGACTTTTACGGATGCGAAATCATTACGTCACTTCCGCTATTACGGTATTTTTTACAATGAGTTATATCACTAGAGGAGACATCATGTGGTTCCTCATGGGAGGAGAGCACCGCCATCTTGGTGAGGTCAAGTTACTGCTGCAGTGAATGCATGTGAACACATTTTTTGCATAATGCCAGTTCATTGTGCGGGTTTCAACTGCCAAAATCAGAAAAATGAGTCCATGATGGAGGAAGGTATATCATTTCACAGGTAAGTATTTTATTTTATTATCTTTTAAGGCTGCAGGGGCTTCAAATTAATAGAACATATGTTGAGATGCATGATGCTGCAGGGCTATTATCAACATGCTGCATGATGTACATTTATTTTGCTGTCAATATAAATGTACATTTTATTTATTTATTTATTTTTATTTTAACTTGTCCTGTCCAACAGCTGGGCAGGCAGGTGAGAGCTGAAGGCCTCTTGTGTTGGACATATTTTACTTTGACAACAGGGGTTATTAATCTTCAGACAAACCAGAGGTATGTCTGAATAAACCCCTTTTGTAGTTGAGGCCAAATTTCAATCATGTTTGAAAATCTTTGGTGTTGGACCGGACGGAAAAGGAAAGGAGGGAAGAAGAGAGAGGGATGTTAGGGGGGGGGGGGGGGGGGGGGGTGATAAGACCATGAAGCAGCATAGAGCAGACAGGTTTACTGGTTGTTTATCATTACGGTAAGGTTCAAATGTAGTACAAAAAGGGCGGGGCCTGTCCACACACACACTCAAATGTAATCAACACACCTGCTAGCTGCAAAAATGTCCACATGTCAACATGTACACAAAACAGATAGTGTTCACACAGGCATACTAGGCTATTTATACAGATTTATACATTTCTGACTCAGTGACTGAGTCCGAATCAGAAAGCCTTTATTGTCATTGTTACACAAGAAACTTCCTGTGCTCTCCAGCTCTCCAGAGTCAGGTTTCCAATGGACTCAGACTTCAGGAAAAAGGATCTTGGCTATCAAAAGAGTTAACCCAGATGGATCACTGTGGTACCAACTAGTAATACAGTCTGACTGTTCAAAACATTTGTGGAAACAGATTTTGATAAGAGGCCAGATTGTTTTTTTTAGGGTAAATCTATTGTTCACTTTTGGACTTCTTTTGATTATTATTATTATTATTATTATTATCATTATTATTATTATAATTATTATTATAATTATTATAATTATTATAATTATTATTATTATTATTATTATTATTATTAATAATAATATAATTATTTTTATTATTATTTATTGACTTATTATTTATTTATTATTTATTGTTTGTATTGACTTACTATTGATTTATTAATATTATTATTATTATTATTATTATTATTATTATTATTATTATTATTATTGACTTATTGTTGGGTTTTTCTAAATAATTTAAATTGCATGTCAAAGAGGTCTAAAACTTCTTAATGTTTAGAACTTAATTTTAAAAAATCTTTCTAATAATTTTTTTTATTTGTAAGAAGTCCTGCAACAATGTATTTTCATTCAAGTTTGAGCTTTTAAGGCTGAATGTTTCTCTTCTTTAACAACAACAAATTATGTATCTATATATACATTATATACATAAAATATAATATATTTATGTATATATATAAATATATTTAAATCTAAAAATATATACAGTTTATAAAAGCTACTTAGACACCACTAAAATCAATGGAAATCAATGTCATGTGGGCGTCGTCGACCTCACCAAGATGGCGTCGCGCTCCGCCACCGTCGGCCAGGCTTCTAAAGCGGGCGTGTCTCCTCTAGTGATAAAACTCATTGATTTTTTAAGACACTTTTTTATTAGAACTTCAAAATATAACACATATCGGCAATGGTGATTTATCTTCGAGGTAATGTTGATTACATGGTTATTGTTAGTTATTTTATGTATGATAACTCAATTGTCAATAAAGTTTAAAAAAAGATAACACATATTCACACAAATAGAAAAAAATGAAGAAAGTGATAAAATGCAATAAAATAAAATTAGAATTGTAGTCTACTACAATACTAGGGAATGTAATACAACATGTGATCTGCAATGAAAATGTTTTTGTTTTTTGTTCTTTGGAAAAACTTATGGAAGCATGCTTTTAAGTGTGTGTGTGTGTGTGGGGGGGGGGGGGGGTGCTTCTGCACTGATGGAAACTACAAACCCACTAGTTATCTAGTGAGCACATTATTTTCTTACTAGTTTACTTGTGCATCCTTATAAAAGTCACTAGTGAACTAGTGACGAACTTTTGGTCACCTAGGTAACTAGTTTTGCAATATGCTAATGTGGAGGAGTGATGTAATACAGAAAAAGTCCTCCTATTGGATGTGCAGCAAAACTCCAAGCCACTCAGTCCAGGATTAACCGTATTAGTCCCAGTGTTTTTTCACTCTTGTTAATCACAGCCCTGTGTTGTTGTTTTTTTTAATTATTCTTTCAGAATAAAGAGAAATATGAACATTGCATCATCATAACAATAACCTGAACATAATGTCTTCATGGCCAGAGAGGAAAAGGGGGAGGAAGAATCCTTTAAAAAAAATCCTGGATCTGAAAAAGTGATCTTGTTCTTACTTCTTGAGAGACAAGTTACTAACAGACAAATAGACCCTGGTGAAAACGAAATATCCTTGGCATAGGTCATGAAGAAAGCTGTTCTCTAGAGTACAGTACATGTGCTTTCTCAGCAATGGTCTTTCTGATGACCATTTTAGCTATAACTACTATGCATACCTCAGTGAAGTTCTGGAAATCTCACGGTATCATTGCTATAAGACGCAATGCAAAAAGAAAAACAGCATCATGTAACCTAATCATGCCTGCATTTTTATTAAGAACCACTGTTGACATCTCTTGAATATTTGTAAGTCACAGACTTCATCTCAGAATCAGAATCATTTATTGTCATTGTACGTGGGAAATACAATGAAATTGCAGCAGCCTTGGATTGAAGAAGTTAAATAAAAATAAAAATAAAATAGAATAAAATAGAAATAGAAATACTATATTTACAACTCTTAACAAAAAATGTACGATATGTACAGAAACTGTTTAATATTAAATAAATATTGTGGATAAAATAGAGTTTAATGAGATGAGTTGCTGTGAGCACAGCATAATAAATATTGAGTTATTGCACAGTGACCCGGTTATTGCACAGTCAGGATATTGCACGTATTGTAATTAAAAATTCAGAGTGAGGTGTGGTTAGCAGGTTGAACAGAGGGAAAGCCGGATGGGTGGAGTCAATGATGATGTTGGTCACCCTGCTGAGGCAGCGTGACTGGTATATGTCCTTCAGGGAGGGGAGAGGGCAGCCGATGATCTTCTGCTGTCTTTACCACTCTCTGGAGGCTCTGCCGTTCTGCTTCAGTGCAGTGGGAGAACCCCACTGCGATGCCGTAGGACAGGTTGCTCTGGATGGTTGAGCGGTAGCAGGTTACCAGCAGCTCCTGGCTTGTGTCATTGTGTCATCTTGTGTCATTACATTGAGGAAACATGATTATGCCTTTTTTTGTGTGGGGGAAGCTGGAGCACTCAGAGAAAATCTCACGCGTGCAAGGGAGGCAATTACAATTTAACCACGCAGCTGGTTTTCTTAATAAATAAAAAATCCTCAAAAAGTTCAATTCCATCCCTGCACATACTCTAACTAGTGTTGAAACCCTGACAAATCATGACTTACATGTTTTTATTTGTTAGTGTGGGAGGGGGGGGGGGGGACTGGAGCACCTAGAGAAAAACACACACATGCATGAAAAGAACATGCAAACTTTATCACGCAGCCCCTTTATTTTAAGACTGTGCCCAACAAGTTTCTGCCTGATGCTTTTTTTTTGTTCACAGTCACTTGATTTACATTTTGATGCAAAACAATCTGCGCCAAAATTTGGTGAATGAAGACCTCTTGACATTCTTTCCTTTCTTTGGTTCCACTTCATCTACTTCAACCCTTTTCTTCTTTTTGATCCCTGCTTTTGACGTTCTTAACAGAAAGTTCCTCTTGAAGATCTTTTGTCATTCCATCACTCTCCTTTTCAGCCCTTCCATCATTTTCTGTGACAGTTTGTTTTTTCTACTTCTGTTGTCTTTTCACGAGTCTGATCTTTGTTTTGGGATTTGTGGTTTCTCCTTCTTTGGTGATCTTTTCCTGATTCACAGAGTCAGTCTGCACGGAGACGTTTTTCATCTCCTCATCATCAAAGTTCTTTGCCTTTTTCCTCTCTGGCAGGAGACTTTCCAGATTTTTGATTTCTTCCATCATAATTTTGTTACATTTGATTTCCCTCACTGTTTCTTTGAACTTTGACAACAATTGCTGTGTTTTATCTTTGTTTTCCTTCAGTTCGTCCAACTCCCTTTTTGCATCTTCTGCTTTTTTTCCTTGAGTTTGTTCAATTCCCTGATGGCCTTTTTCTTCTCTTCCTGTTTTTTCAGTTTCTCTTTCAGGTCAGTGAGGATGGGTTCATGCTGAGCAGAGATTTCATTTTCAGAGTTAGATTGAGAATTCTTTTTACATTTTTTTTGAGTCTGTTATGGATATAGGCCTATTACATTTATGAATACCCTATTTGGCAAAAAAAAAAAAAAACTCTGCGCACACACCTTATATTGAGGAAGCAGAGGCTGAGGACTTTGAGGTGGGGCTGTCCATCAAGCTGAATTATTCAAGGCAGTCGATGAGCTCCTTAGTGGCAAAGCACCGGGAGTGGATGAAGTCCACCCTGAGCGCCTCAAGTCTCTGTGGAAGTGACTTAGCTGACATGTCTTTGCTGTCAGGAACATTACCACTGGACGGCAGACAGGGGGTGGTGGTTCCCATTTTTAAGAAGATTGACTAGAGCAGGGTTCACCAACCTTTTTGAGACTGAGGGCTATTTCATGGGCAATAAGTGGTATGAAGGGCGCCACAGGACCCGTTTACTAGAAACCTCCTAGCCCCCCCCCACGCAGACACACAATTTGATGCCCTTTTGTGTGCCCTATTTTTATTTGCTCATTTTACACAAAAACATGCATGAATTTTCTAGACTTTTATTACATGGGGGGGTCAAACTCAGTTGCAGAGGGGGCCTAAATCCAAAACACACTTTAGGTTGCGGGCCGAACAAGATGAACATTTATTGAACACACTAAAGCTAAACTTTAAATCTTTCAAACTTTAACTTTTTAAAGATAAGTGTGAATAAAAAGACAGAAATATTAATCCAGAATAACAAATATACTCAGTCAAATGATGCAAATATGAACAGACAAAGTCAAGAAAATATTAATAATTAGTAAATAATCAAATTATTCCGTTTTCTTTGCTCTTTTGTCATTTTTTAGAGCTGAATTCCTGACATTATTCTTAGCAATAAGTTCTTGTCTGCTTGGTGTGTGATGTTCTGTGTGTGTCTCTGGTCCTGTGTGTGTCTCTGGTCCTGTGTTTGTGTCTTTGTTCCTGTGTGTGTCTTTGGACCTGTGTGTGTCTCTGGTCCTGTGTGTGTCTCTGGTCCTGTGTGTGTCTTTGGTCCTGTGTGAGTCCTTGGTCCTGTGTGTGTCTCTGGTCCTGTGTTTGTGTCTTTGTTCCTGTGTGTGTCTTTGGACCTGTGTGTGTCTTTGTTCCTGTGTGTGTCTTTGGACCTGTGTGTGTCTCTGGTCCTGTGTGTGTCTTTGGTCCTGTGTGTGTCTTTGGTCCTGTGTGTGTCTCTGGTCCTGTGTGTGTCTTTGGTCCTGTGTGTGTCTCTGGTCCTGTGTGTGTCTTTGGTCCTGTGTGTGTCTTTGTTCCTGTGTGTGTCTTTGGACCTGTGTGTGTCTTTGGTCCTGTGTGAGTCCTTGGTCCTGTGTGTGTCTCTGGTCCTGTGTGTGTCTCTGGTCCTGTGTGTGTCTTTGGTCCTGTGTGAGTCCTTGGTCCTGTGTGTGTCTCTGGTCCTGTGTTTGTGTCTTTGTTCCTGTGTGTGTCTTTGGACCTGTGTGTGTCTTTGGTCCTGTGTGAGTCCTTGGTCCTGTGTGTGTCTCTGGTCCTGTGTGTGTCTCTGGTCCTGTGTGTGTCTCTGGTCCTGTGTTTGTGTCTTTGTTCCTGTGTGTGTCTTTGGACCTGTGTGTGTCTCTGGTCCTGTGTGTGTCTTTGGTCCTGTGTGAGTCCTTGGTCCTGTGTGTGTCTTTGGTCCTGTGTGTGTCTTTGGTCCTGTGTGTGTCTTTAGACCTGTGTGTGTCTTTGGTCCTGTGTGTGTCTTTAGTCCTGTGTGTGTGTCTTATGTCCTGTGTGTGTGTCTTTGGTCCTGAGTGTGTCACTGGTCCTGTGTGTGATGCCCTGTGTGTGTCTTTGATCCTGTGTCGATTACTTGAATCAGGTGTGTTTAGCCAATAAGGAGCTTCAAGGCCAAGTTGAATGGAAAACATGTAGGACACCGGCCCTTTAGGCCTGGAATTGGACACCCCAGCACTATCCTCTTACTAGGTGGTGGCCCCACTGGACATGTCTAAATCTGCTCCCCGTGCCCCATGCAAAGCACAGCACCGGTTTGTCAAGAACGACACCAACATAAGTTAGCAGACAATCATATCAGTCTGTTTATTTTGTACACACCCACCACTAGCCAAACAGCATTAACTTCACTTCTACTCACAGCTCCCTCACTTATGGTAACACACCACAGATTCCCCACTTCCCATGAGTCTTAAAAGCTGAAGGCGGGGCTAAACCCCAGATCGCCACAATATATTGATTTGCTATATGAGCAGTGCTATTTTTGGAGCATTCCCGTTAAATGATATTTACACTTCCAATCATTTTTTACATTCTGGCTTTAACTGGGACAGTGATCTTTGTGTCTTTAGTGGAAATGATGTAGAAACTGTGGAACATCTTTTCTTTGAATTTTTCATGTAAAAGAGTTTTGGTCTTCTTTTCATAATTGGCTCAAATCCCAAAATATCATTAACCCTTTAAATTGGAATACAATAAAATTCCATTACAATTAATTGACAAAAATCTGGACTTTCTGATTAATGTACTGATTGTAATTTCAAAGCATTTTATTCATACTTGTAAATTCTTAAAGGTGAAACCTCACATTAATGGATTACTCAACCGTCTCAACCTATTCTCTAAATCTTTACATTACATGAATTATAAGAATGTCAAAACATTGTGTAATTTATTTGATCTATTTAAACTTTTGTAATAGACCCTTATTTTTATTATTTTTTAAGTTATATTTGTTTTCTTATTTTTATTTTTTTGTCTACCTTTACCTCAGAATCGATATTGTTGTCATTGACAGACATGCCGTGATTGTTTGTTGAATATTTGGTTCAATTAAAAAAAAAAAAAAAAAAAAAAGTTTTTTTTGGGTGCATTGCACGTACAGGGTTGGTGACCCCTGGACTAGAGGGTGTGTTCCAACTACTGGGGAATCACACTCCTCAGCCTCCAAGGAAAAGTCTATGCCAGGGCACTGGAGAGGAGAGTCCGTCCGATAGTCCAACCTCAGATCCAGGAACAACAGTGCGGTTTGTGGCTGAGTGTAAAGTGGCTAGGATGGAAACCAAAAATGAAATAAAAGATTTTACTGACTGCATTTTTGAAATACTTAACCTCCCAATGTCATTGTTGTTACTCAAATGTCTTCTGTCATGTTGATACCAGATAATCAGTGTGATAGCAATTATTTCATTTACTGTGGGATAGAATTAGGAACTGATCCCTGACATCAGAAACTGAATCTCTTGTTAAAGAGGGTCAAATAATGGAGTGAGACTGACAGAAAGACTTTAACAACGTTTGCTTCTATTAAGGAATTTATAAACTTCTTTATTTCATTTATTGGTTTAGGGAACAAACAACACAACATTGTATAAACCTCATGTTTTAAATCCAATGTATTTTTTCTAAATGAGGGTTGAAGAAACTTCTTACAAATCAGATTAACAATTACCAAATGGAATGCAACAGAACTTCTATTAAAGCTGATCTTTTTCTTTATTTTTCACTACCTAAGCAGTACAAAGCAAAATAAAGCAACAGATAAAATTTACTGAATATTTTTAGGATTTTATTACATGTATTTCCATAAAAAACAAACAAAAAAAAATCTATCTGCGTATGGCTATCATATGTTATAGAATTAAGCTTTACAAAATTCTGAATTGGAGTTTAAAATATTAGTTTGTTGACAATATTACAGTTTTTAGATTAATTGCAATAATGTGGAACTCCTTTTGTTTTTTGCCAAATGAAAGCAAACTGGGGTATTTGCACTTTTTAATTAACCTTAATTTACCTCTAACAATATGCAGGACTAATTTAAAAAGATACAAAAACTACAAATACATTTTTGGAATCGTTGCTGAGTTAAAGTCCAAACCAACAAAAAAACAACTGGATTAAATTTCAGATAGCTAGCTGTGGGAAAAAAAACATCATGTAAAAACAGAACTTTCTAGTCCCTAGTCCTAACATCCTAGTCCTTTGGTCTTACAGGACCAAATATCTTTCCTTCATTTTTAGGGACCACCTACAGTTCATTCCACCAACAAGGATGCCCTCCTGACCGGTGGCTGTTCCAAAGAGCAAAAAGTGTAAAAACACTGCAGTCTGTCCCCACACAATTATTTCATGTTGAAATCAATATATAAAAATATTCCAGTCTGTGCTAAGAAGATGTTTTAAAAGCATCCAGGAGATTGTTGTCTTTGTAATCAACCCAATGGTCTCAGCTTAGCTCTTGCTTCTTCCTTTAGTGTGTTTGCAGAATCGGCTGCTTTAGACACAGCTCGCTGCTTCCAGAAATGATAGGCAGCTGCTTCTCCATGTGGAACCGCACCAGGTGGCCGACACTCTGAAACACCAGGTCACGCGTTCGAACCTGGTCACACACAAAGCAAACAATAGCCTTCAAAACTCCAAATAGTCCTCCACTGGTTATTTGTGCTTTTTATGTGTGAAAGCCAGTCGTCGTCCCCCCCCCCCCCCCCCAAAAAGGTTGAGTCATGGCAACTGGACTTAAAATCGTCTTCCAGTTGCCATGACTTCAAGACAGCGTCCCCTAGATGATTGAGAACCTTCACTGTACCTGACCATGTGGGTCAACCAGCAGAAGATGTCGCACGGTGGCTCCCTCCATGCCGCTGAGTACGTACTGGCCAGAAGCAGAGCTGCTCTCTCTGACCAGGAAATCCCCACTGCAGGTGAGAAGTGACTCTGCTTGTTCTCTGCCCAACCTGTGGCATTACAGGACAAAAGCATTTTTCTACAGATCTTGGTCAAACTAGAAGTCATGGACTGACTAAAGGGAAAAACGTTGATTAGTCACCTGCCATGAAACCAGCCTTCTTTCTGGACCAAGCTCCGGTCTCTGCCATTAGATGGAGAAGTCCATTGCTCAGCCCTGACCTCAGGCTGTGGTGAGGCTGCTGCACAGATAATTAGATAAAACATTACAGCCAAGAAGAGGTGGTTGCTTGAAAAGTCTTAATTTATATTCTAAAGTTTTACACTTTTGGCACTTTTCACCACTTTATGTCCTCATTCCCCTAATTTTCTTTTATTCTAAGTGTTTGTCCATAACTGTTTTTTTTTTTCACTTGAGATCGTGCAAAGGAAGATGTGTGTCATTGGAACCCCTGGATGAAATCACTATTTTATTTTAAAGAACAAATTAGTGTTAACATCTGGGCATGTCAATGAGCCTGTTGCTACAAGATGATGCTTCTTATAGACCTTGACATGTTCTGACACCTGGCTGATTTACAGGACATATGATCCTGTCTAGATCTGTGTGAGACAATACTATAGCAAGGGTTATGCTACCTTTTGCAAAAGATGAGAAGACATGGGGTGATGCAAAAAGGTAAGGTTAGAAAAATACAAAAGTCTGGGAGACAATGAGAACTGACACATCAGATCAGAAAATTCAGAAATAATCTCTTTACAGATGATAACAAAATGTATTGCAAATTTTAAGAAAACAGAGCAAGTGTTATGGGGCAATGCGGCATTTAAAGGTTGAACTTGTGTAATCGACAGTTTATTTAGGGCAAGCATGTTGAGGGTGTGGCCCATGGTTGGGTTTAATCTGATCTGCACTCCTTTTTTTAAGGAAATTATCAAATATGGCTGCCAGAACTGTTGGCAGGAGCGAAGGTTACACAGATCCAAAAAAAGCTGTTTTATGTTTCACCAAGAGATGGCAGCAATGCTGGGGGCCCCCTTTCAAAAGCTCCTGTCTGCTGAATATGGTCTAATTTTGAAAACTATGATTCAATTTTGCCTTGAATTTAAAACCTTTAATGATGTATTAATATTTTTCTCTCTGACATCTATTTGATTAAAAAAAAAACGGCTTAGAAAACATGAAAGTCAGGATAATTTTGGCAAAATTAGATCTTTGTTGAATGCAAAGAAAGTAAAACCACTGCATTACTTTTATTCTAAAATGGTATATGTTTGCATTTGTTAATAATTGTAAAAAAATATCTGGTTGGGAAGGCAGCACTCAAACATCAACCCCTTCTTGCAAAAAGCTTAACCCCCCCCCCCCCACCACCACCACCACCACCTGCCTAAAACGTCAAACATTTGCACTTTATCACATCAAAAGTGTTTATTTTTTTATTTATTTTTTTTTTACAAGAGCAATAGTTTCACACAACAAAGACCCAAAGCTGATCACCTGCAGGTGGCGCTGGAGTTTCGTCTAAGACAGAGCAGTTCTCATACAGTGAAACAGGAGACGAGCTGACCTGCAATTCAGTGAGTCATTAAAACCACCAGCAACCAGCATCACAGACAGAAACAGAAAAGATGGTGTGCTGAAAATTTGTGTTTAGGTGGAAGTGACGGCCAGAAGGGCAAAAAATCTGGTGTCGTGAGAAAAATGTGATGGTTCAATTCTCAGTGAATCATCATCATCATTCTGAGAAGCGAATGAGCACTGCTGAGGAGCATCCTCACTTAGTAGCAAATGAGAGAGGAACTTCCTGCTCAATAGCTGCTCCCCTGTGGCCGTTTTAAGGAGGAAGTGCGAGAGAACTGATGACATTAAATTAATCTGTGATAAGTGGCTTAACTCAGGAAACTAGCTCAGTGTAAAATGAAGTTAATATATTATGTAATGTTGATGCTTACAAACTGATCCATAAATATTGGAAATTTCATAACATTTCAGAGTATTTTTTTCAATGGGAACTCATTAAAAAGTCAAATTGTCTTTGTTGGTGTGTCAGTAAAGCCCCACCTCCTGCTTATCAGCCTTCTGCGCCTCTTTTCCATAAAGATGTAGGTCCTTTTCTGGGATGACGTTGTAATAATCTGGTTGCTCACTAACATCCCTGTCCTGCTTGACCTTCAGACAAGTTGATGTCTCCTCTGGGCACCGTTTAGGACAGATCCTCAGAGTTGATCTGTGAGCAGAAATGCACATTTTGGCAGGTTTAGTTGCTGACATTGAGGGAGAATTTACCATTCAATGCCAACGGCTGAACAACCTCGTGGAGAGGAGAGTTGATGTTTGGCTAAGAAGCTGTCGGAAGCGAGCCTCAAAGGCCTGACCGATGCTGTTGAGAACTTCACTGGCTCGACCATGGGGACACTCCAAAATGTGGCAGGCTAGCACAAATAGGAAAAGGAGTCACGTTGTTTGCTTATCTATTTGTAGAAAACTATATTTGAGGCAGGAAACACTGGTGGGAAGCTTCAAACTGTGGCCTACCTCTCTTATTGAAGAGGTCCTTTGCAACATAAGCCACATAGTTTGTCATGTCCTGTAGATGCATTTTGAGACAGACAAATAAAGGCATGGCTAAATGGAAAATATATATTTATGTACAGAAAAGTCAGCTTGAAAGTATATGCAGTCGTCAGCAAAAGAAACATCCTGAATAATAAAATTTACAAGTCCCTTTTACACAAATCTTCTCATGTTCAGTATTTAGTAAAGGCATCATTGTGTGTTACAACAGCCTTATACTACAATCTATGTTAATCATTTTTTTCTCTGTGTCCTTAACAAACCTGGCCAAACATTTAAAGACTGGCTTGAAGACTCAAAAAGTAAATCATGATTGTTTTTATGTAATCAAGATCTGATGAGTATGGGTCAGAGGAGGGGTTTAAAGTCAGTAAACTTAGGAAAAACAGCCTGTTTTTCTTTTTTTAAATCTGGTTTTGTTTTTTTCAGTCACAGCTCATTTTTTCATTAAATACCTTAATGCTACAATGAATGTTGTTTAGCCAATTTCAAAACTACTTAACTTAAAAAAAGTTTGATGTTGTAATCACACAAATTTTTGTAAAAAATTGTAGCTTCACTTGTTTTTTGTTTTGTTTTGGTTTATGTTTCTTTTTTTATTAAGGTACCTTTTTGTAACTGCTTTTGCTGATGTGAGGTCTAAGACAACAGAACCAAAACTGACAGCAATAACTAATAGATTTTGGTGTCAACTGCATTCTGCTAACATTAGCAGAAGCCAATGCTTGACTGGGCTGAACAGTGGTTAGCACTCTCACCACCCAGCAAGAAAGTCCTGGTTCAAATCCCAGCTGTGACCTTACAGTGTGGAGTTTGCATGTTCTAACTGTGCATGTGTGTGTTTTTTCCGGGCTCTCCAGTTTCCTCCCACAGTCTGAAAACATGCTTCATTGGTTGATATTTTATTGATATTTATATATTGATATTTTTGTTGATATTTTAATTGGTGATTCTAAATTTCCTAATAGGTGTGCATGTCAGTGTGGCCAAGCGGTACCTGGGTTAGCTCCAGCAAACCTGTGACCCCAAAAAGGGTTCGGGAGGTTCTGAGGATGGACTGATGGCATTTGCTGGTAACAACAAACAAGACTGTGGCTGGTTGTTTTTTTTAGACCAAATGAAATGCCTTATTTCCCCCACAAAAAGGATTTTTTTTTTTTTTTTAATACTCCCGACATCAAAAATTTTAAAACTTGTGTTTTTTTATTTATACTATTTCTTACATGTGGGTGGTGTGTTCATTCACCAAAAAGTGTGTTGTTTTCTTGAGAAAAGCCCTTCCTGTTAGTGACAGAGAAATGTCAATATTCATAATCAACTGAGCAGATGCTTTGAGCATACTACAGGCCTATCTTCAAAGCTTTCATCTGACCTAAACTGTGCTATTCCGTTTGTGCGACTTTATAGGTCATAAATATCTATTTTTTAACATTTTAGAAATCAAGCATTATATTCAGATTTATTGTATTAAAATAATGTACTCTAATTATGTCGAGGTTAAAAGAAACACTGAAAAGTGATGATTAGTTAATTTGGAAATAATGTCAGCTATGTTTTCCAAGAGAAATAGCACTTTCATTTTAGAGACAGTTTTACAATAATTTTGAACATTCTTGGTACTCTTTATCATATATATGTTTTTTTAACAAAGCGTTTTTTATGACTTGTACAGTTTTCTCTGTAATGTGTTACAACATAAGAGAAATCAGGAATCATTGTCCTTGAGCAACTGTTTCTGCATAACATGTTTTCATAACCTACACATGATAAGTCAAAGTTATGCTTGCAGTCAACTTAGGACACACATTTACTGAGTGGCCTTTATGCATAAATCCTTTTGCCAAGTTCCAAATTAAATCAGTGACAGCTCCACAATCATATTAGTGAATATAAACTGTGTGAAAGAAAAACACTTGGGAGAAATTGGCAGACACGATGTCTCCTCATTACTATTGACGATGCTTCAGCACTTAGACTGGTTTGTTTTAGTATGTGTATTTGTAGAAATCCAAGTATTGGTCTCTCATTATGTGTCTCAGAAAGAGACATGAATACCTGACTGACCTGTCTGAATTATTTTAGAAGAATAACATATTATACATGAACTCTAACCTACAAAAATATATTTAAGGATGACGATTTTTTTTTTTTAATTTTATTTTTATTTTGAAATCGTTTATTTCAAGCAATCAAGTAGAAACAATACACAAAAGCAATATAATCTTTAGTTATACATTCATACAGTAACTAATCAAACTTAGGATAATCAGACATATTAATAAATATTGCTTGAAAGGGAGTGGAAGGAAGCAAACTTATATAATCCCACCCCGTCATACTATAACCATTTTATTACATGATTTATCAATATCCGGTTCCCAGTATTTATCAGACTTTTGATCAGCAACTTTAAAGCTTGTTATTCTTGGTACCAAAAAGTGGTAAAGCCTTTGCTATGTCCTTAATAAATTGTAGGCCTAGGATGAATGAATTGAGTAAAGTTCTATATTTGCATTTTCTATATCATCTGAACGTTTGTGATGTCAGCACATATTGAAAATTCTCGTTAAAGTAGTCAATTGCCATTTTTGGCCCCAAAAATCTGTTTCATAGTGTCTATTAATGATAGCATGTACTTGGAATACTTGGATGTTATTGTTGAATCAGCAAATTAACTTTTATTGCCTTTTTTATTTTCCATTTTTGCATCGTAAGATGAAGAGGCTTTTGGGAAGTTTCAAAATAATGTTATGTTAAGTCACTTCTGTCTCTCCTTTTTTTGATAAAGACATGTTTTTACCTTTTAACATTATAACGTGATCAAGATTTGAGTCAGGAAATAACTCAATCATGTAGAAATTGCAGGAAACCTATCAGTAATCGATCTAAATCGGATTAGTTGTTGTGCATGTGTTTAAGCATGAGCACAACCCCGCTTATGACAGGACCATGACAGTGTTTTTGCTTGGAAGGAATTACTCATATGAACATACGGGGTCTCCTCCAGAGGCAAATGAGATGGCCTGCATTGGGTGGTGAGCAATTCTCTGTGGGACAAAATCCAGGGGAAAATGGATGAGAACACGCAGTAACATAGAGCATCTAATGCAGATATATCAATGTTACCTGTAATGTTGAGGCTGCCATCAGTGTCACGCTGTTGGTAGAGACAGTGAGGATGACTCTGCTCCCAGAAAACTGCATGTTAATTTCACCCAGAACCGCAGACGGTCCCTTACTCGCGGCCTGGTGATAAAAAACAGCTTTTCAGATGCGCTGATCGCAGTTGTGTTCGGTTCTGTGTGTTTGTGCCATACCCTTTTCGCTTTTCACTGCTGTTTTCTCACAAAGCCTGCTGATTGCCTCACTGCAACACACACACACACACACACAGATTACATACATGTCCAAACTCAGAAGGACAAGCACAGAGATACCTTTGTGAGAATGTGATCCAGTCCACCCTGTGACTTTCATGTGAGAATATGGGAGGAAGGAAACTGCATTAGAAGCAGATCATCTGCTGTTCAGTGATACAAAAAATTCTGCAAAGCTTTTTTCTATTCGAGAAGTGGAGGAAAAACTCCCCCCCCCCCACCACCAAGTTAACAAGAACCAACCAAACAAAAGTATTTGGGAGTTTTGTTAAGTTTAATATGTTTTGGTAGTCATTTAAAATTCTTTTACTTGACAAAATATAACTTACTTTCCCATATTTCAAATCATACAGGTCATGTATATCTTTAAGGATTACTGTGATGAAAGGCATGTGGCCCCCTTCAAATTGTTACGGCTAGGCTGGATTACTGTAACTCTTTGCTAGAGGCGTGCCCTAAAAGTTCCTTAAAAAGAACTTTTAGGGCACAATTGCTAGCAGGAACAAGCAGAAGAGAACACATCACTCCTGTGTTAGTTTACATTCACTGGCTCCCAGTTTAATCTAGAATCGAGTTCAAAATCCTCCTGCTAACATATAAGGTCTTACATGACCCCATTGTGCCTTACCAACCAAACAGAATACTTTGCTCACAAAATGCAGGACTACATTTGGTTCCTAAAATCAGTAAATGTCCAGTTGGAGGTAGAGCTTTTAGCCACCAAGTCCCAGTTTTATGGAATAAGCTCCCAGTTCATGTCAGAGAGGCAGACACCGTTTCTACATTCAAAGTTAGGCTTTTGAGTGTAAATGCAATTGGAAAATGTGATGAACAAACCCTTGTCTTAACTTTTTTTTAACCTGATTTACTGATTAAATTCATATAAAAATGTATACTTAAATATGATTTACTCCTTATTTGTGTCATGATTTCAGAATAAAAGAGAGAGTTAAAAAGCATCAAGAAAACTCAGTGAAAGTTCTTTAAGAGTTTGTTACCTCTTCAAAAATGAACTATTTCAAGGGGTCTACCCTTGAATTAGTTTAAATGAATCTCAGCTCAGTCATGCTGCTCTCATAATATGTGTTCCAAAAAACTCCAAAGCGGAACATGAAGTCTTTTCAGACTGTACTCAGACATGTATGAAGTATCCAGCTGAGTAGGTAGAAGGCGGTTTTCCTGGAAAAGTTCCCCTTCTCCTTGAAAGCAAATTGTATGTAATAGATTACAGCCTCTCTCCAGCTCTCCTTTTAATTTGACTATGAGAGATCATTAGGAGGAAATTTATCTAATTAGATTTTCTGCCACATCATTCAGTCGCGTTGTAGTGAACAGAGGCCGCTGTGTGCTGGCATCCTGTATGAGGATGTCAATATCAAATGATGACGAGAAAGCCCCGGTTTATGAAACATTATACATTTAATCAGATTTCCCCTCTTTGAAATATTTTGTAAATAAGCCACGCATGTCTATCTTGGCAAATGTACGTTGAATGACTTTAGGGTAAAGTCTTTTTGCCTCGCCTCACACTCATCTGCATACAAATATGATCATAAACGTCCAGTGCTGGCACAGTGGAGGTTGGACATTGGGAAGATGTTTGAGCAAAAAACGGTCTTGGCCATCGATAATGGAAATTTATGAAAAATGACCAAAAAATAATCTGATTTTTAACATTTAATTTTACATGGTTTTCATTTTGAGTTATTGTGGAGACAAAAGAGCTGTCTGCAGTTCCGACACTGAAGACGAGAATTCAGAGGATTCCTTACAGCAAATGAGCTTTCTCAAATAAAGTCATATGCATTGGGGGGAATCAAAGACCTATTTCAGGTCATTGTAGAGTTTGATGAAATGTAATCATAATCTGGACTGCAAGGTGGTGCTGCGAAAAGGTTTGAATCCCGGCAGTCATCTCTCCATACATGCAATCCATCCAGGCTCTGCTCCCACAGTCCAAAAACATGCTTCGTCAGTGAACTGGTGACTCTAACTTGTCCCTAGATGTGTGTGAGAGTGACTGTGTCTGCCTGACTGCAGTGTGTTCCCCGCCTTTCCCCAAAAATAGCCAAGACAGGTTCCAGTGACCCCGTGACCCCAAAAGGGATACAGTGGATTACAAAAAAAAGAATGGATGGGGATCATAAACTCAGGATGTCAAGGAACACCAGGATGTCAATCTATTTCCAGCAATTTCTAAAAGTCTGTTGATTTTCCCAAATGAAATCCCTAAAATGTTACTGTTTACTACACAAAGCATGATACATCCACTCTCATGCTTTAAATCTGTAAAGAGTTGTTTTAAACAGTTTTTTTTTTGTGTTTGACACAAAAATGAAAAATGAAGCGGTTGTTTTCCTTTATTATTTCTTTGGCGCAAGTTCCATTTACTTCTAAATGAAGCCAGTCTCTGGAATAATTTGCCTTTCAAGAAGTCCTGTGATCAGTTGGTTGAGAAATATTTATTAGTACTGAAGGCCTCAACAGGACCCTTCCTGTTTACAGATTTTTCTTAATCGCATTACTCATGAACACAGTCATCTTTTTATGAGCCTTCAGCTGTATTGGTATTATTATTTTTTCATTTTTAATGACTGACAGATGAAAAAAAGATCGTTGTGCTCATTTCATATTGATGTTGAATTATCTGGCCTTTTTTTAAAAATCCTCACTGCTTAAAACTTTAACCCAGTGTGTTAAGGAAAGTTTGCACTGTCAGCACAGTCACGTTTGATGAAATGTGTGTGTTTGTGCGGTGTATTGCCTACCGTGTGACCTGCATTCTTGTTTCAAAGTCAAGGGTTCTCATGGATTGGGTCACCTCCACGCTGCCCATGTACTTGGAAAAAAACAAAGATATCAATCACTCAAACAGAAACAGAGCATGAAAGAGCTGATCAAAGGAACTTTGAACAGTCCCACTCACACAAGCCATGAGCTAGAATCCAGCAAACAGTGTAGGCTGATGCCAGGATGAGTAATACTTAGGTCAGTATGCATGCTTGCGGAGGGGGGGGGCAAAAGTGTATTTTATTTTGGAAAGGATAATCCGACCGTCCGTTCTCATTTCCATCAGTGGTCAGCTCACTGGCACTGCTTTATTCAACCGTGCAGACACACCTCCGGTTCTAGGACAGCATTTGCTGATCCCACACACACATGCATGTATGCATGCACACGCACACAGAGCCGATCTAGAGTGGAGCAGGATGAGTCACTACTGCCTACACAGGAAGCTCTATCGGTGAGGGAGGGGTGAACCTACAAAAGTGAATGTGATGGTGTGAAAGGAGCACAGAGAGAGTCCATTCATGTTTCCTGTGCTCATGCGTGTATTGTCGATTCATCAATGAATCAGCTCCATGCTGGGTCAATGACTGTGAGGATAGCTACAAATAGTAAATGATCTGCTATCAAGCAGATCTTGTGTCATTTGTACACGTGGTGCTCTTCCAATAAAGTCATTTCCATTCGTTTATGAGGCAGTTTTTGTTCTAAACCTGTTCATTTTTGTAATTCAGCATGTTTTTAGACTGAAACTACTGATTCTTACAAGTGCAAACTGCAGTTTAGGCACTCGAGATGCAGAAAACCACTTCAGCAAATTCAACCCTTTAACGTGTGCCCATATAATTAGAAATGTATTTAAAAAAAAGCAGACAAAAAGATAAAAATGACGGAAGAACAAACCAACATAAAGGCAAAAGTGGCTTTCTGCTTACTTTATCTGGACAAAAGAGTCTCCAATGCAGCTTGTGAACCTTCAAACATTTTTACACTGCAAGGCCAGCAGGGATGCAGAGCGGTGCAGCACTGACTCATGAGGGACACTGCAGTGACTCATTTTGGGCAAACTGGTTTGTTGTGCATGAAGTGCATGTCCGTCTGAAACAAGAAGTACCTTAACGTGATGGTGAGCTGCTCTGTCGCTTGTCCTCAAGCCTGTCCAGTCATCTGCAGCAGAGGAGGGCTTCAAACAGCACATATGGTCTCTGTGTTGAGAACAGGAAGGACAGGGGAGGCTGGTCACCCGGTGCAGAGTGATGGGTCGCTTTGTGCACAGCAGAGCAGGATGAATGAGGCAGTCGGAGAAGCTCCCATCCAGCGGTTTGTCTGAGTGTCCAGGTGCTGGTTTGTCCCCAGTTGTGTTTGGTTGTACTCCTTGGAGACAAGTGGGACTTTGAGGCTGGGTGCTGTCCATATGGGGAATGTAGTCCCCTAAAGTGGACCCACGATGAGAGGGAGTCCCAGAGCCACGTGGAGCAAAGTCAGAGTCTAAGCACAGGTCCCTCTTTAGGGGTACCATTCTTTGGGGGTGATCCTCCAAAGATGTCAGTGAATCATTCCGCAGACGGCTGTATTTAGTACGCTTCAGCATACCTGCAGAGGACAACAAAACCGTCAGCTGTGTGGAACAGAGACTTTGATCAATCTGAAGTCACTGGCAAAAGACACGTGCCTGGAAAGAGTCCTGGCTGTGATCCTAACCTGGTTTGCTCTTTCATAATCAGAGGGCTTCAACACTGAGATGAAATAAAGAAAATTAAAAAAAAATCAAATTCAGTCATGAATTAGTCTGGCAGCAACAGCGATGACACACCAAAGAAGTGAGTCATGTATAAGAACATGAGGCTCTGGGTAATATTTTGGGTAAAGTGTCCTGGCTTAAACTCAGCATTCAAACTTACCCAAACCGGGCTGCTGTTGTCCTGCGTGCCCAAAGATCCCGTTTGCCCGGCTCCAGTCAAGCCCGGCACCGTCCCATCCACAGACTTTCCCACACACTTCCACAGCTTCACCTCCACAGCAGCTGTTGTCTTCTCTCAGCCACAGCAGAATAGTGCAGATTTATGAATGAACTTTTTTTTTTTTATGAATGAGAGGCTCCAGATCAAGCCCCCCCCCCTCCAACCCTGCCGCTCTGTGACATGAATGTGTGAATGGAGCAGCAGAGGGAGATTGACAGACAGCCCCCGAGGCTCTCTTCCCCCTCCCTCTGCTTTAAACTACCGTCCAATCACAGGCAGGCAGGGTGACTCATGCTCTACACGCACACACACACACACACACACAATCATGCACAAACAGTTAAACACTAAAGCAGGGCCAATAGTGTTGGAGAGCCTCATTTCTCCCCTCTAGCATCACTCGCACCTCTTTGAAAGTGTGTCACGAACAAATGAGGTTTTCACGGCCAAGTCCCCGAAAATGTTTCGCCTCATTTTATTCAAAATTAAAAGAAGGATTTGATCCATTTTATGGTAGAAATTTGTCAGGCTGGCTCGACTAGCAAATGAAAATATATTCCATCACCTATCCATAACCAGACATGTGTTAATCAAACGACTGGTGTTAATCTACAGGAGGAAGGGGATCAACGGGAACATTTGCATTTCTGAGATGGTGATCAGAGTAAAACGTCAAGGCGCTGCTGAAAACATTTACATGAATAAAAAAAAGGATATTTTTTTAACACCCCAATTCCTTGTATTCAAACACATTAAAATTGTTCCATAAAGTAAAAATACTCAATATGTACAAGAAGTTGGATTAAAAATATCACCACTGAGGAGTTGAAAAAGGCACCATAAATATTAATATTTTTAGAACTATTGTGTTTTTTTTAAAGCTCAGTTCTTTTTAAATATTAAATATATTTTCCAAACATGCAAAGATTAAAAATAGAAGAACCCTTTAAAAGGATTTGAATAGGAAAGTCTTGTCCATCCTCTGCTTTTTGTGGACAAAAGCATAATCTGTGAGCAAGGACAATTCTGAACAGAACAATATCTTTAAACATAAATGCAGTCCCAGTGTTAGAATTGAAAAATGCTTCACTAAAAATGTAACATGCAAATGGATAGAAATCTTGAATCAAGTCTTTGGAAGACAAATTAAGATGATTACAGAATCTTGTCTCCACCCAGTGGCCATTTGTAGAACTACATGTAACTGACAGACTTGAGAAAACAGCTGGTTTAAAAGTTGAGAAATCCCCAAAAAAAACTCTTCACTTCATCATTTGAGACATTGTTTTTGTTTTCTTTGCCTTGTTCTGCTTTGACATGGAAAATGGAAGCAAACACCTGCCACACGCAAACAAGCACACCAAATACTAGCACCTCAATTTTGGGTGAGGATTTTGTTTCGGTTTGACTTATGTTTTGTGTAAAACAACCCTAAAAAATTCAGAAAACCCTTTTTTAATTTGTTAATAAGAAACTTTTTAGTTGGCTTATACTAAGCATGGTGCAATATAACAAAACAAATAATGAATCTTACTTAACTAATGCAGAACCATTAGTTATGAGAAAGAAGACGAGCCGGGAGTCCAACTGATTTACTTAAACAACATTTTAATGATGTTAATTCTCAGTCCATATAGAGTAAATGTTAATGTGATTATGAAAGACGGCCTCTAACAATGTGTTCTAGTAATGTACAGAGGGAGACGATCTTAAATATCCATATAAAGACAAAGAACACTGAAAATAAAAGTACTTCATTAAACCATTTTTTCTCCTTATTTGTTGTTCACATTAGTTACGAGACCATTACCAGAGTTGTATTTACATAGTACAAAAACACACTTGCTGTCAATGAACGCACTTCAAATACTTCAATGAAACACAAAAAACAAAAAAAGCGCACGCACGCACACGCACACACACACACACACAGCGTACCTTCAATCAAACCAGAAATACTTTCAATAGTTGGATATTCTTTACACGGACATCTCATCTCTCACATTGCAAACGGCCCAACAAAATACATGATATCCTCACCATTACTGAGCTGATACTGTACTAGAATTCTCTATCAAATATCATGAAATTGGATTCCAATTTTTTTTTTATTTATTTAAATGTAATGCATGGCTTCAAGAGCAGGATAATGGTGGGTTTTTTTTAATAAAATGCAAGATTTTTCTTTTGTACATGTGTATTTACAAACTTATACATTATGGCGTTGACGTCTGACAACGGAAACTTGCAAAACTTGATCGTTTCTCTTTTTAAAAAAAAAATTTAAAAAATCCTTTAAAAATGTTAACAAAATTCAAAACCGCTTGCTGAGGTCAACTCCCAGTTCTCAGCAAGCACCAGTGCTTGTTTTTTGTTTTTTTGGAGCACTGCCAGACTTTATGAACACCGATAACCCTGTTCTCTGGCTTCTCAGCTTTAAATGTTGTAAACAACACGAGGCGTCCCAAAGCAGGACTCCATCTCACTGCTTTGATTCGTCTGTTTATATACTGAATCAGCTGCTAACTGGATTTGGGGAGAAAAAAAAATAATAAAATCCCAAATTGGTTGACAGAAATGGTGGAAGGAGTCTTAAAGGTTCGGCAGTCACACGAGAAAGACAATAAATGAGAGCACTTTTTTTTTCCTTCATAAAGAACAAACATCTGAAATTCAAAGACAAAAACAACCTTTTACACTAGACAATAAGACAAATTATTACATGTTTTAGTAAAGCTTTCTAAAAGGAGGTTATATGCACAAAGTTTGTTTTGTTAAATCATTTCAAATCACCTAAATACAGGATTAGACACTCGTTACTCGGACATTTAAAAACTCTGAAGATTGGAGGGGTTGGAGTGGTTTTGGTGCAACAACAGAACTCCCCCACCCCTTAATAACAAAAGCAAGGATCACTCGGTAATGTGGCTCTTCCTCCCACGCAAAGCAGAAAGATGGAAGCAAAAATATTTACAAAGATAAAGCAATTTAACAGCAAATCTATGCAAAGCATGTGCCTGAAAAAAAAACACACACACGCACACACAACCACACAGAAACACAAGCAGAGCTGTAAACCTTCAGAGTTTTGAATGAAGTCAGATTTTCTCCTCTGTGAGACAAACCTGCATCCAAATCACTGTAAACATCTCTGAAAGAGTTCAAAAATCCAGACACTGTGCTCTGCATTCAAGTGTTGCAGGTATGTGGGCAGAAGAAGAGAGGAGATCTTTACATTTTGTAGTGTTTTCCAACAGCTGCTGGTTTCCGTCCCTCAAATCGAACGTTGGGGTGCGCCCAGGTTGGTCAGAGTCTCTGCTGTTTGATAGATGTATACCTGAGATGATGCTGAATGTCAGGGAGACGGGAGGAAGAGGGATGTGAGACACTGACCGAGGAATGAAGCGAAGACGGAGAACAGACTCAGCCCAAGACTATCTTAACCTCGGCTGGTTCTTTGCTTTCTATTCTGGTGTCTGACAGTTCGGCTGAATCAAGGTCCTCCTCCTCTTCGCCCTGACCCCTGTCCTCGTCCTCCTCGTCCTCCTCCTCATCCTCTGTACTTCCTTGGCTTTTCCCCAAGTTCAGGTTCTCCAGGGTCTTTGATACCCAGGATTCAATGCGGCTACTCAGGGTAGGCACCTCTACAGATATCGGTTCGGGAGTGTAGTCATCCTCTTCCTCCTCGTCCTCATCCTCTTCCTCCAGCATCCCTGGGACGAGGGTGGAGGTGGTGGAAGTGATGGAGGAGTTCAGTGGCCCCCTGCAGCTGCCGTCTAAAGAACCCGTTTCTGTGCTCTGCTGGGAGGCCAGCTCCAAACGGTCATCAGCTCGCACCTCGTCTCTGTCCCCACTGCCCTGCGCCGTGGGCCCCGCCCTCGGCTGGGAGGCGGTGGAAGATGGTGGGGCGGCACTGGCAGGGGCCGCTGTGATCTCACCATCTTTCTGGGGGGTAGGAGGCGCGGGACGACTTGGCTCTTCCTCTGCTGTCTCTGGGGCATCGGAATTCTCCACCATGGTCCTCCAGTTAGTCTCTAAAGACAGAAATGAAGCAGGATCAACTTCCAAAGTTCAGAATGATAACACAATTAAGAAACATTACCTGCACACAGTTAATATTGATTTTGTGCCCGTTTCTATTGGGTGATTTTAAATTCCCCTACAGAATGTGCATTTCCCCATAACTGATGTAGTCAACAATTTGGGCTCCAAAAAAAAAAAAAAAAAAGCACAAAAAAAAAAATCTAAATGTGAGAAACAGTTGAGCAGAGGAACCCAGTATTCCTTACACTTTTGATTTTAAGTAAAAGACTTTAGAGCTGTATCTCAACTTGCTGTGATGATTTCATGACAGCAAGTCAACTTTTGTTTATACGGTTTAGCACTTTTAACAGAATAAGACAAAATTAAACCAAAACCCAAACACAGACAGTTTAAAAACATGAAAAACTGACAGGACCCTCTCAAAGTGAAGATTAAAGTAAAAATCCCCAATGGACTCGGATCAACTCAGAGCTTCCGAATAGAAACGTCTTGATCCGGGTTATAAAGCACTCAGACTTGATCTGACGCAGTGACAAAGGAAGGGAATTCCAAAGACAAGGAGCAACAGGTTGAGGGGAGAAATCTCTAGTTTTCTTTCCAGTTTTTGGAATATTTAAAGACCCACTCCGATCTTCTGTCAAAGGGTTTCCAATGGGTTTTTTTCTTTTATTCGGACTGTGCCGTTCTTAGGTCATAAATCATAAAACCTGTGTCGGTTTTGTAGGACATAGCTTCTGCAGAGCGACAGGAGTTCATTATAAATTAGCCTCTGAGTTCTGGGCAGGACTACTGGCGCAGAGTAAGCCCTCCCCATCTCCCATCACCCATCAGACGAGGAAAACAAAGATGTACGTGATCTAGTAGTCTACAAGCGGATGCATCAGAGTAAAGTGGAGCAGGGAGATAATGGCCCTCTGACGGTAGCACCTACATCCCTGCTACAAGCTTTTTCCTAACGGCATTTATTCATCTGCTCCTGATTCACAATGATTTAAATTAAGAAATACTCAGAAATTGAGTTTTTAATCTTATTTTCATTAAAAATGTCCTCCGAACAGGAGAAAAATGCCACAAGAGCATGCAAAAATCAAAAAGTTCACATGAGTGGGTCCTTAAAAACTTTGGTCTGTAGATCTTAAGGATCAAGCTAAAGCGTAGGGGGTTAAAAGGTCAGTAATCTGAGGTCAGTGGAAAGTAAAGGTTTGCCTGTAACTGGATCTCTTTGCTCTCTTTGCTAAAGATTTACTCTTTGCTGCTCTCCATTTCTTACCGTTTGTGTTTTGATATTTCCACTACTTCCTGTCTACTTTCAAAGCCATATCCTGTCCCCCCTCCTTTGTTTATTTAACTATGGACAACACATGTTTGGAGTTGGGTCTGAACTCTGTTTCTATACTTCAGGTTCACCATGATTTGGCAATAAATAAAGACAACTTTAAAGGTGTTTAGTCACTGTAACTGAGGTTAAGTCAAGTCTGTTCCCCATAAAAACAAGTAGATTTATATCTTTATTGCATATAAACATACTTTGGTGCAAAAATCCCCCCTCCTCCCACACCCAGTACCAACTTTACTTCAACAAACTAAATGCAGGAGTAAACTTGTTAAAAAAACAAACAAAAAAAACAACTGAGTCATGGAAACATGAGCTTACCGTACTCCTTTTCATTGACCTCAGAGATGGGCTCAGACAGGATGGAACAGAAGGAGATCGCTGAAGCGGCAGAGTGGTTGCGGGAATGCCCCATGTGGTGTGGGACCTTCTTGTCATGTTTCAGCGCCTCCTCTGCCTGCTCTTGCTCAAGAGCTGACACCATTTCCTTGTAAGCTTTCCTGGCCTCCTCTGTCAGAGACACCAGCTGGTTGAAGAGCCCCTGAAAAACCAGGTAACCATGTTTAGACATCTCCTTTCTGTGGAAACCTTCTGTATAGTTCGGCTTTCAAATCCATCTTTAAACATTTTATTATTTTATTCAGTAAGGCAGGGCAGACTGCTCAACACTCGGCGTTAAATTAGCAAACCGCTCACTGGAAAACATATTTCATAGGCAAACAACTAGTGGGACTCCAACTGAGCCTTTAACTCACCTCGGCGCCAGAATAGTTGAAAATTCCAACAACACTAACAGGCACCAGCTTGTTGACGCACCGCCCAAGAGCCTTTCTGCCCAAAGCAAACACAAAGGGGATCTCCTGCTCCCTTGCCATGGCAATCACGTTATATAAAGCTTCATCTAAACCCCCTGTAACGCAAAAAACAAAACAAAAAATAGAATTAGATTTAAATTAAAGATCAGGAAAAACACAAAGCAAAGGCTTGACTGGCTAAAGTTATAGGATGACATTCTGGGAACTCAAAAAACTGGAATAATCACTGCAGGTAAACTCTTGATGTGAACATTAACCCCAGCACAGTGTGGAATGCTTACCTTTGGCCTGGATCTTCTCACAGTTAGGAGATATAATAACACACTTTATCTTGTGCAGCTTCATATGCTTGGTGACCTCTCGGAGTCCCATCACGAGGCGGCGCTTTGATTTGGCCTTGCTGGGATCCTTCTGGTAGACCCTTTCCTGGAAGCGAACCAGCTCCTGAAGCAGCAGAGTCACACTCTCATCGATTTCCTTGCTCAGCACCTGGTTACAGTACCTGAAGACAGAAGACAAACCGCAACGAGAGAGGGACAGATTCAGATCTGTGATGTTCGTTTAATTGATTGTGTAATAAAAATGTAAGATCCAACTCCTAAATGTTTAAAAGAATATCCAACAATGAACAAAACTTCTGTGCGTACAGTATTTGTTGCAGCGTTACAGAAGACATCATTTACTACTTGATTTTATGAATATAATAGGGGTGCAACTGTGAATTGATATATATTCCTACAATCCAACCAAACGGATCTGTCTGGGGGAAGTTGTTAATGGAATCAACCTCTACCATTATAAAATAGTTTAAAGACAAAATAAATCAATGATATCAAAATCAATTGATTACATCAATTCAAATTGTCTCAATAAAACACCATTTGGATTGCGGTAAAGTAGGTTTATTTAATTATAGAGTACAAATGACCATTTGTCATCACAGCGGACAACACGAGTGTGATGTCAGCAAAAACTGATCAGTCCATCATTCCAGTCTAATGTGTGGACTGTGGTCACAGACATGTGACCATACAGTGTGCTAGAATGTTCTAATAATGTTCCCTTTTGGTAATTTTGATGTGGAAAAACAATAGCGGGCTGAACTTTAGGAAGCTAAAATGTGAATAGATTTGACATTTATTCTTATTTACTTGTTTGTTTGTACACATTCAATTGACACTTTATCATCTTGCAAGAGATCCAATGAATCTGGAAAACTTCAGCTGCTCTGTTCAGTACCACGAATTTATCTCCGAGTCACACTGGTTGATGTTTTGGCTAAAGATGTTCTAAATCCATTTTAGATCAGTGAATCAGATTGTTTAAAATTAACCAAAAATCCATAAATTATGATATTAAATAGTTGTTAAAAATGAATCGTTATACCCCAAATATCTAAGCCTCTGAAATGGAGGAAACTGATTATGTGATATTATGGTAGGTGTGATCGGTCTCAAACTAGCATGACGTAAACAGATTGAAGTGGGTTGGACCAAGCAGCAACAACAGATTCTGATCACGATCAGATTCTGATCTTTCTAACATCTCAGGTTAATCGAGCCTCTAAGCTCGACAGATTTCTTTGAGCATCCTCTCTTTTTAGCACATTGTGTTCTGCGTCCTGATTGGCTGTTGTCAATCTCCTCTGTGCCTTGTCTTCTGTACAGAAACTGTTTAACTTTCAACATTAACATACATTTTCTATCGCGATCAGATCTTTGTTTTCATCCCACAACATTGGACTCACTTTTCCACAAAGGTTTGGGAACTTTAGGAGTTTTAACAGCAGAGAAAAGAGGGAAAATCTTTATGTCTGTCAGAGAAAAGTGTAGAAAGAGTGTAGTGAGGAGTTTGACCGTCTTCAATCTGTAATAATTGTAAAAATAACTTTGCTGATTTTGGTTATTGACATTTATTAGAATGAAACAACCAAGTGATTGTTTGCGGGATTATTATTTTGGTGCAGACAATTGTGGTTTTGGCAAATCCAACAGAGGATGGCAGTGGAGTCATGTAACTCCAACCGCCAGAAACCAGTGATGCACAAAAAAGATGAAAAATGAACAGACACGATGTCTCTCCTGATCAAATATCTAGAAGAGGGTTAATAAATGGTCAGTCAGGAGGATGAGTCATGCTCCAGAGGCTTTAAATGCAAAATGTGGTGGAGAAGTACGGGTTGAGACAATGGTCCTTCAGCAGACGGAAGACAGTGGACAAAGCCGGGTTTGAAACGCCTAGCATACATTTTTTTTGCTGAGCCAAAACAAAATCCTAGAAATGTCAAACTCTACAATTCTTTATTGTATCCGTTGACTCCTTACACTCTGGTTCTTCTCAGAAGCAGTGCTGTGTGATGTTCGAGTGGGTTTGATGTTGGGAGAGGTTTTCTGACATTCAAATGCCAGGGATTCTAGCAAAAAGGACTGTGGATTAGGAGTGAGCGCTTACTCTCTGAATCTTCGACTGTGGATCTTGGTGATGGCATTTGAAGCCATTGGACTCCCGATCCCGGAGCTGGCAGGAGAACCCTGAGACACCGGGGTGATGCTGTAAGGGGAGTTCTGACTGGCCGGGGACAGAGATGCGTCACTGGCCACGCTTAGACCATTTTCTGCAGAATTTAAAATCAAGACATTTGGTCAGTTTGTGGATATTTTCCATCAAAACAGAGAGAATATTTACTCTACACGAGATATTTTACTTGCCTTCCTGGGAGGCAGCTTCACGTGAAAGATCATCAGTAAAATGTAGACACTCATCCCCGCTTTCTTCCTGGCCCAAAGACTCTTGCTCTATGCTTGACTTTCCTTTTTTCCCCTCGCGTTCCTTTAAAATGATCTACATAAATAAAAATATATATTGTTAATTGTACTGGAAAAAAAAAAGCTTCTTTGATTACTAGAACTCCTTGCAAAACCAGCCTTTTTAAGGGCAGTTGGTCGCTTGACTTTGGGGATCTCTCGCTCTTTCCCCCTCTTGACGCGGGGCGCTGTAGAGTCCAGGGGGTTATGTGGGGCCGAGTACTGCTGATGCCCCCTCAGCATGGATGGCAAGCTGGAGGAGCCTGAGTTGTAAAAAGGAGTGGTTGTTCCCACTGGAAAAAAAAACAGCATGGACACATAATGCATTTACATGCAGGGGTTTCAAATAAAAAACAAAAAAACTCATGAATGGCAGAGTTTGCGCATACAGGTGAAAGACACGGGCTTGGTGTTGTTGAGTTGCCTGGCCTTCATCGCCTGCTGTTGTTTTTCCAGGGCTGCCAACATGTCTCCCAGATCCAGCTCAACAGAGGTCTTACTCTTCTTCCCCGCTGCTTTGGTGAACGCTTCCTGTAAAACGAAGAACGAAAAGCTCATCTCCATCACTCTGCCGGCTAATGTAAAAAAAAAAAATCAAACATATTGATAATCGTTTAATCTTTTTTATAACAAAGATGAGAAAATCCTTGTTTCTATTTGCCCTTTAACTTCTACACCAAAAATAATTTATTGTGGGTTACAAATCCACCTTTAGAGACGTCAGATGTATACAAATATATGGAAACTCACATTTCTATGCAAGGGAGACTAATTTAAGAAATGTAACACAAGCAAAGCTTTTTTTTTATTTATTTAACCAGATGAGCTATAAAGAACATTTTCTTATTTACAATAACTTAAGGTAAGCGAACAGATTTAAGCAAAGAAAAGGATGAACCAACGATGAGATGGTTGTCCAGATGAATACCTGCAGTTTCTTTTGCTCCATGCTGATTTCAGAGTACTCCTGTGCAGTGGCCAGAGCAGCCGCCAGAGCCTTCTTTCTCTGGCTCTTGGCCCTCTTGGGAACAGAGGTAGTAATTGGAATGGGGGTCTGCACAATGTTGATTGGAGAGTTCTCTGGTAGGTTATCCAGCTGTGATGCACATAGAGGCACATTAAAGTGACAACCTTCTTATGAGCCAACCCTCTATTAGGTTTAGACTTTTTAGCTCATTTTAAATATTTTAATATTTTTTTATTTATTTTGCATTTATTAATTTATCCACTTTATCATATTTTATGATTTTACATGGGGCTATTTATAATTCATTTGAATATTCCTTATTTAACTTTTTATTTATTTTACTAATTATTGTTACTTTGCATTTTTGTTTCCAGAGCTTCCTCAGTTGGGTCCCCTCCCTCTGGGTCGGCTGCTGTTTGGCCGCTGCAGCTCTAGATGGGAACCTGCATCGCCACCTTGCTGTGGTGTTGCGGGTTCCCCTCCTGTGATGCTGCATCTGGCTGTCTATGCAGCAATCCACCGAAAGGGACGTTCCAAATATGAACTTTTACAAACAAACTTTTTTTCTGTGCTCAGCCTCTTTCCCAAAAGTTTATCTGCATCAATTAAGGGGGTGGGAGGCCTGAATGGGATTAGGGGTTCTGTGTGGTCCAAGGGAGGGGGCATAATTTCTATTTTTTATATTGGTCTTTGTGTCATGTTCTATATGAAAAGTGATATATAAATAAAGACTGATTTGATCAGACATCTATATGCAACAAGAATGAAGAGCTTGAAGCAGACCACAGCGAGGGTTATGTCCCATCAAAAGCTGAATAACAGCAGATATGGCAACATCTGAAATCCTAATCAGTTATTTTTTTTTTTTAAATGAACCAATGCCGATGTCCAGGATGGGGAATTTCTCGGAATGACGGAGAAGATCTCCAAAATCCAAGCAGTGACAGATCGCAAAATGTAAGTAAACTAGCTACTGGTATCCAACTTGAAACAGTTCAAGTTAAAATCACTGCTTAAGAATGTTTTTAAGCTCATACCATGATCACACATATATATCTGAAGTTGCTTTTGAGATATAAATGACCAATCCAAGTCAAACTTGTTATTAAGATATAAACCTTCAAATCTTGGCCCCATATGTGTTTGTGTTGTCCAAGATTAAGAATAAAATACACTTGTGTTTAAGCAGTCTTCGGGGGCTGCTGTGTGCTTTATGTACTGGCGTACCAGGTTTTTGGGCAGTTTAGGTTGTGTGTGTGTCTGCGGGGGAGCAGGTTCTGGTTTGGTGCTGCGTTGAACAGACCCTCCAGCAGGTAGATCTGGAAACTCATCTTCATCCTAGAAGATAAATGAATTTTTTTTGTCTTTCAGCACCACATGGCTGATTTAAAAAGGTGAACTTTTGTGATTCACAGGACAGGAACCCACCTCGAAGTAGAGGGGCTCAGGAGTGAGATCGCTGCCTGGGACGGCTCCCGGCTGCAGCCTTTGTTCCGGCTGGCTGCATGACATGCGGCCTGGATAGCCACTGTGAAAATCCTGAAAGGCAGAAACAAACACGACCCACATTTAAACCCACACATATCTGGTGCAGTGTCTCTGAAAAATATAAGTGAGAAGAAAAATACACCAACTTAAAGGAAGGTTAAGGAAAAACATGCGTTTATTGTCTCTCAAAAGTGGCAGGTTCTATTCCCTTACAAAACAGATTTGTGACCATGTCATACCAAAGAGAATCAGGGCAACATTTAAGAATGAGACCTAAACAAACAGTACAATTGTTCCCTTTTTTTCCAGTATTCCTACACTTTTATAAGTAGTATGACATATCTAACTTTCCTAACTTGAGATGAAGTCAAAAGCATGAAAACATGTTCAAATGTACAGGGGTTTGAACAAAAGAAAATGTAGAACATTTTTTAACATATTTCTTTAAAATAAAGATTTTGTTTTGGTAAAATGCTCACATTTAACCGTTTCAGTGAATAGTTTGGCCTTAGCCTATAAGAAACCAGACTTAAAAATAAAATTCTGTGTATTTGACTACAAACCAAGAAGACCACAGAATCCATTTCTGTTATTTTTTTGTTACACTGATGTCTCTTAAAGTGTGGATGCCATGCTTTGAACAACTTTGTCAAATAAAAAAGCCCTTTAAACGCTGATTCTATTGATACCAATAGTTCGCGTCGAAAAAAATCCGAAGCATATGAATAATAGACATCTTTCGAAGGAATCAGAGATTTGAATTTGCCGCTAAGAGCGCAGGCTGGAAGTGACCCTGATATGACCTGTGACGTCACGAAAGGCATTGACTTCCGTAGTTCCGCTTCGGACAGCATGTAAACAAAACAGGTAGTCTTCGTTTCTCTCGTTAATCATCGTTAATTCTCGTTAATTCTCTGTTAATCATCAACATGCCAAGTCGTTGTGTGGCAGCTGGATGTAGCAATACTTCTAGTGAAAGTGTATCTGTGTATAAATTCCCAAACTAAGAAACGCTGCTGAAACAATGGACAAAACAAGTTCAGCGCACGTCCGAAAAACAGAAACGCCCAGTACCAGCACTGGCAGGAGCCAGTACAAAAAGAGAAAATCTGTGACCGAAAAGCTGGCACAAAAGAGAGTGAGTTTAACGTTTATTACATAATGTATTTATTACAAAAGAGAGTGAGTTTAACGTTCAGTGATGAAAGTCTTCCGGGAATTCCCGGAAATCCGGGTTTTTGAGCAAACCGAACGTACTTTCCTGGAAATAAAGACCTGATCTCTATGGACAAATCGCTTTCCGGATGAAAAAATTGTCTTAAATCGGCGAATTTTAGCTTTATTTTCTATATTTCTCTGCGGATCACTTCCTCTATGGTCGCGGCTATCTCTCGTCTACCCGGCCTAATTGACCAATGACGGGACGTTTTAGTTGCTTTCGGATGCGTCGACGGCTCTGATTGGCTCTGTCTGTACCACGTGGTCAGCGTGACGGATCCCCTAGAGACCAAAACTGGGGACACACGCTAAACTTTCACAAACAAATCTGAAGAGTTTGCGATCAATAATGCGGGCATCGTCATTATTGAGCGTGGTCACGACCTCAGTTGTGAGAAGACGATAAAAAAAACGAATTTAAGTGGTCTTGGCTGGAAGACGGTAGCATCACTCTGTGCTTCGCTATCGGTGCTAGCCATGTTGTCTGCCTTTCGTTACGTCACAAACAGGGCGGCGCGAATTCGGCGGAATGCGTGAAGCCGGCGGCCGTCCTCGTTGTTTATATCGCGTTTTTCGTTATTTATTCTTTTTCGAAAAATATTAAAAACAATCGCAACATGAAATAGAGACTATTTACTATATATTGGCTGATTAAAATAGGCCATGTCACCCACACTTTAAGGGTTAAAGTGTAAAGTTGCTGAATGGCAGCCTCCTTCACATTGGGACTTTTGTGCAGACCCATTAGAACAGTGTTTTTCAACCATTTTTGAGCCACGGCACACTTTAACCTTGACAAAAATCCCGCGGCACACCAGCATCCAGAAAAAAATAAAGCAAAAACGCCCCCCCCCCCCCCCCCCCCCGCAATCTCACGTGCATTTTCGTGATAATTGTGGCAGAAAAAGATGGAAGTTGCAGCAGTTTTTTCTAAAAGATAAAATAAAGATAAGTTAGAAAATTAAAAATATGTTTGATGCGTGTTCTTTGTGGTTTCAAGACGTATAACAAGGACAACTCATTGTAAGCTCAGACGCTGTTCCTTAAGCCAATGCATCATGGGAGATGTAGTGTAAAATCTGACGCTACAGGACAGTAAAGGCAGAAAGACTAGCGTCTCTGAGGTTCATTGTTTTGTTCTCTTGTTCCACGGTCTGACACCGGATTCTGTGGAAAGCTACACCGCTAAAGACGAGCTTTAGCTGGTATTTTGTTAGAACTGAGCGACTTTATGAGAAGAATCTGAACAAGGAAGTTGAGACTTTAACCACTTCTGATTGGCCAGACTGATGACATGTGATTAAGCCTTCAAGAATGATTGGTGGACACAGTTAAAAGGGAGGGGAGGGACTTTTCCGCAAACACCTCTAGTTGTAGCTAAATCGCGGTAAATTCATTCTTATCAAAATGTCTTTAATAGAATCAAATAAACACAAAGAAAAAATTATTTTATGATCTTTTATATTCTTAATTACTCAGTGTTTTATCAGGGCCTGTTTGGATGAAAAAAGAGCTGATTTCCTGGAGATGGGAAATGTTTTTAGATCAGTTAATGAGGGCAATTCCCCACGGCACACTTGACCATCTCCCACGGCACACTAGTGTGCCGCGGCACACTGGTTGAAAAACACTGCATTAGAAGATTGCTCCTTTAAAAGAAATCAGCACACAAACATGCTGCTGTGGAGGTTTTCCTGTTTTGTTTTGTTTTTTGCAAGAAAATATCTTAAATGTAAAAGTTTGGCTTGAAAACCAGTCCAACAGGCGCTTCCTGTAAATGGTGGTTCATACAGAAAACACTTCTTAAAACAGGCGTCTTTAACTTTCTAGTCTTTTTTTCTTTTATTGTTGTCAGATTTATCAGACAATAATATAATAGGCCACAAAATGTGGCAAATTTGTTGGAATCATCTTAAAGACCGTTTAATGTACTTGACTTCAACCCACTCAATAATTATTAGAAAAGGGGATTAGCAGACATGACAGGTAGGATCAATTTTACCTGAGAAAAGTTTCTTTGTTCTGGGTTCTTCCTCTGATCCCCTCTGAGAAAGTGTCCGTTTCTGTCTCCCCAGGTCTTTGGAGTTGCCTGAGATGCCACATTTACCCAGGAACCTAGAAAAAATTAACCCCCCCCAAAAAAAATCATATTGTCAACATAAAAGCAAAGTTCATGACAAATATATTAATAGAGAAGTCTAATAGTTAGAGAAGTCATTTTAAACCACTTTAAGACAAACTTACCTGTCACTACACCGCTCTCTACACCCTGAAACAAAAGACAATGAAACATGTTAGAAAAACAAGCAACAACAATAAGAAAAATACTTCTACTCCATAAAGCTGTCAGGACAAAAAGCTGCTATAAATACAATATAATTGGTCATCATTGACCTTTCGTGTAAATGTTTAGCACATTGAGTCACTTTTTCTAGTGCCTGACAGTAACCCAGACAATTGAATACTGCACTTTGAGTCAAAGTTACAAAAGTTTGCACCATGACTCAAAGTTAGTAAATAATTTGAACGCTCGTCATATATTGTAAGTACTACCCTTAATATAATGTATAAAATGCAGGTTTCCTATATTTTTTATACAAATTAATTAATCTGCTATTTCTACTGCATATATCTTGAGTTCCCTTGAGACATGGATTTTAAGCTTTCAAGTTTAACCTTAGCAAGAAAAAAAAAAACAAAAAAAAAAACCTCAACATAATCTCGCACTGGTGTGTATTCTGCTCATCGGTTTGATTTTCATGACCCACTTTAAGAGTAGGGGTTGCCATTGGTCCTCTGTGTCACTTGCATACGATGGGACTCCTATTGCTGTGGCACAGGCTGCTGGTTGATGCCAACTTCTGCTTTTCACGTGACAAAACTTTACTGGCTCCTGATCATCTACATTTATAACACAACGTACCATAGATGGGGCTGTGTTCTCCGCGGTCCGGTTCGTTGCCCCGGCTGCCTGGTTGTGTTTCGGGCTGCAGTAGCCACTGTCGCTGTCTATGTCTGCCTCGCTGGCCCCCTGTTCATTGTAGCTTTCGGCTGGATGGGAAGCCCGTCTTCTTTTAGTCCGGTTTTTCCACAGCAATGGGCTAACCCGCTCAGCGGCACACCGACCCGACACCTCGCCTGGGAGATCTGAAGGAAAAAAAAAAAAAAAAAAAATACTCAGAAAAGAATACGTGCAAAACAACAATTATCACACACACAAAAAAGAAGATTAAGGACCAATTCATTCATAAACTTATTAAGAGTGAAGAACTAAACAACTATCTTGGACTAGAAGAAAAAAAAATGTAAAGAAAAAAATCCAAACTGACAGGCTTTATTTGTTTAGGAGAATTGCATCGTGGAGGCCTGAGTTTCACTCATAGTAACCCTTAACTGGAATCTCTGCATTCCGTTTCTACCATTGGTTCAAATAGTATCCCAACAACTTGCAGGACTAGAAGCTCGTCATACTTTCTTTGTCCTCTGGCATTTAAGTTTTAAAAAAACAAAATCAAACTTAGCATTTCCAGAACTGATGTAACCTAATGGTTTCAGAGCTTGGGTTTTCCCTCGCTGGTTTAGCAGAAAGTATTTTGCAAAGTCGTGCAATAAACCAGCTGTCTCTGTAGTTGTTGCAGCAGTTTTCTTACCAGTCTGCTGTGCTGCATCCACCAGCATCACATTCTTGGTAATGCCATCAGGTCCTAAGGTGCACACCTCCTTCTGCACAGCTACATTTCTTGTTGGAGGCCGACGACCCCGAGCAGCTTGGTACACACCCAAATGTTGCTGTCAGAAAACACAAACACTTAAAAAGGCTGATAAAATAACAAATTTGTACAAAAGATTGAGTCAATATAGCAGAATTGAATAAAAGTGCATATCTTTTGTACCTTTGGGGGGACATTAGATCGGGCCATGCCTCTTCCTCTTTGACTGGCCATTCCATATGCGAGTCCGAGGGACAGGGGCCTTTCGTTGACCTCTGCTGAGACAGGGTTGACTACACCTGCTTGAACTGGACCTGCGTAGGTGCCTGGGAAGGGCTGGTAAAAGCCCATCACTGGTTGGCAAGGAGCAGGCATGAACTGGTAGTAAGTGTAATCATTGGACACAGGAGGCTGGGGGGAAGACATGATGGGGTAGGCCAAGTATGGAGCACCAGGGGTGGGGTTAGGCTGCTGCCAGCGCAGCTCCCCTCCATTGTATACAGGATGTTGTCTGGGGGAAAAAAAAAATAATGTTAATGTCATTTTCAGAATTTGCCTCTTTATTCTAACAGCATCTTCTAAACGTTGCTTTTCTCAGGTCACAAACAGCATGTGCTAGTATGCTAATAAAGATCCAGATGACATTTTTGCAGCTCGTCTACGATAGTGGGGGGGTTTCCTTGCATTCAAATGGTGGGGAAGGAAGCGAAGGAGCGGATGCATGCAGGATGCAGCACCACATTTTGGACAGAGGAAGAGCCACTGGAAACATTGAGGGGGTTGTAGTTCTATTTCAGTTCCATTCATTACAAGATAGTCTTGCAGCAAAAAGCAATGAGAGGGATCAAAGTTTAAATAGATATCTAGATGATCAAAATGCAATAAAACACTGGTATCGGTCTACACTTGCTTAAAATAATAAAAAAATATATACGTATATTAGAAGGCAAACATTTGTTCTTTGGACATTCAAAGTTCACTTATCGACAGATTGCATGTATGCTTTAAGAATGACAGTTGGATGGCCAAAATAAAACCAAGAAGCACTAGTGCCTTTAGTTCAACTTTGAAGAGATTCAGCAAATACCTGTAGAGGTTTATCCTAAAACCTGTGACCTCTGACCCCGGCCCAAACACTGATAGTATAAGTACCTGCTGGGTTGGTTCTCCTGGACAAAAGGATAGCAGGTGATGAGGTAGCTGGGTATGGATGTGGCTTCCACCCCTCCACTGCCTCCTCCGATGCCTCCGCCTCCTCCACCTCCTGCTTCCCCAGAAAGACTCATGCCGATTATAGAACCTTCAAAACCTTTCCTCTGCGGGATAAATGGTTCGACTTCAGGTGAAAGCTTCACATCCTGCACAAAGACAAAACATCAGCCATTACTGTCACACAGCAAGGAAAGGCGGGTAATTGCTGGCTGCGTGATGTATGAGACACAATTAAGCCCTTCTCTTCAGGGTAAATGACTTTGTCACGTTTCTAGCCAGCCAGTACATTCTCAGTTTGTTTTTTTAGCTGCTTCATTGCTGGGTGGAAACAAAAAATATCATGAAGACACAGCCAGAACAGTGTGTCCGAGTGAAACTTCTCCAATAGGTTTAGATTATCTGCAAAGCAATTTTTTCAAAATTGAAATGAACAATAAAAATGTTTTAGAAAGTAATCTTGAATTATCCTACTTTTTACGTTTATAAGTCACAAACCATAAACTTCTCACTCGGACAAATATTGTGGGTTTGCAAATATAGAAAATTGAGAGAAAATTTAGATCTAACTCCTCATGTACTGAAGATAAGTAGAAACATGAAGGAGAAGAACGCACCATGATATAAATTAATCTGCTGCAGGTTAAAATCAAGGTATTAAACCACTTCCGATCACTTTTGATGTAATAGCTAAATAACCAACCAGTAATGAATAATTTAAAAAAGATAAAATAATAAAAAAGGTCTTTTGTGCATTTAGAAAAACTTCTATTGTGGTTGTTTTTATCTTTTAACTATCCATGGAAAACTGCAGATTCAAATTTATGAAACCTAATTTATAAAACATTTGTCATACTGAAGTAATATAAAGTGCTTCACAGAATGTAAACATTTTTCAAAAAATTAATAAAAATTAATAAATGTGTAAAAAGGAATATTAAGCTGATAGCAACAGTGAGTTCTAAACAGAGGCACCATCGAGCAGAGACTAATCTATTTATATAGTAGCTCGATTATCTCATTTAAGATTTTACATCATGTTTTTAATTTTGCTGCAGTACTCAGTTTTTACATGACAGAAGAGCGACTTACTCCTCTGCCACAGATAAAAAAATAAATGAATTTCTCACAAGTAAAATTAGCCACTGTACAGGAAAAAAAACTGACACAGAATGGCTATATCAAAAACCAACAAAAAATGTTAAACATTGAAATCTTCAGATAACCAAATTAATAATTGGTAACTTTTTTTTTTTTTTTTTTACAACATAAGATAAGACCAAAAAAAGGAGAAGGGGCACCTGAGGACAACTTTAGACTAGGACACATAGGATTGCATGTTTAAAACATATTTCTGAGTAAAGAAAAATAGCACTTTGCAAAAGATCAAAAATAAATGCTAGACAAATGTGATTTAAAAAAATTATTCCCTAAAAACTGGATTAATCTCAGTATTTTATTTAGTTTTGGGGAATTACTTTCAAGTTGTTTGTTCTTTTCGTTGTCACGAGAGTGTGTCATTTGCACCCCAGAGTGTCGTCCTCTGTTTTACAAGTTTCATTTTATCTTATTTTGCAAAGGATCTGAAGAGGTGACAGGGTTCAGTACACAAAGGCGCCACTTTCTCAGAAACTGTGGTTGGAGCATATCAATGGAGTTTCAGTGCAACCAGTGGATGTCACAAATGGCTATTGTTTCCCACGGCTACTGTCTGTGGGTGGATCTTGGTGATCTTATCCTAAGAATCAATCCTATCCAAGACAAAACAAATACAGCCTCTTTATTTTTTTAAACCACTTTTATTAAGGAAATCAAACTATAAATGAAAAGTTATGTGGTTGAAAAACCTCAACTATCAGTAAAATCATACAAGTCTCCAAAAGCACACGTGTCAGGTTTGGTGCTGCAGTGCCTGTCCAATGTTAAAGTGAAGCTAAGGCAGCATTGTTATAGGATTAGGTTTGAGAGGATCAAGTAGGGACAGTACGACTGGATAAGCTGACTAACATAGACTACATGTGTTCCCCGATTGCGGTTCTTGAACACAGTAAAGTGATGGGAAAACTACAACAATAAGAAAAGACATTCTTTCTGAGGCGACACATCCTTGTTTCAACGACTGTTGAGAGGATTACTGAGAATAATTGTGGCTGTGAAAAACACAATGAGGTCAGACCCAGATGTGCATCCGTTAGGGGTGACAGAAGATGGCTGGATGGACTGATCTAACAAGCTTCTGTTTGTACAAGGATTTATTTGTACACATGACATGATGGCTTCAGAATTTGAATGAAAGCAGGGTGGACTGTGTGCGGACGGCACAGAAAATCCATTAGAACTTCTCACATTTATGGAAACGGGGCCATCATGACAGTCACATTGGCCATTTGTCAAGAAGAAGAATAAATAGAACGGAGTGTTTCAATGATCTAGGCCCAAGACACATCTCAAACTTGTTGATGCATCTTTTATTTGAATGATTACAATATAATTTACCCCAGTATATCCCAAAACCTATTATATTAACTTAAGCCGTTTAGATGTCATGACTTTGAAGTGTTTTGGCGCCTTCAATCAATCAGATCTTTATTGTTCCAAAGATTCCAGAAAGTCTAACTGAGGGTAACACTGTTTACAGATTTAGGTAACAAGTTTATCTTAACCAGTGGGAAAAGAAGAAAAAAATAACTAAACAAAACGGAACACCAAACCCAACTTTCTGCATATCTTCCCACTGCAAAGGAATTGCACGCATGCAGAGGAACAAGCCATTCCTCTATTTGAGAACAAGAACCGACTCCACCTCTCATTTTTACAACGCTCGTTTGGGATTTTACTTGCTCACTAAAGTGAGACTTTTTCCGCAGACGGCATTAAAAAAATAATTTCGGCAAATGATCAAGCATTTCAGCTCATCTAACAAGCCAAATCAAATGACAGCTGATGTTAGCTTTGGTTAGCTAGTCAAGCTAGCTGTGTTTATGTAGGAACGCACAAACGCACGAAAATAATCACAAGTAATTAAGTTTATCCTTTATTACCAATTAAATTGTTTGCTACATATTAAAAACGCAATAGGATAGTTAAAGGTATTATTCACACGAATTTATGTCCCCGTTATATCTGTTTAAATGTTAGCTAAACTAGCCATTAGTGGAAGTGCTTCACTCACTGAAGTTTAGCGAGACAATAATTTGAGGTTGTTTAAATTTTAAACGACACAAGATTGAGTAATTTGATACCTGAACATTTTGAAATTGTGCTGCTCCGTTTAACAGGCGTTAGCAAGCAAAACAAACAAACAAAAATCAATCATATCAGACACAATGTAGGAACAAATTATACCTTAATGTCACCAGCGTCCATGTCAGTCACCAACGCTGCCGCAGATCGTCGTCGACCGCAATGTCGACGTCAGGATGAAGGCCTTTTTAGTTTCTTCATTTTAAATGACCATTAAGCTTACAGCGACTCTCATCCCGAGTTAACTGTTGCAGCTGCGTCAGCTCGCTATGTTTATTACGGACTAGCCTGTAGCACAACCTACGAGCAGAAAACTGCGAGGAAATGGGAGTCACCTGGAACGGAAGCCGACGAGGCTCAGAAAGCTCAGATTGATTGAAAAACGTATGACGTCACAAATTCCCGCAGAGATTCTTTGATTTCCTGGAAAGAATGGAGACATTTGTGACTGCTGCTATTTTTATACATTTTATCAAAACATGATCACGGGATTTTTTTTTTTTTTACAGGATTTGTAAATTATACATTTTTAAAGGATATTTGAACTCAATTACTTATTACTAGAATTTAATGCACAATTGCACTTCTAACAAAAGTTATTCCTTAAAATAAAATGTTGGAAACTACGATATAAAATAAAATGGTCATATTGGTTGTTTTCTTCAGTAAATGTATCTAGTTTTGAATTGCTAAAATATATATGATTTCTTTGTTTTATTCTCCATTAGTTAGAGGCAGATCAAAGTGCTGAGAGAAATCTGTTTATTATCATCAAGAAACAGTTCACATTAAAATACTGTGTACACAACTTCATACATATTTGAAACGTTTTTTTTTTTTTCAAATGAAGCATTTATTTGCCGTTCATGAAAAAAATTTGCTCAATATGAAAAAAGACAAAAAAGGAGGTGCAATTGTTTTCCTCTGATCAATTAACAAAAACAAAGAACAAAAACATTTTCTTGGGAGTCTTCTTGAAACAGATGCATCTTAAAATCTGTGTTTTAATCTTGCCTGAGCAGATATTTGCGAGTTAGCAAAGTAGCATACTTTATGGATGTACTGGAACATGCAATTTTCCTAGTCTCTTTATTTTATAAGCCATCATGTGAGTTTGCTAACAATGGCTTGGTTCAAGGAGTTCAGCTGATTTGTCCATTTGTCTAATGCTGTGTAGCGAGCTCCGCCTCTTTTCTGGTAGTCCAGTTCTAGTAGCTGGTTAACCTGGTCGATTCGGCCATGGATCGTACTTTAAAAACAAACAAACAAACATGAGAAAAAGGTGAGAAAATGTTATTCTTAATATAATAATGCAAAAATGAAGTTACAGTAAAAAAAATTTGATCTTCCTTCTTTGTTTGAAAAATTTGCAAGTGAAACATTACAGCTAGAACTTGAAGCTATCTCTAGAGAATCACAATTACAGTTCAACCCCTTACAGGAAAGAGGATGCAAATTATGAGGAAATGCCACTTAAGGAAAACTTGTCAGCACTTGTGAAAACATACTTATCTAAGATGCACTGCACCAGCAAACTTTCCACGTCACACACATCGATGTTCAGCTCCTAAAAAACACACACGTTTTATTCTTACAACTAAATGTAAGAGACAGTCAGGCCGCACATAAACAAACACATTTTTACTCTAAAGTAGACTCATGTTGGCATTTTGCAGGAAAAAAAAAACATGTAATTTCCCAAATAAGGTTATTTCCAATATTCACAACAAACTGCACTTGTTGTTGAAGTCCTTTAAAGATCCATGTAAGATGCTGCAGATCTTTCAACTTCAAAACTCTCTGCTTGAAGCTCGTGCAGTTTTGAGTCAGACAGCAGCTCGGATGAGGAAAACATGGATCTATTTGTCTACAATGGATGCATCAGAATAGAATGGAGCAGACCAGGACGCTTGTGGCTTGCTGTTGTAAGCTCTATATCACCACCAACAAGCTTTTTCCAGTGGCATTTTTTGTCTGCTCCCAATTCACAATGATTCGAACAAAGAAATATAAAAAAAAAAAAAGGAATTTTATGTGTAATGTTATTAATATAAGCCCTCCATCATGAGAACATGTCAAAAAAACATGTTAAGGACATCAAAAACACTTTTTTTTAAAAAGACTGGTTCTTTAACATGAATTGATTCCTTATTTACAAAAGTCAGTGGATCACGATTTTAATATTTCACCAACAATAAAGTTAAAAGTCCTGCAGATCATAAGAAAATATTAGGGAATCACTTTTTCTCTGTAGACTGAGACTCACATTGATCAAATTAAAAAGTTGATGAAAAAAATGTATGGTACACGTTTTGTTGTAGAGCATTTTACAATAAACCGACCAGTTTTGTTAAAGTATTATGTTAAAATATCAAATTAGCAACAACAACAACAACAACAACAAAAAAATGAAGTCTTCACACCAAATCAAGAGTGGAATATAAATAAAGCTAGTTGCTCTCACTAAAACAAGAGGCTCTGTTTGTTTAACCTTGCTTTTAGCTCCATAAACACACGTGTCACCTATCACCTTGGAGTCAGGAAGGTCTTCTGATCTGCATTTTCACCACTGATGCAGTAATAGCAGCTCAAGGTTAAACCATACCACATTATAAGTTACAGTAACTATTTTCGTTTTTATTTTTCTGTTTCGTCACAAATGTACGTATTATTTTGACCCCTGTTTGTGTTTTTTCTTTCCTTTCCAAAATAATGTGACCCGTGTCTTTTTGCTTTGAAGGATGCTGGGTACTCACCTTAGAAATAAAAGGGATATGTATTCTGGTGTACGGTTTGATGAGCTTGATAAGTACTTGAGTTCTAATGTTACGCAGCAGCTCTGGGAAACATACACATATATCATCAATCAGCCACAGAGGACATAAACAAGTAGACACATTCTTCCTCATTATACTAATATTTATCACTTACCCTCTATGTGCTCTCTAATGAAGGGGTCGTCCATTATGTTGCTGTGATTTGTTTTTAAGATTTTCTCAAATTCCGTGATGTCATTGTTCTGGTAGGCGCTGAAAAGGGAAAAACAGTCACAGTTGTTTCACTACAATATATTGTGTCCCCGTGACCTACACAAAAACTGCCATCCTGACACATTAAAAACACGATTCACTATAAATGCGGAGACAGTTTTGGGTGTGTGTTCTTAGTTTCTTGTTTATGTGCTACAACTCAAAATAATAAAAATAAATAAAAAACGCTTGAAAGAGGAGAGCTAGCACATGATCTTTATTTAAGCATGAGAACAAAAGATAAGGAAGCGAAAACATGAGGGACGGCATAAGCCTTGTTCTGGGAATTTTTTTTTTTTTTTTAAGTATTGCAATCTACGCTGATAGCAACAAAATAAAGAGAGTTTATGAAGAGATTACAATCACTGTTAGCTAAGAATAAACAAAACAAAGCATTAAGTGCATTGTCTTTAAAGGGCCTATATCATGCAAAAATATAATTTTTTTAGCTTTTGAGCATATAATGTTAATTCCTCACAAAAAACAACCACAAAGCGGTTATTTGATCAACTCACACATTTCTGAGCGTTCCTCTAAAAACCTGCGCTCTGACCACCAGCCCCTTCCAATCCATGAAAATGAGCAGGTTCTCACAATCATATGTGAGATCCCATATTTGTGAGAATTGTATGAAAGTGGGGAACAACCCCTCCCAGGAAGAGTCTGCGCTGGCAGCACTGTCCCCAGATTAACACACACACACACACACACACATACACTTTCTCCACTGAGCTAGCTGTGATCGGCTAAAGCACTTTCCTTTTTTACGCACAATATGCACATCAGGAGTGAAAGGCGGTGCCTCAGAGATTGAGGCGTCTTACTGCTGGGTAGGAAAATCTGCTGAGAAAATAACTAATATAGCATTGAAAATGTGTTCTTTAATGTGCCAAAGGTAATGCATTATAGATATAATTTACTCTGAAAGGCTTGAGAAAAGTGTGGTATAGGCGCTTTAATACAAAACATGAATAGAAAGGCACAATTATGCTTTATACCATCTTTTAAAATGGTAAAATGGTCACAACACACATTTACCACCAATCTTTCTCTTTAATGCTATGACTGTTACATAATGACAAAGTGGTGCAAGGTGTACTTTGCACCACTGAATGAGACACTGGAGATTTCACCCCAGCTATAAAACACTAAAGGCTGGTGACAACCAAAACAATTACACAACTCAGTGAAAAACCAAAGACCAGTTTAGGAGGAACCTGACACAAAAGAACATACTTCTCAGCAGATAGGATTTCATTATGATGTCTATTTACAAATATACTAAAGCTCTCATAATATAGTCAATTGTCTCACAATGTTTCTTGCATATCAAAAAATGTTTTCTTTATTAACCAATAAGTATTTTTACATCAGATTTATCTCCTGGTCTGTTGTATCTTCTTATTCCATCTGCTTCTTGGACTTCCAAATCAATGTATTTAAAAAAATAAATAATAAAAAAAAACATCAAATGAAACTATATAACACCGTGAAAATATCAAACAAAAGCTTTTGTAAAAGAGGACAGTCTTGTAGAAACTAAAGGTGTATTCAGACTGGAAAAGTCCACTGGTCCGAACCGAGTCCGTCTAATTTGGTCTGTATCGAGTCCTGAACCTTGCAAAGTTTTTGTTACGAACCAAAGCTTGTAAACAAAACCACGCGACTAAAGAGCTCTTCAGTCATTGGGCAGGAATTACGAGGACGCGGCAAATCAATGTGAGAAAGAATAATGGAAGTCCTTTAGAAATCTTTGTCCGGATAGATCACCAATTCAAACTTTATATTTCGCTGACCAATTTGCAGCGTCTGTAGTAACGTCAGGTACAACACTTTTTACATGTAAGGTGCAGGCAAGGCGACGCTAAGAGGGTACGCTGGTAGGTGTTTATGACCAATAGATTGTCGGGAAGACACTGAGAAGCAATGTGGATCATGTTAAAGTTGTTCTAATGAGCCTGCATTCATCCAACCAAATTTCAATGAGTTGCTGATCGTCACAGTTGCTTCTTTTCTACTCCGTTTACATCCCATAATTCCATGGCTATGGTAGACATTTTTGGTTCAGTTGTTCAGCACGGAGCGTATTTAGTCTGTAGAATCTCAGATCAAACCAAAGCTCAGTCTGACTGGAAAGAATCCAAGACCTCAAAAGATGGGTCTGAGAGCGGTTCCTGTCACGGACCAGCGTCCTCTTGGGTGTATCCAGACTGAAAAGTTTCTTCAGGATTATCGGGTTAAACAAATTCTGGTTCGGTTTAGGCAAACCAAATGTGTCCAGTCTGAATACACCCTAAATTTACTCCACAAATCCTTTCTAAATATGATCTAAATCGCCAACAACCAACACATTTATTTCAGAACTTCTACCTACATTTATCGTATTTATTTGTGTGGAAAACGTTGATTTGTTACCATTTTCAGGTTCTACGTGCAAAACATGCAGCCATTGAACGCATGTTAAATGTTAAACCAGGTCAAACTTTGACCAATCAGGAACTAGGATTTGGTAGTGATGTATGGATGCCGTCCCTTTTAATTCTCAGAAGTACCAACCATTTGAACACTGATCATGGAGGAGGAATTAATAATTGCGGTTTGCTCCTGGCCAGAATTCTATGACACTAAGTCAGTCATATTTCAGAATAGAGCTGTGAAAGAAAAAGCCTGGAGCAAGATTGCCAGGATTTGCACCGCTGCAACATTTCACTGTTTTATTGACTTTAGCTGTTTTGTCCATGGCTTAGGTTGTGAAGTAAATACTTCTTATACTCAGACACTCACCTTACCAAGTTGGTCATAGCAAGAATTTCAGGGTCGTTTTTGTATGGTTTGGCCTTTGAGAAGAAAAAGAAAACAGGTGATTAATAATACTTAAAAATCCTTTAAAGTTATGAAGTTATCTTTAAGGGGGATACAAATGTATTGTTTTAAGACTTTTCAAACAGTTTAAAGACTTTGTAGTGACAAAATATGCAACTCAATTGATTTTCTTGTCACGGTAAAATTTAAGGTCGACACTGGAATCCATTTGTGCGGCTTTTCTATCTTTATCTCTATCATTGGAGATCCATGACATGGTCTGGTGGAGAAGCTCCTTTCACACCAGATTCAGCGGCAATGAACCAAGATGCTAACGTCATAGATGAAGACGTTTGTTCTTTGTTGTGTAAGGCTTTGTCACACTCATTGTCATTACTTGTTTTCAACCCTAAACAGCTATTTATTTTAAGTGCTCTTTAAATAATTCAATCTCAAGTTTCTATATCATTTCTTATGCATATGTCTATTTCTTAGGAAGGTGTAATAAAGTAGCTATCATTTTCTTACCTCTTGAGAGTCAAAAGGGTTTATTCCTGACTTCATTAGCATGTTTGCTAACACTAGGTACTTTAGGCAAGTGGTCCTTCTCGGGCTCCCGGACTCATCGTAGTTTTTGAAGGCCTCAAAGAAATCTGTGTGAGCTTTCTCAAACTCGCCTTCTCTCAAGTGCATCTTCCCCCCACACTCTACAGAAAACAAACCACACATTTATTAGAAAACATCACGTTACTGTCATGTGTACACGCAGGAAACATTTAAGTTTTGTTGCTTTTTTTGTACCTCTTATGACCCCCATTATGAGTGGGTGAGGAATGGCAGATTTAATGTGAAGAGACTGTTCATACAGGGCCTTCAGTTTCTTGTTGTTTTTCTGTGCGGTATACATCTGGATTTCCAAGGCGTAAATCTCCAACAACTGTGTGCCTTTCTTAAGGTCATCCTCTCCATCATCTGTCTGGAATGGAAAAGAAATGCATGGCTGGATGAGCAAATGTGACAGTACTAAGGATGTGCTGCTGATACCAAATCCCAATCCAATACTTTGTGAAACACGTTTACAAATGTTTTCCCCTGTAGTTATTTAATTGAGATTCTTTTATCATTTAACACTTTAACAGTTCACCTCTGTGAAGAAGATTGAACAATCAAGCAGAAATAGTGCAACTATTAACTAGAAAAATCTTAACTACTAATTAGTAAAAACAGGTGATAATTGGTCATGTGAAAAAGTTTGGTTACTGTAGCCTTAGTATCTTTGGCGTTATTGATTTTTTTTATTATTATTTGTGATTCAAAACTCCATTAAAAAAATGTTTAAATTAAAGATGAATTTCTTTAAAAAAAAAAAAAAAACAACTGTTGCTGTAGCATAAGCATGATGATGAGTGTTCATGACTAGTTCATATCAATGGAACATTTGCTAGTTTTGGTTGTTGCACTTTTTCCGGCAACAGAAACTCACTGCTGCCTTTATGTCGGCAGCATGGAGAAAGCTATTCTCATTAAAAAGTAACAAAAACCCAAACTTTTTTCTGTTAAAATGCCTTTGGAAGTCATTGTTTGAGTTGAGACAAAACCCAACAGACAATTGCTGTCAGTTTCAAACATTCATTAAAAGAATTATTGAGCCTGGAAGTTGAAATCTGTTAATTTTACTGTTTTTGTGCCTCCTGCTCAAACTAGTGCTTTATGCCATTAAAATGTTGTGGTTCGTTCACGATTTGCAGACTTTTCGTAGGGATTTTTTAAAATAATAAGCTTGAAAAATACAGTGCTGATCATTATAAGAATAACATAAATATCTGATCCCTGATCGGGAACAACAATCGATTTTGATCAAGTCTGAAATTATGTGATCAGGCTTGATTTCATGTGATCACATGATCGGATCGGGGCATCCCTAGACATTACATCATTGTGGTGAAATAAATGCTTCTTTTTAGACCTTATTTATTCTTCCCAGTGATCTACTAAAAAAAATGCAGGGGCTAAACCAAATCGAACATGCCTCGGGGCTTCAATTCAAAGACTTCACATAAAAAGTTAGTTTGAGTAACTTTTTTCAAACTATCTCCACTTTCACAAACGAATAAAGTGAAATGTCAGTGTTTGCCTTTAGTAAAAAAAAAACTGTGATGCATTTCTAGGTCTCAGTGCTCAACTCTATAGAAAAGTAGCTGCTAGGAATGGGAAATATATTGGTGCAAGTATCGTATTGGCAGAGATTTGCATAATTTGAGTTTAACTGTATCAGTCGGATAGTAAAAAATCTACTGGTATCCTTTTGAATATTTATTATTTTTCATATGTATACTGTATACTTGTTCCTAATAGATTGGGAAGCTTATGTTTACAGTCAGTGAGTAATTGACTGTTTTCGGGGTAAATTTTATTTTCGATAGGGATACATGTTGTTTCTAATAGATCGTTGGCAATGGGGAGCTTCTGGTTTACAGTTATGTCCAATATTCAATAAATGCCCTGAAAGTTTTAAAGTGATACTTGTTCCTCCTATTAGATCATTTGCTGTATGTTAAAAAGGTCAAGTATACTGTGATTGTCCGCTAAAAGAAAAGTGGGGCATTTCTAATAAAGAAACAAAGCGGAGACGCTCAAATATTGGTTTCAGCAAATATCGGCTATCAGCCACAGTTGCAGGGAAAATATTAGTTATCCGTGTTGGCCAGAAAAAATGACATCACCCCATGCCTAGTAGCTGCCTTGTGTTTTGATGCCTTCAGTGTGTACTGGATGCCTCACTGCAAGCAAATGTTTGGCCACACATGCCAAGCACACAACACAATACAAAAAAGATCAAAAAGATCAGAATTACCTGACATGATTGGTGAAGTTGCCTTAAGATCTTCTGAAGTTTTCCATACTCTTCTCTCTCCAAGTACAACTTCCCCAACTGCATAAACATGAACCCAGAAATTAATATCATTGCCAAAAAAACAACAAATATATTTCGGGAAGACGGTTCTTTATGAGCAAAAAAAGTTTTTAGAGAAAATTGTTTACCTTTGTGTTGGTTTTAAACCATAATCTGTCATTTTTTGCATCTTTCAAAGCCTCCAGAGTGGTTTCATAAAACTCTTGTAGTAAGTCCATCTGTCATCAATTAAAAGATTTTAGAACGGGGCATATGAAGTATGGCTATGTGAACCTAAAGGAGCAAACAAAAACATCAGCACAGCCCATCCCTACCTGTTTGGAGGTAGATATATAGTCCAGAATGGAGTTAATAGACTTCTCTGAATAGTTTCTGGTGACAGCACTTCTTATGTATGTAAGGAGTTGCTTGTATCTGTTCATCATCTCTGGAAAGTTAGTCTGTGAGGTTTCAAAATACAAAAACTGTCAAAAAGGACATTGATCCAAGTCGACATATGAAAATAACAAGAACAAAAACTATTACCAGTTTACCAGCTTACCAGTTTAAAGTTGATTTTAATCATCTGTTTAAGTGCTTTGAATCCCCATTCCCCCTTCTCTCCCTCAAGTTCCAATACCTGAAAGTAGCAAAAAGTCATCAACAACTCATGAGTTTTAAAATATCATTGAGGTGTGTTCGTCAGTTTGGTGGTGTGCGACTCCACCTTCTGGAAACTGCTGAGAGCTGCTTTGGGATCGTCCTCCTTCAAAGCTTTGGAGTTGTAGTACTGGTTTTCCAGGTCCACGTTAGGCTCAGAATTGCTGTCTTCTGAGTATTCCTAGTTTTAAACAAAAACGAATCACTTCCGAAATCAGAAAGCTCAGAGAAAACGTAACCCGATACACATTATTATGAGAATACGCAGAACAGCCATGAGCTAACGTTTGGTTAGCCAACGACAAGGTTGTGCAAAAATAAATCTATGAAGTCAACAGTTGAATCGTAGGAGCAAAAACTAAGAAATATGAAATACTAACTATTCGTTCAGTTTAGTGATAGAAAATCTGAGTCATTTAGTTAATTAACATCTTATAGCAACAACACTTAGCTTTCAAAATAGCTAACATTTCTTCTGCAGGCAACTTAACGTTAGCAACAAGCTAACAGCTAGCGTTAGCAAGCCCACGCCATTGGCACGTTCCTGCTTTGCCCAGCGGACAAATGATTTAAAAAAAATCCATGCAGTAAAGCATTTGTAATCGAAGTACCAGGTCGTAATCCTCCTCGTCATCGCACATAAAATCATCCTCCATGTCCGACATCTTGAAGATGTTCCTGTTCCTCCTACCCAGACTATCAGTATTGCGGCCTGCTCTGTGTTTTGCAGCGTTCAAGTGGTGAGTCGAACGGTGCCGCGATACGCACTGACGCATGTCCGTCGACAGATGGCGCTGTATGACAGTGTCTGTCAATTGACTTTAATACAAATGCTATATATATATATATATATATATATATATATATATATATATATATATATATATATATATATATATATATATATGTATGTATGTATGTATGTATGTATGTATGTATGTATGTATGTATGTATGTATGTATGTATGTATGTATGTATGTATATATATATATATATATATATATATATATATATATATATATATATATATGTATACATAAATATATATAAAAATAGGATCTACATTTATATAAAATTTTGGTTTGGCCTACCGTCAATCTATCTATCTATCTATCTATCTATCTATCTATCTATCTATCTATCTATCTATCTATCTATCTATCTATCTATCTATCTATCTATCTATCTATCTATCTATCTATCTATCTATCTATCTATCTATCTATCTATCTATCTATCTATCTATCTATCTATCTATCTATCTATATCTATATATATATCTATATATATGTGTGTGTGTGTGTGTGTGTGTGTGTGTGTGTGTATACATAAAATTTGGTTTAATTTGATTAATTATAAAGGATTTAAATTAATAACTGCAAGTGTCATGAATTAAGCAGACGTATCATTATTTAGTCAGCTCTGAGCAACTTTTATGTTACATGGATTTCCTGAGTTCCCAGCAGCACTGTCTGTGCATTGGCAGCACTGCATCTCCAATCTCTGGGTTTCACTCTGTGAATCATTCTGTACTGGATCACTGAAAGATTTTGAGTCCTGAAGCTTTTTTTGCAATCAGTGAAATTAGAATATTTGTCATCTGTTTATTTAAAAACAAAAAACTGATGAGTGGCAATGAAAAACTCAAGTGTATCGTCTGATGAACTCAGCTTGGACATGATATTTACGGTTTCCATACACAGATGAGTAACAGCAATATAGGGAAAAAACTATTCTGGAATTGAATTCTAAGATTAACAAACGTCTGGATAGTAATATTTTTGAAGCTATCGTGTGTGTAAAAAATCTCCTTTTTGTCTTTTTGATGTTACTGACAGTGTTATTGCGTTTTTTACACATTACATAGTGTGACGATGCCGCTTTCTACAGTCTACACATACAAGTCAGAATGTTGTAATCATTAATGGTGACACCTCCTTAAGTGAGCGTTCAGTTAAGTAACGTTATAATTTGAGCACACACCCATTAGCCGCATGCGTGACAGTGTACAAAGCCAACAGCAATGGCATGTGTTATGTCTGTCAGCATTCCATTAATGGAAGGTGCTAGCATCAACACTGAAGAATCAATGCCAGAATTGTGTGGATCTGACACAAAATACACAATACACTCTAATTTGTCATCACAACGCCCATAGAGCCTCCTGAAATGATGTGCCATTAGACTTATTCACAAACCTGAAGTATACTATTAGACACAGAAAATTAACCAGAGGGAGAACCATCAAAGGCATGCACACCCCAGCTGTGGTTGGGAGAGGCTTTAGTGTTTATAAGGCAAGTGGGAGCTTATTACAAAAGCCTGATGTAGCTCAGACAACAATATTTCTGAAACAAATACAATTGGAGGACATTTATCTCTCTGGTTGAGTCAATAAGGATGTGAAATCACCCTAAAGTAACATTTATCAGTGTGTAAAATGAGAGTTAAAGTGTTGCATGTGACCTTAAAGGTTAAGTGCTTGTCTTGGAACACGGCCTGCTTTCTCCAAACTAAAAGCCCTTGCTTATAGGTGCTCACAAGAAGGTGCTAACCCTTGATGTCTTGCTGCCAAGCTGCCTGTAGATTATTACTCATACATTAACACACATGCACACAGTTCTACCCCAACAACCTGCAAAGCTGGCAGCCCGGCAAAGCCTCTCCTCAGGCCATCACAGCAGCGCTCACTTCCCAACCTATTCAAGATGCGTGACTAGCCACTTTGTTTTCTCTCCATTAACTTTTTTTGGGGGGGGGCATTTTTACAAGGGATGTTGAAGCGTGTCTCAATTTTATGCAACAAGCTCTGTGATGTGGGGTTGTTATTCCACGTAAAATCCGACTTCCAGGGGTTGTAATTGCCAGTGCAGCCGTCCACACGCACTCCTCCTGCGTGTCACGCAAGCATGATGTGTGGTATGTGCACTTTGAGTGGGGTAAGTGGGTTTGAGGGTACTGATATGTGTGGCAAGTTTGTGTGTGTGAAAAAATGTAAAGGTGTTTTATAAAAGCAGAGTGTGCTTTCTACTTCAGCTTAGTATATCCCTGCTCATGCACAAGACGATTAACCCTGTAAAGCCCATCAAGAAAATGACCAGAAAATTTTATTCTTTTCGGAAAGAAGATGTTTTTAAAAACCTTTTGAGAAAATCCACAAAAAAAACATTTTGGCAATATCATTTTTTATAATATATAGATGGGATCAATTATAATATGTTGGGTGAATGATAATCCACTACATGGAAGAAAAGATGGATGAAGTTATAAGTGGTTTTCAAGGAACGTTTTGATAATATGAATGACTTAGGGGTCTCAGAAATGAGTGTGTCAAATTTGATACAAATACGAGAAAGAGAAATAAAAGGAGTCACAGGAGACACATAGTAAATATCAGGATAAAACAGCAATAACACAGAAAATCATTAAAATATGTAGTAAAGTCCAATGTATCTGGGACTGCTTTCAGGGTATAAGCTTGAATAGGAATATAAATATTTTCTCATTTCTACTCTATTTTTTACTCAATATTGAGATTATCAGTAATTTAAATATTAAGATTTTTCAATGAGTTCATGTGGCATGTTCGTCTATTTGATTTACCTGTAAGTAACAGCAAATTTCTTGAGGCTATTGTCTTTTTTTAATTACTGCAAACAGGCCAACAAAACCCTGTTAAAAGGTTTCTCTGCACCACTGAGAACCAAAGGATCCCACCCACACTCAGTAATATTACCTCATCCCAGCACAGATGCTCCCTGTTTTTATTGTTTGTTTTTTTTTTGGATAAAAAATAAAAACAGCTGCGTCTCAAACAAAAATTAGGCCTTTAGGTCAGGTTTATGATGCAGAAAGCTGGATGAGATTCTGTGAAATCTATAATGGTCCCAACCTTCGCCCTGCTGTGAGCATTTACTCTCTCCTGTTGCTCATACTTAAAATAATTAAAAAAGCAGACTGGGTATGTTTAGATGTCTTTACATATGAGTTCTTTTGGTTACTTTCATTAGCTGGGTTTATTTCCTTAGACTTGCCAGATGTTCATTGATGTAAACAGAGTCCAGGACAAGTTACCCTCTGTTGTCATGATACGTACCTGTTTGAGTAAGCACAGAGATTTATGCACATGTGCTCAGCAGAGCACAGATGAGGTATGACTGTGAAAGCACTTGACAGAAGAGGAGTCATAAAATGTCTGCTTTTGAATAACTCCTCTGACCTTTTATAGTGTTTCAATACATCCCTTTTTGACCGACTGAAAGACTAAGCAGGTATCTCTGGATTTCATAAAAACTCCAAATAAATGGATCACATCACTTTCCAGAAACTCAACTCAGTGTTTTTTGCTTCAACCTTATTTCATTCCATCATGGCAACTCAAAAATATAGCGACTAAAGTGCTAGTTTGGAAAAATATGACATGTTGAGCACCTCAAGCTATTGGAGTCTGCTTAATTCAGTCTCAAAAGGTTGAGGTCATTTTAAATTGCATTACAGATTTAATTAACCCTTGTGCTATCCTATGACCCCACCCTTACATTGATGTGTTATTCCTACCAGGACAAAGGTGGATAAAGGTGAAGAGGATTTCATGTAATCCATGGACACCTGTGAAGATAAAAAATCATTGAATAAAAAAGGTTCAGTGCACTGCCTTGTGGGGTCCAGATGACCCAACTCCCAATGTTAAAGTGCCTAGGATAGCACAAGGGTTAAGACAACCTTGAATTGTAGATAAAGTAGCCTGGTTCTATAAGAACTTTCTGAGGTGAATTTGTAAACTGTGGTGCTCAGTAAAGTTACCTTTTTGAGTGTTTTTGTGTAAAATTTTATTTCAACAGGTGTTGTCTCAACTCATTTTGTATTTCAACCGTGTTTGGAGTGTGTTAAGGGACGTGCTTTTGTTCTAGTTGGTTGGAAGACCATTGGACACCTGTACAGTCAATTCAGTTTTGTGCAAAACAAACTGCACACCCAAATTGTTAATGTCCACGATAAAATAAAATGCCATGTAAACACAAATAAGAGCCCTGAGCTGGAATTATCGTATATTCCAGCATGAGCTTGTGTTTTGTTATATTCCCACTAACAACCACTAGAGGGCACTTCAGATGTGTGTATCAGTATTCTCAGTTTAAGTTTAAGTTCAAGTTTAGGTGACTTTAGCATGTTCTTTATGCCAGGGTTTCTCATCCCTGGTACTCGGGGAACACTGTTCTGCAATTTTTCAATCGAACCCTGCTCAAACACACCTGCCTTTGATGACTGCCATTGTCAGGATTCTGCAGATGATGATGAGTTGAATCAGGTGTACATAGGCAGGGAATATGCAAAACATGCAGGATAGTGTGCCCTGAGGACCAGGGTTGAGAAACACTGCCTTATGCTATGGTTATCTGAATAAAGGTCATCAAATATCTACTGAGCTATGACGATGTGGCCTGGTGGTGCAGGACTGTTTAAATCTCTTCTCGCTGAAGATACAGACAGCTTGTTAAGCACATTTGCTCTTAGAATTGGCGCAGTGGTTAGTGCTCTTGCCTCACAGCAAGGGGGACCTGAAACAGAACACCAATGGGGGACCTTTCTGTGTGGAGTTTGCATGTTCTCCCCGTGCATGTGTGTGTTTTCTCAGTGGACTCCGGCTTTCTCCCACTGTCCAAAATTATGCTTCATAGGTTAATTGGTTACTCTAAATTGTCCCTAGGTGTGAATGTGAGTGTGCATGAGTGCGTGATTGTGGACTGACTGGTGACAGACAGACTTTCGACCTGTCCAGGGTGTCCCCAGCCTTTGCCCGCAAATGGCTAGGACAGGCTACGGCAGCCCCGTGACCCCGAAACGGAAAAAACAGATTAGAAGATGAATGAATGAAAAGAAAATTGTTTACACTCACATTGCACCCACAGCACACTCATCACAGTAAGGTAGAATGCATGTGTTTGAACTGCAGAGGGAAGTCAGAGTAACCAGAGAAAACCTGCACATGAAAGAAAGGAGAACGATCACTACTATAAAGGTGTCTTTATGTACTAGTAAACTTTCTGGTGTTATCCATCCACCACATCAATGTTCCAGTCAGTGTTCCTCCCCTCCCACGTTCCAAATAGGAAGTACCTTCTGGTTCCAAGAAGTCAAAATTCCATAGACTTCTATTGAGAAATAAACAGTTATTACTCACTCATTCTATTGGTCAGAATAACAATTCTTGCTCTACCACCTGTACAACCTGCTCATCCTAATTCCTTTTCTATGATATTTTTTCTAGAGAGCAATTTATTCAAGTTTTAAACTGACCAATCAGATGTCTCCATAAAAGTATGTGTTCTCGTTTAGAATTTATAAAACGTTTAATTGACAGATTCTTCCAAGCCCACTTTCAAGTGACAGGGGTGTGGATTTCCAACAAGCTCGCTCCTGATTGGTGAGAATGGTTGCCATGGACGTGTTGATTTAGAGTGACTTGGACCAATCACTGCTTACTGACAACGTCTGGCTCCAAAATGGCGGTGTTCATGTAGCAAAAAAATGGCAACAGAATGGACTTAATTTGGTTGGAGCCAGAAGTAAGCCATTTTCTATGGGTGGCATCACCCTCACTCAGTCCAGTTCTCATGTACAGTCAGTGTTAATACTGCATCTGTAAATAAGTAAGTACCAACAGGTGCTCAGCTGCTTTAACTCGCCAATAAAGACAGCTGCTGATATCTAATGACTCCTGCTTGGGTGTCTCATCACTCCATTTAAGGGGATGAGTCAAATATGGAGAACACTCTTTGCCACACTGTCATGTGATGATGGCAGGTCTTTAACTTTATAAATGATCTCTCTTTCAACCTGTAACTATAACTCTCTCTTCCACTTTCTATAATATGGAAACTAATTATGGAAATTTTAGGACAACTGTTATAACCTCTTTATGGTTCAAGCTCTTAAATTTAAGGAACTTTTCTGCCATAAAATTACAATGGATCCTTGTTACATAATAAGTAAACAAAGACAATGTTTTATTTGAGTTAAATGTCTTCTTGGTCAAAAATACCAGCAGGGTTTTCTGCACCAGCACTAGAAATTTTATGGTCAACCATTTAAAGCACCTAAATCATTGGATAATGTATTTCTGGGGTGTTAAAGAATAAGGAAAGCAGCCCCACTCAAATTTAACTTCAGAAGCAGAAGCTTCAGTGTCACTCAGGCTTTTTGGCAACTGATATACGCTTCTACTCTAACCATACTTGACTGGATTCACGGATAAATTCAATCCAGATGAGATCAATGTCAGAGCAGTCAAAGTTTATGCTGTTCTAACAAATTATATTCTATCCCTGAGGCATATGTAAAGGACAAAAGGCCCAATCTGAACATACAGTCAGCACTAATTATATTTCTGAATTGCCCACAGCCCTGATGATTATTTTTAACAGGCAGTTTATCTGTGCTTTGACCATTGCAATGCATCTGTGCAGTGTGCCTGTCTCCTGTTTTTGTCAAACCATGGAACATGTTGCACAAGATTTTCAAAACAAAAATAATATAAATTTAATACAGTGTTCATTAGGTATATTAATAAAAAACGCATATCCAATCAATTTCACTTTTATTTTTTGTAAATAATAGAAAATGTCTCATAATTACATGCAATGCTCTGTATTGCATGCTTCATAATTCATTACAGGTAAGGACACAGGATTCCCAAATAGTGTAAGACATTGCATGAAGAGCTTAATTTACGGCAGAGAAGGAGACTATGAACAGTAGGTTTGAAGGCTAAAACACTGAAATAAGAAAGATAGTGTTGCAGTTGACAATAACACCTATAATTAAAAACCTCTTTAAATTGTAATTTTAATATAGGGACATTACAATTTTTGTGAGGAAAAGAAGATAGAACAGATTCAACTATAACTATGGACTACAAAAACATCCTATGTTTCAGTCAATATGCTGGGTAAGTTGTCATAAATATTTATATTACCCGTCAAACGTTGTAGAACACTGTGGTTTTTCTAGTTTATCAGGAAAGGTTTTGAGTGTTTTATCTTGTTACACTCTGAAATAAAAAAAAGTTAGAGTTTGCAGCTGTGGTTACAAAAAGAAATCAATCAATTTAGAAAAACCAAAAATGTTCTCTAAACATTCAATTCATCAGAGTTGTCATTTTAAGGTTTATGCCAGCAAGAATTGTATGGAGCTGCAGACTGCTGTGGTGTCTGTGTTTGTTCAGAGAGCCTCTTAAGCAAAAGGATGAAAACAAAAAACAGCCCCATACTATCACACCTCCTCTTTCATATTTGACAGCTGATTTCAACAACTGTGGAAGCCATCCTTTCATCTTTTTGACAAGGTAAAAAGAATCTACACGATGAAGCAAAGATTTTCTATTTTGATTAATTGTTCCATAACACCTTCCAGCCTTTTAGAAGTCCAGTGTTTCCTGGCCCAGGCAAGCCCTTTTGTCTTATTCTGACATCTTAGCGATGCCTTTCCTGCTGCATCTTGTCCTGTCAACCTTCCAATACAAAGTGTTCTCTTTACAGATAAAACTCAGACAAGCTTTCTACCTTCTCAGTGAATCTCTACTTGAAGCTGTTGTCCCATGAGCAGTGTATCACCTTGCCGTTAACTTCTAGTATCCACTGATTATATAGACTCACTCCGATGAAAATTGTATTTTTGGTGTTTTTAATATGTTCTTGTCGCATTTTTTCTCATGATAGAGAACATACACTTTATTACCAAAAGTATCGCTCTAATTCATCCCAAAGGGGTTCTATCGGGTTCAGATCAGGACTCTGTAAAGGCCAGTCAAGTTAATCCACACCGGACTCTGTCAGCCATGTCTTTATGGACCTTGCTCTGTACACTGGTGCACAGTCATGTTGGATGGTTGGATGGATGGTTCCCTCAAGGTTGGGAGCATGAAATTGTCCAAAATGAAGTATTCAAAGTTCATTTCACTAGGACTAAGGGGCCAAACCCAAGTCCTGAAAAACAATCTCACACCATAATTCCTCCTCCACCAAATTTCACACACGGCACAACACAGTCCAAAATGTACCGTTCTCCTGGCAACCTCCAAACCCAGACTCGTCCATCAGACTGCCATATGGAAAAGCGTGATTCATCTCTCCAGAGAAGGCATCTCCATTGCCCTAGAGTCCACTGCATCCTGACGCTTTGTATTGCACTTGGTGATGTGTGGCTTGGATGCAGCTGCTCGGCCATGGAAACCCACTCCATTAAGCTCTCTGCATTCTGTACTTGAGCTCATCTGAAGGTCACATAAAGTTTGGAGCTCTGTATCAATTGACTGTGCAGAAAGTCAGTGACCTCTTTGTGCTTCAGCATCTACAGACCCCTCTCTGTTAGTTTACATGACCTACCACTTGGTAACTGAGTTGCTGTTTTTCCGAAACTCTTCCATTTTGTTATGATAGAGCTGACAGTTGACTGTGAAATGTTCAGAAGCCAGGCACTATCACCACTGGATTTGTTGCACAGGTAGCAAAATTCACTGAGCTCCTGAGAGCGGACCATTCTTTCACAAATGTTTGTAACAACAGTCTTGCCTGAGTGCCTGATTTTATACACCTGCGGTCAGGCCAAGTTATTAGGACCTGATTCTGATCATTTGGTTGGGTGAGCGAATACTTTTGGTAATATAATGTACCATGTCTCATCAGTCCAAAGGACATTTTCCCAGAAGCTTTGTGGCTTGTCAACATGCCTTTTTGCAAATTCCACTCTCGCTTTATTATGTTTTCCTTTCAACAGTGGTGTCCTCCTTGGTCGTCTCCCATAAAGTCCACTCTGGCTCAAACAACAATGACAAATGGTGCAATCTGACACTGATGTACCTTGATCTAGAAGTTCACCTTTAATGTCTTTGGAGGTTGTTCTGGGCTCTTTGGATACAGTTCCAACTATCCGTCTCTTCAATTTGTCATCAATTTTCCTCTTCCGGCCACGTCCAGGGAGGTTGGCTACTGTCCCGTGGGTCTGAAACTTCTGAATATGTGCCACTGTCCTCACGGGAACTTCAAGCTGCTTAAAGATGGTTTTTAACAATGTTTGTCTATAATTTTGTTTCTAATGTCTTGGGACAATTCTCTCCTTTGGTTTCTGTTGTCCATGTTCAGTGTGGTTCACACCTTTTCACCAAACAGCAACGTAACTATTTGTCTCCCTTTGAATAGGCAGACTGACTGATTATGGGTTTGAAAACAACTGTGATGTCAATTAAAGGATATACCTGAGTTCATCATGACCCCCTGGGCAATTAGTTCTCAGTCTTTTATGGAGGTACCATCATTTTTGTCCAGCCCTGTTTCATTAGTTTTTTTTTTAAATAATTCTGTTAATCAACAACTTAAAAGTAATGGCTGATTTTGATTATTTAATTTTCAATACATTTTAATTTATTGTTACTTTTAAATTTTTCAAGTCATTACAGTGAACATTATGGACTTTCTTTCTTTAACTGAGGGGTACCAACAATTTGTCCACCACTGTACCTTACTGTTAGCTTGTTTAAATTAAACTTAACAATAACAATAACGTTGTTAGTAGGAACAATAACAATAAAAGTGTTAGTAGGCTGCTAGAAGTTTGAAGCTGGGGAAACTATGGCGCACTGCGGTTCTGTCCTCTTTTCTCATCTACTTCTACTCTCTTCTCTCCCTTATTCTTGACCATTTACTTATCATTTAGTTCCCTCTGTTTGGTGCGGTGCGATTCATGTACTGTCCCTCTTTCCCACTCCCCTCCTGGGGAGATTCCATTTGGTTCATCCGTGCTCCTGTACCTGACCGTGTACCTCGTCTCTGGCTTGGCTCTACTACTGCACCTGTACCTGGCTGTGGATCCTGCCTCTGTCTCGTCTTGCGCCCCCAGTCGTCCCCCAACTTCATCTGGATGAAGATCATTTGCTGGACTTAAAATATGTAGCTGTAGAGTTAGATAAGCTAATTCTTCTCTATGAGTTCTGGTACATCGCCTGTTTTTTAGGAGTTTTTCCTTACCGCAAAAGAGGGTCTAAGGGCAGGGATGCCAGTTTAGTTAAGTCTGTTTAGTTAAAGTTTAGTATTATCCCATTGAATTCTATGCATTTATGATCCTTTTTGATTGTATGTTTACCTTACAATTACCAGTACAAAGCCCAATGAGACGACTGTTGTTGTGAATTTGGGCTATACAAGCAAAATTGAATTGAATTGAATCGAATTAAATGTTTGTTTCTTCATTGTGTTTGGAATATCATTATGAGTGGTCTTAGCCACATGTGTTGTATTACACTAAACATTTTAACGACTGGGATGCGTTTGAAGATGAGCAAATGTTTTCAAGATTTGGCACAGTTTGGATGATGTGTAATTAAAGATCACTGAGTCTGTATGTGATGCACAAGTTAAAGCATAACATTGTTTAATTTAAGCTTGATCCAATTAAAAAAAGAATCAATTTTTTGTTTCCCAAACAATGTTGCAAATCTTCCCACGAATTGTGAAAAAACAATTCAAGAACAAACAAAAAATGGACAATCTCTTTAAATTACTGACAAGTATTTGTCAGTCACTGACTCTGCAAGTTGCCCCACCTATGACAGACAGAATGTAAAACAAAAGAATCCATAAAGTCCCACTGCATAATTTTTAGCTAAAATATTTGTATAACGGTCCATATAATAAATACTTGCAAAAGTTAACCATCAAATTTTGTAATACAACCATGGTATGTCAATAGCGGAGGTCGAATGTTTCCAGGTTGGCACCATTGTGCATGTGATGTCACCCATAGATAATGAATCTCCCGTTGAAGTGGATACAAGGTGAATAAAAAAGTGATTAAAGGATAAAAGAAAACAAGATCCTGATGGAGAAGAAGTCCAGGAGTTTCTTCTTCTGTAGTTTTTTATGAGCCAGAACATGCTCATCAAAAAAAATGACCAAGTAAAATTGAAGAATAGCACATGCTGAACTGAAACCAGATCAAGCTGAGGGGGCTGGACTGATGTTAGGTCTAGTGTTGAGAATCTAAAGACCAGCACCACATCAGACAGCACTTTGCATGCAGACATTTTTATGTACTTAAAAGCAATTGCCAAATATTACAATATTTATGGGCCCACATTCATGGTAAGTACAATAAAGCAAAAAATCAGCTCTGATAAAACCTGTATTTATTGAATTAAATTTTATATGAGGCTCTGGTTTAGTCAGGATTGTGGAAAAGTGGCCAAATATCCCATATTACTAAATTATCCAAAGCTCAAAACACGCAAAAACACATACTACATTAAATAAAAATAAAAATGCATATAACCTGCATAAATATGAATTAATTCAATATTTATTATTGTAGTCTGTTTACAACATGTTCACTTAAAAGCAATAGAGCCTTCAGCCAAAAGCTGTTTGGACTTTTTTTAGGCGCTGTGACCCAGAAAAACAGGGTTGGGAATCTCAGCCGCTTAGCCTGATATAGAAAGCCAAAGCTACAATCTGCAAGCTGTTAGACGACGGCAAAGAAAAGGAATTACAACAGAGTATGCTCCACAACGACTCACCAATTGGAAGATGTTTAACTATAAAAAATGTGGAGGCATGATGGGCATGATACAGTGTCTCAGACTGTGCATTTGTGTGTGTGGTCAAAGGAGACCCTTGGTTGTCGTGACTGGTTGGGGGTAGAAGTGGGGGCAGATGCTATCAGGCCCTGATTTCTGTGGTTATGATGACATCCAGATAATAGCAGACACACACACAAGCATCACAACACACAAGCACACATTCAAGACGTGCACAAGCATCTTTTCTGTTATAAGTATACCAGTACTGGTCTCTTTCTCTCTCTCTCTCTCTCTCACACACACACACACACACACGGACACACACTACTACAAAAAATGCAGACACACACACATGCACACACAAACCTGAAAATTACAGCTTAGCATGCAAGCGTTGAGCAGATGGGTTCCTAATGACTGTTGTGTACAGTGCAGAGGGAGTGAGCTGCTTTCCCATAACACGTCCGCCTTACCGCCCTCTAGAACCCTAAGTACAAGCCTGGTTTTCATTTACTTTATGCTTTAACTGGCACAAACATGACACAAGTCCAAGTTGCAGGTGGTCAGAAAAATAAAAAAAAACTTTATTAAAACTTTTTGAAGACTTGTCTGCACTTAGCTTTTTTGCAGAAAGGGAGGAACCCCTGCAAAGGGCGGCACGGTGGCCCCCCCGGCAGCAAGAAAGCCCCGGCTGGGGGACCTGAAACAGAACAACAGTGGGGGACCTTTCTGTGTGGAGTATGCATGTTCTCCCCGTGCATGTGTGGGCTTTCTCTGGGGACTCCGGTGGACAATCACTTGTCATATTAAAAATCAAATGTCTTATATATTGTATTAATGCATATTATAAGGTGACGTCACTTTTTTTTTTGCTTTACTTTTGTATCTGTTTGCTGTACAATGGCATCCATTTATCAAAACAGAACAGAGGAGCATATTTAAACAGGATAAACTATTTTTTTAAAATGAGGCTTTAAATTATGTCAGTCTGTTAGCGTGGGAGTCAAAGGTAAAGTGCTGAGGATCTTTCCTGATTGCTGTCAAGACATGATTACTTTTAAATGATGTAATCTAATGATCTAATACTTAAAAATATCACCCACAGTCCAGTAGAAAAAGGATAAATGTACATCTTGTAATTAGCCTCTGCTGCTTTCTCTCTGTTTTGAGAACACTGACAATTTTAGAGGATTTCCAGTAAAGATTACCAAATGAAATTGGAAGAAAGACAATGCTGTTTTTACAGTGACTTATTCTAATTTCATAGTAAAGGCTATTTAAAGGATTTAAAGATATCATTTTAATATTTGCTAATCAACTTATTATTACTTATTATATATTAACTTAAACTTGTTGAAAAAAAGGTCAATCAGAAAAAAAAAATCACAAATTGTCTGACATAACATGTACAGATTGGGAAGGTGTTGTTTGGACAAGATCTACATATTGATTATAACCCTGACAAACAAAAAGCCCATAAATATGTTGCACATTTACTATGAACAGAGCAAAAACTGAGAGTTTTGTGGATCTGTACGACAACGTTTATCTCTACAGAAGAACACCAAAGACAAGCAACTGACCTTAGATTAGCAACTGCTGCTGTCTACAAATAGCAAACACTTTAAAAAAAAAAAAAGATTACTCCCTTGAGGACATTTCTTAGACGTAGCCAATCACGTTAGGACTTAATGTCTCAGCATTTTTTATTTCAAAGTCATTAATTAATTTGTTTATCATAAAAGTCTGGACGACAGACTGGATCTCAGAGTTCCTCGTAAATTTTGGTTTAAATTGAAAAAATTTCCCCCGGCACAACGGGCACAAGTTACAACAAAAGCTTTTACTCCAGAGAAACGCCATGTGGTGAGATCAACTTAGTTGATATTGTTAAAGTGTAAATTAGTTTGAAGATCTCCATCCTGTCTAAGATCTCCGAACATCTGGAAATAAGAATTTTATTTTTCACAATAAAAGTGTTTACTGTGATGTACTTTCTTTTTCACACCCCTGTATGATAGACACGTCAATTTGCGTTAAAGGGTAATGATCTTGGTTGTAAGAAAGATTATCACCCTAAACTGCTTTAAGCCCTCCAACTATAACTCAGTGGCCACAAAAAATAAGATGGGTCTATTTAATGGAGTATTTGATTGAAAAGGAATTTTTTTTTCAAAAGATGGTAAAGAGAGTTTACACTTTTGGACTGAATGTTAGTGATGGGCGTATTAATACCAAGGTGTAGAAGTATCAATACCCATACATCACCACTCTTGGTTTCAAATACTCTATTAAAGTAAAAAAATACTAATTGATAATTGAGAAAGTAAAAGTGCAAATATTTTTGGTTATTAGGTGACCAAGGTAAGTTGAGAGTGGGGTCTTCACACAAAAAAGAGAAGTTCTTTGGCGTGGAAAAACTATGAAAGTAGTGAAAAGTTATATGTTGGAGGTAGGTTAACACAGTAAACTGTAAACTCTCAACACAGTAAACTCTCCCAAAACTGTAACAAACGTCTCATTCTTGTACATCTTTTACCTACTAGAAGCTTAAAGTGTGGATGCCATGCTTTGAACAACTTTGTCAAATAAAAAAGCCCTTTAGACGCTGATTCTATTGATACCAATAGTTAGCGTCGAAAAAAATCCGAAGCATATGAATAATAGACATCGTTCGAAGGAATCAGAGATTTGAATTTGCCGCTAAGAGCGCAGGCTGGAAGTGAACTCGATATGACCTGTGACGTCACGAAAGGCATTGACTTTCGTAGTACCGCTTCGGACAGCATGTAAACAAAACAGGTAGTCTTCGTTTCTCTCGTGTTTAAATCTGTTAATCATCAACATGCCAAGTCGTTGTGTGGCAGCTGGATGTAGCAATACATCTAGTGAAAGTGTATCTGTGTATAAATTCCCAAAACAAGAAACGTTGCTGAAACAATGGACAAAACAAGTTCAGCGAACGAGGGCGAATTGGGTGCCAACTAGAGGTAAGATCTTAAGCCCGAGCCCGAGTCCGAGCCCGACCGGACCCGAAATTCTGGATTTTTCTGCAGTATATTTGGCGGGTTTTTTTCTGCCAAAAATCCTATGGGTTAAATTGAAATTTCGGGTTTGCTTCGGGCTCGGTCCTGCAAATCAAGGGTTCGGTCCGAGTTCGGCTTTAATGCCCGCGGGCCTGTGTCGGGTCAGGCCGGATTTTTTAGGCCCGATCTTACCTCTAGTGCCAACTGCTTCGTCAACTTTATGCAGCGAACATTTTGAGGCAGACTGTTTTGAAGAAACACCACAGCTCATGAAAGATATGGGAATGCATGTCAGATATAAAAAAGTATTGAAACCGAACACAAGCCCCACCATTTTCAAGAGATCGCTAGACCTACTACTTTCTGCTATATCCTTCTCACTTTCGCAAAAGGGTTCGAATCGATACGGTTGCAAAAGTGACTCATCATCATGATAATCTCCGCAACTTTCCTCTTCATCTTTCTGTTCAGCTAGCCATGTTGTCTGCCTTTCGTTACGTCACAAACAGGGCGGCGCGAATTCGGCGGAATGCGTGAAGCCGGCGGCCGTCCTCGTTGTTTATATCGCGTTTTTCGCTATTTATTCTTTTTCGAAAAATATTAAAAACAATCGCAACATGAAATAGAGACTATTTACTATATTTTGGCTTATTAAAATAGGCCATGTCACCCACACTTTAAACTTTGGAGCAAAAAATTAAAATGTCTATGAAGTTTTGTATGGAGGGGGCCAGGATGATGTCCAAGACTTCCGACATAATCAACTACATACACTGACATAAATCAGCATGATGATCTGAGCACATGTCTGCATGTGCTCAAACTCTTCTTAAGACCTCTTTTGTTTAATCTATGCTTCTTCTAGACTGACTAATAGAGAGCAATATTGTATTTACCACAATTAGGAAGATAATACTCAGTTTTACATCACAAAACTTACTCAGGTGAATATGGACCAATGGACTCGGCCTGCAGATGAAAAAACTAACGTCATCAGAATTTCAAAAGAAGCAGCTGTAAGGCAACTGCATTGCAGCTTGAATCCTGACTAAAAGCAGGAAGTACAACCACATCAGTCCTTTCCTCAGATCTTTGCACTGTTGCTCATAGTTCTGACTTTAAAACAACTCTGCATGTGTTCAAGTCTCTCTGCAGCTTAATGAAAACAACCCAAGAATCTCCAGAGGGTGTAAGAAGAACCAGACTGGGTACAAAAAGTCAAGTCCAAAGTGACACTAGAGGTAACAAAAGCTCTTGAAACTTTAACCAACAGACTGGAAGTGGCTACAGCAGGTTACAAAATAATCATTCCAGGAGCTGTGAAGCTCTATGAACTTTATGACCTCTGCTTTTTACTGTGTTTAGTTCAAACCAAACACATTATTTTATTTTATCCTCTCATTGAGTCACTGTAACATATGGAACTTTTCTTGAGGGATCATTTATTCTGATTCCACATGTGTCTGTTAACAGAGTGACTGGCTAACTCACAAAGGCAGTGTGTGTTTCCAAACACAGTGCCAAAATAGCAAACAACAATGTTGGTGTTTGACACTCCTACCCTTGTCCAATTACTCCCATATCTTACCATCATGACAGAAAGACATAATGAACATCCAACAAGCACAATCCAATATAAACTCCTCTCCAGATATAATCAGCCACACAAGTACAAGACAATTGTGGAGCCAGATAGAGTACAAGTTTGCATCACATAACACTCATACTCTTACATTCACACATACCTATTTTTATTGCTAGCTCCTTTTGAAAGGCATCAGTCAGCAGCTCACTTAGAGCCACATGAGCGAGTGAGTAATGTCGTATTTATATGCGTGACCTCGCTTGATTCATGTTCAGCTTGTGCGTGTGGAGCAGACAATAATGGGGCAGGTCTGTCTGAAGGCTTTTCGTTTCCTGATGTACTCTTGCATGCAAAAGGTGATGTGACAGACAACCATGACGGGACAGCCACTCTGAATTATTTGACTTGGCTGGGATGTTTTTGTTTCTGTGAAACCGAACACATCAACGGGAGTGACACGGTGAGCTGGATGTAACTGAGATGTCTAATGAAAGAAGGCGAGCTAAAGCTTTGCTGGTTTTAGTTTCTTCTCTTTTTGCACGATATCTCTTCCACGACACCGTCCTCCCACACACACAAGCATCCTCTTCAGTCTCTATGTTCATTACTTTGTCTCACTGTGAGGCACAGCACCGTGACACCCTATATGGTTAACAGCTTTGACCAACTGTCCTGTGTAATGGTTTTCAGATTCTTCAAGGTGGCCTGAACCTGTGCCAGAACTGAACCAGAAGAGCAAACATGAGTCGACCATTCTGTTCCTACTTAGCTTCAATGTAAGCGGATTAGTCTTGTTCCTGGAAAATTGTGTTTGGCTTTTAGTCCTTTTTTTTTACTACCTGCTTTTATCTAAACACACTCAGTGATGGTGAGATCAGCGATTAATTTGAGAGGGTTGGATTTGTTCCAGTAAACACATTATTATAACATAGATTCTTGGAAAAACCTAATTTTTGAGCTATTTTAGTAGTGTTACCAAGTAAGGTCACATTGTTTTTAGATATAGTTGTATCAATAATCTCCCAAGAAGCATTTTGGCTGCCTAAATGAGATCTTGCTTTACACAACATTTCAGTGTGTGGTTATGAAAACAGATTTGTTTTTGATTTTTTGAAAAATATGATGCAATCTCAGCGGTGGAAGATATAATATTAAAATATTTTATGCATTGACGATTGAGCTGATGAGAAAAAATGTGGTAATGATGAGGAGTCCTACAAATAGGAAAAGCAAAGAGGACTGGCTATGTTACCTCACAAGACAACAAAAGGCATGAATGTGAAACAGACATAGAGGAAGCTGCATTGATTTAAACACATTCTAGTCAATGAGTGTGGTCACAAATCACACACTTATTTTTTTTGCACAGCATACTACAAACCATTTCGATACACAAACATCGGATTAAACAGACAAGAAGTCTTCATGTGAAAGAGACAAACATGGGAAAACAACATGCAAGGTTTTCAAAGGTAGAACACCACATGCAAAATCTACACTACCTTTGAGCCGATTAGGAATCTCATTTGTCCAGTTTAGGCTTGCTGAGGATCCCGTTATAAAGCAAAAATCTACAAGCAGCTAAAATGTGGCTGAGAAAATCAGTTTTTATAGGCTTCAACTTAATTCAAAGGTAATTGTCTAAACATATGTAAGTCCCACCTTTTCAGTATGATTCCCAAAGAGGTTCCTTGTTAAGAAACACCAGCTCAGACCTTTATTTAACTTTGCATGATTCCCCAAATTTTTTTTATGCAGACTTTCTCCAGGTACTCCATCTTCCTCTTGGTTAAGATGTGTTCATATATCCAAGAAGAGAGATTTTTTTTTCTCACATCACAGTAATAACCCTTGTTCTAGAGAGCACAATTGGTCCCACATTTATTTTTGGTTAAGGTGAAAAGCAAAATACTATGTTGGAAGAGAAATGACTGAATGGGATAAGCTGACAAACAGGGCCATCGAAATAGCATTCTGCAAAAGTAGCTGCTCACTTGTCACCTGAGTCTTTAATTACAACCTTGCAACACCTTGGCAATTACTTTTCATGAATCGATAGACATCTTACAAAAGTACCAACTTTTCATTTTTTCTGTGTTTATGTTACAATGTTTGACACTTGTGCCATGTGCTGCTGTGAGAGGGATCTTAAAGGACTACCAAGTAAGTATGAACTGAAGATATTCATCAAATATAAAATGCCATGAACAGTACAAACCTTTCATTTAAAGATAAGCTTGTCTTCAGTTGAGGAAACCAAAAAAAATTCCTCTTTCTTAAAAAGTTCTTTAGTCCCACAGTCCAAAGTTAAATTAGGAGCTTTAAAGTGCATGTGCAAACATGATTATGGCAAAACATGACCAATGAAAACTCAACCAAAAAGGCACCAGTCCACACACAAAGGGAAATAACGGATTTACAACTTTCTTTATGGAGGATATTGTTGGTACTGATCTCTTCTTAGAAATCAAATACATATACTATACAATTTCACAAGAATGAGCAATATAAATCTCAGTCCTCAGACGTTTGTTATGACCCTGTGCCAGAACTCTGTGCTACAGTTTTTGTAAATCCTAGCTGGAAGTACCGGAACTAACTCTTCAATTTCCTCACAGTTTGGTGTATTTGCTGTGTCCAGTTTTCTTTTACTGCAATCTTTTCTGCTATGGGCCCTGATCTGTTGTCATGCCACCACTTTAATGTGTATCTTATGATGTTGTAAGTGGCATAACATCATAGAAGTCACAGAAAAACTACAATGATAAATTCAGAAAGTGATTCATGCATGGAGAACTACCCCGGATCAGCACACCTAGGAATATTCAATCTTCAGAATGTGAGCAAGTGTGTCCAATTGCAGAATAAGAAATTGCACAGGAAGAATTTAACTCTGAGCTTGCAGAGATAACATATCCTGAGTGATTAGCATGGATTTGTGTATCACAGAGTCTCTCTACTTTCAATCATCTTTGAATTTACTTGCAGAGTAGAATCAGTTTTAAGTGAGAAGTAACACACAAAAAAAAACAATTTAATGTTCACGCAAAAACTGTTATTTTCCTCTAGAGGCATGTCATCAGAGTTTGTTTTTGTGGAGTTTCAATATTTCCCACCAACTTCTGACACCTTCCAATACCACCCCCATCCAGAGGTGTGAGACATGTGTCCCAGTGTGAAGGGAGCTGGACAGACGCCCTTGCAGTCTTAAGAGGTGACGAGGCCAGTAAATCTGCACTGAGGAGGTGGTCTCATAGGCTGCCCCAGCCTTGGCAGGACCCCTACACCCAAATTGAAAACAGACGTGTTTGAAGTTCATTCTCTGAGTTACTACTGTTCAATTGTGATTTACAAGAGTGTGTGAGATATGGAAATTTCTCACGCAACTCAAGATATGGGCTGAGTAAAAGCACATTGTGAAACAGGCTTTTCCGCCCTTTGGGAAGGACTAATCTGTAAACTCATGCTATCCTTTCATTTAGCCAGGGCTGTTTATTCACTTTTTTATCCTTTCACTCAGTCATCATCTCCAATAGAGGGAACAATGTCTTCTTTGGTTAATAAAAACAGCATGTCAGTGAGGGAGGGTGCTCAGGTTATTGTTTTGTTTTTTTTTTTCATTTAGGCGGGGAGGAGATGTGATGGCCAAAGAGACGCTGGCCAGTATCAGCTGTATTAACAACTACAGGGCATTAAATTGTGAGTTTTCTTTTCCTTGTTTATATGCCCTGTCCACCTGGTGGAGCTGTAACCGGGTTCATTCTGTATCCAATTACAGTTGCACACCTGCAGCTAATCCCCCTCACTCTTCCTGCAATCTATCATCCCTGGTCACCTTTCCCCTCCCAAGCAGTTCTTCAGTACACTAGACAGGGTGCGTGGCAAGACCCACATTTCAAGCCAAATAAAAGACAAGTATTTGAATCCACAATGCGTGTCTGGCTCAGGATTCCCCAGGTACTTATCTGTCTGCCTAACTCTATTTCACAAAAGGCGTTGGCGTGGGTAATAGATACACGTCATATGGCTGGCTCATGCTACTTCACACCTTATGTTGTGTTATGAAACCTTCAGGTTCTAAAAAGGATCATTTTTGAGAAACCTTTTACAGTGATTACTGTTGGGTTTTGAAAAAAGAATGGTTGAAATGCTTTACTGATACAAGTTTGTATGTCAGCTTTTTGTAATTGTTTTCCCCACATAGTTGTTCCAGTTTTTGTAATCCTACTGTGAGGATGTGCTCTTGGATTCGTGTAATGCTCTGTTTTCAAGCATATCCCTTCAGTCACACCAGGTTAATGATCATAGCTGTCTTCATTTAGTATCTGGTTTTAATTTCTTAATGATCATGTCATCTCCTTTGTCACCTCTCTGTTAGTCCCTCTGTCTTGCCTTGTCTAAGGCCCCAGCATCTTGCATTTTGGATCCTACACTGTTGGTTCCTGACAACTATATTTTTTGCACTATAGGGTTCACCGGATTATAAGGTGCACTGTTAATGAATGGTCTATATTTGAATTCATGCCATCTTTAAGGCGCATCAAACTATAAGGCGCATTAAGTGAGACAAGGGTCAGAGTCTATGGGTTAGTCTGACTTTAATAACTGTGTTCACAGTAATTCTAGAAGTGGTTTGTAATACGCTATACACTATCCTAGTCAGAAGCATTAGCCACGTAAGTGTGTTTAAAATGTAACTCCTAACCTTGTATGCGACACATAAAAAACAGACTGATACCGTTAAAACAAAGTTACTGTGACTACACTAATTTCAACAATAACTCTGTTAAAAAACAGTTACACATTAGCCATGTTTGTATATAACACCCAACCTTCTTCACAACTCTTAAAAAAACAACCTGACATTTTGATAGAGCGCTGAGTACCTCTTAAAAAAACACTTGGACATCAGTAAGTAAAACCAGAATGAATCCAGGTGCCACGGAATTTAAGGCGCACTGTCGTTTTTTGAAAAAAATTAAGGCTTTTAAGTGTGCCTCATAGTGTTTTTTATTTAAACAGCCAAAGCAGCATTTCTGAAGTAGCAGATTTTACTCATTGAGTTTTGAAAAATTGCAAATGTAACAAACACTTTTCCTTTCCATTCTGATTACAAAAAGTGACCCATTGACTTTCCCTATGTTCTTGTGGCTATTGTTTTAAAATTTCCCTTCAAAACCGTTTCCTCTGTTCATGCTGTATCACTAACCAGAGTGGCAGTTTGATAAACAGTCGAAGTGCTTTTATGACTAATACGTTTTAGCAGATGTGTCAGGTAAACAGAAACACATGCTGCCCCAGTGCGTTTACTTGTTTGTTTTGTTCAAGAAGATGACAGCAGCACACCTCGTGTTCAACAGCAGGCTAATTCAAAACCCAACTTTTCACGGGTTATTTCCTTTGGACTGCCGCCTGACCCCTCACATGCATGCTGGCTCCCACACATTCAAACACACACTCACGCCTTTGCTCAAGACAACACCTGCCCACCACAGGAACGGCTGTAGTCCATCCACTTATGTCTGGACTCCTTCCTGTGGGGCATGACTCAGCTTCATGTGCAATTTTGGACTTAAATGAAACACACTCTCCAAAAAATATCTGAACTCTAACCTCACAAAAATAAATTGCAGCAAAAAACAGTGAGAAGTGAGAGAGTTTAAAGTATTGATTTGTAAAACTTGGGAGGGATTTTTTTTACAAGATTGCCAGGAAAAGCTGATGTGAGGCCAAAGTATATAAAAAGCTTTTTACATCAAAAAGTCAAGGCCAATCACACAGAAAACAGAGAGAGCCTTCCTTGTGGGTTAGCAACTTTATTATTTAACATGGGTAATGTATTTGTTCTCTGTCCAATGTAAACTTCTTTTAATCAGCTCAAATCTGTGTTTTCCACTTTCGCTATTAAAAAGACATTAAAAAAGACATCTATCTTTACAAAGAAACTGAGAGTAGACTCAAAGAGGGCATTAAATTATCTTACAACCACTTAGAACTGTGCTGTGCTTGTCAAATAATGAAACCACATGGATACATCATGTGGAAATTGACTACACCTCAGCTTGTTTAAAGACCCACTCCAAGGAAAATGACATGTTCTTGTTGCATTTTTTTATGATGGCCAATATACAAAGAAAACTAAGATTAAAACTGCATTTCCTAGTATTTTTTTATTCAAATCATGGTGAATCAGGAGTTGACAAAAAATGCTGCCACAAGCTCCCTACTCCGCTCCATTCTGATGCATCCACTTATAGACAAGAAGATCCATATACGTTTTTCTCATCTGAGCTGGTATCCGGCTAAAAAAACTCTACAACTGGATAGCTCCAACATTGCTCACCATTTTTGTTGCGCTGCTAATGCGAGCTTTGGGTTGTAAAGGCTGTAAGCTAGTGGGAGAGCCTGTAAACAAATGGATCAATGGAAATGAGCGCAGGTCTTCATCCACCCCAGTAGTCCCATGCACAACTCAGCAGTGAATTTCTGATGTACTCCCGCTGCTCTGCAAAAAGTATGACCAAGAAAACAACAGTTTTTTTTAAAATAGCATATTCAAAATTACAGGACCACTGGGAATGCTTCCAAAAAAGATCAAAAGATGATTAGAGTGGGACTTTAAGCCCAAACACTTGTTTTTATTTTCGCAGCTATTTCAAGGCAGCCATGACAATGTGTTCATGTTGATTGGGGTTGTGCGGTGTATGGGACATGAGTCAGCTTAAGTGGTTTAGGCAGTAGGTGCTAGAACCCAGGTAGGTTGTATAGTTGAGTTCTGCTATGTGTCTAGACAGCCTATGTGTCTGTCTTGGCATCCACAACAATTTGTTTAGGTTGATTGGGGTTGTGTGGTATGTGAGACACAAGCAAACTTTGGAACAAAAAAGAGTTAACAGCAAGAATTGCAATCCCAATTGCAAGTCTGTGTGAATCTCATGATCTTGTCAGCCTTTAGTTAATATAAGTTGTTTAAATAGGAATGCTTAAAAAGTTCTTATTTTTCACTACAACACACACCACTGAAATTCTTTTCATGAGCCAACGTCTGAGTTTATCAGTCTTATGGCTACAGCCCTGAAAGCCAGAAGATATGAAAAGATTATGCGAGGACTTGGCGAATCCAAGAGGTTTTCTTTTTTGAAGGATTTTTATGTAGCTTTATATTACAGGAAGAAAAATTAAGATCGTCTAATCTTTTTTTTGGGATGCTTGTTTGCTTTTTAAGTAGACATTGCCAGGAAAGGAAGCTGATTAGTCTGTCATATATAGACTATGCTTACTGCCTCCTCCTCTGTTCTCCTCTGTCTGCCTCTTTAACAAAGGAAAATCATATTTGTTCATATCAAATGGATTCTCCTTCAGATAACATTTTTGAAGATATATTACCTGCATGCTTGTAAAAATCCTACAAAGTCGTATTGTGTTTTTTGATTTTACACTCATCACAATGAGAAAAAAAATCTATGACTATCATCATCCATGTGTCTATTATTGAGCAAAATTCAAGGACTTTTAATGTGCTTTATGGTCAAAAAATATGGTAAAGGTCACCTAATTAGCTCTGATTTAATTTTAGTTCATTAGATTTACAGATTTCTGTCTGAAATATTCAAGAACAATAAATTAAACTGTACACAGTTATTTTGTTCTTAAATCACTTAAGATATCACACTACCTACTACTATATTTGTTCCATTGATGTGATCTCATGTGACACAGGGTTTGTTTTTTAAAGGGGGTCATGTTATAAACTATTTTCTATTTCAAAAACTGTTCTCTTTGTGAATATGTTTTATTTATGTCAAGAAATGTTTATTTGCGTTTGTCATAATAAATGCAAATCAGTGCCTTATTTTTCTAAAGGGTGAAGTCAGACTGTTTGTGGCTACTATAAGATTGTTCTCAGTGAGAAATTCACTTGAAGAATATCTCTTTAGGTGTTGAAGGTTGCAGACCCCCTGCATTAGCACAACAACAGCACAGCCAAAGAGAACCATTATGTTTTGTAGGCAAAAGCCAAAAAACATGCATGCTTCAGCACAAGTCATCTGGTACCGCCACTGTAAGGTAAATGGTTTGCCTTATTGCAAAAAACAAAGTGCTGCTGCACATTAGAAGTTTCTAAGTATGTATTCTCACCTGACTTGTTTGGTTTGAAAACAACAGATCAGCGTTAATTTCCTATGCAGTCTGTAAATACAGTCAGCCAAACTTGCCCAGACCAAACAAGTGGACCTAGACCCGCCCGAAAAGATGATCTTACTTTACTTTCAGACAAACTTGATAAGGTTTATGATTTAGTCTCAATTCCCTTAAAGGTAGATACAGGCTGTCTACGGAAAAAGAATAACAACATTTTTTGATTGTAGACCACTCTCTGATTCTGTAGAGCAGAACAACATGTAAGAGAAAAAGCATATGTGTGTTTTTATGTGGTGTGTGTTCTTCTGATTTCATGTAATCCATGGACACCAGTGAAGATCATAAATCATTGAAGAAAAAAGGTTCTTTTGGGGCCCAGACTACCTCACTCCCAATGTTAAAGTGCCTTGGATAGCACACTCTTTATGCACCCTGTGCTCGCAGTCTGACTGTTAGAAATGAAGACATTAGACAATTAGAGTGCGGTTTGTGTGGACGTCCTACTAGCACACCCCCTGCGTGCAGCATTTGCAAACAGTAAGTAAGGAGCCAATGCGTGCACCTTACGAATGCCTAGAGTATGGAGCAAGAGCACCGTACAATAACATTACCCATACATCCTAAGTGCACCTTCAATATTCTTACAAATACTTCGACATACACTAACACACGCAAGTCAACAGCATGTTTCATTTTTATGACTTTTTCCTGAGTGTGGTTGCACGGCCTATGAGAGGACTGCAAGACACACCTGTACTCCTCTTTAAAATGCAGGCACAGCTGTCTACGACCATCCACAGTCTTGGAGTACATAAAACTCGCAGAACCCATACAGGTCAACCCCAGTATGTGTGCATGTGACTAAGGGATTCATTTAGGAATACGTTTTTGAGGGCGGCAGTGGCTCAGGTGGTTGAGCAGGTCAACCAATGACTGCTCCCCCCAATCAAATGTCCCGATGATGGTCGGATGGTGATGGTGATGGCTGTCTGTCAATTTGCCCCAGGGCAGCTGTGAGGAGTGAATGAATGATGGACATATATTTTAAGTGCTTTAAGCTTCTGGAAAACCGCAGAAAAATCCAATCCATTATGATTTTTATTTCGTTCAATTATGAGTTGAAAAGTTGAAGCTCTAAGAAAGAAAAAGCCATAGCCCATCTTTGATTAATTTAGATCATTAGAATGAGTCCAGCTGTTTGTTCCACAGACACAGTAGAGATGAAGAACCCTGCAGACAAACCAGCAAGCAGAACATGTTAAAACATTTTGAAACAGCTGCTCTGGAAATTCAAAGTGATTCCCAGAAATTATGACTGTAAAAGGAGAATAATTATCCCAACAATTGCTGCACGCAAGACCTCCTTATTTGTTGGCGGTTGCTTTGCCCCACCCTTGTGATGTCTGTCCAACAGGTGTAGCCATCGTCATATGCATGCTTCCGTTTACAAACTTTGTTCCACTCGTAAAAAGTGCAATGAGATTACAAACCAAACAACAAAAAAAGACGTGCGAAAGAAGCGAACCGACAGATTTGCAGGCGTTAATATTATGCCATAATAGCTAAACCTGACGTCACAAACGTGAACAATTCTGCCTTAAAACGTAATCTTACCCCCCAAATCAATAATTATCTTCTCAATTAAAATACAGATAACTACATGAGGAAATACATTATCGACAGAATTTTAAATTAAAAAAACTGAACAAAAAATGAACTGATGTTGCTTAGCCTGATTATGCCAGTTCCTATTTATGTAACTGTATTCCAACATTTCAAAAAATTGACCTATTGAAGGTTTGACAACACCTACACTAATGAGCCTCACGAGAAGTGTAGAAACAGTAAAAAAATGTTTTGACCTTCCACACCTTGAAGGCCCCCTCTGCAAATGAGAGCAGCTTCTTGCCAAGTTCATTACGTGCTTTGTTTAACTCACTAAAGCCCCCACATATGAATGCTTTTATGGAGTTACTACACTTGCTGTGTTTACACCTCATACAGTTTATTATCATTGCACCCCACTGTTTTGAAGCCTTAATGCATCTTTAATAAAGACGTTAGAGTTTAAGGGGCCGCACCTTGACGAGTCAAGGCAGTTTACTAGAATCCTACACCTTGTTGTATAAAAAGGTGTCACGCAGGGATTTAACAGCGCCTTTTGTACGAAAAAAAACAAAACAAAAAAAGCCTGCTCACTGCCTGCATGACTAGAGATACACAACGTATTCTTAGCAAATGCTACAAAAATTGAGGGTAATTGAACAACACGTTAAAAAAGCTGTAATGTAGGGACCCAGTTTTAAGGAAAGTTTGCCATGACAGAATTCTACCAACACTTTACTGTAGCATATTTGTTTAACTAAAACACGTTTAGGTCTCTTTTTACTTAAACTGGGTGCTGGTATTCAATAATACAATTGTTCCTTTACACACCTGGATACTGATGTTGCCTTTCATTACTTGTGTTTGCATTTTCCTGTTGAACTCAGATTGTCTAAAGTTATTGAACACTGGTTTCTTCAAGCATGTAGTGCTTTAATTTTGTTCTTAATTACTTGTTTCTAATACTTTTGTCACCAAAATGTGCATATAGAGCAATGTTAGACCAATATGTCACAAATTAATTGATTTACCTGTATTATACGTCTTTATGCTATCATTAACTTTATACTATATAACTTTAAATTAGTTCAACAAGCTCATATATACTGTATTGCATGTTGATTCTTCTTTCTTCCCTTTTTTCCCAATTGTAAACAGTTTCAAGCTATATCCTATCACTTCTGATTTATGTCTCTTCTGATTAGTCAAACTGAAAGATAAAATCATTGCTGAATTTTTTATTTTGTACTAGTTGTTCAACAACAGACTCACAGTTTAAAGTTGAGACATACTATGTTCTTTCCTACCCTAAAATCAAACAGGACGGGTAAATAATTTTAATATGGTGTTAGGAAAAAAAGCTAAATGTACCTAAAACGTGACAACCTTTTAACCTGAACACGAAAGAGATGGAGAACAAGTGTGGATCTGGTGTTGACCAACAGAGAAACGTTGACTTTAATACACTTTGTACTGATGAAAATAGTTAATTAATTGGAAACTTGAACCTGATGAGCTTTGGCTGTGGGGAACCCAGCACCTGCAACAAACCAAAACTGAACAATAATGACCTAAGACTAGAAGACTGAACAAAATGGCATCAGTTATGCTGTTTCTTTCTTTTTTTTGTTTGATTGTTTTTTTTTTTTGTTTGTTAATTTATTAAATCTTATTGATCTTTGGTTAAAAATAAGAATTTAATAAAGAAATCAATCTCATTTAAAAAAAATTTCCTCTCAAAAAAAGCATTTTTGTAGTTCTTAATTGAAGTAATTTTATTATTACTATGGTTTAAATCACTAGTTATGCAAACCTTTTTTTCTTAACAAAATTTCTTAGAAGTTATATTTTACACATTCATTAATATTTATTCAAATCCCAATAAATCTAAAATTAAATTAAATTAGATGTCACCAACTTGTCTGCAATTTCAGGTCAAACTAATTAATCTTTGTGTCCTCTGCAGGACATTATTGTCAGAACAAAATGATGAAAGCAGCTGTTTGCTTCAGATCTTTGTTTCTTAATTTAAAGTAGCACAATGAGAATAACTGCTAGACCCCAATTTTTATTTTTTATCAAATTTGTTTGTGGCGTGAAGGAAAACTTGATTACCCAGTAAAAACATTATTTTACTCTAATAATTCTAATCCGTAATCCGTAAGAATCCATGGTGACATCAGTGTAACAGAAATGTGTTTAGCGGTCCACTTGGTTTGTGGTGTATTTTACATTATTTATTTTGCAGGAAAAACTAGTCTGGGTTCTTATGGGTTCAATTTAGTTTAGGAAATTTGTGCTTAAAATAAATGTGAATGGTCCCCCTGGTCTAGTCCATCCTGGTTAATATAAGTAATAAAACAAAGCACACCCAACTTTAAACCATGTGTTTATTCCTGAGAGGGATAAGTCGACACTGCCTGCATTCACAGAGATTAAAAAAGTGTGATTTTAAATATAATGGGAAAACATTTTTTCAAATTAAAAGTAAATTAAATTTACATATCTCCACAGGAACTATAATCATTTCTGGTGTCCGAAATTGTGCATTCTCCTAAATCTGCAGATTAACAATTATAAATTGTGAATTAGGAATGGAAAACAATAAATTATAAAGCAAACAACAAGGTTCTTGTTCTACTAAGAAATTGGTTAAAAGCTACTGAAAAATTACAGGGTGTACAATTGACATATTTATACAACAGAAACCATCTGGTACCCTTTCTTCATGCGTTGTGCCTTAAAGTTATAAACATGAACTGAATTAGAGGTTATGTAAACTCCTCACTGTTTTGACTCCGAAACTTTAAAAGTGCTTATTATAGAACCTCCGTCTCTTTTAAAGCTGCTAAGGTACAGAATGTTTTCATAAGCAAGGCTCCGCTTTTCCTGATACACGAGCAGATATGGAGTATAGTTAAGACTATGATCCCCAACAGCTGTTCCTGCATTAGATGGGATCAGTGTATTCCCTTGACAGTAAAGCCACAACGCCAGTTCACATTCTCTAACAAGGCTGATTACACGAGTCCTGACGCACTGAAGCTGCCTTGAAACTGAATTATGCCTAGCAACAAGTAAAATAAAACCTATTAGACTAAGAACTGCTGAAATATATTGTAATCTTTTTTAAATTTTCAACAGGAAAAGTCATAAATCTTAATGCTGTCCCAATATTGATCCTGTTTGGCCCATCTCAACAAGCTTGCTATAATCCAACTGAAAGGTTTTTCTTCATTGCTATTTGCTGAATCTCCAATTTTAAAATGTATTTGTCTGAATTTGTGGTTTTGTCGTTGTATTGTAGTAAAGTGTTCCCTTGCTATGTCGCAGTTCCTCTTTTGTGGCCTCGCTGTCTCTTGAATTTTTTTCAGAGCAATTCTCCATGCTTTGTTTCTTTTTTTTATAGCGCACCGTGTTTTGCTTCCTGATTGGCTGTAGACATTGTCTATCAATCTCCTCTGTGTTTTGTTACTTGAACAGAATGAATTTAGTTACATATATCTTCAATCACTAACAGATCCTGGTTTTCACTCAACAATGCTGGGAGTTTTTATCTATGAAGGTTTGAGCTTTGAGAGTTTAAACAAGAGAGAAGAGTGTGAAAACGTCATGTCTCTCTCAGAAACGCATATAAAGTGTGTCGTAGGGAGTTTTACAGCCTTAAAACATCTGTAATCCCACTTCATGGATTTCCCCTATAGCATATTATTTTTAGAATGTAACTCCCACGATAAACGAGGGAACACTATAAAAATCACACATTGAACCGAAAGAAAATGGTGACCCAAAAATTGAAGTTTGAATCAAATCGTGGGGAATGTAAATCGCTCATTGGGTTTTGGCTGTGACTTCTGGATGCCCCCCTTCTATGATCTGAAGATGGTCACAACAAGCTGGAATTATGTTGTTACATGCAGGGGTTTTTCACAGTTTTTGCTTTTTTTTCCCCTCCTTCCTCTGCATGTGCTTCCTGTGAGTGAAGACACCAGGTGGAGACCTGACGAGCTGTGCAATCAGGCCCCAGAGCCAGCCACCAGACCTGCACAGAAGCTCCTGAGGATCACTTGAGAGCAGAACTCTTTCTGGATCACAACCCAGATGAATGTGAACAGCTCCTTATGTTAGAGTTTGTGGACAGGTAAGACAGGGTACCCTGTACATCTCATGTAGCTTGCTTTCTGTTAAACACACTATAAGTTGGTTTTATCGCCTCCTTTTAGATAAGTCAGTGAGACTTTTGTTTTTTGGTTCTGTTTTAGAGCAGTGATCATTAGGCCATGTTTTGTTTTCTTTATTTCATTCTTTTAGCCCAACCTTTGTCCCTACCTCCCCTTCCCCTCTTCAATGAAAACTCTTAAATGTCTGTCATTGTGTGTTATGTTAAGTACACTCCAGCCCTAGACCTGTACGTTTGTGGACGTAACATTTATCATTAGGATTTTTTTTTTGGTGTCTGCTCTACCCTCCCTAACAACATGTCTTTTAAGGTCTCTGACTAGTATTAGGCTGAGTTTTATTTTTATTTTATTTTTGTCACACGATTTTTTTTTTAAACCTTTTGACATCCTGGAGTTGTTGAGTTCTACCTGCATCTGGGTTTTCCACTACTTGGCAACCACAACACAAGGTACATCAGGTCACATCACATTGTTGATGTTTGCCAATGAAGTAGACAACTTCATAGGGACAACTAAGGAGGACACTATAAATCCAGAATTTTCAAGAATTAATGTTTACAAACTCAAAGACTCTGGTAGAAGGTAATTAGACAGATGAGACTGAACTCCTCGTGTAATATCAGCTCCATGTTCACAATGATAAAAAAAATGGAGAAAAGATGACTGTCCACACTGTAAAACATTGAAGAGGCTCAATCATGCTCAGGGTGAATTTGCTGTCTTTGGCAGAGGCTATCAAGAATTTATGAATTCTGGTATGTGCTGACTACTGTTAGAAAGCTCAGTCTCAGTTGAAGATCAGGGGTTTTCCTAAAAAGGATAATGACCCAAAACACAGAGTTGAAAACAACTAAGATTAGTACAAAACAAAACACATTTTTTATACTAAAGTTTGCTTCTTTGAGTGTTGATCTAAATCCTTTGACCATGTTTAATTTCTTTTTTCCTGTAGGGAAACACCTATTGCCATTAACTTCATGTTAATTCAATGTCCAGTGGTAAAACTATTGGCATTTTTCAGTTCCTTCCTGTGGAGGGAACTTAAAAATGCCAACTGGAGAAAAACTATTTAGACCTGAGACAATTAGTGGACCAGTGTATCCAATGAGACGTTTCAAAGTGTCTTTAAATCTATGGACACACCTGGCATGTGATGCACATTCAAAAACGCACTAAATGAGTGTTATTGAACGCGCTTAGTGCCCATGGTGTTCACTGGCCTATTGGTTCTTACGGTTATTGGTTCTTCTATCTTATTTTCTATTGTTTACTTGCTCATGTCTACTGCCCACAGCTGGAAGAGGCTTGGTGCATAATCTTGATTTATAAGTTTACATCAACTTAATATTTGAAACCGCCACTTAATTGCAGAGAGCAATGTAAACGTAGCTTAACCAGTTTAAAGATCAAAGACGGTGCAAAATTGTGCGCTTCACACTTTCGTGTATAGGCAGTTATATTAATTGACATTTGTTTAATTTTTTTCTGATGACCGTTGAACAAAAATTCAAGGTGAGGTTTTGATTGACTGACTTTAATTAAGATTCTTATTTATTGTTACTTTTGTCAATTTTAAGATGTGTTTTAATCTACATCATTTAATTTGACATTTTTGTCAAAAAAAAAAAACGCATGCAAACTAAAAATGCATTTAAAAACTTAACTTAGCCTTTTTGATGAAATTTCTTTGATAAATATTTGCTGGAATACACAGACAATAATTTGGAAATCATACTATGCTACCTCCAATAGGACAGATGTGGTAGTAACAGGAGTAACTTGTGTTTCACAGCACCAGATGTGTCAGCATAACCCAGGAGGAAATGCCTTAAATGGCCCGATAGACTGGAAATGTGAGGCATCTGTTCATGTGTGAATTCTGCGAAGTCTCCTGCTGCAGATCAAGCATTTCTCTTTGCACAACCCCTCTTATGGTAATACCAACCTCAACAGTCAAAACATTCTGTTTTGGTGAGCACTAATGTGCGTGTCCAAAAATGCACTTCACCACAGGCTTAATCTATGTAAGGAATCTGCGGAGAACAGCCTAATTTCCAAGCCTTTCTTGTGTTTGTGTGTGTGTTTCTGTTGTTAGTTGTACGACGCATGCATGAAAATGCACGTTTGATAGCAACAAAGTTATTTTTAGTTGGAGCTCAAGTTGTGAGGATCCCAAGAGATCCCCAATTATAATGGAATTTAGAAAGCAAAATCTAAAACCAAACAGTCTGAAACAGTTCTAAGAATAGCATGACCTTTGTGATGATGCATTCTCCCTACATAAATACAGTCATATCACTAGAAGACAGGGTAAAGAGCATACACAAACAGAGACATGGAGGCTCTCCTCACTCCAGGAATGCTTTTAGAGTGTTGACAGCAGATATCGTGTATAGGCAGATGTCTCTGTACTAAGAGTGGAACAACTAGTGAAAAGTGCCCAATAAATTCTGAATGTAGTTTTCTGTCCTAACACTACAAGAGGCTTTCAAGTAATATCAGAGGGATAAATCAGGTAGCTATAATTCTGTCCTGCCCAACAGGACTGAAAACATCTTCTTGGACGACTGCCTATCTGGTGAGTGGGTAAATAAACACCACAATTGGATTTGATTTAGAAAAACGATACAAGGATATCTAAATTGTTTGAGTGTGTGATGTTGGCCCATAATGTTGTTTACTAAAAAAAAAAAAAAAAAACTACTACTTTTTCCTGATGTATGTCTGAGAAAAATGTTTTGTCCTGCATAAATCTGTGGGAAACAATGGAAAATCTCCAACAGCAATGTGGAGACCACCCTTGTGTTCACCCATCTGAAGCTGGCAGACAAACTTAGAGGCTCAAGGAACTCGAGCTGGTATAGTAGTGTGGATTTGGAGTTGGAATGTGATTCCAGTTCATGGTGAGTTTACACATTTGCGTGTCAAACCACTATCATCTAAACCCTTCCAGACCCCGCACTGGCTTTATCTGTATGATAGGAATAAATTCAAAAGGTGTAAGATTCTTAGCGTTATCCTTTGTCCATCACACAAGAGAAATAGCTGACAGATAAAAAGAAAAAGAGGAGATGCAGTAAATAAAGACAGACATATGGGAATGAAGACATGCAGTCATTGAGGTTTAAAGAGTCTCACTCACGCAGGTCTTGTGTGCCTGCCTCACGGCCACTGCACTTCCTATGCTACTGTAAACTCCAGACGGAGCTGCTCCTTTGATCCTGAAACAGCAGCAGGCAACCATCGAGCCTATAAAACCCCTGCACACACATGCAGCATCAAGTGCAGATTTTTGAGCGCACAGATGCAGGGTATGTGTAATTTCTAAAAATTACATGTGCTACTTGATGCGTTAAATAACAGCTGCTGCACTACTTAAACAGCTTAATCTCTGTTCCACCCCTTAATGCAATAATGATTCCAATAACAATTCTCAATGAACTTCATGGCTTATATGTTTGTAAGCCAAATGAGTCTTCTTTTTCTGTAATTTATTAATTTCTAGTTAACATTAAACATTTACAATTTTTTCTTTGCTCAGTTCAGTTGACTTTTTAATTAAAAATAAATTAAAATTAAGATTAAGCAGATCATTAATCCAATTTCAGCTTTATATTAAAAAATGAAATATGAAAATGTAGAAAAAGAGGTTTTTACAGGGGCTGCACTGTGGAGTAGTGGTTGGCACTCTCGCTTCCTTGGTTCCAGTTCCTGCTGGGACTCTTCTGTGTGGAGCACCCAGGTTCTCTTTGTGCATGCATGGGTTTTCGCCGGGCACCCCGGCTTCCTCCCACCGTCCAAAAACATGCTTCATATGTTAATTGGGGGCTCTAAATTGCCCCAAGGCTTGCGTCTGTGATTGTGTGGCCCAGCGACAAACTGCCGACCTGTCAGTTGCCAGGAACGGCTCTGGCAGCCCCATGACCCCGAAAGAGATACAGCAGGTTAACAAAATGGGTGGATGGGTTGTTACAGAATAGGAGGTAGGACAGTTAATAGCTAAGACAAAAGACGGTGGTTTGATTCCATTTGAATTGTCTTTTAATGTGTTCCAGAGCAAAGTGACCCTATAAATAGTCTAAAAAGCAAGTAAAGATTTATATAAATGTTTATTTATTACCAAGCAGTTGAAGAAAACGAATCCTCCTTAAAGAAAACAGCATCTAGACATAAATGAGGTAAAAACTGTAAGACTTTAAAAATGCAAGTCTCTTGTAAGAATATTTGAAAGTCAAAGGTCTAGGCATAAAGAGGAAAGGAGATTGAGTAACATAATGAGAACATGAAAACAAAAAACAAGTGTGAACTTTTGAATTCTCGGAAAAGCTGTTGGAGCTTGATTATTACTCTGAGGACATGCTATATTAGTGTACATTTCAGCTCAAAGATGATCTTTAAGCAACCAAATGTGGTCATAAAAATGTGAGAGGCGTTAACGTTGGAGGCGTTAAAATGTGCTAAAACACTGAGTACAACCATCTAATTTACAACGTTTTCATCACATTGGGTCGGCTGAGCCACAGCTCACCTATAAACTGTAAAAGAAGCAATCAAGACTGAGAAACATGTCGAACAAGCTCCAGCTAAATTGAGTTTTGTAACTTTTGCCTTTACAGATACGCCTGAACCAAGAAGCTTTAGACTTACAACAAATACCTTTTGTCTATTTAATTTTTATTTGTAAAAGTATATATTTGGAATGCATAAAATAACAAATAATTAGAATTAGCTTTTGCTTTTTCGTGCCTGCAGGGAAGAATGAGAATCACAGGTTGTAAAAAATCTAGTTGTTCTGAAGTTCGTGGCCCTTTGTGGGTAAGCATCAAAAAGAGCTTCCAGGACGCCTCGATAAAGTCCCACCTGGTCTTTAGGGTTCTGAAGTTCACGATGGTAACATACTTTAATAGAACAACAAACCACAGCGGTACTGACTGTGAAAAAACTCACGGCAGGACTAACTGGTTGAACACATTATTCACTGCATCACTTGGAAAGGAACGCCTGTAGCTAAAGAGGAGAAAAGACTCATTTCTTAACCCATCTAAACTTACTTTAACTTACTTTTAAATTTCTATTGAATGTTTGTGTATTTGAGTAGCAATGGATGGAAATGCAAGTTCCTTCGGGATTAATAAAGTACTCTATCTATCTATCTATCTATCTATCTATCCATCTCTGGAGACAGCCAATTAAATTAATCTATAGAGGGTTGTCTTAATCAACCAATGCATGTATAGATACAGTGATGATGGTTGAATGGCTGTAAGGAAGTAATGTTTTCTTAAATAGCACATTTCAGGAAGAAAAACCACCAAGTTCTTTACAGTAAAAATTGTCTCAACTGTATGTATAAACCCTGAAACATATGAAAAAAACATGGTCATCAAAGTCATCAAAGAAATGACTAACCAAAATCGTACAGAAAAAAAATAAAACTTTGTGTAGGTTTGAAAAATTCACAAAGTTCAAAGGTGGCTAAATTGAAATGAAAAATGAAAAGGTAAAACTTTTAAAAGATTTCGTAATAAACTGGAAACCGGTAGAGTGCTCATGAAACTGGAATAATATTCTCTCTAAAAATAATTTGTGTTCAAAGACAAGAGAAAATAAGTAAACAATCCTTTCATGATTAGCTTGATAAACCTGGAGCTATTCCTTAGCTGGAAAAGGCAGTTTCTAATTAGTGCCTGATCAGATGGATCCTCCTCTCTGGGATCAATAATTAATGTATGTTTTATGTGAATTTGTGTGACACTACAATGAAAACGCACAGAGACCTGTGTGAAGCCAACAAAAATTAGCTTTTGATCTTATTTCGCTGAGGCTTTCCTTATTATAGCTCATTCTCTGGTGAGGACATCAACAACCATTCAGCAACGTGTCCTACTTTTAATCATCACTCATTTCCCTCATGAAATCTACAACTATAAGCTCTGCTTACATGTTTGGCTACATGAAAATGAAAATATTTCATTTCAGACATGTACTTATATTTCAGACATATATAATAGCAGCAAATAACAAACACATATTAAAAAGGGGTTGAGAAGAAGTAAAAGTCTTAAGAGAGTCCCAGTGTCAAATTCCAGGCAAGGTTTCAAACTTCTTAAAAAGAGGGTAACTTTTTTTGGTCATGGTTTTCAAAATAAGGTCTTGCAAATATGATACTTCTTTTGCTAATGCATTCAGAAGTCAAGAGCATAAGGTGAATGGTAAATCATATATACGGTACTTAGCTCTTTTCTTCCTTGCTATAAAACTCAAAGCGCTCTACAGTCACAGTCCCATTCACCCATGCACACACATTCAGACACTGATGGCAGCTTTGTGGCAGCACAGAATGTCTCTGAGTTGATAAGAGTCAGCAGAACAAGTCTGACCAGTAACTGAAAGATCAGGTCTTTACGACCACCAGTTAAGAAATGAGACGGAGACCTGCTGCAGCCTAAAGCCATCCACTCTCTGGCCTGCAGTCCTGACCTTCCCAGGAGAAATAATCATTAGGGTCCATATAAACTTTTGAAGTAGCAGGTCCAAAGAAAGGCCAGGTATGTGGGGCAATAAATTATGTCTTCAAATACAAACACGAAAAGTGAAAGAGTGCACGACCCCTGACGTACAAATGTCTACCTCCAGGCAGCAGTGTCTTCTGTTTTTCTCTTCTGGGTGGATACCTGCCAAACATAACTTATTGCTTCCCACTATTACGATCGATAAGAATTAGAACTGAGGACCTTCTTTGAAGTTTTTCAGCTCAATAAAGTCTTATCAATGCCTCAGTGCAGCCGCAAGAACCCAGGAGATGAGAACAGATTTCAAAAAGCGTTGTCATCCTGGCAGATGTCTGAATCATGTTTGAGGAGAGCATGAGTCATTAAAAGATTGGCCTGAACCTTTTTATTAACGTGATGTTACCAGATGCTACAGCAAATTCTGGAGCAATGAGTGTGGATGTGAAGTTCTTAAAGTAGTTGAGGGCACATACCAGGAAAAGTCTGGTATTCCAGAGTTTATAGCTCCCTCTCATGCCGGGTGGGTGAGTGACAGCGAGGCAGGCAGAGGGTGTTTCTCCACCGCATCTCCGCCAGGGACAGCTGACTGGTTGGGATCTAATTGCTCTAAAGTGAGGTCAGCAGGAGGCATTTATCTAAGCAGAGTGCACAGCAACAGTGGAGGATGCACAGACGCAGCCTGCCAAGATCAGGGAAGCATACATGGGATTTGACAGAAACTGCCAGCTCCTGCTCCGCTGTACTGCATCCCCAGGCTTGGTCCACCGCTACCGCTTTATTCTAAGGATTCGACAGATTTAAATTCAGGCTCTAAAGGCACATACCTCTGGAAACTCCTGTCAACACTCCGAGCACATGTAAGTCATCAAAATATAATTTTATTTGGAAAGAGAAATACAATATTGCATTTACTGAAATAGTGCTGACAGGGGAAATGACAGACCTGCGCCCCAATTTACAGCAGTATTGATGCAATATTTTTATTGGTTCAGTTTCAAGACAGGACGCCATGTGAGCGTCAGTGTAAACTAGCCTGATTCCGATTTACTATCGCAAAACACCCAAAAAAACATTGTTTAAACATTATTCACTTAAGAAAATTATTTAATTGTGTTTTGTTTTTCAAATATTATGTGCAATGTTTATCAAAAACTAAACAAGTGTTCTGTTTTTAACAGCGGCATCTGATACGACATTTAAAACTTGGATTATGACATCACTTGTGATCTCAAAAAGGATGAAGTGGTCAATACACACCGTGACAGACAACTAACTAGAGACATCCTCTCCTGTTACTATCAGCCGTCCTTTTTGTGAGACTTCTGACCAGCGAAAGCTCACACATACCACCAGGAATTCCTGCTCGCGAAACGAAGACCCCAAGGTCAAAAATTAGGGGTCAGGGGGTCGGCGTGTTGAGGGACAGCATACAGCTCTCTATCAATTCTTTCAGTATGTTGTTCACTGAGCCCCACTGTACTGCATTATAATGCGCAAATGGAGGCTGACACGGAACCTTCAAAATCTGTTCTCTGGACTCTACCTGCATCTAATCTTCCTGTTTGGTGGTGTGTGTGTAGTCTATGGTGACTGCACTCCAGAGCAACTGGCTGCCATCAAGAACTGCTCCAAGCATGAGCGCCACACAAGGAACTATGATTACATGGAGGGAGGAGATGTGCGCATCCGACAGTTGTTCAGTGCCACAAACTGGTTCCTACAGATCGATGACTCGGGAAACATCAGTGGGACTCAAGATCGCACCAACTGCTACAGTAAGGAATCACTTTTTTTGCACCTATAGGATAAATTGAAAGTGAGCCAATGTTGTCAAGGAGGCAGGAGCATGTAGGAGAAGCTAAAACACATCTGCAAAATAGTAAAATGTTTCTGTTAGCTTAAGTAGCTGAGGTGGAGTTAAGCAGATGGAGGTCTTGGCTGATCAAAACTAAGCCTAATTTGTAATCAAATAAACCAGAGATTCTATGAAACCAAAAAGTGTCAAGTCCCTGTGACCCCAGGGTCACCTGCAGCGAATCACATTGGGTCAGAATGATTTACTATCTCAAACATTTTTTATTTTCTTACCTACACATAATAAGCAACAATCTTCCATAAAAAAATGATTTACTTAAAAGCTTCATTTTAAAGACAAATAAAACAAATTTATGACAGATTTGACCAGCCACAAACTATAAGGAATAGCCAAATTGTTGCTTGGGACCAAGGTTTCTCAAAGTTCATGTTTACAGAGATGACTAGATGTCTTAGTCATAGTGAGGATGTTTTGGCTACTTATCATTTCCTCTAATCTGACAGCAGCAGAGTTTGGAATGCTGGCATGAACTAGAGTTGCCTCAATATGAGGATGGTTGTGCAACAACTGGCAATAGAAAAAATAGAACAACAACTTGGGGCCAATTGTTGCATTTGAGAGAAGAATAAGTTTGGCTCAAAGCTGCCCGCGGATTAACGGTTTAAAAATAGTTATTGTATTATGTATATTTTATTCCATGTTGACAAAATGTGTAAAAGAAACATATTTTTCTTAAGTTTTAGAATTTTTTTTTTTTTGCTTTTATATTTATAAATTTTTTGTTTTCAGCAGGCTGGTGAACAGAACAACAATTTTTGATATTATCATATACCAGAGATCCTACACCAGGCATTTTTTCTGCTCTTTCCAAACTCACATGTGCAATACCTCTTTTACTATTTAGGTTAATAAGAGTGAAGAAATCATTAAGTAAAATGAAAACCCTCTTAGAACAGTCTTACAGAAACATTGACTTTAAAGAGTCTTTGGGGGTTAGGTCTAGACTAGGGTTATTGGTAAAATGGGGCTTAGAAATCCCTACAGTCCTAATGCAGGGTAAGGTTAAGACATAGACATGCCTGCTACCTGTCTTTACATTTCACTCAGAATTGTGGGAATTACATGAAAACTATCAAACCACATAACAACTTGATGGCTGTCTTGGTTCAAGAAACATGTAACCCTGACCCACAGTGTCTGAAAATGGTACTGCAGTCCAATCTCTCACCATTAGAAAGCCCTATCTTTCTGGACCCTCCCAGATGAAAGGTCATGGACATTAAACCTTCTTATGTAAAGTGCAAATTTTATATTAATGTAAAGCACTTTTTAAGGTAACAATGAAAACATTTTCCTTGACAGGAGTTGGGGAAAAAAGATAATTCTCCAAAACACCAAATGACCCCTAAAAATGATCTTGAAGGGAAGAAATTGCAGAAAACTGTACAACATTGTTTAGATGGAGAGAGATATTTTTCCCTCTTTAGGAAAGCAGCCAGCTCAGCATTGGCCTCGAAAGCTTTCTGTGCTGCAATTATCCCTCTCAATTTCTCAAAACCTTTTCAAACATGTACCTTCATTTATCACCCTTTTCGTCGTATCATTTTTTAAAGGCTAAGCCAAGGTTTTTTAGTCAAGTAAAATAGGTCAGGCCAATAAATGAACCTCTACTGTTAGTTTTGCCTTCATAATTGATGTTTTATCTTGTAACTCAAAGGAGATCAGAGTAAGCGCTGGTTGGAGTTCCTGAAAGCAGCCTGATTTTGGCAAAAGAAAATTGTTTTATGTCTCAAATTAAAACCTGTAGAGGAATATTGTTGATTTAAAATGGTGGATTAAACACAAAGTACATTAGATGTCCCATCACAAGGTAATTGTAATAATTATCAAACAGCCTTTGGCTCATTTAGATTTGTCATCAGCATTTTTAACTTGATGTTGCTCTGAATACTAATGACTTTTATGAAGTGTATATGTTTGTTGTTTTTATAAGAATAAGGAAACCCTTTAAAAATATGTGGCAGCCTTTTCGACACTTAATTAGAACTTGTTTTGGTCCTGTTACACAAGAATTCTGTATAACAGCGTGAGAAGCAACCATTGTCAAAGAAAACTGTGTTCCTGGAACCCTATTAACAGCCATTTTACTGGCAATTCCAAGCCTCAAAAATTCAAAAATTGTTTAAAAAGTTGTTTAGAATCCAGAAATATTCACCAGTTGTTGTTGTTGTTGTTATGTAACCTAAAGGATGTCATAAGTACTCAAAATGTTGATATTTTCGTAACTCTCTGCATTAGAAACAGTATTTAAATGATATGGGTTTGTGAGAATGTGTCTTATTTCTAACTTCTAACTGCTCTCAACGATGTACTGTATATGAGTTTTTGTTACAGTAAATACTCAAGATATAGATTTGAGATATACAAAAATGGGGTAACATTAATGAAAGAAATTCAATTCCTAAGTCAAATCATACACCCAAAAGGCAAACAAATTCTGTCAAATAAAAACTGACAGTAGAGCAGACAAGAATTCCAAAACAGAGAGACTGCCATCTGTTTGTGATTTGACAAAACACCAAAATGCATGTATGCTCTGTGTCATTCTGAAGTCACACCACAAGTTAGCTATTTTTTTCTGTCTGTGAGATCAAGGAATTTCAGAAGAAATACAAGATATGTGATGCTGAAAAATGTTAAACAGCAAATTGCATGGTCATCGTTGTTGTTCTTGAATTAGTGTTGAAAAAGAAAATGATTAAAAGTTACCCTGTTTTATGAACTTTGATGAAAAGGTTAAAAAAAAAACTTACGAGAAACAATACAATAATAAGTGAAGCATTTAGCTAAATTTCAAACATGTAAAATGCATTTCTCCATTACAATTTATATTATAAAGACTGCACATATTTTCGTTAGGTTTTTTGAGCTTTAAATCTAAAGATTGTGATTCATTTTGGAGTAAAGAACTTTTAGAAAACCAAGCATTTTTCCTTTTTTCACAAGTTGATAACTTAATATTCACAAAACAACATAACTTATTGATTGTTCTTACTTACCCACAGATATGCTGACCTAAAATAGCGTGCCAGGTTTTTGCAAGGATTTAGTTTTTCTATCCATGTGGAGAGAGGCCTATTCTATCGCTCGCATGTGCAATATCATGGACTTGGCTTTGTGTAATAGCCATCCAGACAAGTTAACAAGACTTGAACAAAGCCAGAGAGCACTGATTAATCACAGGAACTCTCAAATCCTTTGCTGATGAAGATGAATGTTTAGTGCACTTTGGAGCTGGAGTGAAGGATAAATCTTGACAGTTTCTTATCAGTCCTGCAATATGTCCCTTTTTACTAACTGTCTCACTGTCTGGCAGGCATCCTGGAGATCCGAACTGTGTCTGAGGGAGGCATACTGGCTATCAAAGGTGTAAAGAGTCAGTATTATATTGCTATGAATAAAGCTGGAAAGCTGCAAGGCAAGGTAATGTTTTTTTTTTCTCTGTAAGGCCTCTATAAATGATAGCCTTTGGCAAAAATATCAATTTGAATCACATAAAACTGAGAACTAACTGTAAAACTAAAGAGTGGTAACTCCAAACCACATTCCAGCAATGATTTAATATCTTTCCATTACAGAGGATCTACAATGAAAACTGCATCTTCAAAGAGATTTTTCTAGAAAACTACTACAGCGCCTATTCCTCCACAAAGTGGACTAACAACGGCACAGAACTGTTCATAACTTTGTCCAAAACTGGAAAGCCGATACGAGGAAAAAAGAACAACAAGAAATTTAAATCTTCTCATTTCATTCCAATCAACTGCAAGGAACAGGAGATGAGGCTGGAGTGAGAAGTGAAGGACTGGAATAGAGTTTGGGAATGATTTATGTCACATGTAAAATGGTAAACGTCACCGAGAACATGCTCAACACTAAAAACATGTCGTTGTTGTTACACCAGAAACAGTTGGAATCATTGATAGGTTCATTTGAATTCTCAGATTGATCTTAAGAAATATGTTCAAACCCATAAATGTAGAAACAGCCTTACAATTAATTCAGAATATTTAAAGACTACAAATCAATATAAACAATGTAGTTTTTTGTTTTTTTCTAAACAGAATGTCACATTCCAAGTGGCCATGACTCTTGTTCTTTTTTTAATCCTAAGTGGATTCAAATTCTAACAGAAGAGGACGCCGGTACAGTGAACAGGACTTTCAGAATGCAGTCTGCTATTGAGCAAGAAGTGAAGAAACAAGCTGGACTTGTCTTTTTTATCTCTATTTTTAAATTGTCAAACACTCACTAAACTAAACAAAGACGCAATGAATGAACATAGGATTTCCAGTTATTAACGTATGTCAGTAAATAGTCAAATAAACAAAAAAAAGGGAAAGAACGAATGTTTGAGACAAGTACGATATGTCTTGTCTTTCAATCATCCGTGGACTGCAGCTGCTCACCGACCTTTTCATTATTAAAGGCCTGTTTCAAAATGCTAATGTGCTGCTGAAAATTATCCAGAATAATCATGAAGTGAGCACATAATGCTAGGCTATGTAATCTTTTTTGTAACCATGTACTCTATCAGAACACATATTTATTTATAAAGAGATATTCTTTGTTTTTTGTGTTATCATTATACAAGTCAGACAATTCAACAATAAACCATTTAGACCATAAAAAGCATGATCTACTTTACTTTTTTAAGTACATTTTTTCACAAACATTATCTCAGTCTTTGCAATACATTTTCATTTTTTTGGTTTTCTTTATATAAAGCTGATTTGTTGTATGTTAAACTTCCCTTAATAAGTGCATCGTTCTACCTTGCTGCTTTACTGTGAAAGAACTGAGGCTGAGTTTTGCAAGCTGTCTTCAAGGGTTTGTTTCCACTAGAGAGGGTATAACCGACCTCAAAATAAACTCCTATCCAAACGCTTATTCAATCTCTTTGGTAACGATGTCAACAGGCAATCCACCAGATCCATCAGATGGTGAATTTTGCAATATTTACAAGCATTTCTAGTTGGTTTTGTCTGAGATTTGGTGCCTAAAGCATCTCAAGAAGCAGAACCTGCATGTGAACCACATGAATCGCGCTTTTATCCTGCCATTGATGGAGCTGTTGTTAAGCATATCAAGATGTGAAGGGGAATGAGAGAACTGTATTTTGCTTACACACTGTGATCAGCACACCTGAAACCGAAGAATGCATTGTAAAATTACCTATTTATTTAGTCTAGTATCAGTAACAACAATAATCCATTTCAATTATCAATGTCTGTAATCTCAACTTTGATCTGTTATTTTTGCTGAGATTTGGATTTTAATAAAAATGTCTGTTTGGAAACCAATACTATACTTTTCTCAATAATTTTTGAATTTATTGATGTTATGATGGATTTTATAACACAATGAATCCTAACTGATCCTCTTAGAGATTCAAAATTAAATATGTATCAACTAGAGCATTGTGTGAAAAATGCCAGAAAGCGATATACGATATTTTTTTTTAAATAAAGACACTTAAGGATTTATCACAGCCCTAGATTTTTTTTGTTTGGATTAATAAGTTATTCCTCTATTATCAATATAAAGTGCAGTCCTGTAAGTAAAGGCAAATTCTGTAGGCATGCTGGCAGAATGTATTCTATTGTTTATAACAATGTTCATGTGTAGACTCAAAAATGTGCAAATCGAGCAAGCAAGCTAAAAAAAAAAAAAAGCACCAACACAGAGAGCAAGTTTTACCTTTTCTCTGGGTTCACATCTGGCTTGGAGAACCCCTGTCAGCTCCAGAGAGAGACAGTTAAATTGAGAGAGCAAACCTCTGAAATACGCTTGACCCAAACAACATCTGAGCAAAGAGAAGGCTTCTGCCAAGTCACGCGAAGTTAGTCTTAGCAGATAATTTGTAACATGCTCAAAATGTAAACACATTTCAGACTCAGGGCTGTGTTTTCCCAGCAGGATGCAGGGAGGCTGAAGCCACCCAGCGTGGAGGAAAACTGTGACAGACATGAAGCTGTAGACTTCCAAGACAAACTACGCTACACCAACACACCATATACAGGCTTATACTACTTCCACAGCCTTGTTTTTTAAATTTTAGTGAAACTTGATTTATATTATTAAAGGGACACGACTTTTTGAAGCAGTAAATCACAGTTAGTCAGTTTTACTATGAATCTGAAAAGTTTGCATTGGGTAAAGCTTAATTCTTCCAAAATAAAACCCTAAATGGGATTCAGGTGACGATGCAGAAAGAATGAATCCCAGATTTATTTAAACTTCACAAGGCATCCCCATTAGAGCAAACCTACAGGACACATATAAGTGCTTTTCAGGAAATAACCAGCTACTGTGTAATTTCACGGACCTGCTGCGACAATAAATAATTTCATAACAATGGCTCCATGTTTATCACAAAGCTTTTTTGCACTGAATTTTGTGTAAACATGAATAAACTTTAGAAAACCACATGTGTCTAATATTACAAGCCCCATGTGCAGACAAGAAAGCTGTCTAGTCTGGCTGTGAACAACAGAACCAGGAGAGGCGGGGGGTTGGGGTTAGAAAAGCAACAAAAAAAAGGAGGAAAGGTTGAGTAGTCTCGTGCGATGCAAAAAGGTGGTTTTGGGGCAGATGGAGAAAAAAGGAGGCCCAGAAGGGGCCGGCCAGGGAACACACAGCTGAACTTGATATGTTTCAGGGCTGTAAAGTTTCATTTCCCAGGAGGAAATCTGTTCTTATGCAATTTGGGGGATTCTCTGTTTCCAGGCTTTAGCACGGAAACCCCAGGAACCAGAGCACACACACACACACAAACACACACAAAAAGTAACCTCCAGCAAAGAACCTCTAGCAGCTTACTACTAAATCTTTTTTAAGTAAAAGGAATTTATTCAGCACAGTAAGAAACAAAGGTGCCAGTAAAACAAAAGGAAGTAGTTCTCCAAATCATGATGGGAATGATGTGGAAAATCAGTCCTAAATTAGTATAGTTTAGTTTATTTCACTAATTTGACCTCAGATGTGATAATTTGATCATGTCTAACGGACCCCTCCATTAGGGACATTTGCTGAAGGATGTGACCATCAAGGACTCAGCAGGGGAAGCTTCCGGCGGTGGCAGTTCTACCTGACTCAGGCCTTGACGGACATTTTAAGACTATTTCAGACTCTACATACAAAAAACGTGTTCATTGATCACGTGGTGCGTTAAAAGTGAAATCAGATCAACTTTGATCTATCAGAGACTCTGATTTGGTATTGAAATCTAAACAGCGTCCCCTTAAATTCACGGAAGTACCAACTGTTTGAAAATGAATCATGGAGGAAAAATCAATAATTGCAGTTTGTGCAGTTTGCTTGTTGGTGGAAGACTCTCCAAGCTTTCTTAAGATATTTCATCTATGGTTTTTATTTAACGTCTTAATATTTCAAATAACCAAATCATCTTAACTCTCAATGTGAGGTACAACACTTTTAAAACCAAACCCCTATTTGGAGGTTTTCTAAGTTTTTTAGTCAGCAGTAGATTTAATCTTTTTTTAAGTTTATGTTACTTGGACATTTTATTGTTTTTATACTTTTATGTCATTTTTAAAAATACTTTTATGTAATTGTTTTTATATTTGTATGAATGTTTTATTATTATCCTTAATTTTTTGTTTTGTTTTGTGTTTATTGTGGCAAATGGACCTTGAGGCTGTAAAAAAGCTTCTTCATACGAATAGAGCTGTGAAAGAAAAAGCCTGGAGCAAGATTCACAAGATTTGCACCACTTTGACATTTCCACACCAAGCCTTTTCTGACTGTAGGTGGTGGACATGAGCTGGTAAACAGTAAAAAAAAAAGGCGATGCTCCCTGCTCATCCAGTGTGAACACCATGGGTGTTCAAGAAACTGCGTTTCGAGCATCACATCCCCGGTGTGAACGTAGCATTAAAGTCCCTATAGCTTCAACCTGTCTGTTCCTAAGAGGTACTGTACCTGGGATAGGATAGAGATGCTACGCCAGCCTGTTGCCATTGTCTAATGAACGTTAAGACCGACGTCATATTGGAAAGGGCAATAACCAATGAAACATAGTGGCATGGCAGATACGGTAAAATGTCCATGGCAAGCTAAATTTTGGTCCAGTGCGCTGAACCTTTTTTCATCAATGATTTGTGATCTTCACAGGTGTCCATGGATTACATGAAATCGTTTTCACATTTATCCACCTTTGTCAGGGTAGGGATAACACGTCAATGCAGAGGTGGGGTCATAGGATAGCACAAGGGTTAAAATCGCTGCATTGGCTCCCTGTGCGTTTCAGGATTGATTTTAAAACTCTTTTAATGGTTTAGAAATGTTTTAATGGTCTCAGGCCTTCTTATTTAAATGATATTCTTTTAAAACATTAACCCTCACGGACCCTACGGTCCTCCGGTGCTGGCCTCTTGTTACTAAGGTGAGGACCAAAACTCATGGTGAAGCTTCGTTCTGCCATTACGGTCCTAACCTGTGGAACAGCCTGCCAGAGAGCCTCAGGGCTGCAGAGACTGTAGAGGTTTTTAAGAAGACCCACCTTTTTAATTTGGCTTTTAGATTTTTTAAATGCTAATTCATTTTATTAGTTTTTGTCATGATCTGACTAGAGTTCAGAGTGACCCAAATGCTGGAACCCAGAAGGAGACTCGGACAATGAGGTGAGTTTTAGTAGATTTTATATAGAAAGGTGAGTAATGGCTTCTTTTCCAGAGGAGGCGCGGCGGCTGGCTGGAGGAGAGCAGCAGCAGGACACCGGAGGTGAGGCAGCGTGAAACCAGAGGACTGCGACCAGGTGAGTTCCAGAGATGATATTTCCTGAGACAGAGACGAGAGGAGTAATGAATAACATGAAGCTTGGCAACAAACAGGAGCATGAGCGAGCCAGACTATGCACCGTGGGAGGAACAACGAACTGGCGTCGAATGAAGATCCAGAAGCTCCTTAAGAGGGCAACGGCGATGATGAGGTAAGTGGTGGCAGCTGGTCCCGTCCAGAAACAGAACAGGCGAGGGATGGGGAGAGTAGCTGACAGAGGCACCATGACAACTTTAGTATATGCTATTTTATGTATTTATTTTCCTTTTTTGCATCTTATTCTCAATTTTATGTTTTTATATACATCTTATGTCTTTAATTTTAGCATCTTATCATGATTCTAGCCCCAGTGTTTCTTTTCTTCCAGGGCTTGCCGGCTTGGGGGAGGGGAGTGGGAAGGGTAAAGGGTGGGTTGGGTTTTTACTGTAATATTGCGTTTTTTTTGTTTTTAATGTTAAAGCGCTTCAAGTTGAGCAATTTATGAGAAGCGCTATTTTATAAATAAAGTTTGATTTAAATTTGATGAGATATCCAAATCCTTTAGGTATTCAGTTTAGAGTCCATCCATCCATCCATCCATCCATCTTCCTCTGCTTATCCGGGACCGGGTCGCGGGGCAGCAGTCTAAGCAGAGATGCCCAGACTTCCCTCGCCCCGGCCACTTCCTCCACCTCCTCTGGGGGGGATCCTGAGGCGTTCCCAGGCCAGCCGAGAGACCTAGTTTGGAGTTATGTCATTTATTATTTTAACAGATTGCTTCTGAATTTGTGAGCTCCAAAACCACATTCGTGACAAACTATAGTATTTTATTGTAGTTTAGAACTAACTGCTGGTAAATCTGGAGAAGAAAAATCTTGAGAGAAAAACAGGACATTTTTTCTGCAAAACCTAAAAAAACAGCATTCAGGTAAATTTTCATGCAGATGGGAACTGCATCTCTCAGAGCCGAAAGGCACTACAGAGGATGGTGTGAGTGACAGACAACATCACTGGCAGCAGCCTTCCCTCCATCCAGGACATATACTGGAGCAGGGGTAAGGCACAGGGCATCATAAATCCAGCTCTAGGACTTTTCCGCCTCTGGTTGACGGTTCAAGAACCTGCCTGTATGCACAAAAAAACAGAGAGATGGTTACTATACCCAAGCTGTCAGACTACTAAGCTCTTGATAGTACCTTCAATGATCCCGGAACTTCCTGAATACTCGTACAGAACTACTAAAGGTACTGTGTATATCATCACCTCTCCGTCAACAGTCACATGTGCAATACAATGCAATGCCCCAAAGCCCATTTTAACCCTCCCCACACTTTTGCATTCAATCCTACCTCCACTTTTGTATTTTAACCCTTTCCTGTCCCTTTAATTTAAATATGTTCGTACTTTTCTACCTGTTTCTTTGTTATTGATTAATTTAGAAAGTCATATGGTTCTTCACATTCAAAGCATTTCATGGCATTGTTTATCTTGTGTTGTTCTTACATATGACAAATAATAAACAAACAGCAACAAACCGATTCAGTTCAAATGAGTTGCAATGATGGAGCACCAGATTTTGTTCAGTGTTTTTTTATACAGTATAGTGGGGTTCCTTGTGGATGTGCAGATGTCATCTGCTCCCTTCACTTACACACACATTATAAAAGTCCCACTCCAATCATCTTTTGATCTATTGTAAAAAGGTTCCCAGTGCTCTTTTAATTATGATGTTTTTAGCCTAAAGAAAAAAAAAAACCTGTGTTGCTTTCTAGGACATAGTTCCTACAGAGCGACAGGAGTTCATTAGAAATTCACCTGTGAGTTGGTGGCACAAACTGAGCCTTCACTGATATCTCATTTGTTTACACTCTCTCCTGCCATCTTACAGCCCCTGACAAGTTAAAGCTGTCATTAGCAGAGCAACAAAACCGCATTTTTTAGTCTGCTCCTGATTCACTATTTCAATAAAGAAATAATCAGAAATACAATTTTAAGCTTACATTTTCTTTATCAGAGGGAAAAGCACATTTATCTAACAAAAGGAAACAATGGGATTGTCAAAAGAAAAAGCACTGACTACCTGAGTTGACATCTATGTATAACAGATGTGTTATTAGACTTCTCAAACTGAAGTGCCAAACAATATGACAAATGCTGCAAAACAAACTCAAATTATTTTTTTCAAATATGACAGAGTTCTGCCTCAGTCTGAATCATATTAACTCAAGTGTAACGTTATCTTAGGTCACATCTCAAAAATCTGACAGAGTCCACCACAAATGATTCACACATGACTTTACACTCAGTGAAGCAGCATAAGTCTGACCTGTCATGAGGCTGTCTGCTCTTAAATTACCCTTTCATGTTTACTGCTTTTCACAGGGATCATTAAGTGTATTTGCTCCATGAATAAAAGGGCAGGGGAAGCCGTGTGGATTAGACATGTTGAGTCACTGCCTCTTAACACGGCATGTGGTTGTGTTTTGAATAGTTGTTGCAACTAAACTATTAGGCCAAAAATCACATCTAAAAATTGCCTGCAAACTATGACAGTGATGTAGTATTTCTTTTGTCAGTGCCCCAAGGTTTTGTTTTTTTTACATTAATACCTAGGCTAAATATGAAAATGCTGCAAAGAAAAGATGAAAAGACTGTACCTTTAGAAAATGGCTATGAAGTGATTCTGAGTTTCAAACAAGCATTACAAGCACCACATTTGGGGATATGTGGCTCATGTGGATTACCCAAACAGCTTGTATGTCCAAAAGTAATAATCTACTCAAAGTATGTCTTACATTTGTCTGGGCTTGACTTTATATACATACCTACATTGTATCTTCAGCATCCTCAGGGAGTCCTTCCAGCACTCTGCTACATACTGCAGATGCACAGAAGCCATGAATTGCACAGAATCTTGACAGTTTTATGACAAATGTTTAGCAATTGACATGAACACATCCATCAAATTATAGACGTTAAACAACAAAGCTATAGTTAGTGTTTTGATTATGGCTATCAACATTATTCCATGATACGGGGAGGCCGTGGTACAGTAGTAGGGCGGTCGACCTCTGATCGGCAGATCACAAGCTCAATTCCTATCTTGCCCGTCCATGTGTCAAAGTGTCCTTGGGCAAGACACTGAACCCCACACTGCCCCTGGTGGAAGGCTGGCGCCAGTGTTCGGCAGCGGAGCCGCCACCAGTGTGTGTGAAAGTCTGAATGTGTGAATATGTTAATGGGACGGTGACTGTAAAGGGCTTTGGGCCTTCGAGGAAGGTAGAAAAGCACTATATAAGTATACACCATTTACCATCACTCTGGGTTTTCAAGTCTTTTCGACACAGATTTTACTTTGAAAATAACATCCTGGACTGTGTGAAGGTACTGTAGAAACACCTAACGGGTATAAGAAGTTATTACCACTATAGTCAATTTTAGGTGTGGTAGAATGTTCTCATAATGTTCCCTTTGTATTACTTTGATGTGGAAAAACAACAGTGGGCTGAACTTTAGGAATCTAAAATTTAGATGCATTTGCCATTAATTTAATTTACACTTGATTATCTTGTCAGAAAAACAAGGAATCTGAATCTGCACTGTTCAGTCCCCAGGCATTTATCTCCGAGTCACACTGGTTGAAGTTTTAGCTAAAGATGTCCTGGATGGATTTTAGGACAGTAAATGGGATCGTTTAAAATGAACCAAAATTGACTATGAATCACATCGGTGACCACAAGTTATTTTATGCGGTAACCTGTATCATTAAAATAAAGTGTACAACTGTGCTAAGCCAAAATAATGCACTTTAAAACTCACCTCAGAGAATTGCAAACTGGTTCAATATTACAGGCCTACATAATGAATTTTCTTTCCCCTTTCTTGTTTTAATAGCCTACTGTTAGATGACATTGTTCATGTCACTTTTCCTGGCCATGCTGTTATTCCATGCACACGCCCGCTCAGAAGAAAACATTTATTTTGTTTCATTTGATCTTATTTTATTTTATATAATTGTTTATTTAACATTTGCTGAATACAGTACAAAAATTGAACATTTATAACTATACAGTATAAGAATACAACACAATTCCAAATACAGATTAAAATTGTTTTAAATTTATGATAATCTTAAGTATTAAGAGCAAAATTATATGTATGAGATATTTAAAACAAACTGGTGTTTAATAATAACCAAATAAAGCAATCACAGAAGGAAATAAATAAGTTACTAAAAATAGAAAATAAAAAAAGAAATAAAAGTGAGAAAAGAAAAAAAATAGAAATGCTTTGAGTTAATCCCAAATATTTACAGATGTTAATCATTTTTTGAGCATTTTTATTTTTTGAAGCAGAAATTAGTTTTAAATATTGCTGCAGATCCAGTTTCAGTTGGAAAAATGTAAGTTTTTTATTAGCAAATTTACTTTTGCGAATATGAAATTTAGTCATGAATAACAACATGTTTATAAAAAGAAAGCATCATGATCTTTCTGTTCAAAACTATGAAAACCAAATATGACGTTTTTATAATAACGTTGAAAATCAGCCAAAATAGAGTCCGTGATGAATTTGTGGATGGTTTTTCTTTTTCATAATTTGTAATTGAATTCACAATAAATGACAGGTTGCTTCTGGCAGAAAGTACAACTGGTGTTTAAGTCAGCTTTAAATTTGGATAAGTAATGTTTTGATGGGTAAAATCTGTGTATTAGTTTGAATTACATTTCTTTGACTTTGTTTGTTAAGAAGAAGAAGAATTTTTGTGTTAAAGACCAGACTTTTTTCCATTCACTGACTCGGTATAAAATTATCCCAATAAAAAGGAACTGATGGAACAGAAACTAAATGATCTTGGAACAAAGATCAGATTTTTGAATTCAACTGTTCAGCAGAAGTAAAGTAAAGCAGAAACTACTCAGAGGAGATTTTAACATCAGGAGGATTACGAGTCAAAGGAGGAGTGCTGTCTGAACCCCTGAATAACTTGCAAAGTCCAGACGGCATCAAACATTATTGCAATGTCTTTAGGAGTCATTAGTATATTATACTGCATGGTAAATTCAGAGTAATACATCACAATCCAGGTTCTTTGAATAATTGACTGAGGAAAATGATGCCATCATTAAACCAGTTACTTAAAAACAGAGTAAATCAATGCCCAAGCTAAAAGAACATGTTGATAGAAAATTTGAAAGTTTCAAATGAATTTTTGGAATACTATTGTTACAGCATGAAGTTAAGGCCACCTCACATTGAAAATACAAAATGTGGAATAAAGTTCCAAATAGAAGTGGTTTTTTTTAAAATATTTCTTTATCCAGATTACCTTGAGTGTTTTATTAAGCGCATTTAAATCAATAAGAAACCATTTACTGTATAGGTCAGTGTCTTAATTGACGAAACGGAAGAAATTAATGATGAAGAAACACCAAACAAACCCCAAGTAATTAGTATTATAAGTTTACTTTGTCATTTTTGGTAGGATTAAGTTACAAGGTGTAATTACGACAATCTGATCATATGGTATCTCAAAGAATTTGAAGGGTTACTAATGGTTTGTGCTAGTTAAAAAAAAAAGTTTTAGAAGCTATTTTCAAACCAGTAACCGTTGCGTGGTTTCTGATTTAAATTCTGTAATTTTTGAAATTATTCAACTTGAATTGGGAATACTTCGCTAAAATATACAAATATTGTCAATTTAGCGCTTAACAACTACGCGTAAATCAAATATTTCCGCCACATGATGTTGTATTTCCGGCGTAGAAGAAGACCATCAAAGCTTCCGGTAGGCATGCTTGTGTAGCGAATATGTGTTTAATATCTAAGTTTGTTTGTAAAAATGATGTTTGCATTAGCGTTTGTTTCTTTATTAAGATGCCCAGCTAATCCCGGGTTTATGTATGATAAAATTAGCAGCCCAGGATTAAAAAAGACGTACAAGGAGGAGTTAAAGCTAACCGAAGGTAGCTTAACAGGGAGGCTATAAGCAAGTATCTGATATAACAACAAGATTTAACTTTTGAAGTCCTAGACGCATCTAATCTAATGAATTTACAGAAATAACAAACGAAATGGGCACACAATGACTATGGTTTTTGTTGGCATTGATACTCCTACATCCCATAATAAGCAATAAAGTAATAAGAAGTTAACTGTAGTTAGAAAATATAAATAAGATTTTATGTTGAAATTGAAATTTCTGTATTCATCTTGCATCTATAATGATAAAATACCGAGTCGTTTATGTGGATTTGCACTTGAATTTGCTTGAATTTGTCACTTATTTTACACAGCACAACATTAATCTTAAATGAAAAATTCTGAAAGCACAGCAACAAACAGTTCCTTCAATGACTGCACGTGCCATGTGTCAGTATTCTGAACCTAAATTGTAATACTACTTTGATTTAGCACATTTGCTTAGTTGAGTAAAAGCTCCCTCCCATTTTTCAGAATATTAAAAATAAACATGAAATATTTTTGAAAATGTAAAATTAAAAAAACTGCAGAGACAGAAACAGTACTGTATATACCAGAAAATGCTAAATATTTTGAGAAAAAAAAAAAACCTAATGCATTTGTTGATTAATTATTAATTAATTTATAGTAAGAGGTGTACATTACCTCAAACAGCAAATAAAACGTATAATAATTTCTATGTGATGAACAAAGTTTAGGGCAAAAAATATATTGGGTTGTTTCAACTTTTAAATTAATGTCAAATCTTCCACAAGTTTCCGAGAGAGAACACCCACATCATTATGACAACATTTGATCTGGTTAAAATTAAATTCATAGACTGGATGGAAAATATTTGTCAGCAAGTCTTAATGGATCTGACAAATAAATTCAGAGTTGAATGAGAATGGGTTCCTCGTTTCATTAAAAGGAGCGACCCTTTGGGTTTGTATTTTATTGGGCATTGACAGCTTGAGGATGACCTGATTTGCAGCTGCAGATGTCAGCAGGGTCAGGCCGGTCCTCCTCCAGCAACCTCTGCTCTCCTCTGATATTTATCAGTCGTCAAAGTATAGTCACACCTTGGAAATTGTATTTGCTCCAAAATAATTTGAGACGGGTTTAAGAAAGGTTTGAGGCCCTTTGCAACCGTTTTAAGATTCGTTTTTGTTCAAGAACAAGAACCTGGAAATCAACTACAAATGTTTTGAGACTTTATCTGGAGACTCTCTCAAAGATAACATTCACAAACTTTGAAATCCTTTTTTAAATCTCTTCTCTTCAGCTTGTAATGGAAAATCGTGGTCTCTGATTTTTGCTTCCCCTCCCCCATGAATTACAGAGCCAGCAAACCCATAAGACAAACCTCCATAAACATCTAAAGAATAGGCATGAGCCTAGATCAAGACCAGCAGCTTCGTTCTGGTTGCCATGACAAAACAACACTCCGTCTGGACTCGTCAGACAGCCGCGAGCTCGCCAAGCAGCCTCTCCAAGGCCTTAAATTGGCATCTCACAAAGTGCTGGAGAAAGCGCAGCAGACTGGCAGGTTGAAATGTTCTAAATGTGGTGGATCAAGGATGTTCTTCTGCTACACATGCTGTTCATTAGTGGGTGTCAGCATCCAAGAAATTCCCATCAAGGTCAGTAAAAGGTTGGGACTGGTTTCACTCTCAGCAGAGGCCTTCTTGAACATCACTACTAAACATGTATTGGGTATAAGATGTGTGATGTAGCTTAACTTTTTAACTAGAGTATTTTTTTGTGATCAGCTTCCTGTGAAGATAGACATTATCAAACATCCCAATGAAACGGATGGGAAGAGTACCGCCATTCATGCCAAGATCCTGGCACCAAGTGATGTCACCATGTACACCTACCCATGCGTCCCAGAGTACGACAAGAATAATGTAGGATGTTACCTTTCTTATCCCTTTATTTCTGAAGATCAGCTTCATCCTATGGCTGCTAATAGAAGCCTTAGTCCCGATGACATGTTCTGCCTGCTGTGTTTTTATGTTGTGATTATTGAATTTTTTTTTTTTTATGTAAAAAAAAAAGAAAGAGTTCTGACTTCATTGACTTTCCTACATCAATTCAAAACCACAGAGCTCAGAATTCATGAAAAATAATAAGTAGTAAATTAAATAAGTAATGTCTAGAAACATTATTATTTAAAATAAAGAAATTGTTTTGCATAGAAAGATTGAACGATTACTCCATAGGAGATTCTGGGGTGTGATCTTTTTTTATTATTTATTTTTTAACACCATTTTGGTTTTACTAAAAATACTACCTCACAAATCTGCCAGACCATTATTTAATCAATTTATTTAATTAAAGTCCCACTCCAATAATTTCCCAGTTTCAGGTGTTTTAAGCTAAACACCTGTGTTGTTTTCTTGGACATAGTTTCTGCAGAGCAGCAGGACTCCATTAGAAATCCACCGCTGTGTTGTGGGCGGGACTATTGGCACGGAGCAAGCCCGCCCCCTACTTTCCCTCTCCGTTGCTGTGACCTTGAAATAATCGTTTTTATTTTTAAATTTACCTTAAAAGTATTCAAAAATGAATACTTAACACTTGTTAACATAATTTGAAAATCTTTAGAAAAAAATGTATTTTTTTACATTTATTGTGTTTTTTTTTTTTTACTTTATAATTTATCATTGAGGCCATGGAGTTCTAATTATGTATTTTTTAAAGTATGCATCCACCTTTTATTTCATTCTGTTTTCTGTGAAGGGTTTGTAGGAAAATTGATTGCTTATAAATGTAGATATGGTTATTAATGCAAATAGTGCAGTCATTGGAATGCAGTTAAAAAATAATAGTTACAAAAAATCAAAATGTAAAGTGACAAACTTACAATTTCTTTTAGTTCAATGTCCTTAAGTGTTTATAGAACTGAATATGTTGATCCCATGCTGGGGGAACCTTAGTCTTCTAAATATTATTATTTATGACCGTTTTGGGGGAAGCTGCATCCTTTAGCCCAGGACTAAAGAAAGATGAGTGTCTCAGCTAAAAATACCAACAGGCTTTGTGTCCATTTACATAATAGTTTGTTGCAGAAAATAATAACTTTGCAAATGGCTTAGCTTGTGTGGTTTGACAGCTGTACACCATCATGTGCATTCAGATTCATGATGTGGTCGAGTGTGAGTATTTGATTTGACTGTTTGCAACAAATCGTTTTCTCCTGGCCTCTGTTTCTAATGTCTTCCGTTTTCACCTTTATTTCCCTGCTGTCAAAAATGTTTTTCTTTCCCTGCCACTCACATTGGGCCACATATAAATCTTCGCACTGGAGCAAGCATATGTTTCAAATATGATTTCTGTTCTGTTCGCAGTTTAGGTTTGTTTGATGGTCTTCCACTGTCGGTCCTCTCCAGGTGGTGCTGGTGTTCCCTGGCCCCGAGGCCGTCTCAGTGAAAGACATTAGGCGTTATTTAAGCGACGGGAGGAAGACGAAGTTGCACGACCACTTTGACGAACCCTGTCCAAAGAGGTTGGCAATTGAAGATCCTAATGGGGGACCACAGGCTGCCAAAAACCCTGAGGCAGAAGCCACAGATGAAGCAAAGACCCAGGAGTCAAAGGTGTTTCCCCTACAAAGGGTGGTCTTCATCGACAGTACATGGAACCAGACCAACAAGATCATTACAGACGAAAGGCTGCAAGGTAACCACGAGAGACTGAAGTAGCTTTTACATGACCTCACTATTATTGTCTGCTTTTTGATAAATGTTTTCTCATGCAGGTCTGCTCCAGGTAGAACTGAAGACGAGAAAAACATGTTTCTGGCGCCATCAGAAGGGCAAACCAGACACTTACCTCTCCACCATTGAAGCTATTTATTATTTTCTCCTGGAATTCCACCAGTCTTTCCTTGTCCAGGAATACAATGGAGAATATGATAATCTTCTCTTCTTTTTCTCCTATCTGCACTCAGTCATCAACAAAGCTAAGACATCTGCTGGAAAGTCATGAAAAACTGAACTCAACTATGAGAGACTAAAATAAAGAGGAAAATATATAGATTTTGTTTTCTTTTCTTTAACTCTGCATAGTGTCATCATACAGTTGGATGAATGTTTTAGTCTATGTAGATGGCCTGACCTTACCTTTGTCATTAAAAGGGAATTTAAAGCATTTTTGAGTTTTTAAGGACTCAAATGGAAATCCATAAGTTGTAAAAAAGTTTGAATTAAAAAAAAGAGTTTTAAGAACTTTGTTTGTCCAGTGGCAAATGCACAAAACATCACACTCATCCACTTTCATGTGTAGCTGAATACTATCTGAATAACTAGTTTGGCAGTGGTAACCATAAGAGCTATATGAGTGAGACAGCTGGTTAAATATCATGTGTCTGCATCTGGCTCAGTCAGTAAAGCATAAAATATGTTTACACAACAAAGAAAGTATAGCAGATGTATGTATCGTTTTCAGATTGCTGTACGTCAGAGACCAAACATTTCAGCTGTTAAGCATGGTGGAGGAAGTGTCATCATTTGATGATCTAAAAAATAAGATCAAAGGGTAAAAGGGGGCGGGAAAGGGTTAGGACGGTAAAGCTGGGGCTCTCAAGATTGAATTAAGAGTTAAAGTTGTCAATTAAAAGTCTGTAAAAATATTGATGCTGTTTGTAAGAACAAGTCAGATTCCGGACCAAAACCTTACTTTTAAAACTAGAACTATGAGAAAATCAATCAACAAAGTTCATACACTAGCAAATTAATGAGGAATCTCCTTTACTCTCCAAGTCTAACAAATATCTTTATGAAAGAAAGTGTGGATGCGGTTAATCTAGATATGGATCCAGTTAATTTAGGACAGAACTCACCTGTTGCAGCATCTGTCTAAAAGATGTCTGTTCAATAAAAGCATGACAAGTTCATTTCATTGCCTTTAATGGAAGCTGAAGTGTCATTTTGAAGCAGCGACATGCCTCACCAGGTGTTTTTTCCGTCCTCTTCTGAGGTTAACACATGAATTGGTGTACATCCTAAAGCAACATTACTTCAAATATGGACTTATAAATGCTTTCCAGTGTGTTTTATTTACAAATGAATACATATTTTTCCAAAATTAAACATTTTGTAAAATTTCAAGCAATGTTAGGATTCTTTGGCACCCCACAGCCTGGAAACCCACAAAATGTTATCACCAAATAAAAATGGAATCCCTAATACCATTGTAGTGAATAAAAGTCTTATTAGACCAGCTTTTGTACACAAAAGAATGAACGGGAACTAGTAATAGGCCTCTCTGATCTTGGCCTGGAGGCTGTCGCATGTCTTCTTGGCATCTCCCAGCAACATGGAGGTGTTTGGTTTGTAGAAAATGGGGTTATCGACTGCTGCGTAGCCCACTCCCAAGGTGCGCTTCATCACAATCACCTGTGGTCAGATATACAGATTTATGCTGTTGTGTTTTTTACCCAGCTAATCACACACAGTTTTCATTTAAAGCTCATTTGGACAAACCTGTTTGGACTTCCACACTTCCAGGACCGGCATGCCAGCGATGATGGAGTTGGGATCCTCTTGTGCTGCAGAATTCACTGTGTCATTCGCTCCGATGACCAGAGTCAAATCTGTCTCTGTGGATCATAAACATTTACACTTTATGCGCAAGACGGATGAACAATCAACACCAGCACCGCACCCATCTGCCTCTGTCATAAACAGAACCATGTGTCCCAGATGGCATGTCGGTTGCTAAGAAGACAATAGCTGTTGTCCCAATAACAGGGCATGTTTGAGTGTCTGCGCACACACGGGCTCGCTCCAAGTGGAGATGAAGCCCGGACGTGTTTAATACACAAAGTCTGATCCGGTAATTCTATCCAGCCAATGTGATAACCCATCAGAAATAAATATAACTGTTCTCCAATTTGTTTTAAGAAGTTTTGCCTGGAAAGTCGTCGTTGATTTCCTCCATCTCCAGAACCACGTCATAGGGAACACCAGCTTCAGCCAGCAGGACATTTAACTGGCCAGGCATGCGTCCCGCCACCGGGTGGATCCCAAACCTGGAAGAGAGCTTTGAGGTCAAAAACTCAACGTTTCCTCAAGGACTAGTTTGAAAATTGAGAAAGGACTGAAAGCTGTTTTAGGTTATTGGTACGAGTGCGGGAACTCACCGGACTGACTTCCCTTGCTCCCTCAGCATTTTCACCATATCTGCGATTGGGTACTGCGCTTTGGCTGCACACAGACCCCAGCCTAAAATAATTACAGGAAAAAGCTCTTACAATGCATTTAGCACTCTACATATTAAATAAAAGAAGGGATCCTGGATGACGTTAAAACCCCATCCTTCTTTTCTTTCTAACTGCTTCAACCATTTAAATTCCCCCACGCTGCACCTAAATCAGAGCAGTTCCATCAGGATTTATGTTTTTAGGAACATCCACTCAAGCTGGGTGAATCTGGGACCCCTGCGTGCAAAGAAGCATTTTTCCTGTATAACCCCGAGTTCACCCTGATGGACAAGCACCTCAGAGTTCAGCGTTACCCCTCAATGAGTTTTTCTGAAGCTAGTCACTCATAATCTGTATCTTATAACTCCCCAGGCATCCATAGCCTTCTTTTTCTTCACTGCCGTGCTTTGTTGACAGCACATGGAGAAGCCTTGGCTCTGGATTCAAAGCTCCAATGACTTTTCACCATTTTTTAATGAAACCCGTATGTTGGACCACACAGCTGTCCTCGCATTGTCCGGGCCCTTTGGAAAACAACAATCCTGGTATCCAAGATACAGAGAGAGTGGTTTCTCTTGCCCAGGCTGCTAAACAACAACAAAAAAAGCAGACTTTCTAAAGTTACTAAATCAGCATTGTGGTCAGTGGCGGACCGCAGTGTTTACCTGTTGGTCATCATGAATTTGACCAACTGCTTGTCCTAATCATTCCAGCTTTTCCATTACTTTTATTTTTATAGAAGTAAAAGGGGCCAGGTCCAACGTTAGACCATCTTTCAGGAAAAGGATCCAGCCTATTCATTAATGAAATGGTATGTCGTTGCTATGGTGGCCCGTCTTGTGCTTCATTTGTCAATTCAAACTGTTTGGCAGGGTTTCACAGGAAGTTATCTCGTTTTTAAATGGTTTTTAAAAGTCATTTTCCATTTTTTTGTGCTTTATCCTTCAAGGTCTTGTACAACTGTCAAATCTAATTCAATCATTTATTTGCTTTACCAATTATTCAGGAGCTGGCCGCGGAGACAACAGCCACAAAGCCTGATCCATCACCCTTCGCTGTCACTGAGTTATGTATTTATCCCCAGCCTTCTTCTTAAAGGGGCATTTCCAAAACACTTGTAGGCTCAGACATCCATGTATTTGAGCCTACTGAGGTCAGCCCAACAACTGCAACCGAAATACTGTTAAAGTTCTGAGCAATGATGAAAGGCAGCCATGGTGGAGTTCAACCATCGACTGTAAACAGGAACTGAACTGAGTGACCCCCTTCCCACTCGCGTTTCAAAGATGAAGCCAAGATCTCATAAAATTCTATTGAGAAATAAGCAGCTATTACTTAGTCATAACATGTTTTTGCCAATTTTAAAAATTTTTAACAATAGTTTTTGTTTATTACAAGTTATTCAGGCGACTGTGGCTCAGGTGGTTGAGCGGGTTGTCCAATGATCGAAGGGTCGGCAGTTCGATCCCCGCTCCCACCAGCCAAAATGTCGTCGTGTCCTTGGGCAAGACACTTCACCCTCCTTGCCTCCAGTGTAGCTCCACTGGTGTGTGGATGTGCATGAATGTTCCCGGTGATGGTCAGAGGGGCCGTAGGCGCGAAATGGCAGCCACGCCTCTGTCAGTCTGCCCCAGGGCAGCTGTGGCTACATCAGTAGCTACCATCACCAAGTATGAATGAGGAGTGAATGAATAATGGACACAATGTAAGCGCTTTGAGCGTCTGGGAGAGCGCAGATAAATCCAATCCATTATTCAAGTTATACCTGGTCAATCAGATGCCTTAGTAAAAGTATGTAGTACCTCCTGGCCCCCACATTGAACATTTGGCAGATTCTCCAGAGCCCGTTTTCCTTTGGTAACGGTGTTGACTTTCAACGAGCTCACTCCTTATTAGCATAGAAATGAGAACTCAGACCTGGTTACTGAAATTGACTGGGTCCAGCATGGCGGCATCGATATCACAAAAAAATGGCGACTGAATTTGCTTCATTTCACTGGAGCCGGAGGTAAACCATTTTCTGTGGGTGACATCACACTAACTCAATCCAGTTCTCTTATTCAGTCAATCGAGTCGACTGAAAAGTCTAACTAGTAATAGAAACAAGTCTATGGCATGGGTCAAAGGTCATCATACCCCCACATTCCACTAGTAATTCTCACAGGACACACAACACAAGTCATAGGATCCTTCACTATCAACTGTTCTGGAGTCATTCTCCATGGACACATGCTGTTTCACTTTTTAAATGTTCCAACATCTGAACAAAAGCTATTCTGGATGTTATTCTTCCTTATGCCAAAATGCGTAAAACAGGACTTTGGACACAGATTCTTTCTTCCCTTGTGTTGTGAGTCACGTTTCATGGTTTAAAATATTCCTGAAAGGTTTTGTGAGCTGAAATACATAAACATTTGACTTCTCGGACTTCCTGCAGAGAACCTACCGGGTGTGATGATAATGCTATTGGCTTCTTTGATGATGTCAATGGTCTGGTCAACGTTGACCTCAGTGTGGGTGCCAACAATCTCCATGGGCTTGCCGCCAGCAGTGGAAGTGGTGCCATAGCCCCCCAGGATCACATTGGGCAGAGATCGGTTCATAGCCTCGAAGACAAACCGGGATGACTTTTTAACCGCCTTAGTTCAAAGATGCTGCAGGGAAGGTGCGTGCACTCACCACACACATGATGTATGACAGAATTGCCCCAGAGGAGCCAATCAGGGCTCCCACAATTGTCATGAGATTGTTGTCAAGCAGGAAACCTTCAGCGCAGAGAGCCCAACCTGAGTAGCTGTTTAGCACGGTAATGACCACTGGCATGTCAGCACCCCCGATGGCTGCTGTCAGTGTTACACCCTAACACAGGAAGAAAAAATTGTTTCAAAAAAAGACAGGCATTTTTATTATCTTGTATAATAAAATACATACAATGGCATACCATTCCAGTATGTGAAAAAGGTTTGTCTTATGTGCACAAGTCATACAGTTAAAAAGCAAATATTTATTTATGTTTTATTAAATCAAGATAACAATATTTGCACATGACAACTTAAAAACTGGATAGCTCCAAATGTTCGCCATTTTTGTTTAGCTGACAATGTTAGGTTGGGTGTCAGGAGCTGTAAGCTAGTGGGAGAGGACAAAAACAGAAGGATGTTGGGAAGCAAGGACAGGCTTACTCTGTGCCAACCATCCCGCCCACAACTCAGACACGAATTTCTAATGAACTCCTGCTGCTCTGCAGAAATTATGTAACTGAAAACAACAGTTTTTTTTATTTTGCATAATCATGGTTAGGGTTATGACTAACTGGGAACACTTTTAAAATAGATGGAAAGTAGTGGCGGCCGTGGAGCAGCAGTAGGGCGGTCGACCCCTGATCATATTATCGTAGGTTCGAGTCCCTCCTTGAATCACCTTGACCATGTGTCGAACTGTCCTTGGGTAAGACACTGAACCCCACCTTGCCTCTGGTGGAAGGCTGGCGTAAAGTGTGTGAATGTGTGTGTGAATGGGTCTATTATTGTAAAGCGCTTTGGGTCTTCAAGGAAGGTAGAAAGGTGCTATATACATAAACGCCATTTACCATTTACCGAAAGATGGTTGGAGTGGGACTTTAAGCAGAAAAGATAAATGACTTTGGATACAAGATAAACAGACATAAGGTAAACTATTTATATTAACCTAAATGGACATGGTTGTGTTCAAACTGCTTCTTGACTTGTTGAATTCAAGCTCCTGATTGTTTTTTTAAATTGATTTAAAAAAACTATCTTCAAGGGAAAACATGCTTTTTTTCTGTTTCCTGAACTTACCATAATAGTTGAAAGCCCAGAGACTCCGACCAGACAACCCATCCCAGTGTTGTAGCTGGAACTCAGCATAAAGGGCACCATGCCTCCCATGGATGCTGCCATCAGACCTGTGTTCAGCATATGTCGACCAGGCAGCAGCAGCGGGGCAGAGTCTAGGATACCTACCATCAAAAAAGCACTTTAAGAAAGCCAGACATGACTTTTGTTTTTCCCTAGTGCTGAATATCTTTGATTCCCTCGCTTATTTTGTGGAGGCCTTTAACTTTTCTAAACTGTGTGAGAAGTGCACAGTTCCTGTCTGGGATCTACTTGACCTGAGAGCTGGGAGCTTTTTGTTCCTTTTGATCAGTCTGGGTTTAATGTAAACTGAAGGCTGCTGACATGTGAATGCAGTAACAGGCTCCTGCCTGTTTCTTTTACGGGATTCAAATGGAAGAAAGAGACAGAGTAAGAGGAGACTATAGCTTAGTGTGTTTACATACTGATCAGACCTCAAAGGTTCTGACTGCTGGTAAAAAGCAGCGATTTACCTTGAAGCTTTCCGTAGGCCACCAGCGATCCGCTGAATGTGACGCCTCCGATGTAAGTGCCCAAATAAGCCACGGTCTTGAGGACGCCGGCAGCCGGGTGGGTGTCCAGGTGGGGGTACTCAATCATGAACTCGGCTACGCAGGTGAGAACAGCCGCCAGCCCCACAAGGCTGTGGAAGGCCGCCACTAGCTGAGGCAAGTCTGTGATTTCAATGCGCTTGGCGATGGTGAGGCCTGCAGCCACAGCATGAAGATCAGCCCAAAAGATAGAGAAAAAAAAAACAGATCCAGTCAGACAAAGCCCAGAAATAAAACTTATCATGCGCTTTTGCTGACTGCTAAAATCATTTGAGTACAAACTAAAGAGCTAATGGTTACACTGCAAGCATGTGTTTTCTATCACAGTGCCTGGTTTCTAATGAGCTGTAAGGTAAGTATTTAATTATGTTTCCTGAAAATCATAGTTACACTGAGCAAATCCCCATGCACCTCTGTCTGCCTGTGCATTTATGTTGATTACAGCATCATTTATTATCCTGATTGGTAAACTGGAAAGATTTATACTCTGTTATGAATCACCAAAAACATTTACTCCTCAAAAGCCTGGAGGAGATACATGAGAAGTTATTAAGAGATAACTCATTCCTGATGGTCTTCTGCTTCTCTAAACAATCTGTTGCACTTTGAAAAAGAAAAGAAATTCTCAGAGTTAAATTGCGTTTCTTTTTAACTGGAAACTGGACAACGATTTTGCCTCGTGGCTCAAAAAAAATATTTTTTAGGGAGTTTTAGACAGTAAGATGAAATGTATTAATGACTAACGAAAAGCTCTACAAATGACGTAATACAACAAATGTGTCATCTACCTAAGGTTCCCCCAGTGCCCATGGCCAAACACATCTGAGACAGCAGCTCTGGAGAGGGTTTGAGGGCACCGAGGGTGGCCGCCAGGCCTCCGGCCACACCCATCATGCCAAGGGCGTTCCCCAGACGAGAAGTGCTCTGCGTGGAGAGGCCAGCCAGGGCACCAACACAGCACAAGCCTGAGCCCAAATACATCATCTGAGGGTTTGGAGGAAAAAAAAAACGATTAAACGTCCAGTCATTAAATATGCACCTCTAAGATCAACTTTAAATGGCAAAAACATACTTTGCATAGAAATTAATGACATTTATCTACACAAGTGAAACAAATACAGTTTGAAGTTTTAAAGTATCACGCAGACATGACAGTTATGTAACTGTTCCAATCCGGCCCACACAGATAAACACTGGAAACACAAGCCACATCCTCAGCTGGTCCACATCTATCACCATAATGTACGTCTGACGCAGATCCTGTCACCTGCTCAATGCTGTATCCAGCTGCAAGGGATGCTCCGTATCCTCCAACAAATGCAGCCCCAGGAAGAGCATACAGGTAGTTGTACTCTGGGGGGTCAGTGGGACGCTTGAACATGTCCAGCATCCTCTGGGTAATCAGGAAACCACCTGCAAAGGACCGTCACAACCGTTTCACATGAACAGGCATTAAGACTCCCCCACAGGTAGGTTTGTTACCTGCAATGTTGATGGAAGAAACAAAGGCGGCAGCCAGAGCAAGAGACTCTGGGAAGCTGGATGGTGTGAGACCCCCGCCCATAAGAACCAGACCCCCGACTGCTGTCAGACCTGAAAGAGACCAGAGAAAGCATTAAAAAAAGTCACAAAGACGATAATACAACACAAAAGAAATGACTACAAACTCCCTCCTAACCTGAGATGGCATTAGTGACAGACATTAGAGGGGAGTGCAGGGCAGGAGTCACTCCCCACACAGTGTGGTATCCCACAATTCCTGCCAAACCAAAGGTTGTGACCATCTGGGTGAAGGCTGCATTGGGGGAGATGATGCCCAAAGCAAGACAGGTGGAGACTCCTGTGATGAAGAGACAAACATTTGGTTAGAATTGTATCGATTCTTTCTCAACCCTGTGATGGGAGAAAGTCTTTATTTATTATTATTTATTCTGTTGTTTATTAGAATGATTGCATTCTTTTTTATCTCAATAAAACTGTTCATCTTTATATTAATGTATGTTTTATTTTCATCATGGTATTGAACAAGTGAAGTGAAAGTGATAAGTTAAAAACGGAAATGCATTTATTTAAAGACCAACTTCAAAGATCTTTTGATCTAATGTAAAAGGGTTCCAAGTATTTTAATTATTATTATGCCGTTTTTAGCCAAAATCAAAAAACATGGGTCGTTTTCTAGGACATAGTTTCTGGAAAGAAGCAATAGTTCATTAGAAATTCGTCTCCGACTTGTGGGCGGGGCGTGAATAACACTGCCCCAAATCTGTTTACACTCACTCCTGTTAGCTTACAGCCCCTCACACCCCGTCCAATTTTTTCCAACTGCTGTTTTTTGTCTGCTACTGATTCAAATTAAAAAAAAAAAATACTCAGAAACGCAATTTTAATCTCATGTTTGTCCTCCATCATGAGAAAAAAACGCCACAATAAACATGTTAAAAACACCAAAACATGATTTTCATCAGAGTAAGCCTTTAAAGGAAATTTAAAATTGCACTTTTTTGTTCAAAACTAATTGCTCTGCCTTACAAAAAAGAAAACATATTTGTCAGCTGAGACTGGATCAATATAAAAAAGATTTTTTTCTGTGATAAACATTCCCACTGCACGCAACTTTTTCTATCACTTTTACTTGAAAGTCTATTTATGAAACTACACAGTACAATCATAAGCAGAATAAACACATCTTTCACATTAAATGAATGTATATTTTTTGCTGAGTTTTTATCTTATACAACAAATAGGACTTAAGTGTCATAATATGTGTTTGCGTTTTGCCTAGGTCTGACCTGCAGTGTAGACACCGGCAGAGGTCATGGTGCGCTTGAACGGAGAAACCGCTGCAGCTTTTTCGGCCGTCAACTCAGCAACTGTTTTCTGTTTGACTGGGGGCGGCGGGGCGGTTTTAGGGAGGGGGGCTGGGAACATGTTTTTGCCCTCCTGGATGTGCCAGAAAAATACAGAAGAGGACCCGTCTGAGAACACAGAGCATGTGGACGAATTCTGTGCGTGACAAGAACAGAGTGAGGCTCTTGCACAGCAGGAGGCTGCGGCTCGAGGAATGGAACTCACAACCCAAAGTGACGAACGGCGATCAGACTGAACAAACAGCAATCGTTAACCATTTAGCAATATTTCAGACGAATGAAAAACTGGACTGGAGAGAAACTGATATGTCCTGCTGAGGTTGCATGCCTTCACTGCCATAAACAATATGTCAAAACCATAACTCCTTGAAAAGTATAATTTGAACTGATCAAGATGTTTTTGCAGGAACTGCTGCCAGCTGGAATTGGTTTTTTTTTAGTACTCATTAGGCTCAGGATCTCGGTTTGACAGAACCTGATGGATCACCTTAAGGAGGAATGGATGCCAGCACTGAGACAAGTCAGCCCGTAGACCTTCACAGAAAACCAACCTGCATGACAAGAGTGCCACGAATGACGTGCCCAATGGTTCCATAGTCAAAGTTATCTGTGGTCTCATAGTGAAAGTACTCCTTGTCTGGGCTGATGGCCTTCAGCAGCTTCAAGATGTTGTTTGAATACAGGGTGCTGGCCTGAGTAGCCATGCGGCTGGGAAGGTCTGTGTAACCAATGTGCGTTACTCCCTGTTCATTCAAAAAGATACAAATAAAATAAAAAAAACATTTATTTGTCTTTATTAGGAGTGATACAATAAACAGAAATATTGCAGAAGTGTTGCAGAGGACTCACCCTGTAAACATACAGCTCTCCGGGCTTCGTGGTCTCGATGTTGCCCCCAGCTTCAGCAGCCAGATCCACCACGACTGAACCATCCCTCATCGACTCCACAAAGTCCTTCTTAATCAGAATAGGAGCCCTCTTTCCTGCATGGAGTCAAATGCATTAAAAAAAACTTGTGCTTGTATTTAAAAACAATTTCATTGAAAGACTTTTTTTTTTGGAAACAATTCAACAACATTCATTTAACTTCTGCTCATGACTTTAAGTCTCCACAACAAAAAAACTTTAAATATTTCAGATGCAAGTATTGATTACATCCCCAACCACGTCTACTAAGAATCGGTTATAATTTTGTGAAATTTTGGAGATGAAAAAATAAACTCCTAAGAATATGTAACAGATAATAAAACCACATGATTCCTCTCGTCCTCTGGAGTTACAGTATTCTTATGAAACACTAAAGTTAAAAAAGCGCTTCAAATGAGTTTCCAAACTGTCACAAGAGTTCATGTGAAAAAACAAAAAGAAATTAAACGTATCTCCATAATGCCATATACACATTTTATAGGCTCTTATTTTCATATCCAGTGTGAGAGCCCTGGAGAAGGAGTTTGAACTTCTCTCCTTAGAGTAAATGCTGGTTTGTTAGTCTAACTTGAGGCTCTCTATCTCTGTGGCAATGTGGGATCTCTACAGAAATCTCTATAGTTGCTTCATAAAACTATCTGAAAATTTTGTGTGAGAATAGAAAGTTAACTTAGTATGTGGTAATTACTTTATTTTTTATTTATACATTTTCGCCAACAGGCTAAAGCCCATCAATAGGTGAATTCATACACTAAAATCATAAATGTCCCTAATTCTTCATATAAATATACAAAATAATAGCAAAGAGGTGCAATTATTTCAAATACTACACAAAAGCTCCGATAATGTAATTATTTTTAGTTAAATGTCTTATAACTGGAATTTTTTTTTTTAAATTTGCATTATTTTTAGATTTTCTTTCAGTTAAAGACCTACTCCAATAAAAAATGTGTTTTTGGTGTTTTTAACATGTTCTTGTGTCATTTTTCTCATGTTGGAGGACTTATATAAAGAAAATAAAGCTTAAAACTGTATTTCCGAGTATGTCTTTATTCAGATGGCTGGTAATTAGGAGCAGACTAAGAAAAGCAGCTGAGACGTTGAAGCCACAAGCTCTCTGCTTCGCTCCATTCTGATGCATCAGTTTGCAGAGTAACAGATCCTGTGTGTCTCTGTTTTCATCGTCTGAGCTGTCATCTGCATAGCTCCAATATTGCTCGCCATTTTTGTTGCACCGATAATGTTAGGTTAAGGGTGTGGGGGGGCTGTAAGCTAGTGGGAGAGAATGTAAACAGATGGATGATGGGAAATGGGAACAGGCTCACTTCACAGTTACACTGAGTCCTGCCTACAACTCTAATGAACTCCTCCTCCTCTGCAGAAACTATAAAAAATGACAGGTTTTATTTTTATTTTAGCGGTGTAATCATTAGAAAAGAACCACTGGGAACAATTTCAAAATAGATGAAAAGATGATCGGAGTGGGACTTTGAGCCTTTCCAGTTAACTAAGTTCTGGTGTAAAAAAAAATAAAATAAAAAAGGCAAAGTGAAAACTCTTGCAGTTTTGGCATCAATGGTAAAATATTATATTATGAAAGAAAAACAGAACATTCATCACTTTAATAAATCAAGTTTGTATGTTTTACTTGGTTTGGAAAACCACCACTGTAATGAAATTTTAAAACATTTCATCTTAAAGACAAAAGAGCCAGAACATGTCAGTGCGACTGACCTGGAATCAGGGCAGTGCTGATCAGAATGTCGACTTCCTTACACTGCTTTGCGAAAAGGGCCATCTCAGCCTCAATAAACTCTTTTGACATCTCTTTGGCGTAACCTCCAACCCCCTCGCCAGACTCTTTGATCTCCACTTCCAAAGGCTCTGCCCCAAAGGACTTGAACTGCTCCAGAGCTGCTGGCCTGACAGCCAAGAAACAGTCCGCTTTTCGTCAAATAACCAAATACATCAACACCGAGTCTGTAGTCTCAAATGAAATGTGCTTTTTCTCTTTCATCTCATACCTGGTGTCAAACCCCCTGACGATGGCTCCCATTGACTTGGCGGCCCCCGCCGCTGCTAAACCAGCCACTCCGCCTCCAATAACCAAGACCTGCCGGAAAACAAAAACATCTCCGGACACAGTCCACACCAAGCTTTTGATTTGAAAATGAAAGTATTTACGGAGCTGCCAGATACCTTAGCAGGTGGTACTTTTCCAGCCGCTGTGATCTGTCCGGTAAAGAACCGGCCAAAGTGGTTGGCAGCCAAAACAACAGCCTTGTACCTGCAAAATGTAAAGCCCAGCTCTCGTTTTCCCACATTCCTGAAAAGCTTCGCGGGCATGAATCTGTGAGGATCTAGATGCTTTGTTACCCAGCGATGTTAGCCATGGAGCTGAGAGCGTCGTAGCCCTGAGCGATGGTCACTCTGGGCACCTGGTCCATGGCCAACACATTGCTCTGCCTCTCTGAGAGCTTCGCCATGAGCTCTGGGTTCTGGGCTGGATAGATGAAGCTCACCAATGTGGACCTGGGCTTCAGCAGATCGGCTTCGCTCAAACTAGGGGCTCGAACCTGAAGACAGAACAGAGTCATCGTAAACACAATAGACGTAAACAAAGGGAATAACAGATAAACGACAGCTACAACCTTCAGGACCAAATCGGAGCCAAGAGCTCCCTTAACGTCGGTAATAGTGGCCCCTGCATCTTTGTACTGCTGATCAGAGAACTTGGATTCATCTCCAGCTCCACTCTCAACCTGAACCTTGAAGCCCTGTTTGACCAGCGCCTGAACGCCAGCAGGAGACAACGCCACACGGCGTTCACTCTGCGCCGTCTCCTTGGGAACTCCAACCACCAGGTCCTTGTAGAGCACTCCTAAACACACAAACAAGCTGAGAGGTAATTCTGCACATGTTTACAAAAACAAACCCTTTCAGACTGAACACCAATCAGATGCTTTAGGAAAAATTGGTTTGGTTTTTAGGGCACAGCACATGCATGCTGGGACAGCGTGGCCTGGAGCGGCGTCAGGTTGCACATTTCTCTCCGTAAATGGCACGGCGACCTCTCCGTCACAGTGACATAATTAGCAGGTGATTGGCGCTCGGCCACCATGCACACACGCTGAGAGCCGGGTCTGAAAACTGAAACTTTAAAGCTCTTTGTGTCTCGTAAAATTCTCACAAAACACTCTGCAACAAGTGCTCTGGTTTTCAATGAGCAAACATCTGCCAGCAGACTCAGCCAGGCAGCAATTTAAGTTTGACATGTCACCTCAAAGTGACCTCTCACTAGCTCTTACATGTTAGTAGCACCTACAGGTCAGCCTGGGAAGCTGCTGCACAACAGCAGCCCTATTTTGGGAAACATCTTAAGCAACAGCAGGCAAACTAACGTGGATTTTTCCACTTCTCGCTGAGGGAAAAAGGTTGTATTCAAGTAAACTGTTTTGGTATAGATCCTTGGCCAGAAATGCAGCAAAGTTCAAATGACAGATGCCTTAAGAGTGCAACATGTCCTACCTCTAGGAGCGTTTTGGTCCCATAATGATGGGAAAGCCCTAAAATGCCTCCTTCCTAGCGTCTGCTGATGGGCTCTTCTATGGGACAGAGCAAGACAGGAGCTGGAGATGGACCGCAGGAGGGTCGACATGTTCACCGAGCGTCCGCCCCGGGGGACTCCTGCTGCCTCTCTACTGTGAACACCAACAAGCAGAGATAGACGACACTTAAGCACAGCGTCTGCATTTGCCGTCAGACAACAAAGGACATTGTAAGCTCCTCAGTGAGTCCTAAATCCCAAATGTCCTGGTAGCGCGCTCGGGCCGTCTACAGACAGGAGAGGGACACTTCAGCTCTGCAGGACATGCTCCCAAAGGCCGTGGGTTGATTACACTACTGGCTGCAGTTATGACAGAGGGAAAGTGTGCCAAGTTTGGCCCGGAGGTGTGAACAGACATTAGAGGACAGAGCTCTCAGATGCAGGACAGAGGATAACTCGAGCCTAAAAAAAAAAATATTTGTGCAACAAAAGTGGATAAAAAGTTATTTATTAATTCATTGAACTAACAGAGACTTTAATAGTCTATTGCTTTAAATAACTTTAATAGTCTAATACCCATGAATCCCTTTTTAATATAAAAAAGTTGGCTAATGTTGTTATTATTATCAGACTTGCCTTTGAAATTTTCAAAAAGGTGTAGTTTAAAAATTCAACCCTCCATGGGCAGCAGGGTCACCAGTCAGACGTCCTACCCGAAAACCCCCGCGTGCCCTCGCGCAGACGCAGACGGACTGTCGACCTTCCGCAGTTCCCATATCTTTTGATATAAATAGAACCCACGTGACTTTTATTATTAAGAAAAAAACGCAGCTATAGGAAAGTGTCGTGCTAATAACAAGCCTGTGTGAATTAACAAAGAAACTCTTTTTATTAAATGTTCCGAAGAGAATTTCTAAGAAGGAAGTTTTGTTTTTTGTTTTCGTTTTTTTTCCAACAGGTTGTAGTTTCCCTTATGAGCACAGGATGGCGTCATGGGGCTGCTAGCATACAAAATGTTGAACAATTATGACCCCTTTCTTAAATTATTAAATTTTTCAATTATATACAATACATGTGGTTAAATACTTTTTTTTTGGGGGGGGGGGGGGTAATTTAAAAATATTCAACACAGAAAAACTTTTTCTAATAGATCCCTTAAATTATATCTAAAAGGTTCTAACTCCTAATACTACGTTTAAAAATTACTAGTACATTCTAATTTGAAAATATATTCGCTATACAAACATTTTAAAATGTTAATGTGCACAGAAGATACTTTCTGCATATGCGTGCATATCTTTATTAAAAGGCGTAATTTCTATAGGTCTATATAGTACATTTTGAATAGAACATCAGCACTTAACTTTAACTTAAATACTAGAAAGTACAGTATTTAGGTAAGTTACTTTGTTTTCTTCCAACTTTATTGAATATAACATTAAAACACAAATCAAAACAACAAGAAATCAAATAGATTATCAGCCGTAACCATCATTATCGTCATTCCAAACTCAATTAATTAATCAACCACAGTAAGTAAAAAACGTAACCTAAACATATCAAAAATAGAGTTTGCTGATAAGAATAGAGTACCTTAAAGTATATAAAAAGAGAGTACAAAAATAAATAATAATATTTACAGTATAAAGTTTTCTTAGAAGAGGGGATTAAATATTACACAAAAAGCACAAATTGTTGCAGTGTTACTTGCTTTGGGTGTATTAATTTTTTTTACGTATTCATAAAACTAAGGCATTCCTATCGTAAATACAGTAAAATTGGGAGTTTTTTTAATTTTTATTCTGCACTTATATTTCGGTAAATTACTTACTAGTTGTGCTTTAATCGTATTTCCTCTCACGCAGGAAGCGGTTTTGGTTGGCCATCTTGATTTTTCCGGGAGCATGTGGACTTGTCAACATTAGCCACTCGTCTCCTGCTGACGCCGCTTCCATGCTTGTTTTTAACAGATATTGATTGGCATCATGCGTTTTCTGGTGTACTATTATATTACAGTTTGACGTTTTTTATATTATGTTTTTATTTTATTTTGTATATCTAGCTAGCCGCGCGCCCTTTCGCTAGTGTAACCCTGCAGCTGCCATTCTCAGATAGAGCTCACTGGCATCACCTGATGATGGACTCTCAGCCGCTGAGGTTGCTGGCCGTGGATCCCTCGGACCGAGGCTCCCAGAGGTGCAGGCTGGGTCCGGGTTTGATATCGGCGCTGGGCCTGAGTTTGGGCTCCCCGTTGTTGGTGCATGTTCCCGGGGGGAGCTGCCTGTGCACCGCATGGCCCCGCTCCGACCTGGCAGAAGGATTTCTGCAGATGGACCGCAAATGTTTCACTCCTGGTTTGATGTCTCCGCTTCCTCCGCGCTTGAACATCGAAGCAGCTCAGCTCACACCTCTGCCCTGCCTCAAACTTCGAGGCGTCAAAGTGACCGTGGTTGTTCAGACTGTGGGTTTTAAGAAGCACACCAACCTTCACATCGTTCATGAGCTTGTAAAGGACATGCTGAAGGGAGTCACTGTCCACAAAGACTTCGTGATAAGCCTGGAACATTTCAATATAGACATCAAATATGCTATAGTAGACAGCATAAATCCAGATTCTGCAACCGCAGGAGTGATCACCCCAAAGACCAGTGTGGAGATCTCCAACATCCAGACTGTGAGGCATTTCAGGAGTCAGCTGCCGGACCAGCAGACCATCCCACTGGGAGGACTGGAAGAGGTCAGACTACATTCACTGAGGAATTCACCTCCATCCTTGCATTAACTTTATTTGTACCTCTTGTGTAGGTGACTGCATCCCTGAAGGAGATGCTGCAGCTGCCACTGCTCTATCCAAGAATCCTGAGCTCCGTTGGGGTGACCTGTCCCAGAGGCGTGCTGCTGGTGGGGCCTCCTGGGGTGGGCAAGACTCAGTTAGTGCGGAAGGTTGTAGGAGAAGTGGGAGCCAGCCTGGTTCCGGTCAGAGGCCCAGAGGTACCAGTACAACTCCTTAATGTCTCATTGCTTTCATGTTTTGGAAAACTGATGAGTCAATAACTGAATCCCATTTAGCTTCAAACACCAACCATAGATTGATGATCAGATCTGTAAATTCAAATCTAATAGAAATGCATTATCGTTACTCATTAGGCTAGTTGATCACAGAGCCATTTATTTGTCACATTTTTGTTCCAAAGCCAAGTGTGTGTGGTTATGAAAGTGTTTACATCAATTAGTGGTTTAAAGACCCACTTTCATATAAAGACCCACTTTCATAAAGATGGGGATGCATCAGAATGGAGTGGAGCAGGGAGCTTGTGGACTGCAGATTGTAGCTGCTACGTCTACAAGCTTTTTCGAACAGTGCAATTTGATTAAGACATTCTCAGAAATGCAATTTTAAGCTCAACTGTCTTTGTGTATGTGCTCAATCGTCAGAAAAATACCATAAGAACGTGTTGAAAAAACACAATTTTCAATAGTAGGTCTTTAAAAATAGTGTTTAAAGTGTAAAGGCCAAACCACGTTACAACCATCTAACTAGCTTACAAATAAACTTAAAGATTCTATCTTTCTTAAATTCTACTCCCTGACACAAGGAAAGATGTGATGCTTAACCAGTCTCTAAAGTTTTATGGTTGTTTGTTTCACATATGGAGCATCAAACAACAGATATGGGTTCAAACGCATTGAAACTAAGGAGATAATTATCTCTTTGATTTGTAAGCAGCATTAATAGGTCATAAATCACAGAAATATTATCTTTGTGGAAAAAGTTGATGATTGTGCCAAAGAAGAAGAGATATTATGTTAAGGAAGGTCAGTTCCAAACGGACTGATGCAATGTGGGACATTTTCCTTTGGTCCCAGAAATCCTTCAGAAGGATGTGGCTGTTTGGCATCCGCAACGTTTATGGAGAAAGAAGTTTGTTTGTTTAAGTGCTGTCAGTTCATTCTGATGCTGCTACCCTGGAGAAATACGGTTTAGCAAGAAACCAGAAAGGCATTAGACCCTGCAGTTAAGCAACCAAAATTCTGTGTGGATGAAGAATAGCAGAACATTTCACAAGTCCAAAACTTTCAGAATTTTGCAACATCTGGTCTCCTCTGTGTGGTTTGATTAAATTGCAGACATCAAAATTAAACAGTCCTTTTATTTCAACATTTGGATAAAAAAAGAAGTTTTTTTGTGTTATGTTGACCTAAATAAAACTGTTTTTGCATTATTGTATTCATATTTTATTTACTTTTTACACATGACATGATGTTTTGGAAAAAAACATTGGTGGTCTCTTAGACTTCCAAGAATTCAAGCAGAAGTTACTCCAAAGTAAAATAAATCATCCAAGGACCTCAAATGACATGCTAACATTTTCTGTTTGTTTTGTAAATACTTTGTGGTTGTTTGATGTAACAAAATCTTCCTTAAAATAATGTACATTACAGAGAAAGTAAATCTCTTTCTGCTTTACAATGAAACTAAATCTTACCTGTATCTTTTTTTTTTACCTAGAATAGTGATGTTAATATTCACAGTTGCTTCATGGTCCATTTCATTGCTTTATACTTTTATTTTGAAACGTTTATGATTAAGAAAATATCTTATTCTGAAGAAAACATCCTCATAAACAGATTGGTATTTGGATTGGTCTTGTCAGTTGGTGGGAGCCCGACCCGGCGAGAGCGAGGCGGCGCTGAGAGCCGTGTTTGAGCGTGCTCGCTCCGCAGCAGAGGACGGCCCCTGCGTTCTGTTTCTGGATGAGCTGGACTCACTGTTTCCGAGGAGAACTGCCTCGTCGGCGCCGGAGAACCGGCTGGTGGCTCAGCTCCTCACCCTGATGGACGGAATCGATCAGTCTGACCACTTCCTGGTCGTTGGAGCCACAAACAGACCAGACAGTTTAGACCCAGCGCTGCGCCGGCCCGGAAGGTTTGACAAAGAGGTGGTGTTTCTGTTGATCTGGTTAGGCAAGTTCATGGCGTTCTGCCAGTGGATTAATCTGATTTCTTTTGTTTTATATAAGGTCATCATCGGTGTTCCCACCTTGACTCAGAGGTTGGCCATCCTACAGGTTTTGTTTGAGAAGATTCCTGTGTGCCCCACTGTGAACCTGGCTGAGCTCGCACAAAGAACTACCGGATACGTTGGAGCCGACCTGAGCGCGCTGTGCAGGGAGGCAATCATGCACGCTGTGAGAGAAAACGCAAAGGTAAACACAAGACGAACACACCAGCTTCTCATCAAACCCAGCAGAATGCACAAAGCCTTTTTAGGTCTAGGTTTTAACTGAATTAAAATGCTGAGATATAGAAATGATAAGAGTTGCTATCTGTGGATTAATCCAAACAAAATATCAAAATCAAGTATTTTTGCATTAAATGACATTACACAAACAGCAGCACAACAGATTGTATCATGAATCAGCAGTTAACAGTCTCTGCTATCATAATCTAACCCCTGTCACTGTTTTTTTTATCATTTAAAGATCTGGGAAAGGGTTAAACTAGGGCTGCAGGATATGTGGAAACTGGCGATTTGTGATATTAAGGATCAATATTGGGATCAATATTGCGATGATGATATACGGTAACTTGTGATACATAAACAAGAAATAAAAAAACAGAAGCCTCATTTTTATTTTGCTGCAACAATTACATTTAAATAAGAGTCATAGGAGGCAAACATCTAACATAGAAGGGCTTCATCTGACTGGTCAACAGCGTGTAGAAGCCCATCCGATGGATTTATTTGATTTGTTAAATACTTCAAGCTGCTATGAGAATTTTTTTTTTAAAACATTTGAGGTAACCATTTATCGTAATCGTGCAGGCCTAATTTAAACCTTTCAGTTAGCCCAGTCAAACATAATCTGTGAAAGACATACACACTTCTGCCTCCAAAATAATCTGGATTACTGAAATATGGCCATGTCTTGGCAATTGCATAAAAAGCCTAAATCATTCTGTTTCCACTTTTGTGCAATTCCCAGCCATGTTTTTTTTTTTTAATCTTAAATAATTCGGTGTGTGATGGTTTGATTTTCCGATTAATCAGTTTTGCAATAAAATTCATACTTCTGGAATCATTTGGAGACAGTTTACGCTGTGCTGCATGTAGTTATCCACCTTATTAATACAGATTCTGTTGTTTGGTTGATATGTTGATTTGGCGTTTATTAGTGGTTAAAGAATATAAATAACTCCAAAGGCCCCATCAACAGCCATAGAGCTGGTAACGGATGGTTACAGATGTTTTAAGACTGTCAAACTCCTCGCTACACACTTACTACGCTTTTCTCAGACAGACGTGAACATTTTCCCTCTTTTCTCTCTTGTTTAAACTGACAAGGTTCAAACCTTGATAGAAAAATAAATCTAGTTTTATAGAATAAATACAAAGATCTGATCACATTTGGAGATTTCATAGACAGGAGACACGGCAAGGAGGAGCTTGATTAACAAGGTCAACAGCCAATCAAGACACAACACGGTGGACTGTTAAAGAAAAAAAAAGTGCAAAATAGCACCAAAAAATATGGGCCAAAGATGCAAAAGATGAACCATGGTTTAGCGAGGGAAGACTGTATAGTGATCCCTCATTGTAGTATTGACAGAAAATTGACCTTTGACCTGCGCAGTGGTGAGGGGGGAAGTGACGCCTGGTTTCCAGGAAGGATTAGTATTAGTCAATCCAGTTGACATGAGCTGCAGGTTAAAGACGGTTTCTGGATGAAATGGTACACCTTTGAGCCTGAGATTATTTGTGGATTCAACAGGGAATTGTGTTCACCAGCAGCCGTTGTCCTAACGTTGGTCTGAAAAGCCATCCGCTGGCTTTTTTTTTTTCATTTTTTACTTTTATTTTTTATACTATTTATATTTTAGGCCTCTTCTATTTATAGTTTGTTTATTTTGCAATTTGAAGGTGTCTCCCTGTCTAACTGAAGATGAAGAGAAAACGCAATTTCAATTTCTATATATGTGTCAACATTGTAGATATTGACAAATAAAGTTACTTTGACTTTGACTTTGACTTTGACTTGGCTCTACCAGCAGTGTGGTTTTGTTGCATGAAGGCTGTGAAGATCACATCCGCTCAGTACTGATCTATAACCCAATTAGCTGCAAAATGTTTCTCCAGAGTCTTCACAGCCATTTGAATTGTTCAACAACAGTTAGTCATTTTCGGCTGTGCCTCCTTTTCTCTGTCTTATTGTCTGTCAGGGTTCAGCAGAGCAGAAGGTGGTCATGAGGCACTTCGAGGAGGCCCTGAAGGTTGTGAGTCCTTCCTGCCTGCGCAGCAGTCTAGGCAGGACAGATATCCCTCAGGTGCTTTGGGAGCACATAGGAGGCCTGGATGAAGTCAAACTCAAACTAAGACAGGTAACTGAAAGTGTGGCATCATCAAAATGACGTAGCTAATGAATATATATGATTATACTTTTTTCTTGTGCATCAGAGTATTGAGTGGCCAATGAAACACCCTGAGGCGTTTGTTCGTCTGGGTCTGTCACGGCCCCGGGGTGTGTTGCTCTTCGGACCCCCGGGGTGTGCAAAGACGACCCTGGTTAAAGCCGCAGCCACCTCATCCAGCTGTGCTTTCCTGTCGGTCAGCAGCGCTGACCTCTACTCTTCTTACGTCGGCGACTCAGAGATGGCCTTAGCTCAGGTCAGGCTCTAAAGGTTTGTTATAGTCTGCAACAGATTTGATTCCTTCCTGCGGTTGGGTTCATGCGTGTGCCTCTGCCTGTGCATCTGCAGCTGTTTCGCCAGGCCCGCGCCTGTGCTCCCAGCATCCTGTTCCTCGACGAGATCGACTCTCTGATTGGCTCACGGTCCACCAACGAGACACAGAACAGCGTGCAGACGCGTCTCCTGTCCGTGCTGCTGAATGAGATGGACGGGATCGGTGTAAAAACAACCGAGAGGAGGGGGGCAGAGAAGACTCTGCAGGCAGAGGGAATGACGAAGAGTGGAGCACAGGAAGAGGTCCGAGGAGGAAGAACCCTGTCTGAAGCCTTCAAAGCTCCGCGTGAGTCCTCATCTCATCAGCTGTGTTTTCTCTGTGACAGTTGGAGTTTGAGGAAGTGTGCAACAAAGACGTGATGGTTGTAGCCGCGACCAACAGACCAGACTGCTTAGACAGCGCCCTCCTCAGGCCGGGAAGAATGGACCATATTATTTATGTGCCGCCGCCCGATCAACCGGTACATTTCCCATCTGAAAGCATAGAACAAACAAAAAAGTGTTGAGTCCCACATTTTATTTTCAGTTTTTCCAACTACCTGTGTTGTGCTTCAAGGCTCGGTTGGCCATTTTAAGGGTGTGCACAAAGAGGATGCCCATCTGTGCGGATGTGTGTCTGGAGGAGCTGGCGGAAAAGACTGAGCTTTACTCTGGAGCAGACCTGGAAAATCTGTGTAAAGAGGTAAAACAGTCCCAGGCAACTAATGTCTGTCAACAAATACATCATTCTATGTTGGAGTTTGAAAATCTGTGTTTTTTTCTGTAAATAGTTTCTGAAGAGAAGCAATAGTTTATTAGAAATTTGCCTCTGAATTGTAGGTGAGACTGTTGGTGCGTAGCAACCCCCCCTTCCCATCACCCATAACTGAGAGCTCTCTGTTTACATGCTCTCCCACTAGCTTACAGCACCTTACAACCCCAAACTGACTTTATCGTTGTAACAAAAATGGCGAACTATAATGAAGCTATTCAGCTGTCAAGTTTTAAGAGTGATGCCGGCTCAAATGAGGACAACAGGGACGTGCGTGCACCTGGATGTTTCCAGGTAGATGCATCAGCATGGAGCGCAGCAGGGAGCTTGTAGCATATTTGCTACTTTTCTACTTTCTCTTTTTTTTTTTTTTAAAAACAGCATTTTTTTTAAATAAAGAAATTCTCACAAATACAATTTTCATCTTAAATTTCTCAAAATCTGCCCTGCATCTTCAAAAAGAAAATGCCACAAGAACATGCTAAAAACACCCAAAAAACGACTGACCAGATTGGATCTCTAGTTCCCCCTTTTGCTGTATCCCATGACGCAGTCATTGCTTTACATTTACAGTCCACAGACAAAAACACTCATCCAGGCTTTTTCAGAAATGATTAAACTATCGTAATCATTGAAGGCTGCATTCTGATCCGTGTCAGAACATCTCCCCATACACAGCTGTTTCATCCACTTCCTCTAAGTTTTTTTTCTTTTTATGCTTAAGAAGATTTAATTCTTAAATCATAAAGCAAATAAAATGTCAAAGTTTAAAATAAGAAATGTATTTAGTCTATTTATTAAAATGCAAAGTCTTGATATGGGTGAATCATACCGAGAACATGACAGCCGGGACAACAGCCATCCCTGCATTTAGAACGTTTTTGATCTTGCTACTTAATTTTGAAAATATCTTACATTGTAACTCTATGTTCCTCAGTTCTACGAGGGTAGAACAAACCTACAGAGAAAGAAAAATAAATGAAAGCAAAGTTTGTTTTATGTTCCTTTCTTTTTACCAGGCTGCTCTTTTGGCGCTACTGGAGGAGAACATGAAGGCTTCAACGATCAAACGTGCACATTTTCTGGATTCACTCAGCAAGATGAGGCCTTCACTCACTGCCAAGCAGATCCAAGCATATCTAACAACCCCCAGATAACATTACCCTCTTCAGTTACGGATGTTGGACTTATAGGTTTCAAATAAATATTGAAAAAATCAGTTTATTGTGTCAGTGGGTTTTTTTTTTAATCTGTTACTGCACAATTAGATAAGAAAGCCATTTTAAGAGTTTCAGGGAGATTGACAATGAGAGCACTGCTGCCTGGTGCCAGAGCTCCAAAGAGCAATTTCACCTTGGACATTTGTTGGTTTCAGCATTCCCCATATCAAGACACTTTTAAACCAGAGGCATTACAGTGTCATCTGCTGTTGTTGGTCCAACTACACCCAGGAACTCTAATAACAGCACTTTATTATCATCTCTGCTGACCAGCCCAATGCACATGTTGGTGGCATTTATCCAACACTCCCCAAACTGCTGGCCAGCTCCTGGTTTAAGTATCACCGTAAAGTCAACGGACTGAAGCCCCAAAAGCTAATTCTGAAATAATGTGACAAGGACAAGAAGACAGAAGAGGCCCAGGCCACTTTCAGAGCAACTTCCATAACACTGAACTGTGACAAACAGATCAGCTTTCATCTGAAGCGGGGGTCTGCAACGTGTGGCTCGGTGACCCCTCCACTGTGGCTCTCTGGTTGGAAAAAAAATCAAATGTTTTTCACTTTAAAAAGTGACGTCTTTTTTTGGACTACAGCGAGACTAAACCGTTAGATATGTCAAACTTCCACTCTTTCACTAACAGTTGAAGCAGTTTGTATCACTACTGGCTACAGTACCCATAATGCACCAACAATCCATCAAGCAGTGCCGGCTTTGTACTTTACCAAAGTTCTACTACAACTGACTGGTTTTGGGCATCACACGCCAAACAAAATCAAGTGGAGGTCAGTTAGCATGGTGGTGGATTTTCTATTTTTGGAAAAAAAAAACAAGGATTTTAAGAACTTTTTATGGTCCAGGAAATCCTGTAAGGGTCACTTGATTTGATTGATTTAATTTTGATTAGTAGGATTTACAAAGTTTTGGTTGAGATGCACTACAAAGAGTAAAGTAAACTATAGATTTATTTTTTGTCAATGCTGGTGACATGACACTACCTACTACATTTTCTGCATTGAGGTGGTCATGTATGGTCCAGGGTGTCTGTATTTTGAAAGGAAATCCTGTGAACCTCTGTCAAAAGAAACTATTACAATTTTTCTTGTTTATGCCTCGCCAAAAAACAAAGTTTATACAAAAACTGTCACATTTTTTAAAGGGGGGAAGTAAATCTCTTCTGAGGTTGTAATTAATCAATATATCATTTACCATTGCAATATAATTGACAAAATAAATCCATATTTATGGTGTTTTATTTTAAAGATGCACCTGTGGAGCCTACAGCTTTTTTTTCTACTGGTCAATAGTTTTACACACTCTGGTAGTTTTAAAAGTGGCCGCAAGATGGCGCTGCCCTCTAAACATGTCATTGACTTGTTAGTGGACGTTTTGGCCTTCAGTGGTGCATTGCAGTGCAGGAAGCCGCGTGCCTACGTGACTGCTTCACACAGCCTCTCCTCCGCCCTTCATCGGCCCCGCCCACTCAGTTTCACTCAAATACATGGTCTTTCTGTCATCCGCAGGTGGGATCTGTTGCTCACTTCATCCCCTACATTTCAAACAGCAACTTTTTGACATAGTGGATGCTACACCTTAAATAAATAAATAAATATCCATCCTCAGGTGTTTGAAAACTCTGCAAAGATGTCTGGCTTTTTCCAGATGTTGAAGAAAAGAAAGGAGGTAAACTATTATTTTCCTTTTCTCTTCTTCAGAAAAATATTTTATTATTGATTGATTGATTAAGTTATAGTATAGTTTAGTAAATTATAAATTAGTGTTGTGTTTTCCAGCTGATTCCTCTCATAGGATTCATGGCTTTTGCGGCAACAGGTGCCACAACTGCTTCTCTCTACTTTTTATTTACTAAACCGGATGTTATGTGAGTTTTTTTTTTTTTTTTGCATGTTTACTTTGACATCTGGAAAATAAAATAAAATAATAAAAAGTGTAATATTGTTAAAATAAAATATCGTATTGTACTTCTCAGTCTAAACAAGTCATCCAACCCGGAACCATGGGAAAGACTGGATCCATCCAAACCCCAAAAGGTAATCGCTTACATTTACTGACTGGGTTGGACATTTGATTACATTTGATCGTTTGCTGCCACTAAAAGTCAAGCAGGCTCTGTTGCATTTTGCTGAGTCACTCAGACACATTATCGTTAGTCCCAGCCGTTCCCGATTCCAAGGAAACGATTTTTTCTATTTATTCTTGCAGCTCCACACTCACAATGAAGCAATTGTTGTTATTAGATCCTTTATATCCTCATTTTTTCACCTTTGGTGTTTTTCTGCAGCTTATCACCATCAATCAGGAGTGGAAACCTGTGAAGGAGCTGGAGATAGTGAGGTCCCTCACCAAGTAAAAAAAAAGAAAAGTAAGAAGAAAAGGGTTAAAGATGCAGAATCTGACTCCATGGCCCCCTCATCAGTCTAACAGAATCCTTTCTGCACAAACTAGGATGTTTTCATGGTCAGTGTGCGGAAATGCTTCTGCTTAACTGGTGGGGTTTCACCCTGCTCATTGGCTTCAAAGAAGAAACTTCCATCCTCCTCATCTATGTGATACACGCGTGTTGATCGGTAAACAGTAGCTACAGGAATGTTTTTGCACTGAAATCAGTCATGATTGTTGTAATGAGTTTGTTTTGTGCAGATGTTCAGCTATAATTACTGTCTGTTAATGTTTTGTTTGAGTATGTGTACTTTGCAGTGTCAATAAAATATTGTTCCATGTACCTTTTTTTTTGGTTTTGTTAATCAATGAACTAGTCAACTTGTTAATGTCTTTAGAAAATAAAACTGGACTCCTAAAATTTACTGAAGAGTAAAATATACACTTATTTTGAACCTTTATTTAAAAATATTGTCCAAAAACCTCAGATATATAATTTTGTAAGTGTATATTTTTTCACTATGTGAGCAAAAACTGAATTTGTGTTCTACAGTAACTTATTGTAGGAGTCACATTTGTATGATGGAGTATTAAAGCCACCATAACAGAAACAATTAATGTATGAGCATAAAGTTGCAAAAATTATGACATGAAATCTTATGGCAAGTAAAAATCAATTGTTAGAAAAAAGGCAACAAATTATGAGTGTAAAATTGTATCTTTATGATTTCAAAAGTTGTAATGTTCCAAGGAAAAAGTCATGCTTTTTTTTATTTTTATTTTTTATTTTATGACAGTTTTAGCCTCACAGTGAGAAAGTCCTGGTTTGAACCCCGGGTGGGACCTTTTTGTGTGAAGTTTACACGTTCTCTATGTGCATGCGTGGGTTTTCTCTGGCACTCCAGCTTCCTCTGACAGTCCCAAAACATGCTTCATAGGTAAAACGGTTACTCTAAAGTGTCACCAGGTGTGTGTGGGAGTGCGTCAGACTGGTTGTACCCCGCCTTCGCCCTGAAGTAGTCAGAACGGGCATCCGTGACCCTGTGACCCCGAAGGGGATATAGTGGGTTAGGAAAATAGTTGGTTGAAAATTTCATAACTTACTGGAAAAAAGTCAAGCAATTTTAGAAAAGCATTACATTTTCCTTGTAAAATTGCAACTTTTAAAAGCATACCGTTAAATTGTGTTTTTTTTTGTTTTTTGTTTTTTTACTTGTCCTGTCCAACAGCTAAGCAAACAGATGAGAGCTGAAAGCCTTTTGTTTTGGACATATTTTACTTTTTCAACTGGGGTTATGAATCTTATGATACACCTGGTGTATATTCAAATAAACTCCTTTTGTAATTTTAGCTAAACTTTATTCATTTATTCACTTGTAAATATTTTTTGTTGGACCGGATGGAAAAGAAAAGGAGGAAAGAAGAGAGAGGGATGACAGATAAGGGGGGGGGGGGTAGAGGAGTAATTATAGTAGCGAGGGTAAGATCATGAAGTGTCAGAAAGCAACAAGTTGCTGGTCTACTACCACTAACATTCACACATGCCTACTTATGCATTCAGACGAACACGTGAAACATTTCATTCAGTCACGCAAACTGTTCGTGCAAAGGTAAGATAGCACCTGTGAGAGTTTTTATGTTTCTCTGGGGTGGATGATGGAATGTAAAAAGAGGGAGAGAACCCAGCCGTCCCCCCACCTAGGCCCCCACAGCAGCAGCAGCGGCAGCCGGGACCCCCCAACATTCGCACAGTACAGCAGAGAGAGAAAGACCACATCTGCCACCCCGGGCAGGGCCAGCGGGACCGCCACAGCGGCCACCAACATCAGAGAGCAGGGGGGCGCAGGGGGTAGAGAGTGCAAGCCCCAGCCCGACCCATAGAGCAGCCTCTCCACCACGCCCAGGGGGCCCAACGAGGGGCCCCGCCCCAAGGGGGCACCCCAACCCCCAGACAGGCGGCCCACCACCACCACCCAGGAGTCCTGAGCATCCCCCCGCCCCAGCCCCAGGCACAAGTCAGGGCCCCCCAAGGAAGACCCGCCCCCACGCTCCAGGCAGGCCCCCCAGGCCACGGTTAGTCCAGGAGACAGCAAGGCAGGGGGCGCCCCCTCCCCCCGCCCAGGAGGAGGACGTCCAAGAGGAGTGAGGGTCCCCAAGGGTGTTATAAATGTGGCCCGACCAGGTTCCCTCGCAGTTGGAAAATATGAAGAAGGCCGGCGCCCAGGGCCCAGGACCAGAACCCACACCACCGGGACACGGACTCCCCCTGGCTCAGATGTGATATGATCCCTGGCTCCCAGTCTTGCCAGAGAGCTCAGGGATCCCTCTCCCTGCGTGGAGAGAGGGCCGCCGGGCCCAGGAAGCCAGCACCCCAGGAACAGTGCCGCCGAGACAGAGGGCCCCGGTTCCCCCCGCTAGGGATGGGGCGGGGGACAGAAGATCAGAAGTCCCTCTTCCTTGTGTGATGCATGTTTGTTAGTGAGCGTGTGTATGAGCGTGTATGGGTGTGTGTGTTGGAGTGTGTATTTTGTGATGTAAGGTGGGTGTGTGTTCTAAAGGGTGTGGGCACTGAGAGGACATCTTCTGCTTGCAAACAGTGATGTCCAAGTACCCTCCCCACCAAGGAGCCCTAAATGTCTATGGTGCAGTTAAAATTGGCGGGGAGGGCACTAAGGACATCTACTGCTTGGTGGCAGTGATGTCCAAGCACCCCCCCTACCAAGGGTCCTAGATGTCTAAAGTGCAATTAAAACCGAGAGGGGGGTGCACATTCCATACGGCAACCAAGGGAGATGGGCACTGCCAGGTAGCTTCTCCCCCCAAGGTGCATCGCCTGAAGCGCCGACCCCCAGACGCTACACCTCCCGACCCACTCAAGGAGAGAGGAGCGAAGAAGGCGCTGCCCCAGGAGCAAGCCCAGGCCCCCGCCCCAAGCACCGCCCCTCGGAGAACTCTGGTCAGGCCTTGATGGGACAGAGGAAGCCGACCAGCCGGGGCAGCCACCGATTGCCTCAGTGGAGACCCCAACCCGTCAAACCTCCAAGGCCCCATATCGATAGAGGACCAACTCGCTTCTCCAAGCAGCCACCCCCTAGCAGAAAGATGATGAAGAAGAGCTGGAAACTAGGCAGGATAGTGGCTCTTGAAGACCAGGGTTGGCCAGCCCTGGCCTAATGAGACATGCCCGGAACACCTCCACAGGGAAGCGTCCAGGCATCTCAGATGGTTCTTCTCAATGTGGAGGAGAAGCAGCTCCACTCCGAGCTTCCTTAAGGAGACTGAGCACCAAACCACCTTGAGGAGGAAACCCTGCACTGACCTCTCTTCCTCATTCTGTTGTGGCACCGGTTGCAGTATCTCTCCAGCTAGCTTACAGCCCCCCCACAACCCCAGCCTAACACTACCAGTGCAACAAAAATGTTAATAATATTGGAGCCATGCAGCTGTACAGTTTTGAGTCAGATTCCAGCTCAGACGAGGAAAACAAAGATGTTCATGGATCTATTTGTCTGCAAGTGGATGCATCAGAATGGAGCGGAGCATGGAGCTTGTGGCCCACCAAATTGTAGCTTCTATGTCACACCCACAAGGTTGGCTGATTCCCAACAACAATAAAGAAATATTTAGGAGTGTGTGTAATTTTGAGCTGAATTTTCTTTATACCGTATGTGTCCTCCATCATCAGAAAAATTCAGTTGAAAACCTCAAAAACATGATCTTCATCCAAGTGGGTCTTCAATCTGGTCCCACTTTATACAGACACCAGCCAAAAATGAGCACTGACAGAAAACTGACAGTTAAAATAATATTTCTCAGTCTCCTTCATCCAGTTAAAGTTTGACCCAGTTCAAGAACTGAAAGTAGAAACCTTCGAGATAAAGACAGAGACAGCACTGAAAGAGTGCCCTCCTTATTATTTTTTATACAGTAAAAATTTGACACGCATGTGTTTACAAAAAAATGACACTTTCAACACTGCAAAATATGAATCTTAAAAAAGTAAAGACTCTTATTTCAAGAAAAATTGTCTTATTTTCTGATTTTCTGTCTAGCAAGTAAATAATCTTATCAAGAATTTTTTCCAATAGCAAAATACTCTTAGTTTAAGAAAACACATCTTAGTGACTGGCATTTGTTTCTTAAAATAAGAATTCTTGCTATGACCATTTTTCATTGGCAGATTGTTTTTTTGTGTGTTTTTAAAAAAAAAAATTCAGATATAGCATCAAAACATTTTTACTTATTTCTAGCAGGCCTGTTTTTACTGTGAAAAGAAGAAAAGAACATGGAACAAAAGTGCAAACTAAACTAATATTCAGTAATATTAAAAGATGTATTTACTCTAAAACAGCGAAAAGCAGAATTGGCAGCAGAATACACACAAATTTCAGCCCATAACACATTGCCACAGGCATCCACATCTGTGAGCCTTTTACTGAAAGACTGTCCTTGTTTTCCAGTATGTGTCCACTCTGTCAATTCAAGTCTTTCTAGTTTAATGGTTTAATAATGTGCTTTTTTCTCCCATATTCAATTCTATCCACTAAAAGTTTTACAACTCAGAGAAGTTAAAACAAAGTTCAAACTTTTCCCTTCACAGAAAAATAGTTATTCCCTTCCTTTAAAATATTTTAATACTATATTTTTTTATTCGATTTTGAGTTTATAATTTGACCATGATGCCCTGCGAGAGACTGGCGAGCTGTCCTGGTCTACCCCTCCCTTCGCACAACAGTAGCCAGGTCTGGCTCCGGCCACCCCGTAACCCCGAAAAGAATATAGCGGTTAGGAAAAAGGATGGATGGATAGAACTTACCCATAACATTAGTAAAAATGAAAAAAGTGGAATGTTGTCTTTGTGTCTCAAGGTATTGAGAAAAGAAAAGAAATCTTTAAAGTTAAAATTTTATAAATGTATAAAATGTTTACATATTACAGTTTTATTTTTTAAAATCCCTGCAAAAATGTAAAACTCATTACAGTAGAACATAGGAACATTATTATTGGACTTTTTTAAACCAATACGACATTAATGCTCTCTAACTGCCTGCTCAACCAGCATTCAGAAAACATAAATGTGTTACACCCCCAAGGCAATGAGCAGCAGAATTTTTTTTTTCTTTTCTTGGTTTTGGTAGATAATGGGTCAAATGTTATTGTAGCACTTCTAAATTATTTTACAGCTAATGAATGATTACTTTAACTTTCTTTCATCCTGCTGCAGTGGTTGCAAATGGACAATCCCAAACAAGCTTGATACAAAGTTTTTCCATTACACTATCTCATTTACCCTATCCACCTTCAAATATATTATTGGAGGAGAGCTGTATCATGTCTTTATGATCATCTTACAGTGTACTGCTAAACTAATCAAACTTATGAATTGTCTTTTTTGAGCATTGAAGGTCTCATGCTTTCATTGTGGGTCAGTTCTGATTAATCTCTGAATATTTGGATGCTGTTTTCAGTCTAAAGACTTTTGTTATCAGTTTGACCAGATATAAAATAATAAAGCATATGACTTAATCTGATTAGTTTATGGCTCAGTGGGTAGTCAATGCTTTTAAAGGCCGTTACCCCACAGAGATAATCCTCTTAATGCCTATCCCGGCCAACAGAATGTTATTTTTTTTGTTCAAGTCTGCCTGTGCACCATCAGGACTCTGATGGGACTTTTCATAACTTATTGAACACAAAGAAATGAAGGGAGAGACAGGGGGTTTGTATTTCCTGCAGTTTTGGTTTCACTTACACATGTGGTCGTGTCCCCGTGTCAGATAGGCAGTTTTACATTTCAAAAAGCCCCTTTTCTCACCCAAAAATCCATCATGTTGTTTCACACGGAATCCCATCAGTTGCATTTTATAGCTTTTGAGTGCATCATCAGGGTGTACTTTGGACATGCACAGGCCTGTCTGTAGTATACTGTACTTACAGCAGAAACACAACTCTGCACGGAAGAGGGCGTTGCAACAGCCACAGCTCAACTTCACCTAACTGGCTGCATTCTGAAAGGTTATTTCAGGAGACAATGAAAGAGGAAGAACGGACTGAGCATGTGCTCCGGAATCCGTCTACGTGACTGTTCTGCACACACATCATGACATCGCAGAACATGTGGCCAGCCAGTTGTGCAGGTAATGCTTACACAACACATGAAAAGAGAAAGGTGTAGCATCATCCTACATTTGTAAAAGCTTCACCTGAAAATTATGAAAGGTCATTCCTGAATTTGGGTGACTTAGTCTGTATGTTGCATTTTCCTCTAAAGCACACCAATGAGGGCTGTAAACATGTTGCCTGCCTTTTGAAGCAGCTTTATGATACGGTTGCCTGGAAACTGACCCTCCCACATCACAGTTGTTAACCCAGGATACATAAACCATGTACACATTAACCCTGTTTTGTGACAGCAAGCAAAAATATAGTTGAATAGCTCTTCCCCTTCAAACCAATTTTTTTCAACTCATCAAACTTTTTTGTTTTAAAGGCAAAGATTTAATTCTCAAAAAAAAAAAAAAACTTATCAGTCAGTCTTAAGGCTTTTTTCAGTTACACAGAGCTTAAAAACAAAATTGTTAATTATTTTTAACACAAGTGCACCACCTAGTGAAGATAACTTACCCTACACACAAAGAGGGATCGATTCATGTTTCAATTCCTCATTCAAAGTAATTTAAACCTGCCAAATAAAAAAAAATGCTTGAAAGGAAAAATAATGACTGTATTGACAAAGTAAACACACAGAACATACATCTTTTTGAAAATAAAAAGAGTATATTTTAAAGTAATATCCCTGCATCACCTTTTTACTCAAGTAAATTAGAGATAAAAATTCAAGACTCTTCCTCAGCACAATGTGCTTTTTCATGTCTAAATATTTTTTTAAATCTTTTTTGAACCTCTGTGAATGCATAAAAAAAAAGTTAGACAAATAAACTTTTAGAAGATTTTTTTTTCTTTTTACCAGGTAAATGAAAGTATAAATGTGTAGCGTTCCATGAGATGTTTCACCTGCAGTCGTCTTTAGGTCATGAGAAGCTAACTTAAACTAAAGACCTATACCTCAATGTCTGAGGAAAAGAGGCAATGTATGAACACGGAGGACAAAAAGAATAATTACTGGATGACAAATCACTAGACGGCACGTCTAGTGATTACAAAGAAGCAGTTAAGGGCAGGAGGAGGCTCAAATGTTTGTTATACTGAAAATTCAATGTTAACCTCAATATGGAAAATATTTGGGGTTGCGTCCTCAATACAGGAAAATAACAGCCTAACTGTTAAGATATATTGGCTTCAACCAAGGTGTTTGAAAATACTACTAATTTAGAAGTTAGCACAAATGCTATATCAGCATTTATGTTATGCTATACATAATTAAAGGCCTTCTTGTCGCCAGCGACAGAATTTTTTATTTAATTTTTATCCTCCTGAGAACCAGCCCAAGCATTCGTGTTCTTTTTAGTCACTATTTTGTCTCCTCAAGAATTCAAAGTACCCCATATCCCACCCAAACATCAATGGAAAGACCATGATGTCGTGTTTTAAACACATCAGACCAAGTGCAAAAACAAATGCCCCTACAGAGGGCAGAAACCAATCGCTTGGTTCTCAGGATATAGTAACTATAAATATTTACATCTGGAAATTTTACAATAATTTTTGTTTGTCTGATTCTGTTCATCTTTTGTTTTTTTTTTTTCATTACTCTTAACTTTTGAGCAGTTATTTGAATGAATATTGTTCTTATAGGTACTTCTGCTTAATGTTCTTAAGGGTTTTGCAGTCATTTTAAGCAGATTGCAGAAGATCAAAATTACAAAGCTGTTCACTACTAAGCAGGGAGGCAAGAACACAAACCTTAACATTTGTATAGCAGCCTTGACAAATATTGCAATGCATCTGCATGATGACATTCCTACACAGAGCGCTTTGTGTAAAGCCATAAATGACTGTGACTCAAAGGCAATGTTTTGTCTCAGAGAGACTTCCAAAAGGTATTGCGAAAACTTTCAAGTCCAAGCAATTTTAATTTGCAAAACTAAATTTGTTTTGGTAATACATATCTGCTAAATAAGGGTGTTCTGATCTCTAACATTTAATACTTGCTTATGACAACACAAATTCTTTCTTAACACTGTATTTGACAAGTTTCAACCCGTTTCAAATTAAATGCAAAAACTCTGAAATGAAAAATTAGAATACATCGCATCCCACACACTCTAAATCAGTAAGATTGATTGTCAGTAACCGTCAGTTACCCATTTGTCAGAGTTATGGTCATGTTAGAATGAAAGTGAACACAGAAACTTTGAACTAATTTAAGGAACATCTGAACCAGCTTTTTCTGGTTCACACAGTCTTAGATGGTGGCAGACTTTGGTTGAAGAACAGAAATGGTGTGTTTGATGAAGTGCAACACCTCCTTGTGCTCGTGATTATTCACTACAAGCATCCATAGAAACATTAGCTCACACACAGTGACAACGACCAGATAATAAATCCCATGAGGAATCTTTTTAACATAAGAAAAAACATGTTACACACAAAGTAAAATGTACATTTTAACATTTTCTGAAATTAATAAAAAAAAAAGTTTAATAGGCGTTAATGGTGAATTAAGGACAAAATTATTTTCCGATTTTAATCAGAATAAGCATTCAACTGTTACACACCAAGGGATTTGCAAGCATAATGAAGGCATAAAGTCCCTGCAGGCTGTGCTCACTCCCCGGTTAAATCTGTTCTTCCGTTGCATGGTTCAATCTTTATTCCATATACATCAGCTTGCTGTGGTTCTTGCCATTACAAAAATACGGTGTCTTGGCCTGTAGGTTCTCCTGTGCATTGTGTTCTCTGCTTTCCGGCCTCCACGGGACGAACTGCTGACGTTGGAGTGAGCGCACATCTCCCTTCAGGCGCTGGGCTGCAGGCAGTTTGCGCAGCTGCGTACCATCCTCTCTCTGTGTGTCTGGACCTGCACTGTGCACCTGCTGAGACCGTAGGTGTGAAGCAGGAGGTGGCGGGCCTTCGCCTGAACGTCCTCCCAATTGTGACCACTAGAAGGCGCTGCAGATGTAAAATTGCGTTTGAATACAATACAGTAGACAGGCTTTTAAGCAGAAAAGGCATTGTGGTGCCAAAACTTCATAATAAATCTATAACTCTTTTTTTTGGACAGTATTCAACCCGAGTCCATATTAAACCTTGTTGGTTCTTTGTTTTCAAACAGATTTTAGAGTGGATTTGTACACAACAGTGAAAAAAATGAACAAGTGATTAAAGAAAAACATGATTTAGATCGCTTTAGACTTGTATTTTAATGTTATAATAAACATTTTTAATTGAATGTACTATCATGCCATTTTAAAACCAAAAGAAAGCTTTTTTGGTCAATTTTCAATCTATAGTTTCGACTTTTAGCCTGTGTAAAGAGGACTGCACGTCACAAATGTTCCTAAAATCACTCACAGCTTAAAACAACAGAACAATCATAGATAGATAATAATGGGGACTTTAAACAGGTATGAAACTCTACGATTGACATATTTGTTCGAGTTGTACTGGAACCTAATTTCCCCTTCGTAGGATTAATAAAATATCATTGATATTTGTTGAAACTCGTAATAACTTCCTATGGTAAAGGAAGTGACTATTTCCACTTTGGGACATTTGCTTAGTCGTTATCCTTTCAGTTAAATATAATTTTTGGTTCATTGTGGTTTTGTACAGTTTTGTCCATTTTAGTCCACATCTCAAGCAAAGGCTGACAGTGTTATAGCATAAACTCAATGCTGTGTCTTATATTCTGATGAACTGGAAAAATGTTCATCCATATTGTTGTTCTCCAGTAATAACTGAACAGCTCCCTCTTGTGTTCACATCTGTACAGCAAACTAAAATTCCAGCTGTCAAAAGCCCTAAAAAAAAAGCTATAAAAAGGTACAAGAGGAGTATTTGTATGCACAGAAGACTATAAGTAAAATGGGTGGCTGATTCTTAGTCGTGCTTCTGTTTGTTGGTTGGTTCAACTCCCAAGGTTGACAGTTAACCTAACCCCACAGAACCCCACATGTAGAAACCCCGTAGGCTACTTTGGACAGAAGCTACTCACTGAGCTGTAGATGCACTATAGCAGCCGTCTTGTCAGCCGTCAGCGCCCACACGTTCAGCTCATCGATGGATTGGACATCCTCCAGCTTCAAGAGGTCTTCTCTGATTCGCTGAGTGTCAAGGTGTCTGGGCACACCTGACATACCATCACAGAAACTTACTGTTACAGATCTCCTACCCCAAGCAAAGATGACATCATATGGACATTGGAAATAGAGCAAAGACTCACCTTCCAGCACAATGACTATTGTGTCTCGAATGATGCGGATTGTGGTGAAAAGGACCAGGACTGAGAAGATGTAGGTACAGATGGGGTCTGCCAACTTAAACTCTGGCTGTAAAATTTAAGAATGAAAACAACAATAAATAAACCAAATATGAGAGAAAAATTAGAAGCAAGTTCTGAACAAAGTTCTTTGTTGATGTTTTTGTCAGTGTACCTTGAACCGGACAACATAGGCAGCAATAAGAACCCCGACGCTCTGCAGGAGGTCTCCCAAAGCGTGGATGAAGGCCGCCCTCACAGCGAGGCTCCCATGAGGCTGACCAGACCCAGCCGGGCGGGAACCTGCAGCAGCTGCAGAACCGTGCGAGTGGCCGTGACCGTGGCTGTGCGAGTGTAGGTGGCCGCCTTGGTTTCTATACATAAGCCTTCTTAGTAAACCATTTTCTTTCTCCGACACAGATAGAATCAGTACCTTTAACTACATAATTATCATCCTCGTTTTTGGATTAACCTTAAAATCCCATAGAGAACGGAAATCAAAGATTATATAATGATTTATCAGTATTTTTATTGTAACACTTGTACACTTTTATTTTGTATAGACGCCTTATGTTGAGGCATGTTTTTAAAAGGCTTTGTATAATCCAAAGGTTTTACATACATGAGATTAACAGCCACTCCCACAGCAGCAGTGATGAGCATGATATCTCCATCTATGCTGAAGTCTTGGTGAACAGTCCTCTGAACCGCCTCATAAACTAAAACACCAGTCAGGATGTAGATAAGCACCACACTGAGCATGGCTGACACCACCTCTGCAACGACAAAGGAATGTTGTGTTAGCAAAAACCTTCACCAAGCAACACACAGAAAAGCTTTTTGGAAAACATCCATGCCTCACTTGATCAAAGATAACATTTTATTTTCTCTGGTCTTATTTAAAAAAAAAAAAAAGAAAAAAAAAAAAAGAAAAAAACAGCAATGTTTAGGAGATTTCAACCCTAATAAGTGATTGTCAAAATACTTTCAAACACCTCTTGCTTTACATTAATTTTCAAAACACTTGAACAGAACATTTTTCTCTTTTTTTGCCAACAGCAGTAAACTTCTTTTATTTGTGATATAACGATGCTGACTGGGTCAGTTTTTGTCCTTCCCTGATGAAAAGAAGGACTGAGGGGCTCAGGTGTTATGGTTGTCTTTGTGATCTTCACCATGTAGCGCCCCTGCTGTGAATCACCAAGAATAAACTCCATCAGTGCATTCCCTATAAGATGAGTGTTTCCTTCATGGTTGTACATTTAAAACTTAACTTCCACTCTAATGTAAAAAAACTGTCGAAAAAACTCCTTCGACTTCTGTCAAAAACAAAATCTCACATTGTTTTGTAGAGTATGAACAAGCCTTTATGGACCTGTCCACAAACACAAGCTGATGTGTTTGAGTCTAGTTTGTCTGCAAGTCTAGTCCAGTTTTAATCACATTTTCTTTTCCATCTTTGATTTTATACAAAAGAGTCAGCCATTACTTGCATGCGGAGCAAAAAATCTCTAGCTGTTTAGATTTGCTTCATTTTGATGGGCATGAAAGGTCATGAGAAATTTAAAGGAGGACTAAACAGATGAATCCATGTGCCTTAAAAAGGGTGGGTCAAATGTCTGTTAGCAAGTAAAGTCTGATGGGATGTAGCTAGTGCCACTTCAGACTAGAATAGTCTGGAAAATGTCTCGTCAGCTGAGACGGATTTAGATGCTTCTGTCTATAAACCCACAGAAATACAAAAGAACACAAAGCACAATTCGTTTTTGTTTCTTCAAAATGATTTTCTCCTTTGTAACTGTGTTTCAGGAAACCCTCTCCCCTGAAATAGCAGCTGAAGCACTTGGTCCACTCTCAAAAGTGCACTGTGAAAGCAAACCAAAACAAAAGTTGCTGATAGCCAGCTGACGTAAGCTTAAAGTGTTCTAACAAATAAATGAGAAACCACAAGTGTGAACACAAATGACCTGGTCTTAAAAATGCTAAACACACATCCCAGCCTCTTTTCTGTTCAGAGTTCACATTTGACCTACTTTGTTTAAAAAAAACAGACGTTTTCCGAGCATTAGTTTGGGGGAGATCTGTATGTAGCGATGTCCATACATATAGCTCACAGGGATACTAGACTTTTTTGGCTTTAACCTGTACTCTCTTGCTTGCAACTATCCTTAAAAGGTTGTTGTTTGCATCGTTTTAATCGTTTTCTATGGGAATTTTACAAAATGTGGAGAAATCTCAGAGTAAAGGTGTTTATCGATTAGCTTGTCATGTGGCTCTTTGGCTGAGTTGAACTTGTTTATGTTTTTGTGAGTGGTAGCAGCTTTTAAGAGGACTTGTACCTTCAGAAATCAAATATGACTGGCCTCATATATCTGGGAGCCATTTGTTATGAAATGATCAATAGTTCCTCTGAGAAAGAGCCAAAGTCATATTTAGTTTACATGGAACATTATTTGGACAGATTCTGTATATAAACACATGAAGCCACATTCTAACACAGAGAAAAGAGAAGGGATTTCTGCCAAAACTCACCAAGTCGATGCAGACCGAATGTGAATCTTTTGGTGGGCGGTTTAGTGGAGAGCCAGAGGGCCAGAATAGAGAATAAGATCCCCACTACATCGGCTAGCATATGCACTGCATCAGTCATTATGGCTAAACTGTTTGACACATATCCGCCTGCAAGGAGAAAAAAAAAAAAAGTTCACATTAAAAAATTCCAAAAATATCTGTTTTCATCAACAACTTAATTCAGCTTGTAAGTATTTAAATCCGGAATGTGGTTGGAGTCGTAGGTAACATGTTTATAAATCTTATAAACCTTTCAATTTTGTTTACATTTTATTCCATTAATTGATCAGAAAATTATTTTTAATATATATATATATATATAAACATAATACATTTGAGTAGAGTACATAATCTAATAAGTGTAGTAGCAAATTTTCTGAAAAACTTAATACAAGAAAAACTAAAAGCCTGACACTGCTGCAAACCCATCAAGACAATTGCTAACAGTCCCCATCTGACACTAAAATGTCTCCTAAAATCAAAGGTTTACTTACTCCTGCGCATTTCACTATGAGAAAAAAAAAACACACACACACAGCTTTTTACAAGTTTTCTTTTTGCCACAAACTCTACTGTAGCGACCGACATTAAGCTGTGTTAATCTGTTCTGTGTTGCTATCCTCAGTTAGCGGTAACCGGATAACGCGACACCACGCCCCCTGCTGGTTCATCACCGCGGTGATCAAAAATCCCACACCGTCACAGCTCTATGCTTACATTTAACACAATTTACTTTACATGCATGCAACATTTGCAAACTTTGTTCTAAATGTTTGATTTTGGTAAACCACCTGACTAGCAATGTGTCAACAATTTGCTTTGCATAAAACAGCCGCATGGATGGAGAAGTGTATGTTTTCCTTGGGTGTGTGTGACATGGAGAAGTCCCTGAAGCTTTTGTCATCACAACAACTGAGTCCCAGTTTCCTACTGCGTCCACTTGCCTTCAGTGGAAGTTAACTCACAGAAACACAAGACCTTTGAATCCTGTGACGGCACAGATAGCTGATGAGGATGCCACAAAAACAGCGTTCTACGAGTTCAACTCTTAATCATACATTGTTAATGTTAAGAAATTGCAACGAATGTGATGCCATCATGACGCTCTTTTGGAGTGGTTTCACATTAAAAAGAAACTGCACTGCAAACCTAAAACACTAGAAACAGGAGAACATGACGCAGACTTAAAGGGAACATTTAGCGCAACTTTCCCAAAACCACAAATTATTTTGTTGTTGTTGTTGTTGTTTTTTTAAGTAGAATGGATCATTTTGACAAATGGTATGGGAATGTGATATAACAGACAGTTTTACTCCATTATGGTTAATGTTTGATCGCTTTAGCTCGTCGTTTTTAAAGGAAAGCTGACTAAGTCAGTTCTTCTACCTAAAAGTTTATGTAATTTTCACGAGACAAATCCATTCTGTATAAACAAACAGAGCTTCATCTGATAGTGAAATTCTTCTGTAAACAAACAAAAATGTTGGAAACCGAATTGGTATTGAAGCAAATCTTTCAGGAACTGCAGGTCACTGTTTAACCAGCTGTCATAAAATATCTGAACAGAATGAAGCCATTGTGTTACAACAAGCTGTTAGTATTTTAGCTGCATAAATCATGTTTCAAATTAAAACTTATCTTTGTAGCTCCAGAGTTATTGATCATTTTCAAACACTACACATTTAGCTCACTCAATTAGCAGAAGGGTTACATACCTATAATTTCACCAGTCATGAACAAAAAATAGAGCAGAGCTGCGATGATCAGCCTCTTCATAACCCTCCTGTGTTTGATCCTCTCCCTCTTCTTGGTGCAGTTGTCACAAGGGTCCATGTTCAAGCCCGGACAGCCCGAGCTGGAGGACGAATCCAGCAGGGAGTCGTCATCGTCCGCCACTAAGGTGCTCACCGTCACTCCGTTGGACGGAGCTCCGGCTGCATAGTCCGTCATCTCCCCGGAGACCACCACCTTCAGCTTGTTGAATTTGGGGGTCTCATCCTCCACCAGCTCGTCGGAGAAGTCGAAGGGAGCCGCGTCGCTCAGGTCCCAGTCACTTCGCTCCCTCCTGAAGGCTGAGCGCACTTTGCTCAAGAGGTTCCCGCCTGACATCTTCACTAGTAGGCAGCGTCTGAAGTGGCCGTCGTGGTAATGATTCACATCTTCATAAGGGGGCGCGTTGGTGGAACTTAGCGCAGTTCAACTCCTTCCTGAAAACAGAAAGTGATATTAAAGCGGAATACAGTGTGTCAGAACGAGTCGTCGTTTTTTGGGCCCTGGTAGCTGCATTCTAATCACACACAAACGAAAAACTCCAGGCAGTTTTTTTTTCTTCAATAAGTTATTTCAACCCGAGCTGACAAACTTTGAATTCGCGAAACTGTCTGGGCTAATGCTAAAACTGACAGGCTAGCTATCTAGTGTTTGCGGCAAACAGACAGCCGTTACAAAGTCCAAGTTAGTTCCAAACCAGAGACAGACTCACCAAATGAAGACTGTTCGCTAGTCAAACCGTTACCGTAACCCGCTGTCATTTCAGAAACGGACATGGTCATAACAGCGGCGTAAACAGCAGAGACCGGACGCCGCTTTAGCTCCCAACGTTCACGAGCAAGTTTTGCCTGTAGGTACTCACGTGATGACGCAGCGGTCACATGACGCCGTCTCCAGCGTCGATGCGACTCCGAGACCTCGCCGTTGTCCTTTCTCTGCATAAACTCAACGAAGCACAGCTAAAGTCAGTATTTGCTTTTGATTTAAAGAAGACACCATTGTGTTTGAATAAGTCTGGTGACCGCTGAGGGACGGAGTTGACCGCCGCCGTTTAGTGGATGTAGCTTTGCTCAGGAATCAACTTGACTAGCTAGCTAGACTCCATACTTGAGACTTTTAAGCTGATTTTATTTTGTGATTCTTTCTTCGGGGAGGTTTACATACATCCCATTGCAATAGATAGTACCATTAGAGTCATCTGATGTTTGTGTACCTCTGCAGATAACCAGGCTGGGTCCAGACAGTCGCTGGCCTTGGAGGTAGAGGAGATGGAGGATGAAGGCTCTTTGTCCCAGGGTGAACTTCCACACAGGGAAGGTGTGTTTGCCTGTCTGACCCTAACCCACATGACTTTTAACCAACACTGGTATTAAAACACGATGGATCCTTTTTCTTTCATTGTTTAATTATTTTAATCAGCACTTTGAAAATGAAGCATTACATCATTTGTATCAGATGATCTTTTTTTTTTATTTCAATGTATTTCCCTTTTTTTTTTTTTAATCCAAAAAGGCATTTAAAAAAACAACAACATAGTGGTTATAAATCTCAAAATATAAAAAGTAATTGATCTATGAAAATGTATTAGTTCAAAGTCCCACTCCGATCATCTTTTGATCTATTTTGAGTATTCTCATTAGCCTTTTGGTCATACCGTTTTTAGCCATTATAAAATAAAAAAAAACCTTTGTTGTTTTCTAGGACGTAGTTTCTGCACAGTAGTAGCAGTTCATCAGAAATTCACCTTTTCGTTGGAGGTGGGACTGTTGGTGCGGAGTAAGCCCGTCCTCGCTTCCCGACATCATCTGTTCACACTCTCTCTCACCAGCTTACAGCCCCCATACCCCCAATCTAACATTACCGTTGCAACAAAAATGGCGAGCAATATTGGAGCCATCCAGCCGTGCAGTTTTGATACCAGCTCAGACGAGGAAAACAAAGACGTACATTGATCCATTTGTCTGCAAGTGGATTGCTTTAGAATGAAGTGGAGTAGGGAGCTTTTGGCTTGCCGTTGTAGGTTCAAGCTTTTTCAAGCAGCCTTTTTATGTCCAGAAATACAATTTTTAGCTTAATTTTCTTTATACATGTCCTCCTTTATGGGAGTAATGCCACAAGAACATGAACAAAAACATCAAAAACACAATTTTCTTCTGAGTGGGCCTTTAAATTAGTATTTAGATGAAAGCAGTTTATCCTTACCAAACAAAATTGGCTTTGAAATGAAAATAAAATTCAAAAAAGATATAGAAGGGAACAAAGCTGAACTGTAAACTGAATCGAACTATGAACATGTGAATCTGAGTTAAATTCATTTAAGCATTTTCCCAGTGAAAACTCACCCTAGTTAACTCAGATTAAAAATTATACGACTTGTTTATAAGAGGTTTTGCCATAAAATTCAGATATTTCTGCTTTTTGAACAACCAGAAGGGTTATACTGATTAGTAGAATAAAAGGAAGGCTATGGAAAAACATGGCTACTACTTTGACTTTCCAAAATTATTGTTTGGATTTAATCAGTAAATGTTATATTTCTTCCAACTTTTTTTATGCCCCTCTATTATTTCCTGATAGATATGCTGTTTACACTTAAAGGATTTTTAGAAAATGATTTAAAGCTGCTTCTTTGGAGGGATTAATACGTCCTGAGAGTCCAACGCCTTTGACTTTTCTTTTTAGCCATGGTTGCATGCTTCAAGGCTTCCTTTCATAAGTCAGTATCTTGATAATGACCTTATTGGATTTGTCAACTCTTAGTGATGGTTCAAAATGTGACTTCATTTACATCAAAGGAAACACAACAACGCTGCATTTCAAATGTCAGCAGTCAAATACCAGAGGCAAAGATTTTCAGGTCCCAAATTAGAAGGAGGTCATGGTTAGAACGAAGTTATGCAGCCATTTAAGAATGTATTGAAGGGAGTTTTCATCTCACTTTTGACAAATGTGAACTGTTCGACAGATCTGTTGGGTCAGGAGAGTTCAGCCCATGTAGAAAATGTGTCAGTGGATAAGGAAGCAGTGGACAAGCTCACTGAGGGGCTGCTCTCCCACTACCTGCCTGATCTGCAAAACTCAAAGCGAACCCTCCAAGAGCTCACGTGAGTGTTTGCATGCAGGGATTCAGGAAATCCGTTTTGTTCGCCAGGATTAATTCTGGACCGGTTTTTGAAAAAAAAAAAAAAAGTGTGAAAGAACTCCACATGTTCACTTAAGGCTAATGGGTTATATTTTTCTCAGAGGGATCCTACACATTTAACCTTCTCTGAACAGTGGGATCTTCCTGGTTTGACGCCCTGCTTTGATCTGAGGGTCCTGTGGTAGCGTCCCCCGAGTGGGGGGTCACTGGTGTGGACAGATCCCTTAAATATTGCTTCCCCACTTCACTACAAAGCCAGTTTTCTACTTTGCACCTTGCTTGACTTTAATTTTTTTAATCTTTTTTTCTGTGTAATGATCATTTGTCTTGCCTTTGTTTTTTAAAATTGGATTGTGTTTTTATGTTAAGAAACATTAATTGGAGAAGTGGGGACTTGATTTGATATATATACTGGGCTGCATAGGAGCATTATTCTACAATCTTAGAATGAATCACTGCAGAGTTTCAAAAGGACCTACCTAATTTGAAAGACTTCTTAAAAGTTATAGTTTTCTAACTGGACTATTTTTTTTCCTTCAAATTCTAATTTCTAGCATTACAGTTTTTTAATTCAACATGTAAGATAACCATTGTCAGTATAAGAGAACTGGACTGAGTGACCTCCCACTCCTCACGGTCCAAATAGGAAGTACCCCTCTGACTTCAAAAAACCAAAATCCTATAGACTTCTATTGAGAAATAAATGGCTGTTACTCAGTCCTTCAGTATTTTTATTTATTTATACATTTTCTTGCTTATCCAAATATTTTTTAATACTTTTTTCTGTGTTGCAAGTTTCTTAAGTATAAAGTGACCAATCACATGCCTCAACTATGCTGGTCTCCACATTACACATCCACACACATAGGGGTGTGGCCTTTCAACAAGCCAATAGGTTGCCATAGAACCAATGACTTATACCGACTCGGACCAATCACTGCTTCCTGCCGTGCTTCTGTATCGCAAAAAAATGGCAACTAAATTGATTTGATTTGATTGGGGCCGAAAGTAAACAATTTTCTATGAGTGACGTCAGACTCTTGCTGTCCAGTTCTAATGTTACACAGAAAAACTTTGGAGAATATTTCTCTGTTCAAAATGCAAAGATTTGTACAAACTTGTGAAATTTAATCAAATGAAAACACAAAATACAGAGCTTTTACCAGGTTTTGTGTAATAAGTCGTTTGGATTACCTGTAGCCTGCAGTGATAAAATCATAGGTAGCAGAAATGGGTAGAAGTTTTCTAAAAAATGATTGGCTAATGAGAAACAAAAATGAAATGTTCCTACCTGGATTTTTCTTCTAAATTAAAGTGAATTAAGGTCGGCTAAAAACATGTATTTTGACATTTGTCCACTGGGTCTTGGGTGAATATTCACTCTACGTTCATTATTATGAATTTGTTACATTTTTTGTGATTATTTTCTTTTTCTACAATCAGACAAAATCAGATAGTTCTGCTAGATACTCTGGATCAAGAAGTCACCAAGTTCAGAGAGTGCAACGCCTTACTGGACCTCAATTCTTTGGTAGGTTTCAACATGAAAACATATTCTCACCCATTCTGCTCTCCCTTCTCCAGCCAGATAAAGTAATTGCAAACTTTATTTTTGTCTTTAGTTTACAGAAGCAAAAGTTTACCACCATAAACTGGTGAACATACGGAAAGAGATGATCATGCTCCATGAAAAGACAACAAAACTGAAGGCAAGAGAGAGATGGGAGAAAACTACCGGTAGTGGAAAAATGAATATGAAGTAAAACCTATTTCAGTAATTTTTGGTTGTTTTCTTTCTTAGAAAAGAGCACTGAAGTTGCAGCAGCAGAAGCAGAAGGAGGTTCTGGAAAAGGAGCAGCAGCGGGAAAAGGAACTCGAGAGAGAACGGCAGCTTATAGCCAAGCCTGCTAAAAGAACATAGAGATGCCCCCCCCCAAAAAAACATCTGCTGCATGAAAGGACAACATGGGTTACACTGCATGTTTGGGCCAAATTACTATACGTATACTATATGCCAGACTAGAGCTAACCATTTTCCAAAGTGCAAGATTTAATCTTTTGGACAATTATGTTTATTTTAGTCCTAAAACTGATGAGAGCACAACGAAGGGTTTCACTCAAAAAATAAAATATTTAGATAAAGGAAGATTTATAGCAAAGACCAATTTGTTTTAACGTTATACACAACTACAATTTGAACATCAGTTTTTTTTTCCAGAATTGCACATGTGAACCATTTTTAAGGTAGAATTGTCCACGTTCATCACAAATAGTACATTTTAAACATCTGACCAAAAACAGCTTTTGAACCTCCTTCACAAGTGGGTGTTCGGAAGGATTTCTTTTGTTAAAAATATTAATTTATCTCTTTTCTTACTGGTTTTATGAGACAGAGTTGTTGATAGACACATAGATGAAACAAAATGGAAACTTGTGCAATCAAGTTTCCAATCGCATTTTAGAAAGTGGTTAGTTTGATCATCAGCCATATTTGGCTGAAACATGCAAGTCTCCTGGTTTGGTTGATCCCTCCTCTGGCGTTGCCAAAATCACAACAAACCAAAGACTTGAACTGTACCATTAAATGTTGGTACGTCCTACTGTCAATCTCCTATGCATTGCTGTTTGCACCTTCCTTAGAGCAGAAAACACAAAGGACTTCCTGACACTGCAGCCGCCGTCTGACAATGCTTAAAGACAATACAGGCGTCTGCTGCCTTTTGTTGAAATATATGTGTGTTGCTTGGTGGATTGGTAGAATGTTTTAAAATCAGACTGCTCTGCAGTACATTTGACTGACTACTTGTGGGGTTCAAACACACTGATGCTAAAAAGGACAAAACTTCTGTGATTTGTTCAAATAGATCTTTATTGTATTGCTAGTTAAACTTAAACTCCACCTTTTTTTTACAATAAATATTTAAAAAAAATCAGTTTTTTCATGCATGTTTTTTTCCCCTTTTTAGTTTTTTTTTAATTAAATTCTCTTTTTAAAAGAATTTTATTTGACTTTAAACAAGTTGGTGCATATAGGTTTTTCACATTCTCTTTCTTTTAAGGTGTTGGCTGCATTGATCTACCAAGTCCACCAGGTGTCAGCAGAGTATTTCACTAGTTTTTAAATTAAGTTTACTGAAGTTTGCTTATTGAATTTAAAATGAAGAGATGCTCCAAGGTATTAAACTCTAAACAGTTTATTTGACACTAATGTGTTTTACAGAGAGCATACAGGCCGCTCAACCTCTATGTAACATCTCATCTCTTAATTCCTCACTGAGCATTAAAGATGGTCTACATACTTCCAGCTGTTAGTTACATCCTTTGAACATAGTGGAAATCAGGACAGTAAATGTTAATAGAAATATTGCATGTCTGCAGATTCTCCCTTGTATCCGCCTCAGCCATCTTAATACCTTAAATGATGCAGAATTGGTGAACAGCAGACTTGTTTTCTACTAAATTTCCTCACAATTCACTCATTATTCACTGTCAACCAACCATACAAGCAGAGTTGTGTTGACAGAAAAGTAGGTTACATTCCACTGGATCTTGATGGCCACGTGTGTGCCCCTCCCACTTCCATTTAACATAAAACTCCAATTTTACTTTCATTACGATAGCATGAATGTGGTACAAACCCTAAAACTGTCCGCCTCTGCCAAATCCTTCTTTGACTGACCCACATCATGACCACAGGCGGGGGTACATGCTTACAAAGATGGGCGACAGATTCCTTACTGTGATGGGGAAAAGTAGCATTGAGGATAAAGCACATCCAATGTGGACAACTTTGTTTAGTTTGTGTATCTTCTCTACAAGTACATGATGACAGTGCCTGGAAGTTTTTTTTTTCTTTACAAATGTTTTGTTTTCCTTTTCTTATAAATGGCTCAGTATGAAGGTGAGCTGCTGAGTCGTGGTCTGATGTCCTGGCTCTTTTTCTGTGGGGGCATTGTTTGCTTATTTTGTTTTTAAATTCAATTAGTCTAAAACGTGTTAATGGTTAAAATACTATCTATATCATACAGACTTATAGATAATAGTGGTAATGATAGTAATATTAACATAATAACAACAGTTGTAAAATAATAATAGCAATATAAAATATGTTTGAGAAGGAGCAGACAGAAACGTAGCTTATTGAATCTTGCAACTTATTTTTAAAATAATATAATAATGAATATAATTGAATAATCATAATTGTGTTTATCTTCATATATATGCAATTATAATAACAATAGCAACAATATTACAACTCCTTCAGGGTACCAAAGTGTTTTATAATAAAACAAAGTCTAAAGAAAGTTTAAAATTATACAAATTAAGAAGAAAAAAAAACAGCATAACATCACAACAGCCAAAAAAATACATAAAAGACCAATAAGAATGCAATAATGCAATAAAACAAATGGAAGAAAAGAAATGCCATCAACTACAGAGTATTAAAAGCCACACTTAGGCACGTTTTTAGGTGACGTGAAGATGTTAAGGTCTAATGTCATGCTCAGTCCAGCAGAACTGCAGGAACAGTTCTGCAGGAGGACGGTGTTGTTTCTCTGTTGCTCCCTTGCTTCTTTGCTGCAGCAGCATATAAATAACCTGAATTCACCTGCATTTATAACTAAAGAATTATCTTTAGCAGTAAAACGTCTTCTAGCTGACTTCTAGAAGTCCAGTATTTCTGAATAGTAGAATCCAGCCACACATTTGGAAACATTTGAAGGGATGTACAAAACAATAAATCCCATTCCCCTACTTGTTTGTGAACTTTTTCTTTTGCATTCCAAGAACTTATTGTTATGCTTCTGCTCAGTTACAAACCTACCTTGTTGTACTTGCTGACACACAGAGCTTTGGTCTTTGCTTTCCCACTGCTGTTGTTTTGGCCCTGTTTGAATTATGGCCGGGGCGTTTTCACTTCCATGCGTGCGTAGGTTTTCTGTGGTCACTTCAGCTTCCTCCCACAATCCAAAACACTCATATTAGGCTCAGTGGTGATTGTAAATTTCCTGTTGGAGTGAGAGTGTTAGAGAACATTTATATATATGAATGTCCAGGATGTATCCTGCCTCTCTATCTTTATGAGAGCTGAGAGTTTAAACAGAATATGAATGTCAAATAAATTTGTTATGAAAAAGAGTTTAGAGAATAAATGAAAAGCCAGATATTTGCTGTCTTTTAGATACTATATTCATAGGGAACTTCAAAATCCAACCCTGAAAGTTAATGATGTTTTTAATGCTCCGTGTGGATTTAATGGCAGGAATACAGAACATGTTGAGACATGGATTTGTTTCCCATGAAGCTGCTACACCTTTTCTACTAACAACACACGTAAACATAAAGAAGCTCAACAAGCCAAGTCTTGCAAAGGTCTTTCTTTATTGTTTGTTTTGTTTAATTTGCCTCCTTTTGTCAGATTTTGTAACTTAATAAATCATTTTAAGCATGGACTTAAGTGCCAGGAAAGCTTTGTAATTAAAAAAATCCTGTTTTGGTGCCCATGGAGGATTGATCTTGAATTGACTAACACAGATGTTGCTCTTTGCCCCCTGACTTTGCAGCGTTACAGATTTCCATGCAGCAAAGTATCAAATTTTGGTTTGTCAGCTTACCCTTTCATTTAGTTCAAGCTGAGATCACACCTCCTCACTCCAGTTCGTCGTCGTAACCGACTTGAGTGGGCAAATGCTCACATGCGATGGCGTCTGGCACGTTGTAGAGGTGTTCTCTTCACAGATGAATCCCGGTTTACACTGTTCAGGGCAGATGGCAGACAGCGTGTTTGGCATCGTGTGGGTGAGCGGTTTTCTGATGTCAATGTTGTGGATCAAGTAGCCCATGGTGGTGGTGGGGTTATGGTGTGGGCAGGCATATGTTATGGGCAAAGAACACAGGTGCATTTCATTGATGGCATTTGAATGCACAGAGATACCGTGACGAGATCCTGGGGCCCATTGTTGTGCCGTACATCCAATAACAGCAGCATGATAATGCACGGCCCCATGTTGCAAGGATCTGTACACAATTCTTGGAAGCTGAAAACATCCCAGTTCTTGCATGGCCAGCAAACTCACCGGACATGTCACCCATTGAGCATGTTTGGGATGCTCTGGATCGGCGTATACGACAGCATGTTCCAGTTCCTGAAAATATCCAGCAACTTCACACAGCCGTTGAAGAAGAGTTGACCAACATTCCACAGGACACAATAGACAACCTGATCAACTCTATGCAAAGGAGATGTATCACACTTCATGAGGCAAATGGTGATCACACCAGATACTGACTGGTTGTCTGACCCCCTTGATAAAACAAAACTGAAGATTTCAGAGTGGCCTTTTCTTGTGGCCAGTCTAAGGCACACCTGTGCAATAATCATGCTGTCTAATCAGCATCTTGATATGGCACACCTGTGAGGTGGGATGGATTGTCTTGGCAAAGGAGAAGTGCTCACTATCACAGATTTAGACAGATTTGCGAACAATATTTCAGAGAACTGGCTTATTTTGTGTATGTGGAAAATGTTTCACATCTTTGAGTTCATACCATAAAAAATAGGAGCAATAACAAAAGGGTTGCCTTTATATTTTTGGTCAGTGTAATATTTATTTCAATAACAAAACCACCAGGAGGCACAAAATGAGCATCAAGTCTTAAAAAAACATGATTTGAATGATTTAAATGGTTCTTCAATAATACAAGCGGTCTTTTAACATCAAGGGTGAGTAATAACCCCTCTTTTGTGCTCCCTTAGATGACCTTTAAATTTATGTTCAATGCCAGACCAAAATAATTGACATTTTGAAACTTAATCCAGTTATTCATGAGGCTTTTTTTTCACTTTCATTAAAAAATTGAATGCTTCCTAGTCTTGTTCCAGTTTTTTAGTAAATGAATAACTGGAAACAAACGTTAAAATTACTTCAAATCGAAAATTCCTCAGAAGCAGCATTTTCCTCTCTAGTCAAGTGTAAAGTAGCAAATAATTATTCAGAATATTTATACTATTATGATTCACAGTATACAATGTGTCCCAGGGACTTTCAGATGTTTGTATTTTTACATTTTGACAGAAGTCTTCTTCTCCAGCGGCTGGAACATCTTACAAATACACTGGAGGCTGAGTCCTTGACATCTTTGAGGGTTTGGTCTAAAATTGTTTCTGCTTTTAGCAAGTTGGCCGTCAAGAAAAACACAGCCCCTCCTCAGCAAAGCCACAGGCGAGTCACAGCCATGGAACAGCAGTAGATGATGATGTTGCTGCTTTGGTGTCTCAGAAAAGCTGTGATTCAGACTACTGAGGAGTGGGAGGCTGTGGTCTGCTTCACCCTGGCAGCTCCAAGTCACTCCTAGACCCACCACAACAGGATGTACTCTGTGTGCCCATGCTGTGCGTGCTTGATGTTATTATTTTCTAGAGATTTTACCATTTTGTTGGTGTGGTAGTACTCATGCATGCAGGCTGCCATGTGAAAAGCTGAAGTAGAGGTTCTGAAAAAGAGATTTCTGTGGTGTTTTGGTTCAAATTGGCAGAGGATGAGATTGCTGCTCTTTTTCCTCACAACCACATGTTATATAACTTCACATACGCAGGTCTGGATCAGTGGGGAAGGCATTCGTAACCAGGTTTCTATGACTCAGCTGACGGTATCAAAAGCCTGTTTGAGAATAACAGTTTCCCATGCGACTGCCACAGTTTTCCAAAACAGTTTACTTTTCAATCTTACAGCGGTGTGGAAAATGATTTATCCCCTCCTTCACCTTTGATTTGTCTGCACATTTGCTACGCTTAAATGTTGCAGATCACCAAACTAATTTGGTTCTACTCAAGGACAACTCCTGGACATATCAAATGTTGTTTTTCCAAGTTATGGTTTGTTATAATGAACACTTTTAGAAAATGGGTTACTTCCTAAACCAAATCATTATGTCACACTTGGCAGTAGCACCCAGAATCGAGTATTTGCAATGAGCGATGATAGGTTTTTCACATGCGAAAAAAATCCTAAATTTAGCAACATCGAAGGGAAATTGCTGGTTGGCATGGCACACACCTGAGTGGGACAAATTTCTTCATCACATTTGACTTTACACTAGTTTATTGGTTCATTTGAAGCAAACAAAAACAACAATGACAAAAAAGCATAAACATACCTTGATCTATAAATCTTATTTAAGAAACCTTAGTCATAAAATACACTAAAATAGCTATGAACATAAAGAGCAGCCACATTGAAAAAACCTGGGATAACTTCATGACCAGATCTTTGACGCTCTATTATCTTTTCAGTCATAATCTTTTTCAGTTTTTGTCTTTTTGATTGCTAAATCTCAAAGACAGGTCTTACGTGTGCCTGCATAACTTTACATGGTCCAGGGTATAATTCAAATGGGTCAATATTTCGGGGTGATTTTGGTCAGGGAAAGTTCAATGCTGTTTCAATTTTTCTGGCTCTCATCAGAGTTTTCTGGAAACCGAACGCTTCAGAAATCTTTCTGTAACCCTTAAAGCTCACTTATTTTTATATAATTGAAATCAAGTCATGCATGAAGGGGTTAAATGCTGATAAATGGTAGCTCATATCTTATCTGCCCTATAATTTGTTTGGGTATCAGCATTACGAGATCTTTTAATTTGCGTCACTGACAGACAGATTTAATAGAGGCGTTTTCTTAATGAATCAGACAAAAGAAAATGGACTCAGATTTAATCAAAAATGCAGTAAAGCACACTTAAAACTCTTGTATGCAAATTTCATTCATCTTCAGTTGCCACAAAGATACTTTTATCCAAGTTCCACTGTACTTCTCTTTACACTGCCCATCTGTGGTCTAACTGTGAAGCAACGAGCATGCAGAAGGTGACCTAAAACCATGCCTTTAGGATTTTATTAAAGGAAGGTGCATAGCTACAGAAATATTTGTTGGTGCAGTATTTAACACCCTTCAAGCGCTTTAAAGACACTTCATTTGTAGTGTTATTCGTCAAACTGCTTCTAAAAACAGAATCCTTTTAGTACTCACCAACATTAGACACAGCACTTGTAGATACTAGTCCCAAATTTGGAAATCCTGGTATATGTGTTTTTTAAAGCTTCTTCTTTTGTACTTTGTCTGTTTTATCACTTTTATTGTTCTTAGTATTTCCTTCCTTTTATGATACTTCTACTAGAGATTTTATTCTACACGACTGTCTTTTATGTTTCACTATCTTTTATGTATGGTTGTTGTGTTCATACCTGGACCTTGAGTCTGTAAATATTTATCTGTTAAATACAGGATTCAGGTAGAGAGGAAAAGACAGTAACTCTTTTTCGCATCACGCAGCTTTGAATAACTTTTTTTTCTAATACAGTAAATCCTTGTGTTTCTATTGAGCTAAATATTTACTATGAGACTTTTTTCATCAAGTTTTAGTGACATTTTTTAAAATTTTGTCAAAAGCATTTATCTCCCGATTGCTTTCAGTTTTCTTAAATGTAAGGCTTTCCTTAAAAATATATAGTTTACTTTGAGCCGTGTCACACAACCATTATGTACATTTTGCGCATTTTGGCCTTTTGTGATACATGCATGATATTCGTAATTCACAAGTGTTTCTTACGTTTGTCATTGGTCGGTTTGCGCACATTTCCATTGAGGTTTTCGGTCGACGGGTCTTTCTGTGAATTTGGTTTTGAGCTGTTAAAAATTTTGTCCGGTTAAAAATCATGCAGTTTATGTGTATTTAACATTGTTTTTATGCAATTACTATGTAAATCTTATGCTATTGTGGGTGATTTTTGCAAGATGTATATGCAAATTTGTAGATCTCCATTACAGTTCCACATACATTCCACATGGACTTTCTACAGATGTACCACCATTATATAACTTTAACATTGTGCACGTTACATAATTGACGCACAAATCGCTAATGAATTGTACATAAACAGCGCAATAATCACGCACAGTTCAGGTTCTATGTTGATTTATGTGTTCTTGGTTTATGAATACTTTTCCTGCTGTTTTAACATGGTACATTCATGACACAACAGTAAAAATTTTACATAAAGACCACAATTTTTCTCACTTTTTGTCACATATATTCGAGTATTACCAATTTTCATCCATGCAATATGCGCAAAATGTAGTGGCTGTATGACACTGTATGTACACTCCCAAGTCCTACAGACCTTACTGCCATGAAGTAATATGGACATGTTTGGCAATGATTTAAGAGAGAAACTTTTAGTTTTTCTAACTTTATTTTAGTGAATACTTTTAAATAGATACATTTGAATACTTGAAAATACTTTTATATAGTCAATATATTTTTATTTTTTATTTTTAATGCTTTGTAAACGATGGTTTGTCTATTAAAGGAGCACTTTCTCCAAAGTAAACAACCTCAGTGAGTCTTCCAGCATCTCTGGGCTGCAGCACAGCATTGCAGTGGGTATCGCTCCGTGTCTGATGCCATGTCGGTGTCACACAGTGCTTGTTGTGTCTACACTGTGGTGTGCGCTCCCAGTTCCTCTCAGTATAAACACAGACAGAGTGGGTGAACCGCAGTAAATGTTTTCAGCTCCGCCACACACACGCACACAAATGCAGATGAATCGTCAGCTCTGCTCTACTCACAGCTACGCTAGAGTCAAACTTTGAAAACAAGTCCTCACAACAGTTCCAGCTGTCACTGAAGGTTATATGGTGAAAGTGGCTCCTCTAAGACTGCAGTTAAAATGGTAACTATAACAATTCAGACGAAAAACAAGTTGTTGAGGAGCTTGGTGGCTGTGGTGTGAACGCGAAAATGATTTAATTGAAGAAAAATGGTTCCTGTCTCTGTTGTTGTTTGTTTGTTTTTTGGGGTCAAAAATGCGTAAAAGTGTTTGTTGGAGTTATGTAATTGTGACAAAGGTGTTGTGTACAGACAGACAGCCTCAGAGTAGAAGTCCCCCCTGCTGCTTGGGACGGTTTGTGGCTGCAAGTCTGCGTCCTGTCTGACCTGTGTGAGGTGGAGATGTTATAATCCAAACCCTAACTGTATGGAGTTAGAGGTCTGATGGCAGGATTTATGGAGTTGTTTACATGCTCTATTTAAGTAACACACAGTAGACTGTTGCTTCCTTTTGCTTTCTGATACACTGTGGAGAGGGGAATGAGGAGACAGAGGAAGGGATGGGTGCAGCTCAGACGCTCATGCACGCATACATCTACAAACCTACACAAACAAGATCCAGCTCTGCTTCCCTCACAACTGTGGTGGGTGGTGTGGTTTAGAAAACTGCAGGGTTTGTTGTGGTCCAGGGACAGTTTGGATGTGAGAGGCATGTGTCCTTTATCAACACGAAGTTTCTTCATTAGACGTAGGTATGTTAAGATGATAATACATTTTTCTCTGCCTGTGAGCTTTTATTTTGGTGATTACCAACTCACTAAATTCAAGAAATCTGTTAATCATTGCGTTTTGCAAAGTGTTGTGACTTGACACACCCAGATCAGAGTATAATTATGCAAAGTCTTTGGCTTTATATCCACCAGATTAAAGTGGCTATAGCACAACGCTTTAAAAAATTCCAGGAAAATAGAGGGTGGATTTTGATTGAGCGGCAAACTCCACTACCCAAAATTAGCAAGTAACAGTTATAAAAATGGTACTATAATAGGTTCTTTTGCACCCAGTGTTGAGTGTTTTGACAAACATATGTCAAATTGAGGTCAATAAAACACAAACTGTATAAATATTTCAAATGTGAAGCACCGATTAGACAAATGGTTTCATTTAAGGACAGCTGCTGTGATATAAAGTGAGTACTTTTACAAACTAAAACTGAGCTATTTTGAGACAAATGGAACCGCAAACATATTTTTAACTAAAATAACTTAAAGTAACTGTTTCCTGTCTGAGTTTATCAGCTACCAAATGTATTTAGGTCCATTGTCTTGCAATGTTGCTGTGGATCATTGGGTTTTGGAGTATTTATCCAGACATTGCTCTCTTTAGGCCCCACCACAGCATTTCAGTTGGATTGAGGTCAGGACTCTATTTTTGGGTCTTTCCAAAACCTTAATTCTTTTCTTTTTTAGTCACCCTGTTGCTGATTTTCAGGGGGTGCTTTGGGCCGTTGTCCTGTCTGGATGACCCAGTTTTAGGAAAGCCTTAGCAATGAGACAGAATACTCGCCTCACAAAGATGACCTGTGGTTGACCAACAAGATCAAATCCTCATTCATCACTCTTTGGCCACTGCGCTCAATAGTAAGCATGATTTATATCTGCTGCTGCATAGTGCTTGGTTTTTGGCAAACATGACATTTGGCCATTGAAGCTAAACAAGTTAATTTGGGTCTCATTTGTCATTTGAATGTTATTCCACAGATTTCGTGCCAGTGCAGTTTGATGCTTTCTTGCACTTGAAATATGTAGTGACACCTGTAATGTCTGGATTTTTATTTTTGCTTTACTCTAGATCAGGGATCTGCCACTTTAGGGCCAGTTTCTGACTGTGAGAGCCACCAAGTCCTCCTTCATTGTTTAGGAAAATACACTTTATTTATATTTCTGTGGCCATTCATTTCTAAAAATATAGCTTTTATGTGTTACTATAATCAAATTATAACAGTGTTATATTTTTCTATATATAACAACTTTAACTTTGTTTTACTGTTGACTGCAGCACATTCAAGTTCCTTTAAAAAATAAAATACACTGTGCCAAATAAGATCCTCCTGCTGTAGCAGATTTACGTGCAATTATAATTATAATATAATCCTTGAAGAACTTTGCCTCTGAATAGCAACTAGGTACTGTCATACAGCATAATATAAGAATGCGTGCCTTAAACTTACTTTAGTAATAAACAGCTCTGACAATCGATGAAACCTTTTACCATCATTTTGCTCAGTTATCTGATGTGTGTATTTTGAAGGAGAAAAGCACTCAAGGCCTCCTGATTCAGTGTAATTTAAGGAATGGTTAAAAAAAGACATTTTTTTGTGTCCCCTCAGTTTAAAAATCTAAACATAAATGACTAAATAAAAATAAAAAACCTGTTATGTATTTCAATCATTAGGCTTTTTCTTCAAAGCCAAAGAACCACACTGGAGGAATGAAAGAGCAGTGTATTGCTCCCAAGCCTCAGTCCCCTGCTTTTGACAAAATTTGTTAGTTTGTCCACTCCAGGAAAGATTGAAAATATCCCAGTTTTCCATTCTATGGAACCTACAACTCCTTTCTGGGTTGATAGTTGGATCAATTTACATTTAGCCCTTTCATGCCTGAATTTATTTCCAAATACATAAAAAAATATTCTTCAACATTTTTACATTCAAAGTGATGCTAAATTAAATGGAGAATGGATTGAATATGTCGTGATTCGCGAATTAGCAACATACTGTGTGAATAGATTAATGAATGCCGATATGGAGGCAAAATGTGTCAGCTTGTTAGAGTTCCAACATGAAACCACTGCTGAGCACAAGAAACACAAAAGTTCACCTCGGATTTGCAGATACCCAAGGCTTTTGGGGAAAAACTCCACACGTTCTAAAGAACATGAAACTAAGACTAAAACATGGGTTTGGTATTGTGCTATGCTCTGGGGTTGTTTTATTTCTTTAAGTTTTGGAGGTATTGCTGCTGTGGTGAACTGAACCGTGTATTCTGGTGAAAATCCTAAAAGGAGAAAGTCCTCCGTCTGCTCATGACAAAAAGCTAAAGCCCATTTAGGGGCTCCTATTGGACATTTATCCTCAAGCGTGTCCACCTCTGAAAAGTTTCAACAGAACACCATGAAGATTTCAGAAAGTCCTAATCACTGTCCGGTCCTGAAACCACCTCAGCTTCAGAGGCTGTGAACAGTAGAGATGAAAAGCAAGTAGAGAGAGATGTGAGGGAGGGGCTTAGACTCACCACTTATGAATTCAGACCCCACAACAAACCAATTGCAGCTTCCTAATAAATAAACAGTTTCCATTCATAAATCTATTGTATACTTTATTGGGTTTACTGGATTTTTTGGAAAAGTGAAAGAAAGTAAATAGGAGTCTTCATCAAAGGGAATTTGCTTCCTCATCGCACTCATCTTGACTCTAGGTTTCTGACAGATGGAAAAGTCTATTCAAAGTTCTGGAAAAGGGACTATATGTCAAAGGAAACATCAGGTACCCAGTTTGGAAAGAAAAGAAGAAGAAGAAAAGCACTCCAAGGATAAAGCAAAGCAGGCGGTTTCCAAAATAAAAAAAATAAGACCAACTTTACTGTTTGAGGAGTAAAATTTTGAGCAACATTTGCCAAATGGCTAATAAAGGTTTGCAATAGACTAAACTAGTCTTGTTAATTAGCTTATTGGTGGATTTCATCTAAGTTTCTCTGCCGTTCTCATATATAGTCAATGCTTCAGATACAATGTACACAACTGTTTTGTTTAGTTTTATGTGACAATTAAGCACAACAAACAGAAGAATATGTCCTTTAGTTTCCATTTATGTTCATTCATAAAGGCAACGGAAATTACCAGAATTAATTCATTCATAATTGGTGTCAGGGTTGTATTCAGCTAAAAAAAAAAAATAACAGAAAAATGTGGCAACTTTTACCAAAAGCCAGCCAGCCTTCAAAAAAACACACACAAAGTGATGCTTGCATACTATATCTTTATTGTGAATTCAACTATAAAAGTATATCATACTTATATGAACAATAAAGTAAAATAAATTACATATTTTGTTCTTGTGTTTGTATGTAAGCAGGTTTTTGGCTGTTAAGGGCGGGGCCAGAAAAGGGGTATGAGGGTGGGGTTGGGGTGAGGGGGCACGGCACAGTGTCTTGCCCAGGGCGTCAAACTTGCCTAGACCGCCTCTGTGTACTTATGTTGTTTTATTTCATATTTAACTGTCCTTGGTGGCCTAAAACGGACATGTCCAGTTTAGGAATACTAGGGCAGTGGGCTTAATGTGACCCAACTTTAAAGGGTCTTCTTGCTTTAACCACTTTTCCACCTTGTAGCCTAACGAATTTAAAGTTCATAAAAAAACTTTTTTCAAACATTTTTTTTTTCCATTTAATTTCTTGTCTTCAGATATGAAATTCACAGTAATTTAGGTAAAATCATATTTGGATGTATTTTTGCTACTGTGCAGAAATTTAAAGCAATTACAAAACAATTGTAATTAAACATTTTATTTGCATTTAATATTATTAAAATGGTTCAAAGCCAAATGGTCAAATGATTGATAGGCCTTAACTCGTTTTCCCCGCCCCAAAGGTGGTGAAAAGCCTTTGCAGCACGGCACATGCTGAGAGTGACTTAGCAAGTATCTGCAACACTAGACTTCTATCTTTCTAAAGCAGCGGTCTTACATAACCACTCATTTTTCTTCCAAGATTTTGTAACACCTATTTAAAAAATCTCTGAGCAGCCTCCAGCAGAAAGTTAGCTGCACCTCAAATTTAACTTTACTACAGTCATGAAGAATGTTATGAGTTACAGTTTAAGTGCTGAACCAAATAAAAAAACAAATAACACTTGCAGTGGTGTGAAAACTTAACAAAAAATGTAAAGGGGTGTCTGTTTGACCCTTGCCAGTCGAGAGTACAGAGTCCTTCCCTTTAATCCAGAGTCTTATCTCAGGGCTTTTATTTAGATTAATTTCATTATTTGCTTGATCTATGAAAGTGTTTTCTCACTTGAAATTGAAATGTGCTATGGGAAATTTCTGACAAAGATTAGGTTGCAACATGGACACAACCTAATTTGCCCATTTCACCAGAAACAACTTCCACAATCTGAATTAGTACTCCTAAGCTTGTGTTTTGAGTGTGAAGAAATAAAAACATGTTTAAAGTGTTTGTCTGTGCAACCTGAGACTCATTAGGAAGGAACATTAGCTGAAGCAGACATAGCTTGTGTTTAATGACATATATAAACAGATGAAATGCGATCGAAAGGGAGCACTGGAGGTCCTTTTACAGTCATTGTGTATCATGAACATGCAAAAATATTACTCATTGTGATTTCAGGCAGAACCGAGATGCTTAAACACAAATGTTACTGTTAGCGCCATTGCAGAAGCCAAGTCATGTCAACACTCACGCAGTGTTACTGGAAACCGACACTACAAGACGTGCTACTCTGAATGCCTGCACAAATGCCTTGGTGCATGGCATGCAACATTGTCATCTGAGCAGTGCATAATGGTCATTTCAATAGTCCTGTAAGTGAAACTACAATTAACATTATATGAGTAAGAACTTTCATGAGGAACTCCAAGAAGAATAGGGCCCCTTCTAAAACCGAGGCCACTAAATGTGTTGTTAATATACTGAACACCGTGTGTGTACTTCTGCATGTGCCTGGTTGCATTGCATAAAGGTCTAAATTTAGCAGATAGAAAAAAACTAAATGAAACAAACCTCACTTCTAACAAGTGGCTTGACACACCCATTCCACACGTGGTTCTAGACTTCTGCAGAAGTTCATGCTAGATCTGTCCTTAGATTACCACTACTGAGGTGGCACATGCTATTAAACCTCATGCAGGGGCCTCATGTACTTCTGAACTAACTGATAAAGATGTTCTAGTTTTTGTACGTAATACATTGAAGTCAGCCATTTATATTCTGCCCCTCTTTTTTTTCCTATTGCATTTTCTGCAACCTTCTTGTATACAGTTAAAATAATTTCCTAAAACCAAAAATTCTAATGAACCTTAGATTAGCCCTGCAGATTGGCCGAGCATGAAAACCATATTGGCTCTATTAATAGCAGAAGGTCTCATACTGCAGCCAAAAGCATTTGACATATTTCCTGCAGTGCTATGAAAAGATGATACAGGTTCTTTGTGTAGGGTTCTCTATATAGAACTGTAAAGTCACTTCTATGGTTTTACTTCTAGTATTTTAGTGGACTTTGTATTCTATTTTTCAACAGACATGCATTCATACGAAGTACTGAAATAAATCGGAAAAAAATCAAAGGAAGGTTATTTACACAAAACCATAAAATGCATACTATGCATACACAAAATCATATTTAGGTTAATAGGTAGGGAAATGGTTGGATGTTTAATAAACTACGTCTGTAACTGAACAATGTTTTTTGTAGGTGAGTTTTGCTGAGTCAGCTCCTGCTGGATAATCAACCCCTGGTTGTGTTTATTCCCTGGAGCTTGTTAACACACAATAGGTTAAGTATATTTGAGCTAGCAAACTGGATGAAGCGTTTCTTCAACTGCAAATTGTAGATTCTATCATCCTGAGGTGATGAATCACAGTGATAACCAGAAAACTTAGGCAAGTGCCTAATAGTACATCTAGTTTTTCACTATTCCTTCTCAGCACTGGCATGAAATGTATACGTTTTCAACTTTGTCTGAGGTTTTACGCCTCTGGAGCTGAGATCCATGAACGTTACTTGATTAACAAAAATGTTTGTGTGTTTAAATTTCTAAAAAATCAACAGTTTTATTTATTTATTGACTTCCAGCAGCTGTGCAAAATCAAAAATGCTGCCTCTTGTGTTGGACAGATTTTATTGTTTCATTAGGGGTTTATAAATCTTCTGGCATGACATGTATATTTGTATAAACCCCTTTTGTATTTGAGCCTAAATTTTATTTGTATTATGTTTGTATACTTTTCTTGTTCGAACCGGACAGAACAGAAAAAAAAGAATACATAATAAACAGTTTTATGAGGGAAATTTAACATTTTTTCATGACAATTTGACTCTTTTCATAAATATGTATAAAACTTACGGTAAACTCATAAAAAAAAACAGTGTTCACTATAACCATTTGATCAGCATACGGTATTTTGAGGTTGTGCAGGTCTAACCAAAATGTTTATAACATACTGCAATCTTAGGCTGTATTTAACTAGACATATATTAATAAAAATGAATGAAGCAGTTTCTGACAGTATTTCTAAACAAACAGCATTTGAAACACTAATAAGACCAGTATTAACAATAACTAAGTTCTGCCTAGACTCAAAATTTGCAGGTGTTATATAAAACTGTGTATTTTTTTTCTTTTTGACTGTGCAGGGACAACACTCTCAAAATGTAATAACATATATTTGCTTCAATCTAACAGAGAGAAGTTGCTTTTTGATGGAACATTAGCGTTTTGGCTTTACTAAAGTAACAGTGCTGTTATACTAATAATAGAATTCTCAAATATATAGAAAATTACTTGAAGCTCCAGCTTATTTTTTTAGAATCACTATTTATTGAATCGATAATAGCAATTAAATAAATAGTCCTCTATTTAACATAATATGAGTTAGGTTAAACTGTATGCTTCACAGGTACACTTAAAATGGGGCATTTTCCATTTAGAAAATGTAAAGCTTGAACAAAGAAGAGGTCAACAGCTCCACAGGTTTAATGTGGGGATTGGTTAGCAGGTCTGTTCAAATCCTGAAGCTCAGGGACAAACCTGTTCAGAGATCATGAACCTTCTGTTCTATCACATGTTAAATGACAGAATGACAAGTGTCTCTCAATATCTCACCAGGGCTCTCACCACAAATCTCTACAGCTGCCAAGATTTTATTTGATTCAAACATGAATTCAATTACTGCAGAGCTTTGAATCATCACTGTTTGAATTGTTGTGTGTGTCTGTCTGAACCAAAGAACACCAACGGGACCTTTCTGGAACTCTTAGGACAAAGCTGGATCTGCTTCTCTCATCATCTTAATCTACATCTTATTTTCCAAACCTGAATTCTGCAAGTTATGTGAAGCAAATCTGTTTAGTTTTATGCCACGTATTAAATACTTCAATTAAAAGTTTATTTTCTTGTCTCAGTTTGACATTTTGTGCCCTCCGTTAGAATTTAAAGCTATACCGTTGGCAGATTGTGGAAACTAAAAACTTGGTGTCACTGCAGAAGTCAAGCTTTGGTACACTTTGCTGCTTCTCAAAGATTTAACTGCAGTCCATAAAACAGACAGAGCCTTGAAATTCAGTTTTTACAATGTTGTTTAATTCCTCTTAAACATTGTAATTAATCAATTATTGCTTTTAACATCAAGTTATTGTCATTTTTTCACAAGTTTACATTTTGTACAAAATAAAGTAGACGGCAATAATAAATGAATTTACAGCACCTGCGTGTGATGTAACACCGTTTTAGTTGATTTTTACAAGTTGTTAAAAATGCATAGTTTATCTCTGAAGATGAACTTTTAACATTAAACAAAGATGTATTATGAGAGAATTCACTCCACCCTTAATAAACTAGAAGGGTGGCTCATTTCCCTTGAAATTGTTACAGTACATTAAACAGTTTTGACAATAACAGATAATTCCTGGTTTTCAATTTTGTGACAGTCAGCCAAAGCAGGTAAAATTATCTTGTGAAGTCCACAAATAACACCCAACTATATTTTAAAGTATTAAATAAATATAAATAATTTATCATTTTTGTTACAATTATAAACTATAAATTAGTTTATATTAATTGTTGTTAAAAAATGATAAACTTTCAATGGAATTGGGTTCACCCAGGCTGGTTTTGGATATGCGAATACTCAAGCTGGCTCATGTGACTGCTTATCACTCACAGCAGATGTTACCCAGAAGCCTGACTGTAAAAACTATCTGCCCGCTGAAGCCTCACAGACCCAGAGTTACGTAGGAGCTGAGAGTCATGTCCATGAAGAATTCACCACAGCACAAAGTTTGACAGGAGGATCATTTATTGACATCTGCAACCATCCTTGGAACACTCCAATCAACCCCGTTTCAAGTGTAGGTTGAACCAAAGCAATAAATACGAGATATAAAAGCCTGTTATGTTGTTAAACATTTATAAAAAAACAGAAAAAGCTTAGCACTCAACTATGAGCTGCCAGGTATAATTCTAGGTAAAGCGATCTTATGCTTGTAGGTTGAGTACATGCCTCCTGAAGCCAATCAGATGATCTGCAACACAGAAAACACAAATGGTGACTCGCATGACGACAAGAGTGTTTGGTGTTTCTGGGTGAGTTTTTATTTACCTTTGTTAGAGAGATTTCTGGATGTTGTTCAGAATGTCACCGTAGACAAAGTTGAACAGTCGTTCCTTTGACCAGGTTCCATCAAGCTGCACTGTAATAGCACCCATGGAAGCATTTAAACCCGTGTAAAGTCACCAAAACGTGTAGACAAAGGGGAAAGTTAGCTGAAAAAAATCACCACTTACAAACATCAACACATGACTCCTCCATGATTTTGGTGTGTTTCAAATACATGGGCCACACGTGGCCGTCAAACAGGCCGGGGGGGTCAGGCACTGCATAATTCCTGGAGCTGCAGGGAGAGAAAAACCATTAACCATGAAAAAGCTGTGACAAAGTAGATAGCACCAGACAAGAGTAGGGGATGGGGGGGGGCACATACGTACCACCTCCTCTTTTTGCATTCTTCGTACGGGATGGAAATAAAGTAGCGTTGGTTCAGCACGTCGATCAAAGGTCTATAGAGGCACATGCGGATGAGTGTTTCTTATTTAACAAGTAAATAAGTGACCTTATAGGAAGCTAATCTTACCCATAGGTGTACAACAGGAAGCCTTCCACAATAAGGATGTGGTTCTCCTCATCCTCCTTGTTGTCAGACTTCTGGATAATCTCATCGTCGAGGTTGTTATTCACGCCATGAGACTTCTCAAACTTCACCGGGTTCTCCAGCCATGCGTAGATCGTACTCATCATGGCGTCCATGTCCAAAGCCGTAATGACTGCAAAGGCGGGGGGTGAAAAAAAGAAGAAAAGAAAAAAAATAGGTAGGAGAAAGAGAAAAGAGGCATAAAAGAGAGCAACAGTCAGTGAAAAAAATATGGCTAAAAGGTTCAATTGTGTCTTCAATGCATGCAGATTACAAGTGACGTAACACTGCAAGCTTGAACAAACACACAAGCGCCCACAAAACCCTTCACAGAAACCCGGGCTTACCATCGTACTGCTTAAAGCCATCTTCACCAACTTCAATCTGATCTTGGGGCTGAAACATACATCGAAGAGATGTACCCAGGTACATTCCACTAGGCCTACTCTCTCTGCTATATGGAAGGCTAATAGTGTTATCACACACACTATGTGATGTTTTTATTCATGTAATGAGAGTTAACATAATCTTGTTGGGTAAGCTCTACTGCATCTGAAGGTTTCACAGAGATGAGTGTGTGCTCACCTTGAAGAAGTCATCTTGATGCACAACACAGCAGTTGGGAAGAGTCTTAATCAGCCGGTTGGTGAGGGTGGTTTTCCCTCCATTGGTTACGCTGCACAGAACAAAACAAAACAATAAAACTGAATGAATGGCAAACATAGCAAACCCACACAAAGCAATGGAAGACCATTTACATGAAAGTTCTACTAGTGGTTTTAAGGTCAACCAGCATGTCCCTATAAATGTTTAATAAACATTACATGGTACGAGTTTTTATTCAAATACGTTTATTACATTATTATTTTGAAGTTAAAGCCATTTTTTACTCATTTTGTTTTTTAGATATCAAAATAAAAGACTTCCGTTTTTTTATTAAACGCAAAGTACTTCCGTATAATTAAACACTTGTTTTTTTTCTATTACCCCCAAGATGCCAATTGTGAGATATAAACATCATATATGTTTAAAAAAAAATCTTATATATACATATACAAACGTGTAATAATGAGGCAGAAAAGACGACGACAAATTTGACCGCCTTTGGCACGTGCACCGCGCTCGTGGGCCTCACCCAGCCCGGTTAGCTCAATTAGCCTAGCTAAAGTGAACTGAGGCTGAACTCACCCGCCGATGCCGATGATGTACTTCATGGTTTTTGGTGTTGAAAGTTGTGGAGTTTTCAAAAACGTTGATGAACCTGATGAGGGAGCACAATGACCAGACGGGAAGAAAGCTTAAAAAGAGAAGGTTGCTGCAGGAAACGTCAACTACTCGATTCCTCCATGGCACTTGAGTGAGTAAGGTAAGAGCAGACACGGGCAAACGCTCGACCGCGGTCTTCCACCGAGAGAGAACTTCGCTGCAGCGACGCTTCTACACATACTAAAAACAGCTCCGTGATTGGCTATTTAAACAACTCCGGCCTACGTAAAACCCTGGAGCCGGCCAATCAGACGCAAGAGTCACCGCAGTCTCCCCGCCCCTCTATCCTCACCACAAACCATGAAGCAATGCTGATGTTTAACTCTAGAAATTATCAAATAAAAATAAAGCCAGCCTAAGTATCCATTTATATAGAAACAAGTATTTAATTGTGTTTATTATTTTTTAAGTAAACCTTTAAATGATAGATAATGCTAGCTGGATAAACCCCAAATCAAAATCTTACTAACGTGCACATTTCATGCATCACATGCATCAACCAGAGATGAAGGGATCAGGATGCTTTTGAACATTTTTCATTCATCTACTGCACACTGTGACATTAGTACTATCAGCTGGAAGTCATATGAACTCTCGCCCCTTAACTCATGCTGCCTCATTGCACCACCATGGTTAAATGAGTATCATCACAGTCAAATGTGACAACAAATTTCTAAGAACCGAAAGGTTAAAGTGAATTTTAAAGTTTCTTTAAGACTAGACGTTTTTGTGTTTTCTTTACAGAAAAAAAAACACGTTCCCCTAAAAACAATTTAAAGTTTCTGTTTTCTCCATCCACACCTAAATTTAACTTTTTTGGGAAGAATATTCAGATATTTCTGTGTTGAAAAAGGGACTGACTTTTAATTTCTTTTTAATTAATAAAAACTCAATTATAAAACAAATGTTTTTTCAAACTTTTTAAGTTTTCATACTATCAGTATTTACACTTATTTGTGTTTATGTCACATAGTGCCAATGCTTTCGTCATATTAACTTTTGTCAAAGCCGAGAGGATTGTTTATGACTGGAAAATTGATCAACTTTACAAAAATATTCACATGTACTGTATAGCAACAAGATATAGATAAAGCAAAAAACTGGGTGTCATTCACATGACGTCTTTATACGTCATTGGTTTTGCAGAACATGTAATCGGCTGAGACAGGATCTTAGGAACAGATTATCTGGAAGACAGTTCTACACCCCTGAAGCCCAATTATTGATTTTTCTGCTATCATAATTCTAGTGATAATGCATTTTTTTACTCACACAGCACATCAGTTTGTACTAATACCACTGCAGGTGTAAACATTGCATTTTAGATTAGAAAGAAAACAGCTGACATCCCTGAACACATTTGCTTTACTTACTTAGTGTTTATTTCAGCAGACCACAGCTGACCTTCCTCCTTTGCAAAGGATTTTCCCAACCAGCCCTGTATCCTGAGCGTACACAGGAATACTACTCAAGCTGTGGTTTACACCCTCAACAACCTCAACTATGAAGATGGAGTTGCTAAGTCTGAGACTCAGTTCAGCTTGTGAGACTTTTGTTACTGCTTTGACTCTATCTGCAGTTTGGAAACCATAGCAGAATTAAAGGATTTATTTTTTTAAACTATAACAAAGCCTGTGACAAAATGTGCTTTCAAACATATATTAACAAATACTGTCCCATCTTTTTTGATGAATTTAAAAAAACACATGGTCCACATATGTATAAAAATATTACTTATGTTTCTTAAAATAGCTGTGTTTCAAGAACTGTGAAAAAAAATTCAAAATTAATCAGGTTTATTCTTTTAGAGCAAATGCTTCACTCTGTCCCTCACCACATCACTTATAATAATATATCTGACCAGATTACAAAATGCATATACAAATGTTAATTTCCAAGAAGATTGGTGCATGTCCCATATGCAAGGATTGTCTGAGACAGCCCACTTCTCCCCTGACGTAAAATGATGATTTTTCAAGAACCATTTCAAGCTGAGCGTCATGGCTCAGTTTACTGCAGGCTCAGAAAACTAAACAAGTTCAAACAGCATCTGTTTTGGTCAGACATGACAGCATCCTGAACATAATCAGTTATGTAAGATGTACCAGTAGTCAAATCCCCAAACAACTTTTACTCAAACTCAATCCATTTGTACTTTTATAATATTTTCATGCTAGATCAAACATTATACATTTGGATGATGATGATGATGATGATGTTTTATTTCAGATTTATTCTTATAAAAAATATTAAAGTAAAAAAATACAAGAAATATCCAAAGGGAAGTGAGAAAATGTATAAGGCTTATAAATGATCACCCCCATGCCCTAGACACCTTAATTAATTACTATAACCAGCATTTTAAGGCATGCTTACATATTGTTGTACAATATCCCCAAATCCCGCGACTGTTTATTGGAATATTATTGCCCAAATGGTTCCCATGCTGGCAGAAAATCTTTCAACATCTGACTGCCATCTGCTGGCTGTCCAAGCGTCCCTTTTTTCCCCATAAAAAATTTCAAGTAGCTCAGAGAAAAAAATGGGAGCCACGGAGGAAAAAACAACAATTTAAAATGAAGAATATTTACTCCGAATTTTGACTTTTTGTTCTCGTTTAAGAAATATGTCTATTTATTTTTAAGGGAGAGTCTTAGGTTGTTTAATTGATCCAAATACCTGGCATGCACAGAGCTGTCAGGTGTGGGTTGAGCAGTGCTGAGACATGACATTGTGTCTGTTTATTGGGGTAAATGAAGCACAGAAGTACAAGCACAATGCAGCAACATTGGATGTTTTCTTATATTTTCTCTGGTTTTGAAAATTTTAACACATTAATTTGGCATCCTGTTTTTTTTTTTTAAATGAATGCAGTTTTATTTAGCAACAAATTCATATTATTTTCCTGTTTTTAGTTACTGGATAATGCCCTTTTTATGATTTTTTATTTATAATTTAGTTTTAGTCGTAAGTTTATACCTTGAGTTGTTTATGGTACGAGTTCCACGGTCCAGGAATCGCTTTTTATTTCATTGTACATTTGACAATGTCTGTCAAATGAAGATCTATTCTATTTTATGCAATATTCTATTCTGAAATGGAGCATGAGATCTGAAAAATGCACAAATTAAAATTAAGAGAAGTTCTTAAGCTGAACTCTGGTCAGTCTGACAACCTACTCAGAAAACTGGAACTAAAACTACATGCAATGATGAAGTATTTTAGATGATTAAAAGGAAAATTTCCATGACTGTGGTTTGGGCTGCCGAGGCACCAGGCTTTGACTGCTACCAAAACCATATTGCATCGGCTACTTATGAGCTTTCCTGCAGGCAGAAAGGTTATCCAACGTCATTCTTTTGGGCTACACTTGACCGGGGCCTGTTGGTGAAGGCCAGGTCACTGGGCGCTTGCCTGCAAGCCCTAACCCCAGGCCTGGCTCCAGAGTTGGGCTTAGCGTAATTTTTGTTTGTAATTGTCAGGAAGAGGGTTCTTCTGAGCCGCTATTTGTATGGCTCGTCACCCTGGACCTCTATGCCATGGGAGACCCTACCAGGGCCAAAACCCCCACACAGCTTAGCTCCTGGCATCCCTCAAGTTCTCAAACTCTCCACCATGTTAAGATGGCAATTAAAAAAGTTTGGCCTCTCTGGGTGGGTTTAGTGCTCCTGCCCCAGGTGAAGGAGTTTAAGTATCTTGGGATCTTGTTCACCAGTGAGAGAAGATCGGTGCATAAGATTGACAGGCGGATTGGCCCAGCATCAGCTGGTATGCAGTCGCTGTACGTTCCATTGTGGTGAAAAGAGCACTGAGCCAGAAAAAAATAGCTCTCAATTTATGGTTATTTCAATACTTATCTTTGGTCATTAGCTCTGGGTCAAGACCTGAAAGAACAAGGTCCAAAATACAATTAGCTTCCTCCTTAGGGTGGCTGGATGCTCCTTTAGAGATAGGGGGAGAAGCTTGGAGAGAATATGCAGTAAAGCCACTGCTCCTCCTCATTGAGAGGAACCAGGTGAGGTGGCTAGGGCATCTAGTCCTGATGAGGTGTTCCAACCAGTGGGACATGCCTGAAACACCTCATCTAGTCCTGATGAGGTGTTTCAGGCACGTCCCACTGGTTGGAAGCCTTGAGGAAGACCCTGGACACGCTGGAGAGACCACGTCTCCCGGCTGGCCTGGGAACAGGGAAGGGGGAGAGGAAGTCTTAGACTGCTGCCCCCGCGATCTGCAGAGCAGAAGAAGATGGCTGGATAGATGAAAAGAGAAATTTCAAGGAGCAGCAGCAAGGATTTGAGAATAACGGCCTGTCATTCCTAAATGAATGTTGAATAAACACTGTCGTCTGTTTAAGCAAATTTCAATCTTTTTTGAAAACTTCATTTTCTGCAGACTTTATGTGAAATTTAGCTGAAGTGGAGCATAAATGTTAAATGCTGTTCTTAACCAGAATCACCAAGTGCTTGGTGCAGGTTGGAGACTTAGGAGTTTTTCTAGTGTACAATGGAGGGTCCACCATTGTCACATTTCTGCTTGCTGAAATGCTTGATGGTGGACAGAGAAATCTGGACGCAGCCCCCAATCCACACAGAATACTTCCTTTCAGAGGGTCGGTGATCTGCAGAGAGGAAGGAAGACAGAGGAGGTTGGAATAACATTCATCCAGTTGTATCGGCTTGCCTTAGGAGTCCTCATCACCTTGATCTTCATGGGGCTTGAAGCCAAGGCATTGATTTCCTTCTGCACGCATGCCTGTTCTTTTGACTTATTTGTTCATCTTACAATTTTTCCCTAAAAAGCTCAGTGCAAATAATATGCAATTATGCGATGACAACTTTAGCTACTCCTAGCGACTCTCAAGTCAGCAAATAGCTACTTTTCTTACTGAGGAGTTGGCAACACACACACATGCATGCATACCTTATTTAAACTCCAAATATAATAGGCTAGCTAGTAGAAACACAAATGCACTTCAAAAATAATAACCAATACAGTTTGCCCAGAAATATCTGGATAGTGACACAATCAGATCACATCAGTAATGAGTTCTGGAGTGGCACAAACAAGTCTTTGCACTGAGTGAGGCTCATGCAGTGCTTAAGTATGCTTGTGAATGACTGAGTAAATGTGAGTCAGGTGTGCGGCCTCCAGGAAGTGTGCGCTGGGGTTGCTGGGAGATGTAGTGTGGTTAGAACTCTGGAGATGGTTCCCGCTGGTGATCAGAGGGGGTGACAAAGCTCTGACTTCTGACACTCAGCTTCAGAATCTATTGGAATTACGTTGATTGTACTAACGGTTGAAAAGTTACGGTAGTTTGAAGGGCATGTGTTATTTTGTGTTACCGGCGACAGGTCTGGTACTACAGGGTTTAACATGTAGGAGTTGTAGCTATTTTTATACAAATGCTCCTTATTTCAGAGTGCCAAAAGTAATTGGACAAATAAACATGTTACTTTTCATTGTTTTGTTTGTTTAGAATCCTTTCAATGACTCCCTGACGTCTGGAACCCATGGATGTCACCAAACGCTGGGTTTCCCCCTTTCTGAAGTTTTACCAGGCCTTTACTGCAGCAGTCATTAGTTGTTGCTCGTTTGTTAGTCTTTCTGCCTTAAGTTTTGTCTTGGATCAAGTAAAATGCTTGCTCAATTGGGTTGAGATCTGGTGATAGCGCTGCATGATACGAGGAAAACTCACAATGTGCGATATTAGTGATCAATATTGCAATGACAATATGCCCTGCGATATATTGACAAAAAGCAAAAACTAAAAACAACCAATAGGTTTTTTCAATTTCACTGCAAATTTTTTAGTTGAATAAAAGTCAACAGAACTTAAATTATACTCCAAATACTTGTGTATAAAGGAGATATAAGAATAAAAGGGTCCATCCGATTGGTCAAATGCGTAAAGGGCTCTATTTCATTTGTTAAATACTTCAAGCTGTACAATAACATTGCATTAGCATATTTGTAATCATTTATGGTAACCATTTATGGCAATTTATGCAGTCTTTTGTGATACACATATTGCACAGGCTGACAATAAATTTATGATTTATTCCGCAGGCCTATCAGCCATTGCAAAATATTTCACGTCTTTCTTTTACAAAACTCCTGGTTTGCTTTTGCAATACAATTTGGATGATTGTCCACTTGTAATGTGAAATACCGTCCACTCAACTTTGCTGCATTTGGGTGAATGTGAGCAGAAAGTATATCTCTATACACTTCAGGATTTATCCAGCTGCTTGTGTCTTTTGTCACATTATTGATAAACACAAGTGACCCAGTGCCATTGGAAGCCATGCATGCCCATGCCATCACGCTGCCTCCACCATGGTTTTCAGAAAATGTGGCTTTTTGGCATAGACTAGTTTTAGTACACGTAAATTGACTACTTTTTGCTGAGGATGTGACCACTGACCAGCATATAGAAGATTAAGTAAGATTATTGTTTGTTAGAGAAATCAACTTTTTATCTTTAAACCTTCTGGTCTGCAGTTGGCAGATGTTAAACTTTTAATCTTTTATGGTTGCGACCCAAAAACTGGCATGAAACTAAATCAAACTTTCCAGGAGCATATCATTTACTGTGAAAAAAGTATTTCGCAAAAAGCAAAAACTAAGCTTCTGAGCAAAAGTTTTCTTACTTTTTGAGTTTAGATGCAAAATTAAATCGTCTGCTTTGCTTCTTAATGCCACAAGATGGCGCTGCCTGCCTTTAAATCGGCTCCTGAATCACGTGTTTACCACATTGATCAACTACTAAATGGTTAAATGGGTTCCTATTAAAAAAGCCCACTGTGTGTGAAACATAGCAAAATGCACATCTGCTGAAACCAGAAAGATAAACTAGATGGATTTTCTGCGTCTCTTCAGTGATTTCGGTGCTCTGGAGACAGATGTGTGTTTGATGGAGCTTTGAAAATAGCTGGTTGTAAACAGCCTATAATAACTGTGACAACACTTCTGCTTCAGTTTTCAGCAGCCTGTCACTTGTAGATTTTGGTTCAATAAAAGATGACTGCGCTAAAAGTAAACACTTGACAGTTTTGGGGCTGTGGCCCCCACTGTCCTCTGAGAGAAACTCTGTGGGTCTTACCCACATTAATCACACTATGTACAGCTTGTTAGGTTGTGATTGGAGAATAACTGCCAGCAGATGGGGAATGAAGGAGGTCTGCTTTGGATTGATGGAAAAAAAAAGATAAACTAAAGGCAAAACAACGCTTTCTGTTCCGATAATTGTGGTTGATGTTATCGCACATCTCACATGCTTCTTTACTTCCCACCATCTTTAACTTGTGGGTCATCTTAAAATACATCAAAACGGACAGGCTTGAAATGATGTGTAACACAATGTATGCACTGGTAAAAGAAAGTCATGGCACCATGAAAGGCAAGTATCTCATCTGTATCTGCTGTTAAAGTGGAAATGATCACAGGGAGATTTTTCTAGCATCTAAAACTTTTTTTTTTTTTTTCAGAATTTCTCTGAGTTGCAAAAACTTCACCTACAACAGCTCACTAACACTGACAACAACAACAACTGACTGCTCTGTCATGCCAGTCTGTAAACTCTGCAATGCCTGCTGATTGTCACGTGCTGTCAAAACTCTGAGGTCACGGTCTGACCTCCAACCAACCATAAACGTCAATTGTGTGATGCATGCTTTAAGCCACTAGCTAAACTATTTTGAGATGTTTTTTGTTTTGAAACATTTCCGCAAAAAGGCAGAGGGTATGGTTTCTTTGACGTCAGCTCTACCTTAAAAAGCTCCTCAGAAGCTCCAGGATATCAACTTAAACTAAAACCCTTCCCCATTCTCACTGAGATAAAAAATAGGTTTTGAGCCTCCATTATTTTCTGCTTTATTTTCTGGGGACACATGTTTAAATTTCACTAGTTTCTTCACAAATGTCTGAGTTCCCCCTGCCATCTGCACTAATGTCTTCCAAGCACTGAAGCTGGCTCTCAAACTATGTGCTGGCATCGAGCCAGACTGTTCAACTCCTCATTAGCCTGGAGCATGCTGTGTCCATGATTTCCAAAGAATTTCTGATTTTGATTTGTCAGACTGCAGAAGGGAACTCGGGGTCACAGCAGTTGTTGCCAGCTGAGGACTGCATTGTTTCTATTAAGATTTTTTATTTGCATTTCCAGACTCAGACGTGAATCCCATGATGATGCTTCTCAGTAGGATTGCTGAGATTACAAAGACGTTTCCACCACAGAATGAGGTTTTTATCAATATGTTATGAGATTGTGATGTTCTTTGCTTAATGAGATGTTTCCAGATTGTCAAAAACTTTTAAAGACATTATTAACTGCAGATGATAAAGCATGATAAAGCTGGTTGGCTCAGTTAGCTGCGTGCAGGACTGGCACATTGGAAATCAGGGAGCAATTACCCAGAGTGCGCGATGAGCTTCATCCAGTGTGGGTCCTAAGGGCCTTCATGCTCCTACCGAAGTATGTAGCCACAAGGGGGGGCCAAGTCTGGCTCTACCTGTGCCGGTCCCCAGCCTGGGTAACATATAGTTTTGTGTCAGGAAGGGGATCTGGTGTAAACATCTCTGCGAAACACCATTGCAAATCAGTGAAAGCTGATTCGCTGTGACTACCCGTGAAGGGATATGCCCAAGGGCGAACAACAACAACAACTGCAGATGATCATAAAACAATCCCATGCTTTTGATCACAATTTCCACAGAGTTATTGGTACCTAATAGGTACAAAAATACCATGTAAATGCCACTTAAATACCCTGTATGTACTGTACTATAAAAGGATGCGTTACCATCTTGGTAACAGTTGAAGCCTTTTTTATATTTTTATTTTGAGAATATATACGTAGCAGCTGTTACTTTTCAACCTCATCTACTGTCCAATGTAATTTTATACACTTAAATATGTTCCATACAATGTGCTGATTTGCTGCTTCTGTTACACTATTCTAAATGTATCTTTGCTTTAAATAGAAAACGATTATATGTTCTCTTGCTATCAACAACTTTAATTTATCTATCCATCTTCTTTTCCTGCTTGGTCCTGCAGGGTAATAGGGGTCAATGGAGCCTTTCCCAGATACAGTACTTTAAGGCAAAGGAAGGGTACACAATGGACAGTCTGTCCATTCATTGTAGGGCTACAGACAGACACATTTACTCTCACTCATAAGGGACAATTCTGAGTCATAATCATAAAACATTTCTTTAGACTGTAGGAGGAAGCTGGAGTGTCTGGAGAAAACATTGCATGCATGGGAATAGGACCCAGCTGGGACCCAAACCAAGGCCCTCCTACTGTGAGGTGCTAGCCACCACTGTACAGCTCTTAATTCAAGAACTAACAATTTTTTTTTTTTCGAAGCCTTTAATCAAAACGTTTTTTAATCCAACTTTATTAAACCAAATTTTCAGCTTCAGATTTCAGGGCCTGTATTTTCCCCCAAGATTAACTGGAAGACATAACTGAATGTTCCTGGTGGTTGGATGAACTGGCCCAGAATGCCCCCCCAAAAATAAAAAAAAAAAAAAAAACCTCTAATATGAATAAACCTGAGTATCTGTAATGTTTATTTGCTTCTTTAATACCTAAATCATCCCGCTCAGTTGCAGTTATTTTAGAAGTGATTTCATTCAAACGTGACGATGCAAATCAGCCGGCATGCTTGCACACGAGCTATTACCTCCCACAGCATTAAAGATGTGCTGTCAGATGTTAAAGTAGAGCCTCTAAGAAATTAAGTCTGCAGCTGAAGCTACAGTGAAGACTTTAAATTACGCAACCACATTTCATGTGTGTGCGTTTGTTAGTCGTGGTGTCTTTGAACCCAGCCGGTGACATGTCCGCCACAGAAACAGGAAATGATAAACAGCCAGTCACAATCTTTAGTTGTCAAGGCTTTTACTGAGTGTAAAAAAAAGCCAGAACCGTTTGAATTCCAGCACAGGATAGTGTTAAATGCTGATGATGCAGAGGTCAATATAAACATCCACACATACACACAAATGACAAAGCATTCCCAGACCTTGAAGTGCCTTAATGGAACAATTAAAGCTATAAAAAAAACTCCTGTGTACAAGGGCATGAAATTGTTTCTTGATTCAATGTTATCAGAGTCACAGAGAGTTCAGATGTGGAAGGAAACAAAGAGTTGGTCACTGAGCAGGCTGTTGCAGGAGTTACTGCCTTGCTTTGAATCTAGAGGCAGCCCAGCCAAACAAATGCACACCAACACAGAGACCGACGAGCTTTTGTGCCGGCTTCGGTTTCCTGTTTCCATAAGTCAGGAACCAGTGAAGGCGAGCAGCACTCAGCTAGGCAAGAGTGTATGTTAAATACACCAAGTCCCTGCTGGACAGAGAGAGTGGGGAATGGTTTTTGTTTTTATATTGATCAGCCATCTCAGTTTGAGCTGCCTCCTCCCTCTGCTCGTGGGCCTTAACTCTACCCCTGCTTGGCATAGCAGCTTGTCTCTGAGGCCGCGATGGGTTTGTATTAAAGCTTGACACGCGTTTCTGAGGAGAAGCACACAGACACCCTCTCCCTGGTAAAACACTTGTTATCCTGTGGTGCAACAAGCCCCAGAAATCCTTTGCATTTTTCAAATCTCCATCTCTGCTTTTTCTTATCCCTCCCTTGTTGTAAAAAATAAGCTCAGTGTCACCTCATGTCTTTGCTTCTGTTTCAGATGTGAATGCATGCTCATGCTACAGCAGCCATGCTTTTCTGCCATTTGGCTTAAGAACCTTCTTGAAAGTGTTTGTTTTTGTGCTCCGTGCCGGTGGACTGGAATTGAGTTTGAATTTCTGCGTGTGTGTGTGTGAGAGACTCTGCAATGATGAGGGGGTGGGGGTTTCCAGGGTTTTTGCACGAGGCAGCAGACAGATGTCGGAGACTTGAATCCAAACTGTGTTGCTGGCCAACTTCAAAAGACGACTTTTCCTCCACTGTTGCTTCCCATTCCTCAACCCTTCCCTCATAGTTTGGCCAGCAGCTCATGCTTCTCCCCTGGACTTCAAGCAGAGGCTTGGATTCTCTTAAACAGCAGGAATAATGTTCCTATGCCTGTTTCTCAGGCTGGACTTTGTGTTTGTTGTTGAGGGCACCCTATGGCTTCTTTGACAACTCAAAAACCATGTTTCATATTATATTATCACCTTGACCTTGTGACATTTTGAGAAATGTTTGGATCATTTAAAGACTTAGTCCAATGAAAATAATGTTTTTGGTGTTTTTAACATGCTCTTGCATTTTTCTCATGATGGAGGACATATACTCTATATAGAAAATTAAAACAAAAATCCTGTTTTTAAGTATTTTTTAATTCAAATCTTAATATAAGGAGCAGCCAAAAAAAAAAAAAGCCATTTGTAAACCTACAATGGGCGGGCCACAAGCTCCCTGCTCCGCTCCATTATGATGCATCCACTTGCAGACAAGTAGATCCATGTACGTCCTTGTTTTGCTCATCTGAGCTGGCATGTGGCTCAAAATTGTATGGCTGGGTACCTCAGCTCCAATATTGCTCGCCGTTTTTGTTGTCTCGCTTATATTAGCTTGGAGTTGTGAGGGGCTGTAAACTAGCAGGAGACAGTGTAAACAAAGGGATGAAAGTGAGTGTTAGCAGGGGTTACACCACGCCAACAAACCTGCCCACAACTCAGAGGCAAATTTCTAGTGAACTACTGCCAGTCTGCAAAAACTATGCCCTAGAAAATTGCACAGATTTTTGGATTTTGCCTAGAAATGGGATAATCATAATGAAAGTGCCACTAGGAAAGCTTTAGTGGTCTTTAATCTCAGGAACCAATTGTTTGAGAGGCCTCAAACACTAGAGTTAAACCTGTAAAACGTAAATTCTCAGAAAGAGAGTGTAAAACCTTTAAACTAAAATTACTAGCCTTGAATATTTTCCAAAAAGTAAATTTAATAAATGTATAAGGAAACCAGGATTGTAGTTTACTCGTCATAAACTGAGCAAACATTCTCATAAAATATTAGCAAACTTTGCATGTGTTTTCACTCTCAACACCTGCTCTTAATGAATTGAATGAATTAAATTGAATCTCACATGGATAAATTCACTCGTTATGGCAGCTCAAAGAGAAAACAAGTTTCCGAATTGTACAGTAGAGGAGTGCTACCGCAGGTCATTCCTCCCCACAGCCATCAGATTGTACAACACTGTGTTAAAAGGACACACTACGGTCCCACTGGTGTTTTTTTTCCACTCATTTATTCATTTACTTTTGTTGTTGTTGTTTTCAGTTGTTTTTGTTCCTTAACGGTTGTTTTATTGGTGATTACTTTTTTACTTATTTATTTATATATCAAAAAACGTGATCACATGTTTGCAGTGGATCTAAATGTTTGCAGTGGATCTACATGTCACTTTTGCAGCTGTATTTGTTTAATTTTGAGTGTCATTTCTGAATGTGAATTAAGTGAATTTCTCCATCGTGGGATAATAAAGTTATCTAATCTAATCTATACAAAATTACAGCCCACCAAATTTGGTATGAAACAAACAAATAGGTAAACAGGTAAATTAAAATGTGCGCAAATTTTGATGGCACTGGGAATGAATGACCTGCGATGACGCCCTCTCTCACGCTGCAGGTGTCTGAGTCTGTCACTGAAGGAATGACTTGCACATTGTGACAAAATACCAAAGCAATATGTCATTATATAGCCTCAAATTTGCACTGATGGAGTGTGGACTTCTAATCTAATTTTTCACTCCATCACTAGTACCGCATGGCACAGATTGTTCCTGCAGTCAAATGAGGTGGTCTATGGTCTGGAACCAAAAGCCACAACAAACAAAACTATGATCTGCTGCACTGTATCTTCTTTGTCAGAGCTATCTTTTAATCATTGTTGACAGTTCTCATCTCTGTCATCTCCCTAAAATTCTTCTGTTTTTTTGCAAAGATGGTGTGTGCTCACGGTATACTTAAAGTCCTGCCCTATCATTTGGTAGTCACACTTAAGTGCCAAAATTGAGCAGCACTGGCAGCAGCCCGTCGCTGTAACATAAAACACGTTTTTGAAACACTTTGGCTTATGCTACATAATGTGTTACAGCTAATGCTTCTAAAAAATGTTTTAATGTCAACTGTACTGAAAATGTTTTGACCATTTTTTTAGATAAAGCTGAAAAGGTTTGGAGCTCTGCTGAGGATACAGTGAACACGTGGAGAACACAATGTTTTTGTTTTGCAGCCTCTGTTTTCAAATACCCTTCTGGTTGACAGTACAGAATATGAATAGATAATAGATATTTTTTTGTTTTAATATCAATATTGGTTCCAGCACAGACAAGAATACCAGACCAAAGCATATTGATGGGTCATGATGTGCTCCTCCCCAGAAATGTGACTAAGCACTGGGGTTGATTGGTATTTCCAGTTTGCATTTCTGTCATTGGATTGTTATTTTCCACTAATAATATTGAAAGGGCGGGTCACTATAAAGTCAAGGGTTTTAGTTCCAGATTTTTTTAACTGCACAGAAGTTTAGGGAAATTGCAGTTTGTCATATAGAACACCATAAGAAAGGGACTCCTTCCAGTCAATAAGTGTGGTCAAGCCGCACACTTTACAGCTGTGTTTTTGAGTCAGCCCAGAAGCAGAGCTGCATGCTGCCACGCTGAAGATAAACCCAGAGGCTATGTGGTTTAAATAAAGCAGCTGAATCATGCCAATATGCATAAATGGGATCAAACAGAGTTGGTCAATAAAAAAACACAGTCACCTTGTTGAGCCAGGAGTCTCACTTCAATCATAATCAATGTCTTATACATGCCAGGACAGAGAGTCGGGGTCTTTAATCAGCATTATTAACATGAACTGGAACTGCCAATTAGTGTTTAGTGCGGACAATACAATACAGAAACATAAAAATGGAACTCCTTTCGGTTAAGATATCAACCATTAATTTCCATCCGTCTTTGTCTGCTCAGATCCTTGAATTAGTCTTTTTGGGGTTTTTTTTTAAACATAAGTTCATGAGCTTATGGCCAAACTGTGAATTTAGTCTCCATAGGGTCAACCAGACCACAATATCTGTTTCACTTCCAACTAATTCAGTTAATCAATTGTTAAAATATTTTTTGGACAATTTTCCTGCAACAATTCTTTTTCTTTATTTTTGCTATCAATAAGAATAAACTCAGAAATAACTCAGTTTTCTAGTGAATTGTAAATACTCATATATTTCTTATTTTCTATGGATGATTGCACGTTTCTTTGCCTACAATTGTCTTGTACAGATTTTAGCAGCAAGCCATTGGTGGAAAATCTCAGCAGGGAATGTTTTCCATCCCTAAGATGGTCAGATTTGTGTGGAGGGGGGACGCAGACCACATAAATCACATGTAGAGGCAAGATAAGTAAGCTGCTAGACCATACTGGAAAGTATCCAGTTTCCTCCTAAGGGGATATAACCTTAAGAAAGTTGTGTTTTTTGAATATGTAGTGTGGACAGCATAACATTAACACCTGATATCATGTTACAGTTCAATAGAACAAAGTAGTGAACGGCGTAAAAATGATCACAGCACAAAATGGACCATAATATCCTCAAATTTGTCTTTGTTCAGAATTTTCTTACACTAAGGTTTTATGTGCTAGTGTTCGCTTTTGGAAACAACTCCCTTAATTTGCTAAATTAAGGTAGACATTCCCACTTCAGACTTTCCGTCCATTAAAGCTGCAAACATGAAACAAAAAGGACAATTCTATGCTTGAATGGATGCAGTAAAATGCAACAAAATATTAAAACTAACAAGTGCAAAAATCTTAAAGCACAAATGCATACCCTTTCACAGTTTAACTGCTCTTCATAACTTCATAACTCAAGCATCCTTTTAACTGCCCATTTTTCTAAAGCAACTACATGTCCTTTCATCTACTGTGTTACAAAGCTTTCTAAGCTATTTAGGTTTATGCAGTACAAGAAGATGTCAATGAGAAGCTGTTTGGACAAGAAATCTTATATCCAAGCTGTTATATCAATTAATGGTTAAGTTTTAAAAGTTTTACTACTTGTTTCTGCAAGTTCTGCCTGCAAAGTTTGTAATGCAACTGATATTGTCTCCCTAAGTGAACGAGTCGCAGAAATGCTAAAGTCTGTGAAACATGTGTGTTACAGGCTTGCACCGCCTCTTCACTTTACGTGATGTGCTGCTGAACGTTTTAGCACAAAACTGGCTCCACAGTTGTCAGCTTGAACTTCAATTCTTTTTCATGTTTCATCATTTAAGGTTTTTATCTAAAGCTTTTTGGCTGACTAAAATATGTTCAAGGAATTTTCATGAAATTAAGTGACTTTTGGACATTAATTCCATTAATCTTAGATTTGAAAAGGATTTTAAATGCAGCGCACAGTACGTTTCTGATCATTTTTTGATATATTCTAAAAGTGTTCTCTTAATTATGATAAAACTGCTTTTAGCCAAAATGAAAAAAAACAGTGTTGTTTTCTAGGATATAGTTTCTGCAGAGCTACAGTGGTTCATAAGAAATTTGCCTCTGAGTTGTGGGTGGGACAGTGGGAATGGAGCAAGTCTGTCTCTACTCCCCGTCATCCATCTCTTTGCACGCTCTCCCGCTAGCTTACAGCCCCTCACACCTTCAACCTAACATTACCCGTGCAACAAAAATGGCCAGCAATGGCCTGGCGATTGTATTTTCAACATCATAGCTACCAACTTTTTTTGATCACATTTTTTATTTTTTTTTGCCCCTGAATCACAATGATTTGAATGAAGAAAAACTCATTAATGCAATATTCTGCTTAAATTTCTTTTTATCTGTCTGCCATCGTGAGAAAAATGCTACAAGTAAAGGTTAAAAATGCTAAAAACACAATCACTGGAGTGGGTCCCTAACAGCTTTATAATAATATTTTTGCCAACTGATAATAAAACAAAAATTTCTAAAAAATAAACACTGTTTCCTGCTGTTTTTAACTATTTAGAAAACTATGCGGGAAATGCTGTCAGATTTTGACAGCTTCTCTTTGTAAGTGTCTTTCCCCTTCATTAGTACAGCAGCATTTCAATGACTTTTCAAAGGATGACTCCACACAAACCACAAATAAAAGTACTTCAAAAGTGACATTACCAGAAAGCAAACCAGTGCTTTTAGACAAGTGTTGTTCCTTTTTAAAAAAAAGGAGTGAAGGATTTGAATGCAGCACTTTTGCTCAGTATTTGATGCAGATGTGTTTAAAACTTCCCACATCCCTGTTTTGCATGTTCACACTTATAGATTAAGGAGCAATAAAATACACTGTTAAAAATTGAGATCAGATTGATCTAAAGTGTGGAGAAAAAGCATCCAGATTGCTCTCAGAAGTTTTTAAACCCTCCTCAAACAATCTTCAGATGTCACATGACACATATTCTTAACTTGCAATCTTTCTACTCCTTTCTCTATAATATTTATCTCTTGAAAGTGTCAGAGGCACAACAAAGGGAACAATTACAACTTTTCTGTTTCATTCCTGCGAGGAACTTATTATTATTATTATTTTTAGGATAAATGAGTTCTCGCAGTGTCAAGATAAATATGTGAAAATTGATCCATCTGGGGAGCAACAGGATTCCTTGAAGTTATTTTGTGGTTATGTTTGTGCTGCAGCGGAGGCCTGTAGATGTGTAGTGTTTGTGTTAACGATGAGGACCATGTGTCATGATATGCAGCCAATCCCAAACAGTTGATAAAAATGTTTCAGTACAACATGCTCGTAACATAAAAACCTGGAGTCAAGCTCAGAAATCGCATGTAGCGCAACGACACACATGTGCAAAAAAAAAAAAAACAACACACAAGTAAGAGAAAAGGAGGAGAGGAGCGGAGGAAGGAGGGAACAGTTTCTGCTGCGGCTCATTTTCTTGAAATATTTCACATGAATATTGGCAACAGTTGTGGCGCAGAAGACAAAAGGAAATGAACCATGGCTTCTGCAGCCAAAGACAACATGCAGTGTGAGAAAGTCTCTCTGCAGTTGCTGCTTTGCAGTCCAGTAAGAGACCATCTCAGAGCAAGTTATTAAAACCTGCCGTGGGATATGTTAAACGTGAGAAGATTAGTTAATGAAAGGCCATTTGTGATGCTGCCAGGGAAAATTGGTCTTCTGCCCCGACAAAGCAAAAAAACAAGTAAGGAACAGGGGTTGTGTAATTACAGAAATACAGCTTTTTTTGTCTGTGAAAGTTACAGCACAAACAAGCAGGCGGCTTGAAGATGTTTATCTAACCCTCCTCTCAGTCCTGCTATTGAGGCCTTTTTAGTTTAGCTCTCTTATGGCAAAGGAGTAAACATTTCCCAGAATGAAGCCCACGCTTTGTTACTAACATTGCGAAGATTAACTGAGCACAGAATGGGGTGGAGGTGGGCAGAAGGGTGGGGGTCATCTTGCTGTATATGGCACCCACCCTGTGTGGAGGAAAAGGCAGAAGGCAACCCCTCCCTGCTTGGCATGCATACATGTCAGAGTATGTCTTCAAGGAAAGAGGCAATTTCTGAAGAAACAGTAATGATCATCACTGTTTCTTCAGCAATTGCCTCTTTCCTTCTAAGATACACTCTGACATGTCTTCAAGAAAAGAGGCAGTTTCTGAAAAAACAGTGATGAGCTGGATGCTGGCATCGCTGCTACAGCTCAGGCACAGTTGTAGTTGAGAGTTCCCTGGTGGTGGTGTGGCTTTGTAGTTTATCAAAATCATCCTAAACATTTTGACAGATTGTAGAGTGCTGTGTCTCACGGAAAATCCACTGGAAATCAGTAAGAACAACCAGAATTCATACAAAAGGTTTTTTTTTCCTATTGTTGAAAACTTCAAGGAATTTAAGTGTGCCCTTATACGGTAACACATTCAACATTTGCTGCATTAAGACAATCCCTCATGGTCTTTTAATTCAAAAGGAATGTGTGTGAACCTCTGAAAAGTTATTGACAACTTTATATTTAAAAAATGATCTGATTTTTTCATTGTTTTATTTATGCCAAAAAAACAAAACAAATACAATCTGAGTGGCTCTTTCAGTGTTGAAGATTGCAGAGCCCTGGCTTACATGCTTGGTATGGAAGATCAAGAATTTGTTGTTCATCAAATATTTAAATGGATGAGAAATTTAGTGTTAGTTTTAAATGTAGTGACTTTCTTGAAATTTTGCTTAAACTCTCCATTTTACAGATTCTGCATCATTGTCTCTGTGGACTCCAGCCTCCTCCCACCGTCCAAAAACATGCTTCATAGGTTCATCAGTTACTCTAAATTGTCCCTAAGTGTGAATGTGTGTGTGTATTGGTGCATGATTTGTGGCGACCTGTCCAGGATGTCCCCTGCCTTCGCCCATGAGTAAACGGGATAGGCTCCAGCAGCCCTGTGACCCCAAAAGGGACTAAACAGAAGACGGATAAATTAGAAGATGGACTATTTAAGTTGTGCCATACTGTATACAATGGATGGATAATCTCTGATGTTAGCCTTCAAAGAGGGACAGGAGGAAGTTTAACCCAACAAATTTTTAAAATGAGGAATATGACAGAAGACACTAACATTTAGTACTGTTGTGTCCAGTGAGTCATAGTTTCACTCACCAGCAAAATGCAAAGATTGGACACTTGTTTGCAACCAAACACTGCATTATTTTTATTTTGCTGTAAAATCCAACTTTTTGAGAAGGGAGTTAATGCAGAATTTTACCTTCTGTATCCTTCCGCTTGTGGTCAAGAATACTGCTTAATGGCTTGAGTCAGGGGGCAGAAGATGAGGGCTTGGTTGCCTTCTCTCATTTTTGTGTTGATTCTGTTCAAATCTCGTGGAAGCAGGGGGGTCAGTTTCTTGTTTTTATTGAAATCTTGCAAATTGTTTATACTTGCTAAGGGTAAATTAGCACACCCGTTGCACATTTTGATATCACCCTCTGTCAGTATTTAAGACTTCTGTTGCTCTTTTTCTTGTTACTGTAGTTGCCATCTGTGTATTCAGTTATATTTTGTTCCGGCTTGTTTGTACCCGGCTGGGTAGCTAGCTCGGTTGGTAAGGTGAAGGACTGACATGCAGTAATGAACAATCAAGCAATTAAATTGGTGAGCAGTTAACACCACTCAGTGAGGACCCTTGGGCAAGACTCTTAACAAGACCCTTTACGCTACTGCCTACCAGCATGAATGTGCATGAATGATCCCGGTGATGGTCAGAGGGACCGTAGGCGTGAAATGGCAGCCACGCCTCTACCAAGTATGAATGAAGAGTGAATAAATAATGGACACATTGTAAGCGCTTTGAGCGTCTGGAAAAGCACAGATAAATCCAATCCATTATTATTAAATTATGTTAAGGCTTTGTATTCACTAGTTTTTTTTAGAAAACTTTTTGAGTTTGTGACATGCCAGGCCAGCATTTTGGTCCTTTATAACAATTCACCTTGACAGTAAAATATGATCTTTGAAATCCTTTAAATTTTAAAATTACTATTTCATTTTTATTTATGTAATTGCAAGCATGAGGTTTATTAAGAAAAAATTGCAAATTTTGTAAACCGTTGGCATAAAGGATTGGGGAAATCTGACTAGTGACATTAGCCAAATAAAAAACTAAAATTTAACCAGTAAGATTACTTTTCTCTCAGTTCTTTCTTTGAATTATTTGGTCTAAAAATGAATTGTTGCAGAAACCACTGAATGTAAAAATAAAAAAAGCTATGTAAACTTGTGATGCCAATCCAATAATTAATCCAAAGCTTCAACTGCATCTCAACTTAGCTTATACTTGGGATTTTTTTGGGAAACATTTGCTATGTAAAGTTGTTCAATTCTGTCATGAATATCAAACAGAATATATGCCAATGAATGTAAAAGTGTATCAATATATCTAAGCATGGAACTACATCCCCTAAAAAGATAGGAATCATTTTCACACTGACACAAAAAAATAAACAGCCGGGAAACTTTGAATTGTGAACTTTAAAAATGAATCCTGAATAGCTGATGTTATTTTGGTGTTTGAGTGCACGTTACATCCCAAACAAACAAATCTCATTTAGAAGACAGTGACAGTCCCCTGGACCTGTCTAGGGCTTCTGCTGGTCATTGGCATCCACCTTCCCAGTCGGGCAGTCGGTCTCTGCTGCTTCCCCTGGTTTGTCCTTTGTGGGGCTGGTGGGCAGGTTGCCCGGTTGTGCAGTGCGGGCTGACAGTGGGTGGCACCGGCCTGCCTCTGGGGGTGGGGGCTCAGGACCCCCTGCGGTGGCGTATCTCTCATCTGGGCGCCGGCGTAGGGGTGGGACGGGTCTCTGCCATGGCGGGGGCTCTGGCTCTGTCTCCACGGTGGGGGTCTGGTTCACGTGAGGGTGGATGTTCCCGGTTCTTTGTCTGACGGTGGGACTCTTATGCCGGGATCGGCTGGACTGCTGCGCTGTCTACCGCTGGCTCTGGGGTGTGGGGTGCCAGGCATTCTGGCTTTGCTGGAGCATTCAATGTGATTAAGGTACATTCTAAGAAGCACACATTCATTCAACCCACCTGCTTATTCACCTTTGCACAAACATGGGCATGGGTAATGTTTTTACACCCCTCTCTAAGAGTATTGGTTATGCAAACCTCTCTGTGTGCATAAGTCAATGTGAGAGTCGTGTGAGATAAATCTTCCATCATTAATGAATGACTTTACTTAAAACCTGTAAATAGTTGTGTGCATACTGTTTGTTGGTGTGTGTAGGTGTGTGTATGCGAGAACTAAGACATGCAATTTACTTATGACACTCTTATGTTATGACTCTGTATTATTGACTGCCCCCCCCATCTCCCCTCTATCCCCCATCTCTGACATCCCACTCTCCCTCTTTTTTCTTTTTCTGTCCGGTCCAACAAGGAATGCATATAAACATCATAATAATAAATAACTCTTAGCCTCAAATACAAAAGAGGTCTATAGAAATACACACTCTGACTGAATTTCCATATAGTCCAATTGTAACAGTAATATCTGTCCAACACAAGACCCTTCAGCTCTGCTCTGCTTGCTCAGTAAAAAAAAAAAAATAAGAACACAGTGACAGTGGCTGAACTCAGGATGCTGCCTGACAGGAGGCTGTCTGGAGGCAGATGAAAAGTTTTGGCCACATGCAAAGAAGTAAACACAGTTTTGTCAGCGGAAATGGAGGGGCCTTGCAAAGGGCAGGACTTTATAAAGAGAGAGCTGTGCCGCATTGTTGTAACTATGTTAAACTGGTGGGCAGACTTCCAAGTGAGGAAGTCAGAAAGGTTAAAGGAGATGCATATTTCAACCTGAGCATCAGATGACGAGAAATCGTCTGGTTAGTCAAACTCCCAGGATATCCCGTACAACAGACAATTATGATCATTTCTTTTTGCCAAAAAAAGTGGTTTTAAGATTGCAAACATTTGATGCTTGTGAAAGAAAAATCTGTGAAACTTTACATGTAACCTTGTGAGGGAAAAGTAAACATAAAAATGTGAACTTGGTCACAGCTATGTATCAGTCAAAAATCTTTCAGCACTTTGAAGGTATGTTTAGACATGTGTTAGGAAGGTGAAGAAAAGACGGAGTGAGATGGCTGTTGGATTTGGTGTGATAGCAAAGTTCAGAGAAGAGCCAGACTGACTGTATGTTTTTAGGGTGTGGAGACAGACATGAGGCAGGGTGTGTGAAAACTATCACTGCACTGTACCACATTCCTAAAGTCACACAGTATGCACAGTGAACAATTTAAACAAAAATATATTCAATAAAATGTACTTTGGCAGAACCTTTCACATAAAATGCAGACATTAGATTAATTTATTTAAATGTAAACATTAGCTGCATGTCAGGAAAAGTATTTCGGAGAAAAATCTTGCGCATAAAAAAGCAACCTACATTTTGAAGATTTCAAAATCCATTTGAACTACATATTGGTGATTTTTTTTATTGAGCCTTGGAACAGATAAATGGATGTTTTAACTTTTCTGGCTTGTATATTCAGCATCCCCATGACAGCCATAAGCTCTGCTAAAGGTCGAGGACTTAAAGCGCATTTTTGAACTCAGGCTTTTGTATCGCGAGAGCATCGCACAAAAGAGAGAGCGACAGAGAGGGAGAGGAAAAAACGTTTTTGGGGAAAGTGGAGGAGGGATGTGGACGGAGCCTTGCAGAGCAGAACGGACGCTGTGAGTGAGTTTTGGTGTTCTCATCCTTACGCCAGCTCCTCAGCTGCTCTGTGCAAAAGCAGACGCTCCATTGGATGAGCACGACCAGACTGCAGAAGTTACAATGCGCATCTGTTTATTATAGCTGCTCAGCGAGAGGCTTGAGAGTGACTTTTCCTCTTCTCCACAGCTTTGCCTCTCAGCGTTTATTCAGCTGTACCTGCAACAAGTCAAAGGAAAGGAGCCCTCGGTCGGGTCCTTTGCGAATCTCCTGCTCGGGAGACAAGGTAGTACTTCCACCTTTCATCTAAAAATGGATGAAATCACAACTCCAAATAACTTAAAAGTAGTTTTAGCGCAGCATTTTGCGCACAATCATATGCGTAATTTATGCTTTATTGCTGCGTAATTTCCAAAGTTTATGTCTTTATTTTAAAAGTTAAACATGTTTTCACTTTTTTCCAGCTCTGACTCCAGACCGCAGAGGTCAGACGGGTCTGGGAAAACTTTAATTGTGTTGTTCTGAGCGCTGGAGTTGCACACATGTGGGTGGACATGCGGGACAGCGCGCGCGGGGAACGGCTGCCGCAGCTGGTCGTTGCTTTGCTGGCTGCGCTGTCGCTCTTTGCTGGGCTTGGAGACCCTGCTGAGGTGGTGGACACCGAGGACGGGGAGGCGGTGACCAAGATTACCGACACTAGAGCCAACCGGGCAAAGAGGAGGGGAGGAACAGACGTCCTGAGAGGGTAATGTGCAGTGATATCCTCTGATGGTTAAACATTGGAAAATTATTTTCCACTTTTCTATTCTTTTCTTTTATTTATTTATTTGTTTTGGCATTAACTTAAGATAGGCACATTTTAAAGCTACTTTATTCTAGTTTCGGAGCAGGTGCCTTTGCTGGTTCTTCTGGGAATGTGAAGGTCAAAAAATGTGTGTATGAATATGTGTGCTCTCATAGGGGTGTGTGTCTTTTAATAAGACAGACTGAGACCCCTTAGTGACATGGTGTGTGATGGGAAGTTTGCAGCAAAGTTTAGTAATTAAATACTGGCAAGAATACCACATTCCTGCTGACTGCAATAATAAATTACATCCAAACAATGGAGGCCATTGGTCTTGCGTCTGTGGCAGAGGGGGAGAGAAAGAGACTAACAGCCTAATCCCCTTTTTAGCCAAATACACCACACCCCAGTTGTGGATAAATGACATCTGCAGCTGTACACAGTGGGTCACTGCTGGATAGAGGAAAGACTGTGTGTGCACGTGTGCATGTGTGTGTGTGTGCATGGAGAGATAGGGAAAAAGACAGACATAAGCAATAACGAAAAGAAAACCGACTTTGTCCAATGATGACGGCAAACAGATGATATAGGTCACACAGTTGAGGGCTTGATGAGCGTTCTCCACAGGAATCTCTGTTTGACATCCTAAGTTTTCATTTATCACATCATCTGGGTCCAGAGGCAGGAAGAGCATATATAAATGTGTAATGCAGACTCACCACAGTTTGAATGGCTTCATCATTCATTGATTTGCTCTGACTGCACAGTGTTTACACAAACCTATGGATGGGTGTATGTTCAGTGGGTGCTCACAAGTTCACAGATGTAAACCTGTCTCAGACCGATAGGCTGGAGAATGGTCTCTGATGGTGGCCGAAATATGCTTTAGATTTTAGTTAACGCAAAGACTGTCCTTTGTCTGTGAGGCGACAAATGATCCTAAAAAATGGGGTAACAGTGTCAAAATAAAGGGTAGAGTATCATGAGAAACTTGCATTCCTAAAGTTTTTTGAATGACACCAAGTTTAAAAGTTAAAAAAAAGTTGAAATAATTTGAGTGGGACTGTTTATGTGGTCACAAGAGAAAACAAAGAAGAATGAGAACTAAAAGGACAAATACTGCGGTGTCTTAGCCCAAAATGTTTGGAAAAAACTGAGAGGGAAGAATACAAACTTCAGAAGGGTCATATTTCTTAATTTATTAAATTGTGGGAATCCTCACTATCTTTTTGAGTTGGACACTTCTTTTGTTTTTGTTTTTTTGCAATGTTGGCATTATGTAGGGAAGCTAAGTGACACAGGCTTAAAGAAGCTTTAACGCTGCAGTAGTTAAATACTTTAAAAAATTTAGTTTGTGGTAAGCAAACAAACAAACAAACAAAAGATGTTGTGCTTGTTTATGTGGATTTTGACCTTCCAGTGGCACATCTTTCATAGGCCAAATGTTTGTGGCTCGAGGAACAATGCCTACTGCTGCCCAGGCTGGAAGACTCTTACCGGAGGGAACCAGTGCATTGTTCGTGAGTACCACCTACATTATTTACTTGCATTTGTTCAGAGCTAAATTCCACCAAAAAAGAGGGGAAACAATCCCCTCAAAACTAACAAGGTATGGAGTTATACTCCTTTCTAAAGTATTGTGTTACAACAGCAAAAACCTTTTATTATGTCCGTGCAGTGCTGACTGGAGCATATTTTTGACAGTTGTGACTCATTTTTGTACTGTTTGTTGACTCTCTCATTAAAGTACTTTGTGGAATTTGCATGAAAGACTTTTTTTGGACTAAGAGTTAAATTTGGCCGGATTTTTAAAAGCAAAGAAGGTCAAGTTATTTTAAAAACATTTTAAGTTAGAAAGAGGTTACTTAAAATACATTTAATTAAAGTCTGTTTAGAGTTAAATGCATCTTACTTATACCAAAAACATTGGAAAGACCATAAAACCATGTACATGTCTACATGGCTAGATTTAATTTAAAAATGCTTTTTTACATTGGATTTTAATGTCAAGTTAGTATTTGCATAGTAGTATTTACTAAAACTCTTCATTCCCTCCCCTCTTGAATACACTGGGATGTTCTAGAGAAAGTGATGATGAAGGAGCATTATTATCAAGTACAACTATGGAGAAAAAAAACCAAATTGCAGAAAAATTGTTTTGGTGAATTTAACTTTTTTATTTTTTTTAATTTTGATTAAAACAGTCAATAACAAAGGTCCCAACCAGTGGGTCATGGACGGATGTTGGTTCATGTGTCATTTAGAAAAGGTCATTATGCAGGCTGAGGAAAAATATTTTAATGGCTGTCTGTATCAAACAAATGCTGCTGAGGTGGCTGAGCTGGTGGCACTTACACTTTATTATAGGAGTTACTGATATCCCACAGTCCATGAACAAATATTTGTCTGCAGAATTTAGAAACTGACAGCCTTTTCTGAATCAGGTGATGCAAAAAAATCTATAAAGCATGCAAAATGAAAATAAGAACTGGAAAATTCTGTTTTTAGCATGAAGTTCTTTTGTGTTTTTGGCAAATAACATTATTGATGTTTTTTTTTTCCGTTTATTTGTTTTGTTATGTATTGTTGCTTTATCAAGTGTTGTATTACCTTTTTCAGCAATATGCCGAAGTATGTGTGGCGATGGTTTCTGCTCAAGACCTAATTTATGCACCTGCCCCAATGGCCAGATTGCCCCTACATGTGGATCCAAATCAGGTAGTTTAAACTCCTTTTTTTCTTCAAATTGTTTAAGTCTAGCATCTCAGATTCACAGTAATGTACTTTCATGGTTATATTCTGTACATAAGTTCAAGGCTGACTGGCACCCAGCCAAAAGATAAGAATGATTGATAGAAATAGGAGTGTTTATTGGTACAGAATATTTCTTAGACAGTTTAGCCCATATCCCACAGCTGTCTCTACATTTTATTTATTAAGGACACCAATCATTTCCAAACTTGATAAGCAGGAAAAAGTGATGCACAATAGAAATGATGCATGTACTCTACTATTCCTCAGTTTTGAAAACAAATTTTGAACTTTTACATGTCATGGAATGCCCCTTGTGGCTGGAATAGGTTCCGAAAGGGATAAACGGAATAGAAAATGAATGAATGAATGAAAGGAATGCCCCTTGTGTTTTTTTTGTTAGTTTAGTCAGGCAGCTGTGACTTCTCCTGGATGCCTTCCCCTCCTTTGAGAGTCACAGCTGCCATCAAGCTCATATATAGGGTGTGATCTTTGTGAGTTCTGTGTCTGAGCGTCCTTGTGTTTTCCTCAGTAATAAGTTCTGTCGTTCTGGACCTAAGGATCAGTAAATCCTATGTTTATTCGAGGAACTGTGTTGTGTCCTTCCTGCTTTTGGGTTAATTCTGTCGGCCAAACCGTAACACTATATAATTAAACTACTTTTAAACGTTTGTTATTGCTATTCTCCTCTCATTACATTACAATAAGAACCACCTACCACAGATACCAAAGATAATAGGGCACATAATGCAGAACAAGGAATTTCATCGGGCAAAATACAAACCTCTTTTTGTAAAAGTATCAGCACGGTTGTAAAATTAAAATATTTCAACTAACAGTACATGAAACTACTGTGCTTATCTGTTGGCAAATTATCAAAAGTTGTATTTAAGCTTTTAAGTAGCAGAGGGGTTATTGATTGTTTATTTGTAAAGATGAATTTTTAGTGTATATTATAGTTGCACAGGGTTTAGAGAAATCTGTGTGTATCATTGTTTTTTACATTTTTCATCAACAGTCCAGAACTGTAACATTCGGTGTATGAATGGAGGATCATGTGCGGAGGACCACTGCCAGTGCCAAAAAGGATATGTAGGAAACCACTGTGGACAGCGTAAGTTGTCACTGGGATGTACTCCAATATTACAATATTTAATGACGTGACAGGAAAAAAAACACCACTAATGTGATTTGGCTATAAGTTAGTGTTAATTATTCTATAGTGCATCTACTTTAGTTCAGACACAGACTTAAAACTCACTCTGATAAAAATCGAGTTTTTACAATTTTTTTACAATTGTGGCATTTTTCTGATGATGGAAGGCATGTATTAAGAAAATTAATCTTAAAATTTCATTTCTGCGTCTGTCTTTATTCAAATTGTTGGGAAACAAAAAAATGCAGTTTGATAAAGAGCTTCTTTGTGACGAAGATAATATGCTGGGCGGGCCACAAGCTTACTGCTCTGAGCTCTCAGCAATGGGGTGGGGAGGGTTGAAACAATAAGCAGAAAGTTGAGACTTTGATTTTATTAATTTGAATTAAATTGGCCTGCTATCGAACGATTACCACGCTTTCCCCAAAAAGTTTCTGAGATAGGCTCCAGCAATCACTTGACCTCAAAAGAGGCTAAGTGGGTTTAGGAAATGGATGGATGAATGAAATTTGAATTTAGCAATATGTTACATTTGTATAAGGCCTGAATTGCATGACATACTTTACTAGTTTTGTCTCTAATTATGGGTCATATTTGCTTGTTTCAGATGCAAAACCAAAAACAAGATTTTTGTATCTACAATATGGGCTTTCAACTTCATTCAAATTCTCAGTAATGTCCAAAAAAGTGTGCTACAGACTATTGTTTCTCATGTTTCTTATGCTTTGTGTTTTTCCTCAGCGGTCTGTGAAAATGGTTGTCTCAATGGAGGAAGGTGTGTTGCTCCCAACAGATGCGTGTGTACATACGGCTTCACCGGGGCCCAGTGTGAGAGAGGTAATGAGTGCAACACAGTAATTCTCTGCAGTTCTAAATACCTATCCTACTGTAAACAGTTCCTTACAGTATAGGTTATTTACTACTCACTGCTGCTGAAGTGCTTTTTTTTTTTTTTTACACGTGACACATTGAGTGACTGTTTTATGTGTCATGCCACTGGTTGGAAGAATATGGTTTGTTGTGGAACATGTGGAGAAATTACAATTTTTTTTTCCACATCTGCTCTGAGACGACGCACTTGGGAATGGGATGCTGCTTTTAAATGTTTGTTAGCTAAAGACCTCCCATCCTCTTGTGGTTGCTCTCTGGCACATGGGAAAAAAGGTTCCAAAATATACAAGCACACGCAAGCACAGCGGTTGATGCTGTTTTTCATTGAAATACACACATTTGGTTTGGATGCGTTACGCATGTCTGTTGCTGCAATGACCTCTGGAGGTCAAAGTGTTGACCTTATAACACTAATGTTTAGATTGGCAGTTGAGCTCTTATTAAAAAGCTTTTTGGTCTTTTGACGTCAAATGTCAAAGTCTTGACATTTGGATGATTTGTTCCTTTGGTTTTCACCGACATAGATGAGACTACATGTACTTTAAACCCTGCAAATATTAGGTCCTGTCTAGTCATTGTCAGTTTAGTGCCAGACCTTATTCAGTAAGGCACGCTTGTAGATGCGAAATCGGGTGATGTAGAAATTTGGCCAGATGGTGTGTAACTGTTCAGGAATTCAAATGTTGCATTTTTTTCTGCCTACTTGTCTTCTTGAAGTTCAAGCTTGCAGGGAAAATAATGAATTACAGGAACTGTTTTTGGGGGGAAGGAAGTAACACTAAGCCACATCTGGTTTTAAAACTGAGATTTGCTATGCAAGTTGAAGAAATCCAAGCAGGTTATTTGCTGTCAACTGCATCTTTCTCACTCGATTGATGAGTTTTGCAGTTAAACGAGAATAAATCACAGTGTCAGTCTTCATGCTGTATCATTCATTAGAAGACCATATTGAGATTCACATTTACCTTTATTTACAGAGCACTTTTTCTGCTACAGAACATCTCAAAGTGTTGTACATAAAATAAAATAAAAAAAAAAACTAAAAAAAATAGTAGTGAAAATAGTCATCATAATTAAAAAAAAATGACAACACACATAAACATTCTACAGAAACAAACAGGGAAAAACTGTTCATAAAATCAAATTAAAAATATGAGGAAATGTAAAATTGACTTAAAAGCTAAGCTAAAAAGAGGTATTTTTTTCTTAAAAAGCTTCACAGTGGATGAAGTCCTCACAGGCATGTGGACTGGCTGTTCCACAGGCGAGGCCCGCAGTGCTGAAATGTGGTCTCGCCGTGGGTTTTTGCACTACAACCATCATACTAAGTGGTTCCATAGAAGATGTTGAATTTCTCTTTTAATCCAACATAAAACAGTTGTATTAATATCAGGAAAGACTATACTTCCTGTTGCCCAGCTTTAAACTGTCTTGACAGGCTCTGGCCGCAAAAAAAACAATTAGTAAGAAGAGATAAAGACAAAATAATTTCTTTGCTTATATTCAAACATTTTAAAGTTTTTCACAAATTATAAGGAACTCGGACTACGAATCTTTGGGCCAAATCAACCCTGATTCACTTCTCTCATGTGATTAGGAGTTTTCCTGGGGAGTCCACATGTGTTTTGTCGATTTGGGGAAGACTTATGACATCAGGATTGTCTCCCTCATCATTTCTAATGGGTGCTTAGGGAGTGTGTCTATTTGGTCCTTGCACAAAAAGTATATGAGCTTGGTTTGCATTGCTGGCATTTGTGGGAGGCTCATTATGATGGACTCTTACAGAGCTGCTCTTTGTCACAGATTCTCTTCGGAACCTTTACAGACTGAAATTCTATCTTTGGTCCAGAAATGGAGAAGTTCCAGTCAGGATTAGAGTTCTGCTTTTTGCAGATGACGTGATCTTTTTGACTTCATAGAGTGGCAAACCACAGCCAAGACTTGGGCGGTTTTAAGTCAAGTGTGAAGCAGCTGAAATTAAGATTAGCTCAGCCAAGTCCGATGACATGGTCTTGGTCGAAAATGATCGTTTTCTCAGGGTTTGGACTGAGTTGCTACCTTTAGTAGATGATATGAAATATGGAGCCTTTTGATGGGAATACATAGATAGATCAATTTGAATAATTAAAGAAGAAGCATAGTCCAAATTATTTCTTGGTAACCATGTTTAAATCACAAAATCTATGGGCCTAAACTAAAAAACTAACAAATGTTTCAAACCCTTGAATTAAATTAATAAACAAAAATACCAGATGAAATCCCTGCTCTGCATGTCAAATACTTGGAAACCCTTTCTGAATGGATCTGCCTCGGGTCCTGCTTTTTTTTGTTTGTTTTCCAATTCTTTACTGAGAACATTTATTCAGAACTAATCTGTAAATTTATTGATCAGAAATGTGCGTTTTTGAACCCTATGCTTTTTGCCCTGTACTTAACATTTGGCTTTTTAAAAATGTAAAAAATGTGGACGAATGGATACTGTGGCGTTAAAGCATAGATTACTTTCACTGGAATTTCCTTGGCTGGGATCCATCATCTCCTAGGGAAAAGCCATTGTGCTTTCACATAAACACTGACACATGCATAAAGCACATGTGTTTGCACACCCCTCTCTGTTTTTAAAGCAATTTGCAGAACTGTGTGCCATTATGGCTTGATCTTATCACATTACAAAAAACACGAGGTTTCTACAAACATGTGATCTAAGCAGGAGGGAAGTGGTTGCACTTGAAACTCAGAAGTTTTCTTGGATGTAGAAATGATTTGCTGCTCACTGAGCATGAACACATCACTTCCACAGAGCTGAATGTGGCCAAAGTGGTTTGCTGACCACTCACCGCCAATAAGCTAAGCTAACTGGTACATCTATGTTGTCTTTGTTTATTCTTAAATGTGATTTTGGTTGGAATGTGTAATTTGTGAGACGCAGCCACAGTCACAATACTGCTGCATTCAGAGCTATTTCCTCCTGCTGAAGAGTCATGGAGCTACATGGCAATAAATTCAAGCTTTTGCTATGACGCCATTTAGTTCACTTAGGTCTATGGGGGAATGGCTGGACTCAAATGTAGCAAATCAGAAACTGCATTTCCACAGGGAAGTCATCCGGTCAGTAGAGGGTTGTCTTGCGTTTCCCGTTACAAGGACGCGTTTCATCCCAGTGCAAATCTCACAGATGTAATCAAGCTTCTACCTTTCCAAGCGTCTGTCAAAGCTTGCTCAGCTTGTCAGAGGAAATCGGATGACCTGCCAGTAGAAAAGTCCCCACCTCCTTGAGCAATCATAAACTCATGCATAGAAACACAAGCAAAATATAAGAATACATATCTAAAAATGTTTTTAAAAATATCTTGAAAATGGGTCCAAAATTTGATGTCCAAAATGCTGTTGTCACAATTAATGCCACAGACACACCGGGGATGAGTGCTAAATGTGCATGGACAAGCAGAAAGGGGCTTTATGTTTAATAGCATATGTCTGCCACCTACAGTTGGAAGAGGCTGGTGTGATTTGTCGAAGTGGTGCAAATCGTGTGAATCTTGTTCCCCGCTTTTTCTTTCACAGCTTTATTCTGATATATGAAAGACTTGGTGTCATAGAATTCCAGCTGGGCACAAACTGCAAGTATTGATTTCTCCTCCTTGATCAATTTTTCAATAGTTGCCACTTAAGTGAAATAAAGGGGACACCATTATACGTCACTACCAAATACAAGTCCCTGACTGGTCAAAGTTTAACCTGGTATAACTTGCAATGTGCATTCAATGGCAGTGCATTTTTTACATAGAGCTCAAAAGCGGTCTTAAAAACTTGTGGAGCTTGTGTACACGTGAACGCGAGAATTTTGAATGCGGGAGCAGTCCATTCATTGGAAGTGGACTCTTGAACGTGTATTGCCGAGGATGGTGTGACCTTAGCGTAATGGTTACATACAAGCTTTATGTTGTTAGACTCATAGACAGGCTATTACAAGTTCCAGCCATTATCCTAGGTCATGGAGGCACAAACAATGAAAGACAGCTTTTAAGTAAGCCAACATAATATTAGAGATGTTTTTAAATTATTGTATGCATAAGATGGCTAACTCAAAACTTTTGGATTTTGGAGATGATTGTAGATGATCTTTTGAACTACTTACAAGTGCCATTCCCTCCAGCTCAGCATACAGACACAAACAAGGAATCTCTAGCAGAAAAAGATCAAGACAAACTCTTCTCTGCAAGTTTAGAACTCTCCTCCAAACAGCATCTACTATAAGATTTGGCCAAACAAGAGAAAATCAAACAAAAACTAGTGATGACCATTTCTGCAAACTGAAGAGGTTTGAGATCATAGCTGACCAGAAATGATCAAAGATGCTGTATGGTTGAATGAAAACATGTGCAATTGCTCCCAGATGTACAGGACATGGGTGGATCCCCCAGCTGATTGCAGTACACAAAGAGACAAAAGATGACGGATGATATGACATCATTTTCGCTCAACAGCTGTTTGCCTCTCCCTGTTTACTCCTAGAAACTGTTTAAGTGCTGTTCTGGTGTTTGCTGTATTCCATCTGAGATGTTTGCATTTGAAAATGTGCTCAATTACACTTCAAACTGATGTAGGCAGGCATCAGATCCGATAAGTGTGTCATCTTTCAACTCACCTGCAAAATAAAACCTTTAGCAGCCTGTTAAAGATTTGGGAACTGTAGTTTTTCTTCAGTCAATTACAGTAATTCTCTCTAAGTTGGAATCAGTGAGTCAGCTCTGGCTCTCCTGCTGCTTGTTCAAGATAAAGCAGCAGTGGAGTAACAAAAGTAGCCACATTTTTCCTCCTACTGCAGTCTTTTTAACTCTCCACTGTTTACCAATGAAGAGCTGATTTTAAACAGAGCTCTACTAAATTAGGCCAATAACAATATTGGTGTTTTTGCAAGTATTATAAAACTCTCCCACTAGCGCTCACACACACACACACACACACACATACATCTACACATAGAGTATTTTTATCCGCCCTTTTACTATGTAGGAAAGTCAATAGAGAGTCTTAAATTTTATTTTTAGTAGATAATACTTTACTTTTTAAGTCTATACTAACAATAGGGTGACAGGTTGGTTTCTTGTTTAGGTCATATACAGTAGCCAGGATGTACATGGCCCATATAGTATACTATACTATATAGTATAGTCGCTGGTGGTCACAAAAATGACAACACAAATGTGTATCTCGGAAAAAAGGGAGAAAGGACTCTTGACTGAGAGTTTAATGCCAAATATAAACCAAGTGGTCTTGTGACCTTACCTGTTCTCCATCAGTCCCACAATTGTTACACCCAAACACAAGAATTTTGCAGAAATTATACATATGAACATCCATCTGTACATTTTTCTGAATTCCCTAGGGTTGCTGGAGCTGCTGAGTAAAGGCAAGGAGCACAATGGCAGGTTGCCAGTTTGTCATAGAGCCACAAACAATTTAGAGTCACCAATTAACCCATGAAGCATGTTTTTGGAGTGCAGGACGAAGGAGAAAACCCATTCATGCACAACGATATCATGCAAACTCCACATAGAAAGGTCCCAGCCAGGATTCGCAAGACGGTCTCTTGCTGTGAGGCAAGAGTTCTAAACACTACACCACATTTGAAATTTTAATAAAATAAAAATAAAAATACAATACAATACTTTGTATGACTCATCACCTGAGTAATTAACATTTACTAGTTTAAACTTAAACAAGGCAGTCTTGTAAAAGTTGAATTCCTGGCAGAGCTGCTCTTTTGGATTCCATTTATTTGTATAGGTGTAAAGGCCCGTACACACCGGTACGAATTTCGCGTGCGATATTCGCCGACGTTTAACGCCTCGTGACTAAACAAAGGGCACCAATGTGACTGTGCTCACCGACGCGAAAAAACGCCACGCCTCAAAGCGTCACTTTTTAAAAAACTCCTCGGGTTCGTTTTTTTGGTTCGACGCGCCGCGTCAAAAACTATACAACCAATGAGAATGGCGCTTTTGCTCACGTATCTGGAGCTTCTGAAGTTACAGTAAAACACAACTTGGGGGCGCTCAAACACAAAACTGCCTTTCTGAGCACACATACCAGCAAAGAAGATAGACACCAAGTAGCGTCTACACTGCCGCAAAGAAATAATAACGGACTTTCTAAAATATCCCCGAAAACGCTCATGATACATTAGGGTTGTGCCGATGGATGATATCATCGTCCATCGTGATGGGTGACTGACATCCCGATGGAGAGACCACCATCGTGGTGCCACGCCCCCGCCACGTTGCGAGTGGACCCCATAAGCCGCGGTTACATGTACAAAATATCTTGATGGGATCAATGGTCGGATTAGAATCCAACCGTGTACATGGGCCCAGAAAAAATGTTTTCAGAATATAAAAACGTTCACTAAGGTCACACTTTCCGTCGGAATAAAAACCGGAAGGATATAAATTCCGCCGAGCTGCTTTTTTTTTCAAACTTTATTGAATGTAACAATTCAATACAAAACGACAGCGCCGAGCGGCTATATTCATTGACATGTCAGCTCGGTAAAATACGAGATGATCTTCTAAATGTGCTTTTAATAATGTTACGGTTATTATGAAACACCTGTTCGCTCATCATTTGAATCTTAATCCGTGTTGTCAGCGCTTTTTCTGAGCGCTGTTGTTAGCCCATGTTAGCATACTGCTATGCTAACATGGGCTAACAACATTAGCTTTGGGTGGCGCTGCATGCTGTGAATAACATCAGCCGTTATTTAGTCGGGACACGACTGGAAACACAAATCCACGTGATTGTTTGAATGTTTTCTAAGGACTGAGCGACATTTCTGCTTTGAAGCTCAAACCGCTGTGTCTGCTGACGATCTGAGCTGTGCTCAGACACTCACTTTTAGACCCGGTTCTGAGTTCGGTTGCTCGTACCCCTAGAGCTGCGGGACGGATCGCAGTCTTAAATCTCCCACACATACTGCTCATGTACCCCCCCCCCCCCCCCCCCCCCTTCCCATCAAACACAAAGCTGTAAGTCCGCACTCCGCCGGTCCACTTCGCTAGTTAAGTGCGGGAGCGGACTACTTCTTTTCTATTTTGTTTGTTACTTTTTTTGTTGAAGTCACTTCCCTCAGTTTAAACTGGATCATCGCGGATGAGTCATTAGTTGGGATATAAAATGAAAACAGCAAAATAACGAATAGGAGTTATATAACAACGAAAAATGTAAAAAAAAAAATACCCCCCCCCCGACGATGTCATCGTCCATCCCGATGGTTGACAGCAAACATCGTCAACGGCCAATTTAGGGGACATCGCCCAACCCTATGATACATTTTCAGCTCTTGTACCAGTCAATAAAACTCACCATGTTCTTCTCTTCTCGTAACTATGGGATGTACCCAAAATCGGCGTCTTTTCCGGCGTCTCTCATCATTCAACAGAACAATAATTTCCTCATCATTTGAACTGGAGCTGGAGCTACTGATGCTTGAAATATTCATGTTTTCTTTGTATGATTCTGACAAGCGCGTAAATACTGGCTCTCTTCTTCTGAGTGAAAAGCGACCACCTTGTGTACAGGAGTATTTCTATTTTACATTAAGCGCCATCTAATGTCAGGGAATGAAATTGCATGTTCAGTCGGCTCATCGTCAGCGAAAATCGCCTGGGTGTGAACACAAAAGACGTGGCGAAAAACGCTGGCGAATATTCGTCCCGGTGTGTACGGGCCTTAATATTAAAACGTCCAGTGATATTTTATTCTTACAGTCTAAAACTTATTGGAATGTTTCTGGTTTTGCTTCATCATAGTAATGACTGCTAAAAAATGAATCCCCTGTCTCGTTGACACTTACTCTTGTCCTGCAGTCTGGTGGGTCTGATGATGCGACTTGGGAAAAAAGTGAAGTCTATATTGTGTCCATGCATTTTCTAGCATAACAGGCTGTTATCTGAACCCCCTCTCCCATTTTTAATTGAATTTTTTTTTTTTTAAACCAGCAGAGCTGTTCATTTTTTGTATCTTGTGTGATTGGTCAGTGTAGAAAAGTAGAACATGATTCTTTTTGTTTCATGGTTAAAACATGACGTTTATGGTTCGAGACATTTATGCATTGAATTGAGCAAGATGGCAGATGTTTCAGTGGTTCTGCTAACTTTTTTTTTTGGGACATAAAGGTATTGTTGAAACAAATTACCCCGACAAGCACTCAAAAGAAAATATTATAAAATAAATATTGTGTTCAGAAGAATCGTCACCAAGTAAAATAGAAATGAGTCAAAAATTCTTAAAATTTCAAAAATATTTATTTAAATGAGGAGAAAAATCTTCCAACAGGTTAGGAAAAATTTGTATCTTCAGAAAATTATTTTAGTCGTGCTTTTTCAAACTAAGATTATTCTTCTTTCAAGTCAGAAAAATAAGTATTTTTTTTTTCTTGAAACAAGGTTGTTTTTTAACTTTCTTAAGATTGTGTTTTTGGAGTGCAAAATATGAAATTAATTCACATCTTTAAGGGTTTTCATTGACCTTACAAGAGTATTTTTTTAATACAATGTTTTTATTGACATTAGGTCCTTTTTATGAATTTTTTAATGCTGCCATAGATAAGTAATACAAAGTTAGAAACACTAGTTTAAACACAGTCAGATCTGAAGTGAGTTTGTTCATTTTGTTTCACCTCCAATAGGTGAAGAAGTCAAGAAAGAAACCAAAGCCTTTCTTTCCCAGTAGAGCCTGAATGAAGGGAGTGCAGAGAAGAGAGAAAGATGACCCATTTCTGTCTCACACTGCACTGCTGCCAGAGGCTGGGAGACTGTAGAAACTGCTGTGCACGTGACGGGTCTGGGCTGGGCCCCGGTCCACACGGGAAACGCACAATGTCTCGTTTGTTTTAAACGACTGCTCTGTTGGAACTGCTCTCCCTCTTTCCTCTTGCTGTCTGTTGTCTGCAGTGAAATGTGGAAATGATTTTTGTCTTTGGATTGCTTCCAAATTCTTTTGGGAGTAATATGTTTTTCATTCCCTCTGTCTCAATCCTGTGTTTCGCCATTTTTCAATCCTTCTCGATAAAGATTCTGTGATTTTGTTGAATCGGGTTGGGAGTTTGAAACTAAGGTGTGGTCTTTGGAACAGGAATGAAATGAGGGGAAAGATCTGTGCAAGCAGTCTGCTCAGGGAAATGAGGTTTAAACCAGCTTCAAGGGGAGGAGGGGGGGGAAGAAAAGTCTTAATGGAGGGACTTTCTTCACATTATCACATTAGTTAGGAGCTATTTAGTTTTAATTTTGGGCTGCTGTAGCTGGTGAGGAAATCACCCTGTGTGTTCCATAGATACGCCCTGCCAGCTTCTGTGGACCATATGGATCAAGACCTTTTGACTGGATTTTGCATCATTAGACAAATGCGAAGCATTAAAGTATATGTGCACATTTGGTTACTTCTCATCTAGACATCAGACCAAACATTGATAAAGATCTCATTCAAAACTAAATTAGATCAAATTCTATTTTAATTCTGTTCAGGAAATTTAAATTCACTTGTGTCGACTTGCTATTCAGTGTTAAAGAAGTCAATATTGATCATTTAAAAATAAATAAACAGAAAAAATATCCTATTACCTTAACTGTTTAGTGTAGTTAAGTCAAATTCAAGCCAGTTCAGGAAAAAAATATGAGACTTTCATTGAAAAATTAGCATAGTTAAGAAAAGTTAACTATGCCAAACTGCTTTTTTTTTGGTCTGTTCTTACTTCACAACAAGTTGAATGACGAAATACTCAAAAATGCACATTTTAGCTTATTTTTCTTGATATATGTCCTCTATCATCAGAAAAATACCAGAACATGTGAAAAACACCCAAAGGGCGATTTTCATTTGAGTGGGTCTTTAAACCACCCGCCACGAACACAATTGTAAAGAGAAGGTGGAAACGTTTCTTTTTGTTTTTTCTTTTTGCTTTTCTTTCATAACATTTCACAGATATTTCACAATATTTCAAGAAATTGTGTCAGCCCTTCAAAGGTAACAATAAAAATGTATTCTTGAGTTTGGAAAATCACAAACATTAATGTCACTTTGCAGATTACCGCACTGGTCCGTGCTTTGCCTCTGTGAATAACCAGATGTGCCAAGGCCAGCTCTCAGGCATCGTGTGCACAAAGACATTATGTTGTGCCACTGTGGGACGAGCGTGGGGTCACCCTTGCGAGATGTGTCCAGCCCAGCCTCACCCCTGCAGAAGAGGGTTCATACCCAACCACCGCACTGGGGCATGCCAAGGTAAAGTCAGCCCCTCTGAGTCTGTTTCTTCTCTCTTTTTCTCTTGCCTGAACTTCTGAATGTAGTATTTTCTTCTACCGCTTTTCTCTCTTTTAACTCTTTCTCCCTCTTATCTGGCCTCACTATCCTCACCTCTGTCCGCTATCCTCCCCTCAGAGGATTAATTCTAATTGGGTTAAATTTGGGTGGGTGGCAGTGCCTCCCACATGTGTATGGAATGCCCTCAGACACCCGCTGTGGCGGGCCTGTCAGAGTCAGTAACACGGGTCAGTGGCAGTGCCACGTGGGAGAGCTCATTTCTGGTAAGACGACCCTGTCTGGCTGCTCCAGACCGGACAACATCAGAACCTCGGCAGGGGAGGCGAACCCGAGCCAGCACCCAGAGGAACACAGAGTACCCTGAGACAGCATCATCCTGCGGGAGTCAGGCGAAATCATTAGATGAATTATATTCAGTACACCTGAAAAACAAAAGTACTTCTAATTGGAAACTCAATTTTTTAATGTCATTGATTCCCTCTTTATCTTCATAAATGATGTTAGTCATGCTGCACCTGTCTGGTTAAATGAATTGAAGTCTTTGCATCATGTTATTGTTGTTGCACTTGTTATTTCACCTAGTCTGGCTCCATTTTCTTTTTCTTCTTGCAGGAGTCAGTCCCTCTTTACTCATGTAACATTATTTTCAAATGAATCCTAGCTTTTAAGAAGTTTTTAAACTTGAAGAGAATTGCAGATTTGTGTTTGTGTCAGCCTGCACTGACATAAATGTTGTACATTTTCAGATGTGGATGAGTGCCACGCCATTCCTGGCATCTGTCAAGGAGGGAACTGCATCAACACAGTAGGATCCTTTGAATGTAAATGCCCTGCTGGGCACAAGTTCAATGAGATCTCACAGAAATGTGAAGGTAAGAATTAAGCGAGCCAGCAACTATCGCCGTGAAAGCGACTGACTTTCCGTGTCAGTATGAATGACAGAGTACACCGAAGAATATCTTAAAAGCTCTAGCAAGTTCAGAGGGTTTGAAGCCACATCCGTCTCTTTGTGGTGCGCTTCACCTCTGTCATGGTTTTCTGATTATTACTTTGTGGCGAGAGGACCACACATAAGCCACTTCATGCGCTTCCCTTTAAAAAAAGTTTAATTAAACCAAAGCAGCACTCTGTTTTCTCTCTTAAATGTGAGGTTTGAGGTTTGTTAAACTTTTTTTTTTCCTTCGTTAAGTTATAAACTCTTCAGTCAAGTTGCGAATAAAACAGAGAAAGTAGACATTTGTACAATGGGATTTTCTTTCAGCTTTTACTAACTTTTAATAGAAATGAACTGTTCTCACATATTTCTTAAACATTACCACAAAAATCATTATTAAGTATTTTGTTACCAATTTTACATTAACTTCAGTTTATGTTTTTATGGCACCGATTGAATACTTTTAAGCTGAAAATATTTGACCATAATAAAACATTTTTCAAAATATTTTTTTGATTATTTAAAACATTAACAGGCATGTTAGGTAAGTTAAAATAATTCAAATTTCATGCACAGTTTGAGTTTGTGTATGTAAGCTGCTTTACAAATAAAATGACCCTTTCTACATTTGTTATGTTTTTTATTAAAAGTGATTTTGTTAACAATTCAGGCCTCCTTTCCCCCCAGATCTGGATGAGTGCTCAAACATCCCAGGTCTTTGTGGAGTGGGTGAATGCTCCAATACTGTTGGCAGCTATTTCTGCAAGTGTCCTCAGGGGTATTACACTTCTGTTGATGGATCTAGATGTATAGGTAAGTTGTGCTGATTGTTACTTTTTTGTTCCACTTGAATAAATGGAAAAATAATCAAAGCTAAGATGCAGCTTGTCTTTCTTCCCACATTTTTTTTGTTTCTTTCTATGTTTGGCAATCAAAGCAGATAAAGTCAAATTCCTCTCAGTGTTCCAGCTGGTAGAAATTAGGTCAGTAGTCACTTGCATGTTTGCAGCTCCAGAAAATTGAAATGACTTTTCTTTGAACTGAGGGGAGCATGTGATGAGAGAAACTAAACAAACCCGTTTGGTCTCCAGTAAACATTTAATTTTAGAAGAAAGGAAGTTTCTGTGGATCTTCGCTTCAGCCTGCATGAACAGGGATCGTCATCGTGATTACCCAAAAGCAGCCACAGACCTTCTTTGTCTAGCTAAATGTTACCAGGACCAGGGAAGGAAAGGATGTTATTAATAAACATTCAGTTTCACATTCTTGCATGAATGGATGCACCAACATATCCAGACTTATGTGTTGGAGGAATGTGACATGTTTTGTGCCAGAAAGTATTGCAGCAAACAATCAAGTCCATTTTTATCACCCAATAACTGACAGTGTGGACTTTGTAAGGAGCAAACTTTATTTTGTTTTACCTTTTTCCGTCAGTCAGTTTGCCCGAAAGGATGTCAAAGATCTGAATACAATTACATATATTGTCTGTGTGTAAATTACTACATAATTTATTATTTAGTAGAAAGGCACTTGAGTGTAGTTCTGTTCTATTTTGGTTATTTGTTCTTTTCATGAAGAGTACCCCATTGCATTGCATTTTTTTTCCTTTCCCCTATATCAAATCCTAAAGAAAAAAATAAATAAAAGAGGCAATCCTATATGGCCTATATTTACCACACACAGCACTAATTATGCATAGCATATTCCTCAAGTTTCTTCTTTACAACCATTTTCTCAAATAAAAGTTTATTTGGACAACTTTTCAGAACGTTCTGTTTGGAATTCCAAACTTTTCACCCCGACAATAGAAAAATCTTTGCTTTAGAGTGGTATAAGCAACTGGAAACCTAAAATCATATTTCCTCCTGTGATTTTTATCTTCTGAAGTAAAAGCAAATAACTTTTGTAAACTAGCTGGCACCTCTCTATTCTTATTTTTAAAAATGCCTAATAACATTTGCTGTTCCAGAAAATTTCCTAATTTTAACAATCCTGAATTAATAAGCAATACATTTGAATGTTCCCTATATCCATGAATTATTTTAATAACCTTTTTCTGCAGTAATCGTAACAACATTGAATTGGTTTGATGTTCATTGCCCCACACTTCAATACTTCAGTACATAAAACAAGGTGACGGCATTAAACATTATAACATTCTCAGCACATTACTGGATAAATAATACCTGACATTATTCAAAATAAAAAGTAGTTTTAGACCTTGTGCTTTTAATATATGATATATGAGGCTTCCAAGACCAAATTTAATCAAAAGATCCCCCCAAGGAATCTAAACTTAGATACTCTTTGTATTTTTACTCTATCAATAGACAGTTTCACATCCTTTTTTATCAGCAAAACCCATAAATGTTGTCTTTTCCTAATTAAATTAAAGCTTATTACTATTAAACAAATATATACATTTAATCATTGCAATATTGATATCTTCTATTAAATGCTTGACATTTGTTCCCGAACTAAATTTTTTGTGTCATCTGCAAAAAGTAGAAGTTTCAATACATTTAAGAACTTCACAAATATCGTTTTTATATATAAGTGAAAAAGAATAGGACCCAAGATTGACCACATTCAACATTCATGCATTTTGAAACGTGACCTGAAATTTTGCCATAATGTTGTCTTTTATGTAAATAACTGGTTAACCAGTTGAGGGCAACTTCTCTTAATCCAATCAGACATAACTGTGAAATGGAAATAGAAGGATCAACAGAATCAAATGTCTTTTTTGAATCAATAAATACCCCTTTTAAATATTTATTTTCATTATTTACTGTTGAAATCTCTTCTATTATTTTCATTATTGCCAGAGCTGTAGATGTAGATGGAAGCTGTGCAGGTAGGAAGAAAAAAAAAGACAAGTTCTCACCTTCATTTGAAATATTCCATCTTCAAATGACTTTCATTATCCAAAGGATGGACTTTCTGAAGGGGCAACCCATTCTTTCTGATTTAACTCTTGACAGTTTGGTGAACGTTGGAACTGCATAAACCATTCTTTGTCAAAGTTTTTTCAAAACTGATTCTATTCTCCGTTCTTTCCCACAGACGGCCGTGGCGGATACTGCTACGCCAGCCTACTGAATGGGCGCTGTGCCAACCAGAATTCTCAGCTGCTGACTAAAATGCAGTGTTGTTGCGACAGTGGACGTTGCTGGTCTGACGGCTCCACCCCTGAGATGTGCCCCATTCGTGGAACAGGTGGAGTGGCTCACCGTCACATAGCTTTAGATTTTCTGTTCTCATGAGTCTCTATGTCTCAACACTGAGCTCACGTTCCATTGTTTATTGATGTGCTTGTGTCAGAGGCATACCAGAGGCTGTGCATTCAGATACCTGATAACAACGAAGCAGATGTGTTCCCTGGTCCTGGTCCAAGGCCGGAAGTGCCCAATATCTATCCGGTTCCACGTCCAGATCGGCCAGAGATTTATGTGCCCCCTCCAATCCCGGAGAGGGAACGAATCCCTGATCATATTCCTGAGCAAACTCCTATACAGCCACGGGGTATCCCACTTCCTACAACTTCTTTGTTTGGTTGAAACATTCCTGCTAATAAAATGTCAACTATAATTTTAACTCATAGTTTACTGTCTAAGTTTTAAAGTCAAACAAATTTGTTCTTACTGTTTGAAGTTATTCTCTTTCACTTTTAAGTGTTTTCATAAAAATGACATGACATAAAACTTTTGTCTTCACAAGATTTAAGTAATGGAAAATCTCAGAGAAGCAGCAAAACTATACCTACTATACTCAAAGAATAAGAATTTAAAATTTATACTTGATTAGATTATTATTGATACATTTTACTATCTTTATAAATAAATAAAATCATTAGTAGTTCACAGATTTGGAATTTTTAGTGGCGTATGTTGACACAGTTAAAAAGAAAAGTCTTTTGTACCTAATTATCGAGGACATGTTGTAAAGCCATTTAAAAGAAAGTTGGAGTTACCTTTGTGAATGGAGAAATTCTTAAAGTACTGTACTTTAAGTCTGTCACATGGCAGGTTTTTGGTTGGCTAAGTTGTATCTAACAAATCCTAAGATCTCTGGTACAGTGCATGCCAGAGGAAGGAGACCAAAGCAAAGATTGAAGAATTTGAGAAAAACTAAACATCCTAATGACTCAACGACTTTATCAGAGCAGCTTACTCATCAAAATTGTCAAATGTAGTTTTAAAGTCCCACTCCAATCATCTTTTGATCTATTATAAAAGCATTCCTAAGTGATGTTTTGATTGTTATTATGCCGTTTTTAGCTTAAATCAAAAATAAATGTGTCGTTTTGTGGGAAATAGTTTCTGCAGAGTGGCTGTACTTCTTTTGAAATTTGCCTCTGAGTTTGTGGGCAAAACTGTTCATGCAGAATATCTCTCTCCCAATTTCCATCATCCATCTATTTACACTCTCTCCTGCTAGCTTACAGCCCCTCACAACCATAACCTAACATTACCAGCACAGCAAAAATGGCGAGCAGTATTGGAGCTATTCAGCTGTACAGTTTTGAGCCAGATACCAGATGTACATGGGATCATGGTACAAACATGTACATGGATCTAGTCATCAACAAGCATCTGAATGGAGCAGTATATTTCACTTAGAAATGCAATTTTAGGATTTGTTTTCATTACATATGTCCATTATTAGAAAAATACTACAAGAACATGGTAAAAACACCAAAAACACAATTTTCATTGGAGTGGGTCTTTAAAAAGGTTATTAAGGCTTGCTTTGCGGACTGGCTTTCAGCCAGAGACAACCATGAACCCCACTGATCAGTATTGCAAAACCAAATGTAAAGCCATCTTTTTGTTATAGGAGTATAAATTGTGGCCAATAAATCAAGTACATCCCAAACTTGAATAAAAATAGAATCCAGTTCCAATTGCAAAAAAAAAAAAAGTCCTACTTGTAGAATCTTTCTATTGCAAAAAAGCAAAATGCTCTAAAAATGTGTCTTTTGCCTAAATATATTTAACTAATGTTTGTTTGTTTTTTATTAGTTCCTTTTATAATCCAAACACAAAATATAAGCAACGCATGCCAGACCATCCGAAACCTCTGCCTGAATGGCAGGTGTGTCCCATTGCCGGGAGGGTTATATCGCTGTGAGTGCAACATGGGCTTCAAGTTGGATAGAAGGGGCGAATGCATTGGTAAGTTTGACAACTTTTAGAGGCTACATTTTGGTGGTTTAGGTCATAAAACGTTTCATTTTGCTCTCCAGATGATGATGAGTGTGAGAGAAACCCATGTGCACATGGAGAATGTGTGAACACCCCTGGGTCTTACATCTGTCAATGTCCTGCCGGCTTCCAGTCAACTGCGACCAGGACGGAGTGTCGGGGTAACACCCCCACACGCCCAAACATGATTTAAGGAGCGCACAGAGTGTGTGCTTAGTGTCCTTTGTGGTTTGGTTCCCATCAGATCTGGATGAGTGTGTGGCCAATGGTCGGATCTGCAACAACGGGCGCTGTGTGAACACTGAGGGGAGCTTCCACTGTGTCTGCAATGCTGGGTTTGAAATTTCAGCAGATGGAAAAAATTGTCAAGGTTTGTCAAATGAAAACATCTGCGCAGAACGTTAAACGCATACAAGCCTTTAAATGATCAAACTTTCTTTTGTGTTGCATCTCCAAATATGTAGTTGACAACACATTAATAGAAGCTTCTTGTATTGTCACACGTTTCTGAAGCTGTTATATCAACTTTTTATTATTTTTAATCAACTCAATATTAATCTTTCATAGTCTAACATAAGGTACACTTATAGAGCTGTTTTTGTTTCACACCTATTAATTTGATTCTCTTTATTTCAGACCAGGACGAGTGTCTGATCAGAAACATGTGCCTCAATGGACTGTGCATCAATGAAGATGGCAGCTTTAAATGCATCTGTAAATCTGGATTCCTGCTTGACACCAGTGGACGCATGTGTGTAGGTGCGTTGGTTGGACCTTGACTACTGTATGGTCACTTTTCTCTTGTACTAGCATTTCTGTTGAGCAGACCAAAACACGCAGGGTAAAAATCCCCCAAAAGCCTTGGAAAAATCCCCCAGCATCCTGGAAGGTAATCAGGATTGGTTGATAGTCAGGGTCTGCCTTTTTTTTTTTAATTCAAACAGACGGCCTTTGCCAAAGCTGCAAAGCTGTCTTGTGCAGAACAAGCCATGTGGCCCCGTCCTGAGATTAGCAAATCATGCTACAAAGCCAACAATTGATCTGTACGTTTGTTGCACTCAAACTCATTGTTCAAAGCTTTGGAATCAAATTCAGATTAAATCAGTGAAAGTTTAATGCCTGTTTGTGCAGACGTTTAATCTCAGAGACACTGACCTGGTTTAGTCATGTGAAAATAAATAAATTGGAGACTAGGGTGTGGGCGAAGTGTGCTTATGTATGCAGACTTTAATGAAATGTGTAGTCTAAAGAGGCCCTGGGGCCTCATTGTCTCTCCAAAGTGTGGCTGCTCCCCATCACACCCAAATAAAGCTCTTGCACACACAAACACACATACAGGGTAGTGCACGCATGACTCAATTACTGTTTGATTGATGTCATTATCACGATTCTTGCAAAACTGTGAGGCGATGAAGTTTAGATAGGAAACTGTTTATTTTGTTGAGATCACAGAGGTGAATGCGGGCTGCAGTTTGGCTGACTCCAGCCTTCTCCTTTAAATTTTAAGACATTTTTTGCATTTGGTTGCAGACATCGATGAGTGCGAGACTCCAGGCATGTGTATGAATGGACACTGCGTCAACACGGAGGGCTCGTTCCGCTGCGAGTGTATGGCCGGGATGGCGGTGGGCCTGGATGGACGAGTCTGTGTTGGTAAATTTAAAGAAAATAAAGTTTTTTTTGTAAAGCATCATTCAAATTTAAAAGCAATCATTCAACTAATCCTTGTTTTAGATGTAGCTCATGGAAGCCAAATCTGATCATTTTTTGTTTGGTATCGGAAATACTGCTGTTCTTTAAATGACTTCCTGCATAGATAAGATCACTATGGTTGAGCCTACATTTCTTTAATAAATCATTGATTGTTAAGGTGGAATGATTTGTTTTTGCAAATGTTGTTGCTTACTGAAATTCATAGCTTTGTAACTGTTAATTTGAATTAAAACTTTTCAGTTTTTATCCCATTTTTACAGTCTTTTTTTCTTTTCTTCCGTGAACAGACACACATATGCGGAGTACTTGTTATGGCGGCTACAATCGAGGACAGTGTGTTAGGCCTTTGTTTGGAGTTGTGACCAAGTCAGAGTGCTGCTGTGCAAGCACAGAGTATGCCTATGGAGAGCCCTGCCAGCCCTGCCCCGGAGAAAGCTCGGGTACGGAGCTGTTCAAACCGCTCCAGCATTTACGCACTAAACGCGACACACAATTCCAGTCAACAATATCTTGTTTTATCCAAAACACACCTGTCAAAATCAAAGTCCTTCAGTTTAATTGCTCCATTCTCTCAGAATACCTGAGTGGATTTCTTAATTGACAGAACATCAGTCATGAAGTCAAGCTGTTTGGCCTCAGACTCCCATGTTTTAGACTTGAACACATCCACCCAAATGAGAACTTTAAAGCTATTCATTTACTTTTCATTACTCCTGCCAGTTAAATTCTCTGTATCAAAAGAACTGCACCACATTAGGAGAAGGTTTTATACATCTAGGCTCAACGAGAAAACCTTTCACTGGGTAATACATGGTATAAAAAAAAAAGCTGGTTTTAGCTTTTTTTTTTTTTTTGAACTTTTCTGAACTTTTCTCATAGATACTGCTGTTTCCATTTTTATCAGCAAAGCTGATTTGTTTTTGTGTGTTTTTATTGCAGCTGAGTTCCAGGCTCTGTGCCCCAGTGGCTCTGGCACAACCGGCGATGGAAGAGGTAATAACAAGTTTGGCCATGTGTGCTCCAGTGGTTTTTAATGTATAGTAATGGAGTGACCAAGCCGTGCTGTTTAAGCTCATGTGCTCATAAAGTTCCTTCTGCTTTCTCAGACATTAATGAATGTGCCCTGGATCCTGACATTTGCCAGAATGGAGTGTGTGAGAATATGCGGCGCACATACAAATGCACCTGCAACGTAGGCTTTGAGGTGGATCTCTCAGGAAAAAACTGTATTGGTAGGTGACATGTTTCTTTAGAACTTTTTTATGACCGTCCATAATCATTTCATCTTTTTGTTTTTGTCTTTTCAGACATTAATGAGTGTATGATGAACCGCCTGCTCTGTGACAACGGTCTGTGCAGGAACACGCCGGGAAGTTTCACCTGCCAGTGCCTCAAAGGATACCAATTTGATCCGCAAACAGAAGTCTGCGAGGGTTAGGACATCACTGTTTCTTTATCTTGTCGTATGGTGATGCTTTATCCACATAACACTAACAAATGCAGGAGACTGAAGTCCGTGTTTTTCTGCTCCATAGATATAAATGAATGTGAGTCAAACCCTTGCATCAACGGGGACTGCGTGAACAGAGAAGGCTCCTTTGTGTGTACTTGTTCAGCAACCAGTTCTTTAGACAGCACTGGATTAGAGTGCATAGGTAAGGAAATGTTAACATCAGCTACGTATAAATTTTTAGGAATGAAATGTGCTAAAGAGATGAAAGAAGGAAAAACGTCTTAAATTGAGTTTCTTTTCATCTACATGTTGACAACTATTGATCCCAGACTGTTATTCCAAAAAATAATAATAATAATAATAATCTGGTCTAATAAACGGTTCCGGTATTAAATGTCATGCAGACATGATGTCAGAGCAAAACCAGCCACATTACATCATCAGTGTGTTGTATGTCCAATAACTCCTGTTAAACAGAGACAGTAAAGAGCACCTGCTGGTTGAAGATGGTGAATAATCGCTGTGAGGTCAACATCAATGGAGCCACGCTCAAGTCTCACTGCTGCGCCACACTGGGAGAAGCCTGGAACAGTCCGTGCGCCAAATGTGAAAAAGGTGACTGACAATTTGTCCTCATAAAGACAAAAAACCCAAGTGATGTTTTACAACAATTTTTAAAACATTGCTTTATCTGTTTGTTTTTCTAAAAAAAAATCCAGCTGAGATTTTCTTTTTTTTAAATTAACTTTTCTTTATCTAGATCCAATCTGTGGTAAAGGTTTTGCCAGAGTCAAAGGAAATGTCTGTGAGGGTAAGAGCTGGTTTGAGATTATCTTGATGCAGAGATTTCTTCTTTTCCTGTAAAGGTTTTTTAGAACAAAAATGTTCTGTCTTCTCTCTGCCTCAGATGTGGACGAGTGTCAGGTGTTTCCCGGAGTTTGCATCAATGGCAAGTGTGTAAACACACAAGGTTCCTTTTTCTGCCAGTGCCCCCCTGGGATGACCGTTGATGTCAGCGGAAGAACTTGCATTGGTAGCTATTCAAGTCTTTTATAAACCTTCTAAATCAGTGGTACCATTCACCAAAATGGCGCGCATCCTGTTTTTACGTGCAGACCTGCGAACAGAGCATTGTTACCTGACCCATGACGATGAGCGCTGTGGAACACCCATACCAGGGAGGCACCGCGTGGACGCCTGCTGCTGCTCAGTTGGAGTTGCCTGGGGTCCCGAGTGTGATGAATGTCCAGAAAATGGTACTCCGGAATTTGCCCAGCTTTGCCCACGTGGCCCAGGCTTCTCACACAGGGGGGACTTCATCAACGGCAGACCTTTCCTCAAAGGTAGTGCTTTACAGTGCACAGCATAGAGTGTATTGCTGCAGCATCGGCTCTCACACAGGTTTATCTCCACTCTAAACCTTAGACATAAATGAATGCAGGATGATCAATACCCTGTGCTCCAATGGGAGGTGCCGGAACACCATTGGCAGCTTCCGATGTCGCTGCGACAATGGTTTCGCTCTGGATGCAGATGAGAGGAACTGTACTGGTAAGACAGAAGTGTTTGCGTCTCTATATTCTATGATGCTTCGTTTATATATTTTTTACACATTTTTTACAAGGAGTTCCTCATGACTCTTGGAAAATATAATAAAATCAGTTGATTACACAACTTAAACTATTAGTTCAATATGTGTAGTAATGACTGATAAATCATTTCTATTGCCGGCTGAATTTTGATAATTTAATTTTTAGTTCACACACATATACATGTATACATGAAACAGACACACTTGTAAATAGGATTTTTTGCTTGTAACACTGCTACATCGTCTTTTCCCAAGTGCAGCCACCCGTCATCAGTTTCAAATTTACAGATCTCTCCGCCAACTCTAATTATAGTAAAGTGGTGTAAAGCCCTTGCATACATTCAGTTCATTCAGTCTAATGGGAGTCTGGCTGTTTTGGATTTGCTGGAGCTGCTCCCACGTTGTCTGGTTAGCTGCCTTATGGCCTAGCAGAAATGTGCACACATATCTGAAGGTTTAAATTGCATTACAGTTTATTTATTGAGAAATGTTTTATAGGCTCTGGGTAAGAAAATTACACCTGGGACCTTTTAACCTCATACCACTGAGATTCCAGCCTGACGTCTTTGTGTTAAATGTTTCAGAATGTGGCTTACAACTGAATGGAGGCCAGGTCTTAAGTTTGAGACTGGTGGAATCTGCTTGAGGAGCCATTTAATCTCCACTCAGTCTCATTTTTATAGTCCTTCTTTCATGTTGTAGTCTCTACCCAAATACTTTGTGCGTTCACGCTCTGCTTGCTATGCCAATTAAACTTTAAATCTTTGCCTCTGGGATTGTTTGCTTCTTATCTTAACTATTGTGTTAATAAATCTTTCTTTTGTTTTTCTGTAGTTGATGATGTTCTAGAGGTTTAAAGTTATCACCTTGGATTGTTTGCACTTCCTTCCTAGACATTGACGAGTGCCGCATCTCTCCGGACCTGTGCGGACAGGGAACGTGTGTCAACACACCAGGAGATTTCGAGTGCAATTGCTTCGAAGGTTTCGAGAGTGGTTTCATGATGATGAAAAACTGCATGGGTGAGTAATGATTCACACTCATACATTTGGAGAGGCTGAATATACAAGAAGCCATCCCACACGTCTGACATACAGACAGTTTGATGTCTTTGAAAAGTTTGTGAGGGTATGACCGGGAGGGGCAGAGGCATTTTTTTTTGCCAGTTAACGTCTTCTCGTAGAAGGAGAGTCTGCCACACAAACCTGTCTCGAATCATTGCCTCCCCCTCCACTCTCCCTATTGAGGTATAAACTCTTGAGTGAGGTGCTTAGACATGGGACCAGCTCTGGAAGTGGATGATGTGATCTAATATTTGTATGCTGTGGCAGTTTGTTTTTTTAAATAGTCGTGTGTGTGAGTGTATGTGTGTTTGCTGTTTGAAAGCGCTCAAAATGACCAGTCCATGAGGCACAAAAGCTCATAAAACGGGTCCGCTTTTATGATAATGTTAAAGATAATTGTACTTTATTCTGTCTGCATACGCAGCCAGTCAGCTGGCATTCAAAAGCACTTTTATATGCAACTATTACACTAAATGTTTAACCTTCTGTGGAAAAGCTCTTTTTGTCGTCTGGAATACATTCTTGACAAATAATTTTCGGTGTCAACGCAACTCAGTCGTGATATTTAAGCGACTCCAACTAGCAATACCAACATTTAGAGAATGTGATGATGTAAGAAGAATGATTTTCCTCTACTTCTTTAGATGACAAAACAGAAGCTAATCCACCATTTCCTAGTGCAGTCCTTTTACTGAATGTTTCATAAACCTGTGTTTGTGGAGTCCTACCCTGACATTATCTGTTTCCATATCTTGTATGTTTTCTTCCCTTTTCAGACATCGATGAATGTGAGAGGAACCCTCAGTTGTGTCGTGGAGGTGAATGTGTAAACACGGAGGGCAGCTTTCAGTGCATTTGCCCCCCAGGACATGAGATCACCCCTGATGGGTCAGCCTGTCTAGGTTAGACTCCATGCATTTTGCTTTAATCTTGAGTTTTCTCTTCTTCCTTAACTATCTGTGTGGTAACTGACTAAGATTCAAAAGGTGCAAAATATATTTGGAAAAAAGCAATGTTTGTTATAACTTTTGTTTTTTATTTTTACAAAGTTATTTTACTATTTTTTTATCTTTTAGCCTGAATTGTTTCTATCATCACATTACTATGCAGCAAAAAAAAATGATCTTAAGTTCTTTTAGAGCAGGGGTGTCAAACTCATTTTCACTGAGGGCCACATCGGCATAGCGGCTGTCCTCAAAGGGCCAGATAGAACGTATACATGTAACTAAATGTAATGAAATATAAATGTAACTACTCCTTAATGTTAAATAACTCATTATTGATTCTAACTTTTTAAAGTGACAATTACAGTTGCATAGAAAACATACTTTTGCTTGTTATTCTAGCATAAATCCTTTGATTCTGTCCGGTTAGGTTACATGAACAGTGTTCAAGTCCTAATGTATAGTTGCTCAATCCGATATTTCAAGTCTGATTCCCCCTAGATATGAATAAATACTCACCAATTTTAATTTCTTATTCTAAGAAATTATAAACTTGTATGCTCTCGCGGGCCACATGAAATGACATGGAGGGCCACATTTGGCCCCCGGGCCTTGAGTTTGACACATGTGTTTTAGAGTATGTAAACCCTTGAAAAATCAAGAACTTTAGAAACCAAAACACTTTAGTCAAGCATAGTTGACCTTTATCTTGATGAATGTTTATTTACCTTAGTCTACTTTAACAATTTTCCTTGTGATCATAATATCCTTTAAAATGATTCAAATTTCTTAAGTGCATGCTATACAACATTGCTGACACTTTACTCCCAATCTCTGTGGTGGACACTTGCTATTTTCAGCAGAGGAAACTGGCATCGTTCCTTTTTCTAAGTTGGATGAGGAATGTTATTATCACATTCATTTCCCAAAGGGTGGATTTTTGCACCCGAGTATTGACCTCTTATGTCCGCCGCTCCAACGCTGCAGTGAGACTTCAGACCTTTGCACGCTTCAGTAGCATCCCAATGTTCCAGTTAAACACAGAATCTTGTTCCTAAATTCAGACCTTACAAAGACTGTTCACACCAGCTGCGACTTTTAATTTTCAGCACATTTCTTTAAACTCACTTTCAATGTTCCATATTCAAGGCTATTGAGTGAATTGCATTGTGTGTTTGCACTGGTACGTTTTGCCTTTTCCATTGCCTTTTTTTTCTCAAGTGCAGTTTTTCTACAAATGATCTCCCTGTTCTTCCTACTAAGATACTTTATGTATATGTGGGCCACATTTGATAATCTTGTTTTTTCTGTAACAGACATCAATGAATGTGACTTGAGCGACAGGCTGTGCAGGAATGGTCAGTGTGTCAATATGGTTGGGAGCTATTACTGCAACTGCAACACAGGATACAAATCTACCGAGGACTTGGTGAATTGTGTTGGTACGTCCGTAACTTGCAGCAGTTTTTTGAAAACAGAATGCATTTTCTGCAATTCTAACATATCTCACTACTTTGTGCCTTCTCAGACATCGATGAGTGTATGATTGAGAATGGTGGATGTGAGACTTTTTGCACCAACTCTGAGGGCAGCTATGAGTGCAGCTGCCACAACGGATATGCTTTGATGCCTGATCAAAGAAGCTGCATTGGTGAGAAACTTTGCTTCTTCCATTTATTTATGAATTTACTTTCCAATCTCAGGATTACTTTCTGTGCTTGGCACGCTTCTGCCTAAGTTTGCCAGTATTATCAACATTTAGTCTTGTCCTGCATCATTTTAACATCAACAGAAAAAAAAGCACATTCTGGTTCAAAACTGGTTGGTCCTGTGTTTTGGCTGAAGGAAACTTCAAATTCTGTTTTCTAGTTCCCTTTCTTTTCTTTTTACTTTAAAATGATGACAGACTACTATTGATATTTATTTTAATGTTCTGGTAAAGCTTTTCAAGTTTCATGTTCTGTTGTGACTCTAAGTTTAATCAGAGGACTCGGAAACAAGTCAAAATATTACAGACAATTGGAGGGAAATCTATTTTATAAAATTACTTTAGAAGAAAGTCTAGCTATTTAATACCCAATGTAGACAGGAATATCTTGTTGTGATTTTCTATACATTCACCTTTTTCTATATCTGTCTATTAAATATAGATATTGATGAATGTGAGGAGAACCCAAGCACCTGCGATGGAGGCCAGTGCACCAACATCCCAGGGACTTACCAATGCCTGTGCTTTGACGGCTTCATGTCATCTGAGGATATGAAGTCGTGCCTGGGTAACGGATGCACATTTTTAAATGTTCAGAATTAAACTCTGCAGGGCTGTAATTATTAAAACCAGGAGGTTTGATTTACCCCCCTCCGAAAACGCAGCACACATAACGCATAATGAATGTCTTTAAGGTTATCCAAGATATGAGTCACGAGAAAGCGGTTTAATGACTCAGATCTGTGAGCCTGAGCCCAAGAGTGGGGAGTCATGTTGTTGATTTATAAGATAGTGAACGTTGTGTTCGTTGGGCTGAGCAGGGAGGAATGTGTGACATTTAGACGTCTGGTTCCACGGAGTTAAGAAAAACCTGACATGGTTGATGTAAGATTGCCTGAACGGAGCTGCAGAAACACTCAACTCTTGCTGTATTTATTCACAATAAAGGCATTTTATAGCTGGGCTATAGTTTATGATGTATTTTTTTAGAGGGGTGTTTTCTGACGTCAAGCTTATTGAAATTGGCCAGCCAAGTCAACAAGAGCTTAAATCATCTGCCTGTTTCCTCTTCTTTGTCTAGATGTGGATGAGTGTGAGCTGAACTCAAACATTTGTCTAAGTGGGAACTGCGAGAACACCAAGGGTTCCTTCATCTGCCACTGTGACCTGGGCTACTCTGTGCGTAAGGGAACCACAGGCTGCACAGGTGAGTCAGACACTCGTCATTGTGTCATGAAGTAGCAAGAATTTGCTGCTTCTTATTCAGTAAGCAAAGTGTGCTGTCCAGTGGCATTACTTAAAAAGAGCGGCTCTGACATCACTCACGCTCACTTTAGAGCACCTGTGTGACACCATCATAGCACTGCTCACAGACACCGTCCACAACGGGAGCACCACCTGTCATCACATGTTCACATTGCAAAGCACCTTTGTTTATTCCTGCACTGCTCTTTCATTAGGATCAGCTAAACATTACGTGATGGTTGGAAACTCTCTGCGGCACGTAATCACCTGAATGAGCTCCAAAACACATAAATACAAAATCCATCCGGCTGCTGGAGTCTTTTGCTCATTTGCACTCGCTTGTCATCTTGTGGGAATTAGGTCTGATTTATAACACCTCTTATTTAGCAATTAAGGGTTAGCTGGAAGTTTGGTCAGCAATGCTATCTGGCCTTGCTTTGAAAATGAGTCAGACATCAGCAGACTTCAGAAGCAAATAAAGATTTGTCCAAATTTGTCTTAAGTTTCTTTCCCTCCCAAGTGCTCGCTAAGAAACAGGAGTTACACAGACAAAGTCCTCCTCATTCTGGTTCCATTAAAATGTCAATTTAGCTTGTGTTGAGAAAGCTAGTCCTGCAGCACAGCAACCAGTGTTGAATCATTTGTTTGGAATTTCAGACCCAGACCAAGGAATTAACAGTCTAATTCCTCTAAGCTAGACAGGATGTTATCTAATAGACAAGTAAACAACTAGTGCCACAGTATTTTTTTTAACAAATGAACTTTTCACAACAAAAATAAAAACTTTGTAGCAAACTAAAGTTAACAACTTCTGCTAAAAGTTTACTGTTCCGGACCCTTGTAAATTTGAGATTTAAAATACAGCAAACTTGGGTCTAGCTTCTCTCTTTATAGTTTTGCAATTTGTTTTAAGAAAGACATTGGTTCTGCAGGAGAAGAGCCCCATTTGTTTCCACACCTGATCCTACCTTTCCACAATTCCTCCTTTGTCCCCATATTCAGTCATGTCATGGAGGAACTGTGCACAGTTCCTCACTTGACTAAACTTTGTGTTTTAACAAACTACCATCAAAAATAAAATCTAGACAGATTTTTTTATTGTAAAAACGTCCCTAGTGGTCTCTCGTTTATGATTATGTTGTTTTTATGTTTTTATGTTTATGGGGTTTTTTTTTAGCCAAAATAAATGCAATGTTTTCTGTTCAAGGTCATAGTTTCTGAAGAGCAGCAGTAGTTAATTAAAAATTCGCATCTAAGTTGTGATTGGGACTGTTTGCATGGAGCAACTCTGCCCCCATTTCCCATCAATCATAACTGAGCAGGGAGCTTGTTACCTGCTCATTGTATTTTCTATGTAAAAAATACGCTCTTTTTCAAATGCGATTTTTTTCGACTGCTCCTGATTCACAGTGATTTGAATATAGAAATACAAATTTTCTTTATATATATCCTCAATGAGACAAATGCTTCAAGTAGATACTTAGATCAAGAAAAACACTATTTTCATCAGACTGGGTCTTTCGTTTTTATATTTGTGTTTGACTTGTCTTATTTATGGTTCTTTTTGCTTATTTCAATTGCCCCATAAAGTGTTTTATAACTGAATTCAATTAAATTATCTCTTCATGAGTCTGATCTGTTCCTTAATATGACTCCATGTGACCTAAATGCTTCCAATAGAGGAATTCAGTCCAACTGAGGTCTTGATGAACAATATTCATTTTCTTTCTTGACCAATTATTAATTCATATGTAGTGATTTGCTCTTGTTTGGATTTATTTATTTAGAATACAATTATTGTATTATTTATTAAAAGTTAAGATGGTTTGGTAGGTGCCTTTTTGAAGTCATGCTACAAACTTTTACATTTATTTAAATCACTAAAAAGTGAAAAGTGCAAGTGTTGTACAGCAAAATCTAAAAAGTTTAGGCTTTAGGACAATACAGACAGAGGCAGAAAGATGAATGAAAGAAAAACTGGGCTTATATAAAGACAGCAAAAAGTAAGGTTGTGAACTTTTCAAGCATCTGTCAGATATTACCCTGTAAAAACCAATGCTTGTCTTTGACACCAGCTGCAGTTGCTTGACACGCGTCTCGCCTGCAACGTTCCCTTGTTTGCACTTTGCTTTTTCTCTCTGCAATGCTCTCTCTTTCATCAAAGGCTGGTGGGGTCATTAATTCCATCTGTAATCCAAGAAGATTTGTTCTCCTCTTGCCTTCATATTAACCTCATCATCAAATGTGGTGTAAATATAGCCTCTCCTCAGGAAGACTGTAAACTAGGAGGACTGTAATCTCTAATTGACAGAGCTCTTGAAATACTGCTTTTGCAGAGACTGACACAAAGCTAGGAGCTTGGTGCCTGAACATCTCTTACATCTTTCATGGCTTCTCTTGATTGGAAGAACTAATTTGCGCAGCCATATTACAGAAGCTTCAATATGTTTTTAGCCGGCTCAAGGCCAGGTTTGGTGTTGGTCATTTTTGTCGTAGTTGTTTTCACTAAAACTTTCAGCCATTGTTGTTATGTCGTAACTTTTCACAGAGTTTTTCCTTTGTGATTTTCAGGAAGAAAAACAATTCTGCACAATCAGGGGATTTTATCTGCACAGCATCTGTGAGATCTAGCTGCAAACAACTTTGTGCAAAAGACAATTTATTATTGGATGAGCTCTCACTATTATTTGATATTTAGTTATTAAAATCAAGAGCAACATGCTGTATATCTGAGGGATTTATCCACATTTTAGACATTTCTGATCTGGTTTTGCTTTGAAGTAGTGTTCATCTGAGATTTCCAGACACCAAGTGCAAGAGAACCCAAAAAAGGGGATTAAAGACTGTTTAATCCACAAAAACCTTTCAAGTCTCCCAATGACAACCTGTAAAAAAAAACAATGATTTTAGTAGCTGTTTGTATTTTTTATTACGCTCAAAAACATGGCTTTACTTTCATAGAGTAGAACAAATGCTTTCTACTTCTTACATGTTTGATGAGCAAACAGACAATTTAAATTTCTGTCCCTTCTTTATTTCTATTTGTGATAGACATCAACGAATGTGAGATTGGAGCCCATAACTGTGACAGACAAGCTACTTGCACCAACACGGCAGGCAGCTTCAAGTGCAACTGTGCTCCAGGATGGATTGGTAATGGCCTCAAGTGCACAGGTAAAAGCGTCAACCATTGATGTCATAGTTATTAAAATGACTTGCTGGATGTTTTTAAGCTATGTTCTCACCAGGCATGCGATATAAGAATACACCAAACAGGCATTCTTGAATGCGTTATAGCACATAGTTTTCACATTGGACTGCTGCTACCCTATACTTGTACATGTACCTACAGTTGAAGACACTTGGTCCGAAATGTTGAAGTGATGCAAATCTTGTGAATCTTGCTCCAGGTTTTTTCTATCACATCCCTATTCCAATACATAAAAGACTTTGTGTCATAGAATTCCAACCGGGTACAAACTCCAATTAATAATTTCTCCTCCACGATCAATTTTTGAATGTTTGATACTTGCATGTTTTGAAAACGACGCTACCCATACGTCACTACCAAATTCAAGTCTCTGATTGGTCAAAGTTCAACCTGGTTTAACTTTTGACGCAAGTTCAATGGCCACGCGTTTTGTACGCATAGCCTGAAAACGGACTTAAAAACATGCATATGCGAGAGAACGCATAAGCCCGAATTGCGCATTTATGTGTGTTTACTTAGACTTTAAATTGGAAGTGGACGCTTGAACACGCGATCCGAGCCAGGTGTGAACATAGTATCAGAAGTGTAAGAACACGAACTATACAACTTTTTTCCTTCTTGAAATGTTTCATAATTTTAATCGTACTTTTATGAACGTTTTTTTTCCAGACCTGGATGAGTGCTCGAATGGCACACACTCATGCAACAACAATGCAGAATGTCAGAACACCATGGGCTCCTATCGCTGTGTATGCAAGGAGGGGTACTTTGGAGATGGATTCTTCTGCTCAGGTCACACAAACAAAACATTTAGTTCTTCTTTTACCTCAGAGCACGTATTGGGTTTAAGAACTGTGCACGTGTGACCTCCACTTCAGACAGCGATGAGTGTGCAGAGAACAGCGACCTGTGTGAAAATGGCCACTGTCTGAATCTGCCCGGAGGCTTCAGATGCGAATGTGACATGGGCTTCATCACCACGGCTGATGGCAAAGCCTGCGAGGGTAAGGCATTGCTCACTGTTGCTGTTCCTTTAAACTCCTAAATCTATCCCAGCATCTAAAAAAAGTCTGGTGTTTAGTGTATCCTGTTTGAAAAAGGATCCAGCTGAAAAGAAGCATGCTGAACACAGGAAGTTCAGCATGTGTTCTCCATCTTGAGGCCTCATTTTCAATTTGGTTACTTTTGATTTGAAATAGAAGTCTTAAAATTTGGAGGTTATACTATGTAACTATTGATCTATTTGTTTAATATGCTAAATGCAGTGAATGAATGGCAAACAGTTGATCAATAAAGTGCTCATAGTTATATGAAAGTGGAAATACAAATTATGACTTCAAAACAGCATCGGGATCGCTTTTTTAATCATTTGTCTTTTTTTTCAATGCTGTTGTTTCGGCATAACTAATTTCTCTGAGTTGATGCAGAAGGTGCGTGTGCCTGTAAGACATTTTTTGCCCTAAAAAATGTGTTTCAAACACCTATGCAAACAAAACAGATTAGTAAAAGAAAAACCATGCAGCATTCTTCTAAAATACCTTTTATACTATCCAGTCTTGATTATATTTTATTTCTTTACGTTGTTCTATGAGATAGATGGTTTTCACACACATTCCAGGAACATTCCTGGATGTACATTTGTTTGTTAAACCCCCTAGTGATAGACAGAGTTCTAAACCCCAGTAATCAGAGGAGCAAAAAAACCCTGATGATACATAGATGCCTGACAAGTTGAAAGAAACCTCAAACCTCACTAAGTGGAGAAACACAGATGCTCCTTCGCAGGTGCCTTTGATGGTACAGTTCCTCTGTGAACACGCACATCTTTAAAGTTTCGTAGTGTCACATAAAAAAAGGGGAAAAAGCCCCAATTCATCGCAATGGCATGGGCATCTGTCACAAACCTTGTCTGATTGGCAGTTAGAAACACGATGCAACATAGAGTAGGTTATGAACGAACTCGTCATTTTGGGGAAGCAATACAAAAGGAAAAGAAACTCCTTGAATTTTCATGTTTGTATGCTAAAATAAAAACTGCTGACTGCTACAAGCCCCTCACAGCTGCTCTTCTTCCTCTGTTTCTGCTGCAGACATAGATGAATGCAACTTCGCAGACATCTGTGTCAATGGACGCTGCCACAACCTCCCAGGACTTTTCAGATGTGAATGCAACATTGGTTATGAACGAGACACGAGTGGAGGCAACTGCACAGGTAATGGAAGACTGACAAAATGAAAAAATGAAAAATTACACCCTTTATGAAAAGTAATGAAATGGAATTTATTAATGGACTCATTGAAAGGATGTGAAATATATGAAAATATTTTGTCCATTCATTTGTTGTTTTTCTAGATATAAATGAATGTGCAGACCCAACCACCTGTATTAATGGAATCTGTGTCAACATCCCGGGAACTTACCTTTGTAACTGCCCACCCGATTTTGAACTCAACCCCACAGGAGTGGGCTGTGTAGGTGAGACTCAATTGCCCTCAAATGCACAGGGACAAATGTTTGCTCTCTACGTCTTATGGTCTAAGACAATGGCTGCTCTGAAATAAATGTATGTTTGTGTGCGTGTAGACATTCGCTCTGGGAGCTGCTACCTGAACATTCGCTCTCGGGGAGATGGATCAGAGAATTATGTCTGCTCCCAAGAGATTGGAGTTGGAGTTTCCAAGGCATCCTGCTGCTGCTCTGAGGGCGCTGGCTGGGGATCTCCATGTGAAGCATGTCCTCATGTTAACTCAAGTGAGCACATTGAAACGATTTATTTTCCTTTAGTTTTTGGCTCTGTAAAATTGCTATGTTTGTTGTTTCTTGTCAAAAGTACAGAAGGTACGCGAAGGCTCAGTTGGGGATGTAAAACGCACTTGCTGGCCACCACAGCTGAACTGTTATTAAATGTCTAAGTCAATTGTTAGAAAACTATTTCATAGAAAGCTGCTTCTAAGAAGAACCATTTCTAGCTTTTATTTGTTTGTTTTATTTTCTATTCAACCATTTTAAGAATCAGCTTCATCTCAATGTGGGTTGCTAAAGCCGATCAAATATCTAGCAGATTTAGATCTTCGTCTGAAATCCAGATGCAACAGTACATCTGGAAGCAGGAGGAATACCCCCAAACAAGCCAAAAATGCAGAGAATACATGCACATTTTACTCTGAAAGGTCCCCAGCTTGGTTTGAGTGAGCGGCGATTGTGCTGCTCCACCTTTAAATCTCCCTTGTTTTATTTCTCTAAAGCCACAGTTTTGAAACTTTTTGAAACTTGTTTTTTTCCACAAGTTTGAAAAAATTACTTAAAAATGTCCCCATTTCCCAAAACAATGTTCTGATTAATAGTCATATTATGAGGAACTCATTTCTGAACAACCCTTGGCTCAGTGTGCATGACCATGGACCATTAAATAAAGGCAGCATACAGAATTTATGGAGATTTGATGTCTAACTGCTTGTGTGGTCACTTTAAGTCCTGCTCCAATCATCTTTTGATCTATTGTGAAAGCATTCCCAGTGGTCTTTTAATTATGATCATGGCGCTTTCAGCAAAATAAAAAAATGATGTGTCATCTGCTTGGACATACAGTTGTTTTGTCAGAGCAACAGTAGTTTATTAGACATTTGCCTTTGAGCTGTGGGCGGGACTGTTAGCGCAGAATAAGCCTGCCCTGACTTCCCAACATCCCTTTGTTTACACTCTCTCCCGCTAGCTTACAGCCTCACGCAACCCCAACCTAAAATTACCGGTGCAACAAAAATGGTGAGCAATATTGGAGCTATCCAGCCATACAGTTTTCAGCCAGATACCAGTTCGGAGGAGGAAAACAAAGACGTACATGTCTGCAACTGGATGCATCTGAACAGAGCAGAGCAGGGAGCTTGTGGCCCGCTAATTGTAGATTTTATGTAACAACTATAAGTATATCTGCTCATGATTAACCACGATTTGAATAAAGAAATACTCAGAAACTTTAATCTTAATTTTCTTCATATAAGTCCTCCATCATGAGATAAATGCCTCAAGAACATATTAAAAACACCAAAAACACGATTTTCATTGGAGTTGGTTTTTTACCTTCATCCTGTAACCACAGTCAACAAAAAATTAGATTTTGACCTAGTGTCAGAAGTCAGAACTCTGTCTCCCCTTTTGGTCATCAGCGGGAACCATCTCCAGAGTTCTATACACACTACATCTCCCAGCAACCCCCAGTTTCTGGATGCCACACCTGACTCTCATGTGGAATCACTCACAGTACACTGCAGCACTAAGCACTGCACTGAGCCTCACTCAGTGCAGTGCACTGTTTGTGCCACTCTGCCTGCATTACTGAGCGTTACATCCAGACCAGGGGCCTCATTTATAAACGTTGCGTACGCACAAAAGAAGGCGTACGCCACTCTCTACGCATAGTTGAGATTTATAAAAATCAAACTTGACAGGAAAATGTGCGGTCCTTCACGCAAGCTCTGACCCAGGCGTACGCACAAAAACGGGTGAAATGAGAAACGGCGACACCGTCGGCAGATGGAAGAAACACGTGAAAGTGAAAATGACAAGACTGCCTCTCATAAATAATATGAAGACTTCACAAAGCAAGTCTCACAATGAACAGCCTACATGAACACCCGTTTGATCGATCAGCAGTGAAACAAAAAAAAAAAAAATCAAACGACAATTACAACAGAAATTCAAATGAACACTTACTTGCAAAAAGAAAAGTGAAATATGTTCTGCAATATTGGCATGTTGTGCAATTCATCCTCATAAATAATATAGTTAACAGAACGAAATAATGTACAAAACTGATATTCTCGTCAATGTGTCCGTCTGGCGGAGCAGATATAGTCAAAGTCAAAGTCAGCTTTATTGTGAAATATGCAGCATCCGTAAGACATTCAGCACAGATGAAATTGCTTTCCTCTCACCCCAAAGTGCAAGCAGCATATAAAATAATAAATAAATGACTTAAAAAATACATTCTTTTAAAAACAATAAAGCCGATAGAGCCGCTGCGTGTGCACGCGCCGCCAGATGCGTGCGAATCAGACAGACAGACAGACAGACGTATTAATTGTCCACTGGGGAAAGTTGTTTTCATAGTAAAACATTTCTTCGTAAGCTATGGAATTATGGTATTCATGCATATGCCTTTAGTTTGTTTGATTTTTGATAAAACAATGTATGGCGTATGTCTCAACCATTCAGAAAGCAACAAGAAATTACATTTGCACTGAACAATTTCCCATTTCCACGTGGATTATTACCGACATCTGTAGCTTGTCAGATGCAATTAAATGGATGGAAATAAAATGCCCCATCACAATGCGTAATGACGTATAATGGCTGATCTTGCGCTCTTAGAAGATGTGGCAAATGGAAGAATTGGGAGTGAACGCATCAGGACGAGTGGTTTATGAGCCGGTTCCGACTTCTTCGAGCCGTCCTGTTGGAGCTTTTGGGGGTGTGTCACCCGGTGCATCAGGTGCGTCGGTGTCCCCCCCGACACCCCCCACCCCCCGCCTCAGTCACTACTCCACGTAAAAGGGACTCCCAAATAATAGCCGCCACTCTCTCATCAAGAGGGGTCGGCTCCGGTGTCCCCTGTCCCCCACCCGTGGCAGACACACTCTGACGATGCAGCGCCAGACGTTTTTTGCCCCGACTTTGATGTCCGTCTGTCACTGTTTGCCACTCACGTGCTTTTTCGGCATTAGTAATGCCCACACTGTGCCCTCCAAACAACATTTTTCTCCTCTTTTCCACCTCGCCAACGATAACTTCTACTTCACATTGAGTGAAGTTCCGTTTTTTTTTTATTTTCTCTGTGTTTGCCATGGTTTCGCTATCAATGAATATTCATTTGTGGGCGTTTCACGGACTATTTATGGGCAACTATGGGCGTGTCATGAAGCCGCAAAAGCTGCGCTGCATTTAGAATTGGTTGTGATTTATTAAGGGAAGGATGCGTAGGATGTGCGTGCGCACGGTTTTATAAATCCGAATATTTCTGTGCGTACGCACGTCCTATGTTTTATCCGTACGCCACTTCTGACGCAAATCCTACGCAAGGTTTTATAAATGAGGCCCCAGATCTTCTGATTTCCTGACTCTGTTTTGTCTCTGACTCCGTTTGCTATTTACCAATAGCAATAATCAAAGCTTTTATTTAACTATTTGTATCGTTTTCATGCCATAAATCTCAGTTGCATACCCATATATTGTTCTTCCGTTTTCGAGTTGCAAAAAAAATGGAGTTTCTTGCTTTTTATTTCGTCTTGCATGACTAAAGGTGAACTGAGTCTAGCAGAGACTAATGGAAGCTTTTAAAGCTGTTTCCATTTCAAAAAGTTAGGTAGAACACTTGAGCGTAACTCTGACTCACACTAATTCCAGGGTGACAAGTCTGATAGCTGTTTTTTATGCAACGTAGAATAAACTGTCCTGCTTCTTATTCCTTTTAAAGTGCTTTCAGGTTTTCTCTTTCTGTGACAGTGACCAGTGACATTATAAAGCCTCCTGAGACATGAGTCAGCCCTCCTTCCAGCAAATAGACTCACATGTTGCCTTCTCTTGTCATGCGATCAGAGTTTGCTGGTAAACATGAGACAACCTTTTCCAGCTTGATTGCCTACAGATGGTTCATATCATCACAAGCAGTGACTAATCCTTTTCAAGAAATTTTAGTTTGGGTGACAAAAGTAGAAACTATTTCTTTTGACATTATTATAGTGAGTAGTCATTTCCGGTGAGGAGGATCAGGCTAAAAAAAGGATCATTTCATTCATTGTCATGCAATATCCATTTGTCTGCGTTAAAAGTGTCAACACCATGAAACCATAAAAACCAAAACTTGATTTTGGTTTGTGTGAACTTTCTTAGTTGTTTACTGTGATTTTGGCTCTTCTGTGTTGCAGCTGGGTACAAGACGCTGTGTCCTGGAGGAGAAGGCTTCAGACCCAACCCTATTACTGTCATACTGGAAGGTCAGACGGGGACATGGGATCATGTGTGCGCAATTATAGACATACACACAGGCACACAACTTAACGTTACTGGGTTTTTTTTTTCTGTGGCAGACATCAATGAGTGTCAGGAACTGCCGGGACTATGCCAGGGCGGGCAGTGCATCAACACCTTCGGCAGCTTTCAGTGTGAATGCCCCCGAGGCTTTGCCCTCAACCTGGACACCAGAGTGTGTGAAGGTAATAATCACTAGCTTGCATCTATGTGTGGCTTCACAACCACATAAAGACACGGGTGACCTATCCCCCCTCGATTTCTTGCCCTGGGATGTTTCTGTGGAAAGGAAATCGAGTCCATCTGTTGAGGTCTTCATTTTCAGACACATGGAGAAAAGGGGAAAAGCACAGAGAGTAAAAAAGACAAGTTCTCCTCAAGCTCACTCTGTTCTAAGATGTGTCTACTCCGGTTCCCGTGTGTCAGAAAGGATGATGTGTGCAGAAGGGTCAGGCTCTAATGTGGTTGGCCCCTCCTTAAGGAAGTACTCTGAAAAACAAGAGTGTTGGACTAGAAGAAACAGAGCCAGAGCGTAGAGGAGGAAGAGGACAAGGCCTGGTGAGAGACATCTGGCTGGAGGCATTTTAATTGGTGTGTGATTGTTGGCATGAGGACCAGTCTAGTCATTTTTTTGTTAGCGGGGTAGAAAGAACTAAGTGCTGTGTTTGCTGTTGTGCAGTGATGCTGGTAAAACAAAAATTCTAAAAACACACAAAAGAACCCATTACCAGCAATAATGAGAATTCCAGTTGAATTCACATTCCAGAATTCGGATAATACAACAAAACCTTTATTGACAAAAAATTATAGAACATTCTCATTCAAGTGCTGGTACTTAAGTGAACTACTGTTGTTCCTCTTTGTGTGTTGAAAATCATTGATAGTTCTGGCAATTTTATCATATCACTATTTTTTTAAATCATTCAGTTAGATCTTTTACAAACAAAAACATTCTTGTCATTTATCTGAGATAAAGCTGATTCTGTGATAGAGGGGGAAAAATGGCAGATCTGTATCTTAGCAGTTTTCTAGTAAATGGTAAATGGCGTATAAATATTTAGCGCTTTTCGACCTTCCTCAAAGGCCCAGACCGCTTTACAGTCACAGTCCCATTCACCCATTCACACACACATCCACACACTCGTGGCAGCTCCGCTGCCTAACACTGACGCTAACCTTCCACCAGAGGCAAGGTGGGATTCAGTGTCTTGCCCAAGGACACTTTGACACATGGCACGGGCAAAGCGGGAATCCAACCTGCACTATTCCGATCAGAGGTTGACTGCCCTACCCCTGCACCATTGCCGCCCCATAGTACATTAATTAACACAAGACATCTGAAAATCTAGTATAAAAGACTATTTAATTCGACTTTTTTTATACTCAAGAATCCTAAATTGTTGTTGGTTAATCCCATGTAATGGGCTTTAAATGTTACCATGTCTGGATCCTACTTCATCCATAAATATGAAATTTATTTAAAATTTCAATTTAATTTATTTATAACGTTTCAATGCATAACCAACTTTGTGTTTAACCACTACATAAAAACAGAAAATATCAGACAGAGCTTTATTAGTTATAATTGTTATAATCCAATTCAGTCCAGCTATTTCTAAATGGGTAAATCTTAAAAAAGAGTGCAAAAGTATTCAGCCTCTCTGAGTCAATACTTTGTGGAACCCCCTTTTTGCTGCATTTACAGCTGCAAGTCTTTTGGGGTATGTCTCTACCAGCTTTGCACATCTAGAAACTAAAATCTTTGCCCATTCTTCCTTGCAAGAAAATTCAAGCTGAGTTAGATTAGACGGAGAGCGTTTGTGAACAGCTATTTTCAGATCTTCCATCTTCTAGATTTCAGATCAGCCATATATTCTCGATTGAATTTAGGACTGGACTTTGACTGGGCCATTCCAGCAAATTAATTTGTTTCATTTTAAACCATTCGATTGTAGCTTTGGCTTTATGTTTAGGGTTGTTGTCCTTTTGGAAGGTGAATTTCCGCCCCAGTCTCAAGTGTTTTACAGACTTCAACAGATTTTCCCCCAATATTGCCCTGCATTTGGCTCCATCTTTCTTCCCATCACCTCTAATCTGATTGTCTGTCCCTGCTGAAGAGAAGCAGCCCCAGAGCACGATGCTGCCACCACCATGTTTGACAGTGGGTATACTGTGTTCAGAGCGATGGGCAGTGTTAGATTTCTGCCAAACATAGCACTTTGCATGTAGGCCAAAAAGTTCATTTTGGTCTCATCTGACCTGAGCACCTTCTTCCACATGTTTGCTGGGTCAGTCACATGGGTTATGTTTAACTCCAAATGGGACTTCTTGTGGTTTTCTTTCAAAAATGGCTTTCCTCTTGCCACTCTTCCATTAAGTCCAGATTTGTGCAGTGCACGACTGATCGTTGTCCTATGGACAGATTCCCCCACCTGAGCTGTAGATCTCTGCAGTTCATCTAGAGTCCCCACGGGCCTCTTGGCTGCATCTCTGACCAGTGCTCTCCTTGTTCGACCTGTTAGTTTAGGTTGACGACCATGTCTAGGTAAGTTTGCAGTTGTGCCATACTCTTTCCATTTGCAGATGATGGACTTAACTTTGATTCGTGGACTGTTCAAACCTTGGGAAATCTTTTTTTTTTTAGTCTAACCCTGCTTTAAATTTCTCCATAACATTTTATAAAGATAAAATAAAGATACTTTATTGATCCCAGCTTTGGAAATTGGGTTGTTGCAGCATCTGCATTAGGCTCTAAGCACAAACACATAAACAATGGGTGACAAAAGAAGAACCATCGATCAGAAAAAAGAAACATAGAAAAAAAAATGGGTTTGCATGACAGTTCTGGATAAAAACAGACAGACCTCAAATAAGTTTATCTATTGCAAATAGATGACAAGTTATAGAGTCCAATGGAGTGAGGTAGGAATGATCTCCTGTAGCGGTTGGTGTGGCAGTGAAGCTGCCTAAGCCTCTTGGAAAAGGTGCTCCGCTGTCCGTCAAGAACAGGATGGAGAGGATGCTCCAGATACACCATTATGGAGTTTCTTGGACTCCATGATGCTATTTTCTCCCTAATATTCTCTTGACAAACCACAGAGACTGTCACAAAACAGCTATATTTGTACTGAGATTCAATTACACACAGGTGGACTCTATTTAGTCATTAAGTCAACATTTGATCAGTCACCAATCATCAAGCAACTTCTGAAGTCAATTGGATGCACTTAGAGAAAAGAGGGCTGAATACTTTTGCACACTGCACGTTTCATTAATTTTCTTTCTACTTCACAATTGTGTGCCACTTTGTGTTGGTCTTTCACATAAAATTCCAATAAAATATATTTATGTTTGTGGTCGTAATGTGAGAAAATGGGGAGTAGTTTAAATATGAACACTTTTGCAAGCCACTGTATTTTGAAAGTTGCAGACACAACAAATGCTTGTATATCTCACGCACCATATGGTTAAATGGAATGTAAAGCCCATGCATACATTTTCCTTTGTCTCTCTGATTGCAGATATCAATGAATGTGAACATCCAGGAATTTGTGGTCCAGGCCAGTGCTACAACACCATCGGAAACTACACCTGCGTCTGCCCTGCTGACTACATGCCCGTCAATGGAGGGAACAACTGCATGGGTAGGCCTGAACGTTTCATTGACTGACCGTACAGATGACAGTATATCACCGTCATGCAGAAACAGATGTCTGACTGTTATTTGTCTGCTTACGCACAGACATGAGGAAGAGCTACTGCTACAGAAACTTTTACTTGGACAATGGGACATGCGATGGGGAGCTCACTTTTAACATGACCAAAAAAATGTGCTGTTGCTCCTACAATATCGGACGTGCTTGGAACAAACCATGTGAACAGTGTCCCGTTCCCAGCACTGGTGAGGTCTCCCACATGCTAAAGGACAGTCTGTGGAGTATAAAGACAGCAGCATTAGCTTTCGTGTTTTCATACTTTTTACTCCCTCAGATGAATTTGCAATCTTGTGTGGCAGTGAAAGACCCGGGTATTATATCGACATCACAACTGGACGGGTCATTGGTGAGATTTCATCTTCCAAACCTCACATGACATAAGATTGGTCATTTTTTAGTCTTTTTTTTTTATCTTTTTTTTTCAGACATTGATGAGTGCAGGGAGATCCCAGGAGTGTGTGAGAATGGAGTGTGCATCAACATGATTGGCAGCTTCAGATGCGAGTGCCCCATTGGCTTCATCTACAATGATAAACTGCTAATTTGTGAAGGTAAAGGTATTTAGGTCCTATAAAAAGTTATTTTCTGGAAAAAACAAAAACAAACTTGTATTTAAAAAAAACATAATTTCAAGCTGGTTAGCATCTCTAAATAAATGTGTTGTTACGCCTCTGCTTCATTATCAGATATTGATGAGTGTCAGAATGGTCCAGTGTGCCAACAAAATGCAAACTGTTTGAATATGCCCGGAAGCTTCCGTTGCGAGTGTGAAGCTGGATATCGCTTCACCCCCACTGGGCAGTGTCTAGGTAAGCCACTGAGCTATCGTATCTACTGTAATGTATTAAGAGTTGTAGCTTTGCTTAGATTAAACTGTTAATGTGATTCTTAGTTGCCAGTGTTTATTCAGTCTGCAGCTAGTTAGTCATAATATGCAAGGAACCTGCTGAAATTAATAAGAACTGGTAAAAGCATTTGACAAGAATTAGAGGATAATACACCTAGCCCCCACATTTATGCTGTAGATGAAGCTTCTAAAATGTTACTGGGGCAGTTGGGTTGCAAAAATGGGGTTTCATGGTGGGTTTGTTATGAAGTATAGGGGAATGCAAAGCATTTGTAGAGCTGTTAAACATGTGCACCAGCATATCTGCAACATGTTGCTGTCAGTCCGGAGAGTCCTAACCGATAAGCGAAAGTTAGATCAACATCCTGTTTTGCTTCCTGCTTTTCTTGTGAGCAGTGTGAACAAAACAGGCCGAGACTCCAGAGATAGAAACACGACTTTTACTGGCAGTCACAGTGACCTGCTACAGGGACACCACAGGCACTCAAGGATTTTGGGGTAAACATAGAAAACAATTTAATGGGCATCTTGGAAGTACTTCACTATGTTCAAAATGCAAAAGTTTGTTCCTAGACAGAAAGAGACCCACATTATTGTCAATGGTAAATACTTTATATTATAATATTTATACCTTCTAATGTTATATTCAGATCTTTTCTTTATAGGTTTTTTTGGTCTCTTTTGTACAGTTTATGTAACTCCAATATATTTTTTAGTACTTCAGTTACTTTCACAGTCTAGAAATGTGTTTGCCATGCTGATTAGTAATTTTTGTTTGGCCTAAATGGCGATTCTTGGTCTGTTTGTTGGTGGGTAATGAAGAAGTGGGTTAACATGCATGATCATGATCTATTGGATCGGAATTTTAAATAGTTCTTTATCATTATTAGTAATGTTGTTTTGTTTCTAGATCGTAATGAGTGCAATGAGAACCCTGGCATCTGCAACCCCGGGCAGTGCATTGACACACCAGGAAGCTATCGCTGCATCTGCCCCAATGGCTACAAAACAACCAGGGACCAGTCCATGTGTGTTGGTAAGCCATGTTGGTTTCTGTTTGCATCCATGTGCCCCCTAGGTGAGCAAAATGCATCAGTCGATGTGGAACTGTGAGGCCTCTCTGGTGTTTCAGATGTGGACGAGTGCGAGAGGCAGCCGTGTGGAAATGGAACATGTAAGAACACCCTGGGATCCTACAACTGTCTGTGTTACCCTGGCTTTCAGAACTCGCACAACGGTGACTGCATAGGTGCGTGAAACTGCAAGAAGAGAAAAAAGGGAGGTGTGAGAAAGCTGCAGCAGGTTTGACTTACTGTTGGATGTATTTCCATAGATGTTGACGAGTGTTTGACTCAGAGGGGCTTGTGTCGAAATGGCCAGTGCTTGAACATTGTGGGAAGTTTCCTGTGCGTGTGCAATGTTGGCTATGAGCTGACATTAGATGGCAGAGTATGTACAGGTAAGGTCTTTCTATAGTTTCTGTTTTTTTACTGCTGGACTGCTCATTTTTTTTGATCACCTGCATATTTGTTCTCTCTTAGATATCAACGAATGTGCAGTAATTCCAGGCAGATGTGGTGCAGGAACTTGTATGAACACAGATGGATCTTACAGGTGTATCTGTCCACCTGGCTATTACCTGCATGAAGAAACATGTGAAGGTATAACTGTGAAAATGGGCAAACATTTAAAAGAGTAAAACATTTTAAAAAGTGACAAAGAAAACATCTGCTTGCATGCAAAACTTGTATGTGTTCTTGTGCAAACCTCAGAATATACAAACTTTAGAGAGAAGAAAGTATCCCACCCCTAACTTCATACACACACCCCCTTTTCTTCTCTCCACACGTGAGTGAGTCTGAGCCAGGAACACTTGGATTGTTTAAACAGCGAGGCAGATGAAGAGATATTCAGCAGACTTCGTCTCATTCCTGCTTTGTGCTCTGTTCCTGGAAACATGGAGGAATAGCAATGAACTGCTTGGGAGCAGAAGCAGCAGCTGTTCATTTAGATTTAGACTAGATAGGCTAAGAAACACATGATACTGAGTCCGTCCCAGACAATAAGCCTTCCTGCTTTCCATTAGCTTCTTATGTCATCTTGTATTATAATCTGATAGAATATAGTTAAACATAATCCCAGCACTTGGAAAAGTTAAGAGAAAAATGCATGCTATTAATTTGTAAATGTGGACGATGGTTTTTCTCTTCAGATGTTGACGAGTGCTCGCAGTCCCCTGAAATCTGCACATTTGGAACCTGCTCCAACACTGAGGGCAGCTTCACATGCCAGTGTCCTGAAGGCTTCCAGCTCTCTGCCTCCGGACGCAGATGTTTAGGTAATTGTGAGCGCTTATGTGGGTTAAGTAGAAGAAGAAAAAGAAACTATAAAAGTATCTTATGCATTAATTTTAAAGTGCCAAGTGGACCCCAGCCAGCAGGCAGTGGCATTGGACTTTTCCACCTCTTTCATGATAGCACACTTTGTTCCAGCTGGTTTCAGTGTTGCTGCCTCAACAAGGCCAAGGGTGGCTCTGAGCAGATCGCTTTTCCATTTCCTCACTTTTATGTGTGTTTATGTGCTTGCAATATGTGTGTTTTAATGTTGGGTGGGGGCACGCTGAGCCTCCTGCTAGGGAGTTCCCTCTCCAAACACTGAAGTGATGACTTCATCAGTTCAGTGAGGCAGTTTACAGTTTGCATTTCACTTTTCTCTTAAGTCTTAGAAATGCTTGGCTGAAGGTTGAAGGAGAAACGGGAGGAGCTGGGTGGAAAGGGAGTCACATTGTCAGTGAAAGGGTTCAAAGTTTCTCAACCAAAGTGAATCCCCTGGACTTAAAGAACATTTTTTGGTTGTAAATGCTCCTTTATCCATCATGCTTTTTAAAGATCAGTCTTTGTAAAGAAAAGAAAGACACAGCATATGTCCAAATTCCCTCCCTACTTCCTAACTACTAAAAAAACTATATAGTGTGGGACTGTCTAGTGCCCTGGAGCGGTTAGATAAAGTAAAAATCTAATAAATATGAGATCTTAATTAGTCTATTTACAAATCCATCGTGTCTTGAAAATGAAAACTTGGATGGTTTATAAAAAATAACAGAAAATAAATTTTTTCACATGAAACATTCTTTGAAAGAAATGCTTTGTGTTTTAAATTTGCCAATCTAGTGAGCATTGATCCACACAGTTTTTGTTTTGTTTTTGCAGAGACTTCTGGGAAATTTCTAAAACACTGAGTTTGGAATTGTTAATTTGGACAGCTCTAAAAAATGGTGAACACACTTTACAGTGCACTAAGTAGTGGGGGAATTCAGATACAACCACAGACAATGCAATTATCTATTGTCGTATATGGGAGCCAGTCTGGGCTAAGGCTCATCTGAAACTTCTCTACACTGACTTTGGTTTTCTAGAGAGCTGCATTCTTCTGGCCACCCCCATGAGGTGAGGTGGTTAGCCTAGTCAGTACCTTTTCTATCATAAATGTTCGTCATTTTAACCAATCATTGGCTTTATTTTAATGAGTAGTGTTTGTTGGCAAAGAAGGATTCCATTCCGTATGACTTTTTAGGCACCCCAGGAATGAAAATTTTTTTAATGTATTTACATTGGAGGCTGTGTGTTGACAACAGTGATTAATACACATCAAGGAGGTCTTGGTTCAAATCCCTGCTGCCTCACTCTCTGTAAAGGTAGATGTGAACTTTCTCAGGCTACACCCCCCCCCCCCCCCCACTACCATGGTTCAAAATGTCCGTGTTTAAGATGTGTGCTGCCTACGAGAAAGAAAGCCCGAGTAGACTTCCACAGACCACCAGTTTTAGAAAATGAATGGCTGGGTAGATATTTATAGCAAACTTCTTACATCATTTTAGTTCAAAATTATTCATGTACTCCTACTTGACCGCCATGACTCTCCAATTATTGGTATATTATCAGTTAAAACTGTTGCAGTTTTCTATTTGAGTCGTGGCTATGTTGACACGTCCATTAACCTTTTTACTGTTGTCCTAATGTGATTTGTGAAATTGGTTGGTTGTAAAATTATGTTTCTCATTCTGAAACGTTAATTTTCACCAGATATTTGTGTATGCTATGTATTTATCAGTATGCTATGGATTTGAGTGGGCAAGCCATAAAGATAATGGTGGATCTGCCTGTGCTGACATTTACTTTACACCAGCTGTGCACAGACAAAACATCCATCTCCTAAATCAAAAGGCTGACAAATGGGTTAAATGGTGGAAAGTAACAGCATGGTATTTGACGCTCTCTTTACAGCGCCAGGTGTTCTTGTATGTGATCTTTGCTTCTGGGCCAGGTGTGTGTGTGCCTACATGTGTGATCTATGGTGGTAAGATGGCTTATTTATGTAGAGTTCACTGAAGGCCAGTGCTAGACAAGAGCACAACCATATGCTTCTCATTACAAAGAAGTGCCTGCTCAGCCCTGGAGCAAGAAAATACCAATCTCTGAGCATAAAACAAAAAGAAAATCCTAGTCTTTTATTATCGGGACTCTATGTTAGCATTGACATACATTTACAATGGAGTCTTTAGCTCCAAAAGCCTCAATGCAAGCATGCTTTGACATTTTACTTGTTAGATTAGCAGTCTGTCAAAAAAAATGAGCCATACCCAGCAGAAAGTTCCTGAAACTAACTTGCCGGAAGCAGTGAAAAAGACCTTTGACTGGGCTAAGACTGTAATGACTAGAGGACTGGATCAGGTCTCATTCAGATTACAGGTGCTCAGGCAAAACGGGTGAAGTTTTGCCACACACTGACAATAGAAATGGCTAATCTCCTTCATAACACGAAAAGCTCTAACATCAGGCAGATACCTGTAGTCAAAGGAGGACCAAGATTCAAAGAGCTCTGGTTTAATAAATTGACGACGAGAAGTTTTTGTGCCTTTGAGATGTAACAAGACAACAATCTGGATGAGGAAGTGATGAAAACCCTGGAACCCCACATTCACCAAAATGTCTAAAGCTACATGTATCTTGAAAATTATGTTCAAATAGTCACTTTCTTCAAAAAAGATTTTTTTTAAGACATTTACATTTTTTGAGAACATTTCAGAGGATCAGTTGACATTTTCTTCTTTTTTTTTTCTTGTTTTCTGCAGTAATGCATTTACTGACATTACTTTTCATCCACAGATAGTTTTGGGCTTTTTGATAATAGCATTTTTTTTACTATGACTTCTTTTGATGGTGTCTGATTGCTGAATCACACAATCCTGCCAGCCCCAAAATATTACTTCATCAGTAAATGCTGCCATGGAAAGCTGGCTGACATGGGTTTTGATGGACTTTTTTAAAGAATATTTAGCTGCTTGTTACTATGATCTCATGTTGTAAACAGTGCTCTATGACATTTTCTTGTATTATAGCTGGTATGCATGGTGGTGAAGTGATTAGCACTGTTGCCTCGCTGTGTCAAAAGTTTGAAGCCCAGCTGGGTCTTGTCTGTGTGGATGATATTCCATCGCATGTGTTAGACTTCTCCATTCACTTAAGCTTACTCCATTAACAAAACCATGTTTTATAGGTTGATTGGTGACTCTAAAATACATTGTAGGAGTGAGTGTGTGTGTTTGTCTGTCTGTGGCTCTTTGATGGACTGGTAACATGTTCAAGAAGTACCCTGCCGAGTGTGATGTTGATTATGTCGTTTTTTATGGGTCACTTTTGTTTATTTTGTTCCTATTTGCTTTTTTTCCTCAGATATTCGTGTGAACTACTGTTTTACCAAGTTTGAAAATGGCCGCTGCGTGGTTCCAACGCCTCAGAACACGTCTAAGGAAGCGTGTTGCTGCACTATAATGCCTGGTCAAGGTTGGGGAGATCCATGTGAATTATGTCCTGCTAAAGACCAGGGTGCGTATTACTCCCATTCCATACTGTAAACACAGTTCCATGAGTGGAAGTAGGTATAGCACAAAGAAATTTTTCTAAACTAAGAATAGTAGTAGTAGGTACTTTGAAAGAATAATGTAAAATGTAATTATTAAAGAAATAATTTTCATTAAAATTGACATTTAAATACTCACTCAAATAAAAATCTAAAAAGTAATTGAAGCAAAGAAAAAAATTCAAGTTTTAAGTAAAAGTTTTATCACAACATCAGATTTTTGTTTAAACTTTTTAAAATGAGACACATACAATATAAATGTATGAACAATTTTTTTTGTATATATGTATATTATAATAAAATTTTGAATAATTATAGCAAAAAATGCCAATATTTGATTTGTTTTTTTGGAAACAGTAAGGTTCACACTGATATGTAAAATATATAGGCCATAAAGGAGTAAAAGTATAATTTTTTTCATTACAACTGAACAAAAGTTAGAGTAAAGGTTTGGTGCAAATATTATTATTATTTTAAATATTTGAGTCAATGTAACACACCTGTGTGCAAGAAAAATATTTTCTGCATAATAGTCAAATATTGAGAGATTTGCTTTCAAAATACTTGTGAAAAAGTACTGAGAAGTTCAGAAGGAGCTGCATTGTAGATCCATGACAGAATACATAGAGAGAGAATCTGTGTGTTCCTCTGTATTAGTTTCCTGTAGAAGGAGAAAAATAATTTGAAGTTGTGCAGGACATGGATGAGAGCTGTAAGACAGTGGTGAGATGTGCTGTAGGTGTGACAGAGGATTTCGAGGTGGGGGTGGGACTGCACCAAGGATCAGGTTTGAACCTCTTCTTGTTTGCTGTGGTGATGGACAGTTGACAGATGAGGTTAGACAGGGATCTCTGTGGATCATAATGTTTGCAGATGACTTTGTGGTATGCAGTGAGAGCACGTAAAGGGTTGAGAACATCTAGAGAGGTGGAATTTTACTCTGAAAAGGAGAGGACTGAAGGTCAGCTGCAAGAAGACAGAGTATCTATGAGTAAATGAGAGGGACTTAAGTAGAATTGTGAGGTTACAGGAAGCAGAGATGAAAAAGGTAGAGGACTTTAGGTACTTATGCTCACTAGTCCAGAACAATGGAGTGTGTGGAAAAGAGGTGGTGCAAGCAGGTTGGAATGGGTGGAGGAAGGTTTCAAGTGTTATGGTCGACAAAAGACTGTCAGGATTAATGAAAGGAAAGGTCTAGAAAACTGTGGTCAGTTGGTTTATAGCAGTGGTTCCCAAACTGGGGGGGCGCGCCCCCCCGGGGGGGCGCGGAGGTACTGCAGGGGGGGCGCGGTGGAGTTTAGAAACAAAGGATTTGTATGTTTGTGTCAGTGTGGGGGGGCTCGAAAATATTCTAATCTTCAGAAAGGGGGGCCCTGCAGAAAAAGTGTGGGAACCACTGGTTTATAGAATGCGACTCTGACAAAGATGAAGGAGGCAGAGCCTGAGGCACTAAAAAATGAAGTTCCTGGAAAGCAAATTGAGATTGTTTGAACACGTTGAGATGAAAGACAGTATTTGAGTTGGTAAATGGATAGATGATAGATTGAAGCTATTGGTAAAGAGGCCTAAAGGAAGACCAAAGAGAATAACTTCTATAGTAAAGGATGTTGGTGTCAGCAAGGAAGATGCAGAAAATAGAGATAGATGCAGGCAGATGATTTGTTGTTTTGACTTCTTAAGTATTCCATCAAAAGACAAAGAAGTTTAACTACACCTAAAATTGAATTTACATGTTTATTTAACCTAAAATGATGGCTTTTGGTTTCAGAGGCATACCGTGTACTTTGTCCCAATGAGGGATATGAACGTGGGAAAGATGACAATCCAACAGGTACTTTTATAACACTGAATCCACACTGTCATGGGTTCTTGTTGTTTTTTAATTGTTCCCTTTTTATTCTAGACATTAACGAATGCCTCAATAATCCATGTGTAAATGGCCAGTGCATCAACACAGATGGCTCCTTCCGCTGTGAATGTCCCATAGGATACAGTCTGGATACCAGCGGAGTCACGTGTAAAGGTTATTATTATTTTTTTGTCTTGTCTGTATCTACCACACCACCTTTCTAGTTAAGCCAAATAATTGAATTTACTCAATCCCTTATTGCTTTATTGTAATTCAGACATAAATGAATGTGACATTGGCAATCCCTGCGGCAATGGCACGTGCACCAATGTCATCGGAGGATTTGAGTGCACATGTGATGAAGGCTTTGAGCCTGGACCAATGATGACTTGTGAAGGTATGTGAGACTGTGCTTGAAAACATGTATTTTTAGTGCAGCTATTACTGGTTTTTGATGCTTCTTTTTTCTTGCATAGACATCAATGAGTGCTCCCAGAATCCTTTGCTGTGTGCCTTCCGCTGTGTGAACGTGGTGGGCTCGTACGAGTGTAAATGTCCCACGGGATATGTACTCCGCGAGGACAGGAGAATGTGCAAAGGTACTTTTAGTTGCTTAATATTCTCAGCTTTGACAGAACTAGGCAGGGTTTGTTTACCAGGAGCCACTGCTTAAAATTAATCTAAGGAAGGCAGGCATGTTTATCGTATCTGTTCAGTCCCTTGACTATCAGTTGAAGGACTTTTAGGAAGGGCCTGAGATAAACCTGAGACACTCTAAAAGCTGGAACCAACTAAGAGTTTATAGCTTCTTTCTTATAAATGGTAGAAGACACCACAGCAACAGAGGAATTTAGAAAGAATCAACGGGCATCACTGTGAGGTGCAGAGCGCCACACAGAACACCAGCTTTCCAGCTTCACCCATGTTAGCATGAAACAGCTGAAGTCTAAGCAAGAGTGTATAACAATATTTTCTGGGGTGTTTAAGTCACTTATATTCAGGTGTGACTTATATGTGTGTGTGTTTTTTTTTTTTTAATATACAGGCTCACGTTTTTATTTTCATACTAACAACTGCTAGAGAGAGGGCACTATAAGTGTGCATTAGTATTTACTACTAACACCGAAGAAGAAGCATAGATCTTGGCGGAGTTGTTCAAAAGCAACACAAAAGGACAATTTCAACACATTTTGTGATTTCAAGTGATATAAAGAGTTAGTTGACTTGTAAGCATGTTCTTTATGCTAAAGTTATCCTAATAGTTGTTTTTATCTTACGCTAATATACTAGATTCCCCCTTTATTTTATGAAGCTAAATATGGATCCGGTAGTGAAGTCTGCATATATAACCTATATTTTTGGTATCTATTCTGTTAATAGGATTTGCCTTTCAAGATTAAATGTCCGTTCTAGTTCCCATACTTTATTTCTACCAAAAGTGTGACTTTTATATGATTATTTTTCTTCTTTTTTATGCATTTTTTGACGTTTGCGAC